>OX460370.1:15720692-16920692 GCA_949786405.1 Onychomys arenicola
ACTTACAAAAAAATGCTGAAAATGATGCGTTAGAGCAGAGAATCACTTCACTTAGTTGAAAAAAATTAACACTTCTCTTCATGACTGTTCCCAAATATTGTGCATGGCTCCTGTCCTTTGCCATTTGGAAAGACTCACCAGCTAGCTATTCTTTATTGATTAACCACTTTCAGATGCTAAAAGCAAAGGTAGAAATCACCATGTTTGATCCTAAATATAGAGTTGTGTTTGCCTGTTCCAATCTCAGAATTCTAGTCATTATCTGGCTAATCTAATAACAAATAAATGCCACCTGTGCCCATTGGTGTATTTTAATAGAAGCACATAAATTATTTTGGTGACTTATTAGAATTCATGTAATGTATATTGAGTCCAGCTATTATTATTTCTCTGTCACGCTATTCTTATTTGGAAGGTTTGCTTGTTTCAGTGGAAGTAAACTGCCCCAATGAAAATGGGGGGGGGATTTTTTTTTACACATAAACTACTCTTACAGAATATGTTTGGGAGTTGCAAAAGTTTTTCCATTGAGAAAAATCAGAATTAAAGAGGATCCTGTTACATGATGGGGCAGAAGTCAGAGTCAATAAAGCTTGCAAGAACAGATATTTTGATGGGAGCAGCATTTTATTTTTTGCTTATTTTTTAAAATTTTATAATTAATTTAATTTTACATATCAGCATGTCTTTCTCTGTCCTCCCTCCTCCTGTCCCCCTCCTCTCCTCCCATTCCACCTCCCATTCCCATCTCCTCTAGGACAAGGACTCCCCTGGGGATTCAGCTAAGCCTGGTAGCTTAGTCAAGGCAGCTCCTGTCCCCTCCTCCCTTCACCTAGGCTGAGCAAAGTGTCCCAGCATAGGCCCCAGGCTCCAAAAAGCCATCCCATGCACCAAGTACAGGTCCCAGTCCCACTGCCTGGGGGCCTCCTAGGTTCAAGTTCATCAACTGTCTCACTTATCCAGAGGGCCTGATCCAGTTCCATGGGGACTCCTAATTCCACGCCCACGACTGTGTCGCTCGCGTGACAAATGCCTTGGATGAGGTAGTTACGTGGGAAAGGGGGGCTCGCGGCCCTCAGGTGTATGCCCCTGGCGGCCCCTCATCAATCTGCCCGAATCAAGGTGCCAAGCTACATGGAACCACGCAGATCTGCTGGCAGAGGCTGGCTGGCACTCTGCCTTCTTCTCTTGGCAGCAGTGATTATTGCTGTTTCCTTGTGTATTCATTCCAGGAAGTTAACCCTTAATGTTCCTGATGTGCCCCTTAAAGAGAGTTATGATTCCTCAAAAGTGCCTTCAATACCCCCACCTATGACTTAAGCTCTTAGGCAAACAGTTCAAGAGGGTCCCAAAAGTTTAGAAAAATTCATGAATGATTTAGAACAAAAAGAACTTATGATTCAGAAGGACAAAGACTCTAGCAAAGAGAGAATGAAAGTAAGGGTACAGGCACTCATAGGCAATTCGCACTTGCAGCCCACAGCAGCTGTGAGGAAGCAGTTACAGGAATTAGTCATTCCTACAAGAATTATCCAGGGACAAATAGAGTTTCTCATCAAGGGTTAATGGTGGCCACCCCCTAACTTTATTCCTAGACATAATAACTATTTAGAACCATTACCTTTCACGGGAGCTTATGATAAACATGGGAACTGATGGATGAATTATGATGGTATGAAAACAGAATGACTTAAGTTACAGTTCAGGGAAAGATTAGTTAGGTCCCAACCCCCCTGGTGCCTTCTCACCCACATGCAAAGGTTAAATATTTTCACACATATAAGACCATGGTTAGAACTATGGTGGGATAGGTTTAATTTTGATACAGAACAAACGTTTAATGATATGTAGAAGGAAAGCTACAGCTAGTGCCATAATGTTCTCTGTCTGGATGAGAAACCACAAAAGAAAAAGTAAAGGCTATACTCATGAGATCTGTTAATCATTCTGAGAAAATTGTGTTGATTCTATGTCTGTTAGCCTACTGGCAGATTGCCATGTTTCCTCAAATAACTGTATAAAATTCACTGCTTGGTCTGAGTAAAATTGCAGCAGCTTCACAGCATACTCTCGTGTCTGTGGCTGTCTGTCACTCGCCGAATCTCACTTATCCTGAGTACCTTCACCCTGTTCTCCCTCGGTCTGGTGGTCCAGCTGAGACCCAGTCCGCAGCATCCTTAGCTATTGTTTCATAGTTCATGTGTTTCCACTAGTTTGGCTATTTGTCCCTATGCTTTTTCCAACCATGGTCTCAATATTTCTTGCTCATATAATCCTCCTCTCTCTCACTGATTGGACTCCCAGAACTCTACCTGGGGCTTGTGTGTGCATCACTGCACATGCTTCCACCAGATAGATGAGAATTCTATCATGACAGTTAGGGTGTTCGGCCAACCAATCACCAGAGTAGGTCAGTGCAGGCACATTCTTGACCATTTCCAATAGTCTATTGAGGTGGTATCTTTGTGGATTTCTGGGGACCTCTCTAGCACTTTGCTTCTTCCTATTCCCATGGGGTGTTTATTTATCATTGTATCTCTTTCATTGTTTTCCTTCTTTGTTCCTGATCCAGCTGCGACGTACTGCTCCCCTAAGCTCTTTCCCCCGACCTTTGTGCTTTACCCTCCCCCACCCCCACCCATCTCTACTGGTTTCCTCATGTAGATCTCAACTATTTGTCTGTCACTGGGCAATTCCTGTGTCTTTCTCAGGGTCCTCTACTAGGTGGCCTCCCTGAATTTGTGAGTTGCAGTCTGGTTATCAATTGCTTTACATCAAGTATCCACTTATGAGTGGGTACATACATATACCAAGGAATGCTCAATCATGCCACAAGGGCACATCCACAGCTATGTTCATATCAGCTTTGTTTGTAATAACCAGAACCAGGAAACAACCTAGATGCCCTTTAAATGAATGAATGGATAAATAAAATGTGGTACTTATACACAATTGAGTACTACTCAGCAGAAAAAAAAACAATGACTATATGTCTGATATTAGACCTTTATCAAATGAGAATTTTTGTTTTATTTAACTAATTCTATCCACTATGTATATTTTGGATATGAGACCATTATTAGATATGAGTTTTTGTTCTATTTATCTGTCTTCTTGTGTTTAATGAGTATATTTTGAATATTGGTTGTTTACTGTGTACTTTTTAGATGTTAGAATTTTAACAGATGAGAATTTTTGTCTTATTTATCTAATTATGTTCAATATTTAAATTTGGGGTGTTATACCTTTATCTGATGAGAAAGTTTGTTTTATATATTTGATTTATTCCATTCAATATGTATAATTTTTATATTAGACCTACCAGTGAGAATTTTGTTGTTTTTAATTTTTTATTTTTAACATGTATATTTTTAATATTAGACCTCTATCACATGAGAATTTTGTTTTCTTTTTCTGATTTCTTGTGTTCACTATGTATATTTTGGATCTTAGCCCTTAATTTTGTGAGAGATTTTATTTTATTTCTCTGATTCCTTGTGTTTATTATGTATATTTTGCATATTCGAACTTTATCAGATGAAAAATTTTGTTTTGTTTAATTTTTTCTGTTCAAAGTGTATATTATTGATATAAGATCTTTATGGGAGGACAATTTTGTTTTACTTCTTTGGTTTCTTGGGTTCAATGTGGACATTTTGGATAGTAGACCTTCACCAGATGAGAATTTTTCTAGTATTTATCTGATTTCTAGTGCTAAATATGTATATTTTGGATATAAATATTTATTAGGAGAGAATTTTTCTTTTATTTATTTTCTAGTGTTCAATAATTATTTATTTGATATTTCACATTTATCTCATGAGAATTTTCTTCTCTCTTTCCAATTTATTGTGTTCAATATTTATTTTTTGGATATAAGATATTTATCAGATGAGAATTTTTGTTTCATTTAATTGCTTGTGTTCAAGAGTATATTTTTGTTTTGTTACCTTTATCACATGAGGATTTTGCTTTATTTTTCTGTTTTCTTGTGGTCAGTATGTATATTTTGAATATCAGACATTTATTAAATGATAATATGTTTACTTTATCTGATTCCTTGAGTTCAATATGTATATTTTCGATATTAGACCTTTATCTGGTGAGAATTTTTGTTTTATTTAATTTTGGATGTTCAATATATTTATTTTGGATATTAACCTTTATCGGGAGATAATTCTTCATTTATTCAATTTCTTGTGTTTATATATGTGTATATATATATATATATTGGATACTCGAAATTTACCAGATGAGTGTATTTCTTAAAATTTCTTGTGTTTAATTAGTATGTTTTTGATATTTGACATTTATCACAAGAGGATTTTGTTTTCTTTTTCTAATTTCTTGTGTTCAATAAATTCATGGTGGATATTAGAGATTTATTAGGGGAGAATTTTTATCTTATTTGGTTTCTTTTGTTCAATAATTATATTTTTGATATTTGACTTTTATCACGTGAGGATTTTGTTTTCTTTTTCTTAAATATGTATAGTTTGGTTATTAGACAATTTTCAAATTAGAATTTTTATTTTATGTAATTTCATATGTTCAATAACAATATTTTTGACGTTGACCTTTACCCCATGAGCAATTTAGTGTTTCAGATTATTTGTGTTGAGTATCTATATTTTGGATGTTAGACCTTTATCAGATGAGAATTTTGGTTTCATTTTTCTGATATCTCGTGTTCAATATGAATATTTTTGATATTAGACCTATATCAGAAAATAATTTTTGTATTATTTGTCTGATCTAGTGCTCAATGTGTATATTTTGGATATAAAAAATTATTAGGGGAGAATATTTTTGTTTTATTAAATTGCTTGTGTTCAATAAGTATGTTCTTAATATTTCGCTTTTATCACATGAGTGTTTTACTCTCTTTTTCTGACTTCTTGTGTTCAATATGTACATTTGGGATATGACTTTTCTCAGATAAGAATTATTCTTTTATTTAATTCCTTTTGTTCAATGAGCATGTTTTTTTTCTATTTGAATTATATCACATGAGAAATTTGTTTCATTTCTCTGATTTCTTGTGTTCAATATGTATAATTTGGATATTAGTTTTTATCAGATGAGAATTTTGTTTTATTTACCTAATATTTTTGGATAATGTGTATATTTTGAATATTAGACATTTATCAGTTAAGAATTTTTGTTTTGTTTAATTTCGTGTGTGAAATTTGTGCATTTTTGGTATTGGACCTTTATTAGATGAAAATTTTCATGTTATATATCTGATTCCTTGGGATCAATATGTTTATTTTGGATATTAGATATCAGGTGAGAAAATTTGTTTATTCATTTTCTTGTGTTCAATATATATGTTTTTGATATTAGATCTTCATCAGATGAGAATTTATGTTTTATTTACCTAAGTCTGTCAAATATGTATATTTTGGACATTAGACCTTTATCAGATAAAATTTGTTTTATTTACATGATTTCTTGTGTACAATGTGTATATTTGGGATAGTCAACCTTTATCAGATGACAATATTTGTTTCCTTATCTGATTTCTTGTATTCAATATGTATATTTTGGATATTAGACCTTCATCATGTGACTATTTTTGTTTTATTTATCTGATATCTTGAGTTCAATGAATAAATATTTCATATTCAACCTTTATTATGTGGGGATTTTGTTTTTTGTTTCTGTTATTTTATGTTCAATGTGAATGTTTTAGATATTAGACATTTAATAGATGAGAATTTTGGTCCTAATTTTTCTGATTTCTTGCTCTCTCTCTCTCTCTCTCTCTCTCTCTCTCTCTCTATATATATATATATATATATATATATATATATATATATATATATATATATATAGTGGGTATTTGACATTTATCCAGTGAGTATTTTTGTTTTATTTATCTAATTGTGGTCAATATGTATATTTTGGATAAAGAACTTTATCAGGTTTGAATGTTTGTTTTATTTGATTTCTGATTTTCAATTTGTATATTTTGAATATATGAACTTTATATAATGACAATATATTTCTTATTTTTATGGTAACATGTTTAATGTGTATATTGCAGATATTAGACCTTGATCAGATGAGAATTTAATTTTATTTATCTGATTTCTAGTGCTCAATATGTATATTTTAGATATAGCCACTTATGATGGAGGAATTTTTATTTTATTAATTTCTTGTGTTCAATATGTATATTTAGGATATTAGAACTTAATAAGGTGAGAAAACTTGTTTTATCTAATTTCCTATATTGAATAACATTATTTCATATTTTATCATTATCACATAAAAATTTTTGGTGCTCTTGATTACTTGTTATCAATATGTATATTTTGGATGAGAGACCTTTATCAGATGAGAATTTTTGTTTTATTTATAGGGATTCTTGTCTTTAATATGAATATTTTTGATATTAGACCTTTAGTAGATGAGAAATTTTGTTTTATTTATCGCATTTCCAGTGTTCCATATGTATATTTGGGGGTATTAGAACTTTATCAAATGAGAATTTTTTTGTTTTATTTTATATCATATGTTCAATAACAATATTTTGATATTGAACTTAATCACATGAACATATTCGGTTTTTCTGATTTTTCTGATTATTTGTGGTCAGATGTTATACCTTTTTCATATGAGAATTTTGGTTTCATTTATCTGACATCTTGTGTTAAATATGATTATTTTTGATATTAGACCTATATCAGAAAATAATTTTTGTATTATTTGTCTGATCAAATGCTCAGTATGTATATTTTGGATGAGACAGTTAGTTTTGGTTAATTTCTTGTATTCAATATGCATACCTTGGATATTAGACCTACTGGTGAGTATTTTGTTTTTTCTTATTGCATTAATTCAGTATGTATATATTGATATAGAAATTTATTAGATGAGAATTTCTGTTCTCTATATATGATTTCTTGTGTTCAGTATGCATATTTTGGATATTAGCATTTTGTTTTTTGGTTTCTTTTTTTCTTAATAGCTGGGTATCGAACCCAGGGCCTTGTGCATGCTAGGCAAGTGCTCTTACACTGAGCTAAATCCCCAACCCCAACCATTATGAGATTGGAATTTTTCTTTTATTTATATGATTTCATGTATTCAATATGTATATTTCGGATATCAGTCTTTTGTTAGGTGATAATTTTTTTTATTTCTTGTGTTCACTATGTATGTTTTCAATTAGATATTTGTCAGAGGAGAATTTCTGTTTTACTTATCTAATTATGTTCCATATGCATATTTTTAATATTAGACCTCCATCAAATGAGAATTTATCTTTCGTTTAATATCTTGTATACAGTATATTTATTTTGGGTATTTGAGGTTTCTCCCTTTAATTTCAAGTTGTCTGTTCACTAGCTGTAAATTGCCTTTATTATGTTTAGGTATGTTCTTTGAATTCCTTCTTTCTCCAAGAACTTGAGGGTATCATGGAGGGGTGTTGGATTTTGTCAAAGGGCTCTTCAGAATCTAATGGGAATATCATGTATTTCTTTTCTTTCAGTTTGTTTATAAGATGGATTACACTCACAGATTTTTGTATGTTGAACCATGAATGCATTTCCTGGATGAAGCCTGCTTGATCATGGTGGATGATATTTTGATGTATTCTTGAATTTGGTTTGCCAGTATTTCATTGACTATCTATCCATCTATGTTCAAAAGGGTTGTTTGTTCTGTAATTATGTTTCTTTGTTATATCTTTGTTTATTTTGGGTAACTAAAGACCCATAAAGGAATTTGGCAATATTGCTTCTAGTTTCAGTGTGTGGAAGAATTTGGGGTGTATCAGTATAAGCTCTTCTTTGACAATCTGGTAGAATTCTGTGCTGAAACCACCTGGCCCTGTGCTTTTATTGGTTGACAAACTTTAAACGACTGCTTCTATTACCTTAGGGGTTCTAGGTCTATTTAAATTGTGTATCTGGCCTTGATTTAGTTTGTGTTTTTGGTACCTATTCAGAAAATTCTCCATTTCCTTTATTTTATAATTTAATTTAATTTCTCACATTAGCCATGGATTCCCCTGTCCTTCCCAATACCTATGTGCATTCCCCCCAGCCCACCTCCCATTCCCATCTCCTCCAGGGCAAAGACTCCCTTGGGGATTCAGCTCAACCTGCTAGATTCAGTACAAGATGGTCCTGTCCCCTCCTTCCAGGCTGGACAAAGTGTCCCTGCATAAGCCCCAGTTTCCAGACAGCCAACTCATGCACTAAGGACAGGTCCTGGTCCCACTGCCTGGGTGCCTCCCTAACAGTTCAAGCTAATCAACTGTCACATGTATACAGAAGGCCAGATCCAGTTGGGGGCTCCTCAGCTTTTGGTTCATAGTTCATGTGTTTCCATTAGTTTGGCTATATGTCCCTGTCTTTTTCCAATCTTGGTCTTAACAATTCTTGCTCATATAATCCCTCCCCTTTCTCTCCAATGGACTCCTGGAGCTCAACCTGGGGCCTGCCCATGGATCTTTGCATCCACATCCCTCAGTCATTGGATGAGATTTCTAGCATGACAATTAGGATGTTTGGCCATCTGATTACCAGACTAGGTCAGTTTGGGCTTTCTCTCTACCATTGCCAGTTGTCTACAGTGGGGGTATCTTTGTGGATTTCTGGGGAATTCTCTAGCACTTTGCTTCTTCCTGTTCTCAGGTGCTCTTCATTTATCATGGTCTCTTATTCCTTTTTCTCCCTCTCTGTTCTTGATACAGTTGAGGTCTCCTGCTCCCCTAAGTTTTCTTTCCCTCAGACCTTGCCCTTCATTAACCTGACTCACGTCCAGGTTGTTCATGTAGATCTCATCTATTTCTCTTTCATTGGGTGATCCCTCTGTCTTTCTTCGGTTCCTGTTTTCTAGGTAGTCTCACTGGAGTTGTGAGTAGTAGTCTAGTAATCTTTGTTTTATATATAGTATCCTCCTATGAGTGAGTACATACAATGTTTGTCTTTCTGAGTCTGGGTTACCTCACACAGGGTAATTTTTTTCTGAATCTATCCATTTGCCTGCAAACCTCATGATGTCATTGTTCATCTCTGCTGAGTAGTACTCCATTGTGTATATGTACCACACTTTCTTTATCCATTCTTCTTAAGGAGATGAAACTAAGAAGAATCAGCATGAATATTCTATTCTTAACTCCTGTCCTTGCTTTGTGGACATGGAAGTATGACTTCCTTCTGACAGGGTTGTGGGTGGGGGGTCAAGAAATTAAATAAATATAAAATTCAGCTGTACATTCATATCTGTGTCCCAGGTAGAACAGCCAATGTGATGAGCATTTTGTTTTACATCATACATATGTTGTACTTTTATGTTCACAGATGTTTTATGAGTATGGACATGTGTGTGCATGTGTGTGAGGGAGGGAGAGATGATTCATTTGTATAATAATCATACCTGTGCCAAGGAAATCTGGTTCAATATCATTCTTAAGTACCTGACCTTTGGAGAGATGGCATGTCTTTCTTTTTAAGCACCTGTCCTCCATATTTTCTAAAACTTACAATTTGTCAGTCATTTCAATAAAAATCTCTGCACCTTGTCCTTTCCTGGTTATAAAATGCAACAAATGTGCAAACATGCCTGGCATGATCCCATCAATACACAAAAGGCTCAGGGAGCATTGTATAAGGAGCCCCCAGGATTTCAAGAAGACAAATCATTTTGGGTGAACTTACTATAACAATACACATCTTTCAATAACAGCAATGGACATTGATGATCCTGTTTGCCTCATAAATAGAGAAAAAACAAAATTTTATTTAGAAATGAGGAACCACCATCCATGGTTCTTCCAAGACACACAACTCAGTTTCAACTCCTCATAGTAAAATGACTCATGCATTTGACTGGCTGGATTACTTGGGTAAGTGTAGCACAAATCTGTCTGAGACAATCTGTTATGTTGGATTGACTGAATACATCATCACAGATTTCATAACTTAAAAAAGTGTTGGAAAAGAAATATGTTTTAATAAGGGTAAAGAAAAATGTCCTGTGTAGTAACCATATATTTTATCTAAAAATGCAGTTCATAAAAGTTCCATAAAAGTCAGAGAATTGGAAAAATTAAGAACCATTGATTTAGAGTGTCCAGTGGAACCCTAGTGTCTATGTTCCTTCATATGAAGGGGCCTGCATAAGATTTTCCAGAATATCTTTTGCTCTATAAGAAACTCATGTTCTGTGTGGAAGACTCCAGCTGTCTGGCCACCTTTACTACCCAGTATCAGCAGAACACATTGAGCTACTCAACAGAGAGTAAAACACCCACTACACACATGCTGATGACATAGATTTTAGTCCCAATGAGCTCCATAACTTTATACCACTCCTATGAGTACTTTTTCCTAGGCTGTGTCATCCTCTTCTAGCAAAACTCTGTCTAGCTGTTCCCTGTAGACTCATTAATAGGAAATCCTTCTCAGTCAGCAGTAAGTCTATAATGTCCTGTGGCTAAGGAGATAAGGACATGCAGGTACTTACGGTTAACTATAACTTACATAAATTTCTGATATTATTACCTTGTGTATATAAAATTTCAGTAGGACATAAACATTCAATTCCATACATGGAAAGAACTAAAGGATGTCCAATTAATCAGAGAGAGATCTCTGGCATAGGATGAGGGGGTAGTGAAGGGCTTCCCTTGTATTTCAGCAGAGTCTCCTGCAAAGGTCACCTTGACTTCTAGTGTATTATGAGGAAAGCAATGTCAATTCCCATGACAACTGCAGCTCTTCCCTGGACATTCTATTGTATCCTGGAGATCCCTGGCCACCTCTGTGATGTCACCTATGTTATGGCAACACCCACTGCCCATGGTAAGTTTATTCAATGTCTTCACCATTTACTGATGAACATGATGGCATACTGAAGAGTTTAATTAAGAAAGAGAATGGAGAGGGTAGAGAGACCAAAGAGTGACAGAAGAAAACTGATCTTCAGCCTCAGTGTAAAACATCAAGAAAGAAATGGTCAAGGGAATTGTTTAATGAGTTCTGTGCAGGAAAAGGGAAGCTTCTTGGAGGAACTGGGCTTGAACTGAATCTTCCAGTAATGGAGCACAGAATGCTGCAGTCTCTGGGAACCAACACAGCTTTCCTGCTTGTCATGGCTCTTGAAATTCAAGGTTTCCAGTATATTAATTGTTCTGGCTCAGAGGTCATGAATGGGTAAGTCTAAAGCTTTATTCTGGGAACTCTTTGCTTTTGTTCCATTTGGGGATAGGCATTGATGAGTGAACATTAGACCAACATTAAAACGGGAGGGATTAATGAGGTGTGCCAATTTCAAGGCAGGACATCACTGTACTTCAACCACACTGGCTAACTTTTGGTACTTCCCAGATATTCTGTGTGTCCTAGGTTGTCAGTGATGTGACTTGTTGAGTCTGGTGACCATGTTCTGCCCTTATATGTCTTCTCCATCAATAGTTATATGGTTAGAGTGACCTGTCAAGATATTTGGGGAAATTAAATGACAGGGGTGATTGTGAACTATGGCAATTTTACTTTACTGAGGAGAAATATTGTTTTTTTCTAATTTCTTTGTTCCATGTGTACATTTTACATGTCAGAAATTTAACACAAAAGAATTTTTGTTTTATTTATCTAATTATGTTCAACATTTAAATTTGGGGTATTAGACCTTTATCTAATGAGAATTTTTTTATATCTGATTTATTCCATTCAATATTTATAATTTGTATACTAGACCTACCAGTGAGAATTTTGTTGTTTCTAATTTTTTGATATCAGTATATATATTTTGGATATTATAACTTTATCAGTCGAGATTTTTTGTTTAATGTACCTGATATCTTGTTTTAATATGTATATTTTGTATATTAGACATTTATCAGATGAGAAGCTGTGTTTTATCTGATTTCTTGGGTTCAACATGTACATTTTGTATATTACACCTTTAGCATTTGAGAATTTTTTGTTTTATTTATCTGATTTCTTTTCTTAATATGTATATTTTGGATTTCACAGGTTTATATCATTTGAAAATTTTTGTTTTACTAAATTTCTTGTGTTCAGTAAGTATATTTTGTATATTAGACCTTTATCAAATGAGAAAATTTCATCCTATTTCTTGTGTTAAATATGTATATTTTTGTTATCTACATTTATCAGATGAGAATTTTTGTTATGTTTTTTTTTGTTTTCTAGTGTTTAATATGTATATTTTGTTAATTAGACCTTTATCATGTGAGAATTTTTGTTTTATTTATCTGATTTCTATTGTTTAAGAGATGTATTTTGTATATGAGAACTTTACACGTGAAATTTTTGTTTATTATAATTTATTGGGTTCAATAAAAATATGTTGGATATTAGACATTGATCAGGTGACAATTTTTGTTTTATATATCTGATATCTTGTATACAATATATATTTTGGATATTAGAAATTTAATGGTGTGAATTTTTGTTTTACTAGTCATTCGCTCTACCACTAGCTATATCCCAACCCAACGAATTTTTGTCTTATATATTTTCCTGTGTTCAATGAGTATATTTTTGATATTAGACAATTATCTGATAAGAATTTGTTTTATTTCTCTGATATATTCTGTTCAGTGTGTATGTTTTGGATATTAGACCTTAAGCAGATGAGAATGTTTGTTTTGTTTAATTTGTCGTGTTCAATATATATATTTTGGATATTAGACCTACTGGTGAGAATTTGGTTTTTTCTTATTTCATGAATTCAGTATGTATATTTTGATATATACCTTTATCAGGTGACAATTTTTGTTCTCTATATATGATTTCTTATGTTCAGTATGCATATTTTGGATACTAGTTCTTTTATGTTTTGGAGCTGAGAATCGAACCCAGGGCCTTCTGCTTGCTAGGCAAGCACTCTACCACTGAGCTAAATCCGCAACCCCAAATATTTTCTTTTGTTTTTTCGAGACAGTTTCTCATTAGATTTCAGATGGTCCATGACTAGCTCTGTAGACCAGGCTGGCCTCAAACTCACAGAGATCTGGCTGCCTCACTCTCCCGAGTGCTGGGATTGCAGGCATGTGCCAACATTGCCTGGCACATATTAGTTCTTTATAAGATGAGAATATTTTTTAATTAATTTTTTGTATTCAGTATGTATATTTTGGATATAAGACTTTTATCAGATGAGATTTTTTTTATCTAATTATGTTCAGTATGGATATGTTTGATATTAGATCATAAACATTTCAAAATTTTTGTTTTATTTAATTTCTGGTGTTCAATTGAATATTTTTCATATTTGATCTTTATCACATGTGAATTTTATTTTGTTTTTTGATTTCTTGTGAGATATATATTTATGGGATTTTTTTTATTTATCGAATTTCTTGTTTTCAATAGATATATCTGGGATATTAATTCTTCATTATGTAAAATTTTGTTTTACTTAATTTCTTGTGTTCAGTATTTACATATTGGACATTAGACCTTTATCAGATGAGAAATATTGTTTTATTTATCTGAATTCTAGTGTTCGATTTGTAAATTTTGGATATTAGACCTTTATCAGATGAGAATTTTTGCTTTATTTACATGATTTTTGAGGTTCAGTGTGCATATTTTATTAGACCTTTATCAGATGAGAAATTTTGTTTTATTTATCTAAATTCTTGTGTTCAGTATGTATATTTTTGATATTAGAATGTTATTACACGAGAATAGGCATATTTGTGACATTAGACCTATATGAGAATACAATTTTTCTTTTATTTATGTGATTCCATGTATTCAATATGTATATTTTGGATATTAGTCTTTTGTTAGGTGAGAATATCTGTTTTTTTTTAATTTCTTGTATTCACTATGTATGTTTTCGATTAGACATTTACCACATGAGAATTTATATTTTATTTATCTAATAATTTCAATATGTATATTTTGAATATACATTTCTGTTTTATGTAGTGGATTTTCTGTGTTCAACATGTATATTTTGTATATTAGAACTTTAACAGATGAGAATTTTTGTTTATTGATCTGATTTCTTCTGTTCAACATGGATATGTGATTTCTTGTTTTCAATAGGCATATTTTTCATAATAGACCTTAATCAGAACAGAATTTTTGTTTTCTTTTATTTTTTGTTCAATGAATATATTTTTCATTTTAGACCTTTATCACATGAGAATTTTGTTTTGTTTTTCTGATTTCTTGTTTTCTATATGTATATTTTCAATGTTAGACCTTTATTAGGTAAGAATTTTTGTTTTATTGATCTGATTTCTTGTGTCCTTATATATATTACATAACAGACCTTTATAAGAAGGATAATTTTCATTTGTTTATATGATCTATTATGTTCAATATGAATATTTGAGATATTAGACCTGTACCAGAAGAGAATTTTTGTTTTATTTATCTAATTATGTTCCATATGACTATTGTTAATATTAGACTTTTATCAGATGAGAATTTATCTTTTGTTTAATATCTTGTGTATAGTATGTTTATTTTGGATATTTGAGTTTTTCTCTCTTTAATTTCAAATTGTCTGTTGACTTGCTTAAAATGGCCTTATTATGTTTGTGTATGTTCTTTGTATTCCATCTTTCTCCAATACCTTGAGGGTATCATGAAGGGGTGTTGGATTTTGTCAAAGGCTTTTTCAGAATCTAATGGGAATATCATGTATTTCTTTTCTTTCAGGTTGTTTATATGATGGATTACACTCACAGATTTTTGTATGTTGTACCATGAATGCATTTCATGGATGAAGCCTACTTGATCATGGTGGATGATATTTTGTTGTGTTCATGAATTTTGTTTGCCAGTATTTCATTGAGTATACATCCATCTACGTTCATGAAGATTGTTCTTTAATTATGTTTCTTTTTGTATTTTTGTTTGATTTGTGTAACTAAAGACTCATGAAGCCATTTGGCAATATTCCTTCTGTTTCTAGTATGCGGAACACTTTGAGGTATATGTGTAGAAGCTCTTTGAAAATCTGGTAGAATTATTGTGTTGAAACCATCTGGCCCTGGGCTTTTATTGGTTGACAAACTTTAAATAACTGCTTCTATTTCCTTAGGGATTATAGGTCTATTTAAATTGTTTATCTGTTCATGACTTAGTTTTTGTTTTTGGTAGCTATTCAGAAAATTCTCCATTTCCATTATTTTATAATTTAATTTAATTTTAAACATCAGCCATAGATTTCCCTGTCCTTCCCAATCCCTCTCTGCCTTCCCCCCAGCCCACCTCCCATTCTCATTTCCTTCAGGGCAAAGACTCCCCTGGGGATTCAGCTCAACCTACTAGATTCAATCAAGGCAGTTCCCATCCCCTTCTCCCAGGCAGAGCTATGTGTCCCTGCATAAGCCCCAGGTTCCAAGCAGCCAGCTCATTCATTAAGGACAGGTCCCTGTCCCACTGCCTGGGTGCCTCCCTAACTGTTCAAGCTAATCAACTGTCACACTTATACAGAGGGTCTAGTCCAGTTGGGGACTCCTCAGCTATTGGTTCATAGTTCATGTGCTTCCATTAGTTTGGCTATTTGTCCCTGTCTTTTTCCATTCTTGGACTCAACAATTCTTGCTCATATAATCCCTCCTATTTCTCTCCAATTGGACTCCTGGAGCTCTACCTGGGGCCTGCCCATGGATCTTTCAATCCACCTCCCTCAGTCATTGGATGAGATTTTTAGCATGACAATTAGGGTGTTTGGCCATCTGATCACCAGAGTAGGTCAGTTTGGGCTTTGTCTCTACCATTGTCAGTAGTCCACATTGGGGGTATCTTTTTGGATTTCTTGGGACCTCTCTAGCACTTTGCTTCTTCCTATTGTCATGTGGTCTTCATTTATCTTGGACTCTTATTCCTTGTTCTCCCTCTCTGTTCTTGATCCAGCAGGGATCTCCTGCTCCTCTAAGTTCTATTTCCCTCAGATCTTGCCCTTCATTAGCTCCACTCACATCCAGGTTGTTCATGTATATCTCATCCACTTCTTTGTCTGTGGGTGATCCCTGTGTCTTTCTTAGGGTCCTGTTATCTTGGTAGCCTCCCTGTTGTTGTGTAGCAGTCTAGTCATCTTTCATTTACATCTATTATCCTACTATGTGTGAGTACATACCATGTTTATCTTTCTGAGTCTGGGTTACCTTACTCAGGATGATTTTTTCTAGACCCATCCATTTGCCTGCAAACCTCATGATGTCTTTGTTTTTCTCTACTGAATAGTACTCCATTGTGTATATGTACCACATTTTCTTTATCCATTCTTCTTAAGGAGATGGAAACTGAGAAGCAGCAACATGAATATTCTATCCTTAACTCATGTCCTCGACTTTGTGTGCATGGAAAAATGACTTCCTTCTGACACTGTGTGGGGGCTCAAAGAATTATATAAATATAAAATCCAGTTGCACATTCATATCTGTGTCCCAGTTAGATCAGCCAATATGATGAGCATATTGTTTTACTTCATACATATGCTGTTCTTTTATGTTCATAGATTTTTTGTGAGTATGGACATGTGTGTGCTTGTGTGTGAGAGGGACAGAGGATTCATTGTGTAATAATCATGTCTGTGCCAAGGAAATCAGGTTCAATATCATTCATAAGTACATGGCATTTGGAGAGATGGCATTTCTTTCTTTTTAAATACCTGTCATCCACATTTTATAAAAATTACGATTTGTCAGTCATTTCAATGAAATTCTCTGCACCTTGTACTTTCCTGGTTATAAAATGAAACAAACGTGCAAACATGCCTGGTGTGATCTCATCAATACACACAAGGCTCAGAGAGCATCATGTTTGGAGGTCCCATGATTTCAAGAAGACAAATCATTTTGGGTGAAGTTAATATAACAATACACATCTTTTAATAACACCATTGGACATAGACACTCTTGTTTGCCTCATTAATAGAGAAAAAAATTTATTTCAGAAAAGAGGAACCACCATACATTGTCCTTCCAAGACACACAACTAGGTTTTAACCCCTCATAGTAAAATGACTCACATGAAACATGATACTAGTTCATTAAAAATGTAAAAAATGCATGGAAATAATTTTGGGATTTATTTTATTCTGTTCAAAATACACAACAGATGATGATTATATTTATGGTTCCTTGCCCATGCTTATAATGACCAAGATTGTAACATATACCTGTTTGGCAATTGATACTGCCACTAAGTCCATCGTCCTTAATTACATATATTAATAAACACATACTGAGTTTTGAAAATGAAAGTCATTCAGTTCACAAAATGTCATGCACATCCTAGATTAATACATCATTCTTAGAATGCAAAAAGTAATATCCCAAAAACTCTTTCATATGGAGATTTTCATATAAAGCATTTATATTTAAATAGATTAATTCCTTCTTTCTGTCTCATAAAATCTATGATGAGTTAAGAAAATAGTTTTTAAATTCAGTAGTACTACTCATCAAAACAACACCTGTGGAGAAAGTTAGGAGTGGTAATGTTTGACACCAAATAACTTTGTCATCAACATCCATGTGGTTTATTTTAGATATACTCAATACACTAATTCACTAGCCACTGTGTTCAAAACTTCATGCTTCTTGTTTCTATAATTATTTTGTGTATAAATTGACAATTTGGTTATTGCACTTTCTGTTTTTATAAATTGTCTTCTGAGAACATACCACAACTTTAAGGGTATATTGCGCAATCACAGAAAATATAGGATATATTCACTTTATGTATAATATTCATCCATCAACAGTAAAATTCTCTAGAAATATTTTTTATTTATAGAAAAAACATTATTTTTACATTATTTTTATATATTTACACAATATATCTTGATTATAGTTTACATGACCAACCTTCTTCCCAGTTTTTCCCTATCTCCCCATCCCTCTGCATTCCTTTTGTCTCTCATTAAAAGAGATAAAAATGAAACAAGACAAAATAAAATAGAAAATAAAGCAAAATTTATTTGATCAAAGTTGAACCTGTTAAATAAAAATGAGAAAAATAATCTGCAAATCAAGCTCTTCTAGTTTCTCTTTGATGGAGTCAATCTTTTAATTTTATTTTTAATTTTAATCAATACATGTGTTCCTGAATTGAAAATTTTGCATCATCAATCCCCCAATGGTTGCCCATAAATCCCTTGTGCTGACCTCCAAACACATCTTCCTCCTATTTGACGTCTTATTTTTTCACTGAGATAATGAATGCACTGTGACCTGCCTATGTGTGTATTGGAGGTGGTTAACATCCTTCAATGTGAAAAAAAAATATTATTTAATTAAATTTATTTATGTATCTAAATTTTGTATTATAAATTTAATTTACATTTAAATAATTTACATTTGTATTATATTTAATTAAACATAATTATGTCTGCTAGATTCTTTGCTTTGAAAATCTTACATAATGCAATTTATGCACATAGTTCAACATTGTTTCACATTTCAGAATTGTAGCATTTAGGAAAGATAAATGATATTGGTTACAATGTTATCTCAAATAATTATATCACATAAGAACATTTGCAAAATTTTTTTTGACTAGACTTGAAAGTGAAGGGATATTATATGACAAAATTTTAAGTGTGTATTCTTGGCCAGCTTTATACATATTGCAAATACTAACATAAATAAAACAAAAATTCTCACCTGATAAATGTCTAATATACAAAATATACATATTAAACAAAGGATATCATAAAAATAAAACTAATGTTCTCATTAGATAATCATCTATTATCATATATATGTCAAACACAAGATATTAAGTAAGAAATTTCTCTCATAATAAAGAACTAATATCCAATATATACTTATTGAACACAAGAAATCAAATAAATAAAACAAAATATCTCTCCTGATAAATGTCTAATATCCAAAATATACACATAGAACACAAGAAATAAAGTACAAATTATATAAAAATTCCCATCTGATAAAGGTCTAATATTCATAATATTTATATTAAACTCAAGAAATCAGAAAAACAAAACAAAATTTTTCATGTGATAAATGTCTAATATAAAAATATACATGTTGAACACTTATACCAGTTAAATAAAACAAAAAATCATATCATAAAGGATCAATATCCATATTATAATTATTGAACACAAGAAATCAAATAAATAACACAAAAATTTTCATCTGATAGAGGTCAAATATCCAAAATACACCTATTGACCTTAATTAGCTAAATAAAACAAAAATCCCATCTGATAAAGAACTAATATCAAAAATTGCACATTGAACCCAAGAAATCAGATAAATAACACAAAAATTCTCATCCAATAGAGGTCTAATATGCAAAATATAAATATTGAACATAATTAGCTAAATAGAACAAACCTTTTCATGTGATAAAGTTCTCACATCCAAAAATATACATATGGAACAAAAGAAATGAAACAAATATTTTCAACGTGAATATACTAATATCCAAAACATACATATTGAACACCAGAAATCTGACAAATAAAAAACAAATTCTTATCTGATAAAATTCCAATATTGAAAACATACATATTGAACACAAGAAATTAACAAAACAAAAATTCTTGTCAGAGAAAGGTATCATATCCAAATATACATATTGAACAAAATAAACAAGAAAAAGAAAAAAAAATAACGTGATAAAATTCAAATATCAAAAACATACATATTGAACACAACAAATGAAACAAAAATTTTCAACAGATAAAGGGCTAATATCCAAAATATGCATATTGAAAGTAAAAAAATTAAGTAAAACAAAAATTCCCTTCTGATAAACAACTAATATGCAAATATACATATTGAACAAAACAAATAAGAAAAAGAAAGTACAATTTTCATGTCAATTGTCAAATATAAAAAACAAACACATTGAACACAATAAATTAAATAAAACAAAGATTCTCATCTGATAAAGGTCTATACAAAATATACATACTAAAAACTAGATATCAGGTAAATAATAAAAAATTCTCATTTGATATTGCTCTAATACCAAAAGTATATATCTTACACACAAGAAATTAAATTAAAAAATTCTATCCTGATAAAAATCTAATATCCAAGAGATATGTATTGAACCCAAGAAATCGAATTAATATAACAAAAATTCTAATCTGATAAAGGTCTAATACACAAAATATACATAAAGTATAAAAAAGATGACTGAAACAAAAATTCTAATCTGATAAATTTGTAAAGTCTACATTTGAATTATTCACATTGACAACCAGAAATCAGATAATTATATTTTGAATCTTTCAATTAATCAGTTGAAAATTTTTGTTTTATGTAATTTCTTGTGTTAAATATACACATCTTTGATATTTGACCTTTATAACATGAGAAATTTTGATATGTTTTTCTGATTTCTTGTGTTTAGTATGTATATTTGGATATTATACCTTTATCAGATGAGAATTTTGTTTTATTTACCTGACTTCTTTTGTTAAATATGTATAGTTTTGATAATAGACTTTTATCAGATGAGAATTTTTGTTTATTTAATTTTTTGTGTTCAATATGTATATTTTAGATATAAGACATTTATCAGATAACAATTTTTTATTTATCTGATTTCTTGGGATCAATGTGTGTATTTTGCATAGCAGCAATTCATTGCTGATAATTTTTGTCTTATATAATTCTTGTGTTCCATATATATATTTTGGATATTTGACATTTATCAGATGAGAATGTTTGTGTTATTTATTTGATTTCTTGTGTTCAATAAGTATAATATGGATATTGGTCCTTTATGATATGATTTTTTTGTTTTGTTTAACTGGTATAATGTGCTCAACATGTATATTTTGGATATTGGTCATTGATCAGATGAGAATTTTTGTTTTATTTATCTGATTTCTTGTCAGTAGGTATATTTTTTATATTAGACATTTATCACATGAGAAATTTTGTTTTGTTTTTCTGATTTCTTGAGTTTAATATGAATATTATGAATATTAGACCTTTATCAGATGGGAATTTTTATATTATTTACTTTATTTCTTGTGTCCTATGTGTATATTTTGGATATTAGACATTTATCAGGAGAGATATTTTGTTTTATTTGATTTCTTGTGTTAAATAAGTATGTTTTTGGAGACCAGGGGAGGTCTGACCACACGCGCTAGACACGAACGCACCACGCTTCCCTACTCTTGGCCCTTGTACAGCACGGGGTCCTAGGGCTCCAGAAAGCCAGCGACTAGTGCACTAGGAAATCCTGCAGCAGGGCCCTGCCTGAGACCGGTGGAGGTGAGACCGTTGGCTTCCCACCGAACCTGGTTCCTCGAGGGCACTTTTCCTGTGGCACCCAGAAACTCCTAGCAGATGCCCCAGGGCTGACGGCGAGCTTGATGGACGGCGGCGCGCTGCCCCGACTCATGCCCGCCCTGCCTGGAGTCTCTGGAACCTGTACTACCCGGCGGAGACCCCCATCCACGGGACTGCTGCTCTGCAGCCGCCGCTGCAGATCTGGAGCAACTGAAGCCGGGGGCGGCTCGGCAGCCATGACACCCTGCCAGGAGCGGGAAAGCAACTGCGTGAAGGTGGTCAACTTGGGCTTCCAGGCGCTGCGGCAGCACATGCCTCAGGGCTGCGCCATCAAGAAGCTGAGTAAGGTGGAGACGCTGCTGCGCTCCGCGGTAGAATATGTTCGCGCGCTGCAGCGGCAGCTTGTGGAGCACGAGGCGGTGCGCGCCGCGCTTGCAGGGGGGCTGCTAACACCGGCCACTTGGCCGTTGGCTGCCCGCGCGCCTCCTGCCGCCTCCCCCGCCACTGCGTCGCTGTCTTGCTCCTCTTCATCCCCGGACTACCGGGGGCAGCTCGGAGCCTGGTTCCCCGCTCTGCCTACTCATCAGAGGACAGCGGCTGCGAGGGGGAGCTGAGTCCCATGCAGCGGGAGCTGCTAGACTTTTCCAGCTGGTTAGGGGGCTACTGAGTACCCAACCCCTCTAAGCCGCATCCCTGTTGTCTCCTGGTGGACAGACCCGCGCTTCTTGCCCATGGAGCCTGGACCTTCATCAGGTGAGAATTTTTGTTTTATCGAATTTTATATGTTCAGATCGATATTTTGGATATTTAACGTTTAAATCACCAGAGATTTTTTTGTTTTTCTGATTACTTTTCTTAAGTGTGTATATTTTTTATTTTAGACCTTTTTCAGATGAAAATTTTTTATCTGATTTCTTATTTTCAATATGTCTATTTTTGCTATAAGACATATATCAGATGAAAATTGTATTATTAATCTGATTTCTAATGCTCAATATGTATATGTTCAATATAGAAATTCATCAGGGAGAATATTTGTTTATTTTCTTTCTTGTATTCAATGTGTATATTTTTGGTATTAGACCTGTATCAGGTGTGAATTTTTGTTTTATTTATCTGATTTCTTGTGTTCAATATGTACATTTTTTATATTAGACCATTATCAGATGAGAATTTTTTTATCTAATTTTTTATGTTCAATCACAATATTTTTGATATTTGACCTTTATCACATGAGTATTTTTGTTTTTTCTGATAACTTGTGTTCAGTATGTATATTTTGCATATTTGACCTTTATCAGATATGAATTTTGTTTTATCTAATTTTGTATGTACAATATGCTTATTTTATAAACCATTATCAGGAGATAATCATTGTTTTCTTTAATTCTTTGTGTTATATATATATATGTATATATATTATACTCGGCATTTATCAGATGAGAATAGTTCTTTTAATTTCTTGTGTTCAATTAGTATGTTTTTCAAATTTGATATTTATCACATGAGGATTTACTTCTCCTTTTCTAATTTCTTGTGTTCAATATGTACATTTTGGATATTAGAGCTTTATCAGGGAAGATTTTTTATCTTATTTAGATTCTTGTGTTCAATAATTATATTTTTGGTATTTGACCTTTATCACATGAGGATTTTGATTTCTTTTTCTGATTTCTTGTGTTAAATATGTATATTTTGGATGTTAGAACTTGATTACATGACAATTTAATTTTAATTATCTGATTTCTACTGTTCAATATGTACATTTTGTATATAGCCGTTTATGATGGAAGAATTTTTATTTTATTTGATTTCTTGTGTTCAATATGTGTATTTGGGATATTAGACCATTATAAACTCAGAAATTTTGTTTTATCTAATTTCCTATGTTCAATAACAATATTTTATTTTACCATTAACACATAAAAATATTTGGTGTTTCTGATTACTTGTTATCAATATGTATATTTTGGATGTTAGATCTTTATCAGATGAGAATTTTTGTTTTATTTATCTGGATTCTTTACTACATATATTTTTGGTATTAGAACTTTAGCAGATGAGAAATTTTGTTTTATTTATCTGAGTTTTAGTGCTCAATATGGGTATTTTGATATTAGACCTTTATCAAATGAGAGTGTTTGTTTTATCTAATTTCATATGTTCAATAACAATATTTTTGATATTGACCTTCATCACATGAGCAAATTTGGTGTTTCTGATTACTTGTGTTCAGTATATATATTTTGGATGTTAGACCTTTATCAGATGAGAATTTTGGTTTCATTTATCTGACTTCTTTTGTTCCATATGAACATTTTTGATCAGAAAATAATTTTTGTGTTATTGGTCTGATCTAGTGCTCAATATGTACATTTTGGATATAAAACTTTTATTAGGGGAGAATTTTTGTGTTATTTAATTGCTTGTGATCAATAAATATATTCTTAATATTTCACTTTTATCACATGAGAATTTTCTTCTCTTTTTCTGATTTCTTGTGTTCAATATGTATATTTTGGATATAAGACTTTTCTCAGATAAAAATTATTCTTCTATTTAATTTCCTTTGTTCAATGAGTATTTTTTTTCTATTTGAATTATATCACATGAGAAATTTGTTTTATTTATCTGATTTCTTGTGCTCAATATGTATATTTTGGATATTAGGCTTTATCAGATGAGAAATTTGTTTAATTTATCTAATATTTTAGAATAATGTGTGTATTTGGGATATTAGACATTTATCAGGTAAGAAATTTTTTTTGTTTAATTTCTTGTGCTCATAATGTATATTTTGGGTATTGAACCTTTATCAGATGAAAATTTTCATGTTATTTATCTGATTACTTGGGATCAATATGTTTATTTTGGATATCAGGAATCAGATGAGAAAATTTGTTTATTCATTTTCTTGTGTTAAATATATATATATTTTTGACATTAGACTATAATCAGATGATAATTTTTGTTTTATTTAAGTTCTTTTGTACAATTTGTATGTTTTTACATTTTACCTTTATCACATAAGAAATTTGTTTTCTGATTTCTTGTGTTCAATATGTGTATTTTGGAGATTAGATCTTTATCAGAAGAGAATTTTTGTTTCATTTACTTAAGTATGTACAATATGTATATTTTGGACAGTAGACCTTTATTATATTGAACATAAGAAACTAGATAAATGAGAAAAAATTTTTCATCTGATAAAGTTCTAATATCCAAAATATAAATAATGAACACTAGAAACCAGATAGATAAAACAAATATTCTCATCTGATAAAGGTTTAATACTCAGAATATGAATATTGAACTTAAGAAATCAAATAAATAAAACAAAATTGTCATCTGATAAAGGTCTAATATCAAAAATATTCTTATTGAACACAAACTATTAGAAAAAACAGAATTCTGAAAAGTAGACCTATTATTGAAAATATGCATCATGAGCACAAGAAAACAGATACAGAAAAAAAAATTTCCTTTGAAAAAGGTCTAATATCCAATATAGGCATATTAAGTATAATTAGATAAACAAAAAAATTCATCTGATAAAGTTGTAATATCTATAGTTACATATAGAAATCAAGAAACTAGAAAAGTGAACAAAATTTTTCATTGGATACAGGAGAAATACTGAAAATATACATATTTTACATGAGAAATCAGATAAATGAATAAAACAAAAATGCTAGCTGGATGGTGGTGGTGCATGTCTTTAATCCCAACACTCAGGAGGCAGAGCCATGGAGATCTTTCTGAGTTTGAGACCAGCCTGGTCAACAGAGTGAGATCCATGACTGGCACAAAGCTACACAGAGAAACCCTGTCTCAAAAACAAAAACAAAAACAGAAAACAAACAAAAAAATGCTGATCTGATATAGGTGTATTATCAAAAATATACTTATTGAACACAAGAAATTAAATGAAAGAAAATTCTCATCTGATAAAGTTCTAATTTCAAAACTTCACAAATTTAATCCAAGAAACCAGATAAATAAACAAAAATTCTGATTGATAAAGGTCTAATTTGAAAAGCAAGACAAGACATTAGCTACATAAAACAAAATTCTCATCTGATATAGGTCTTATATCCAAAATATACATACTGAACACAAGAAAGTAAATGATACAAAAATTCTCAACTGATAAAAACTATATCCTAAATATACATTTTGAAAACTAGAAATCAGATAATAATACAAAAATTCTTATCTGATAAAGGACTGAAATCCCAACTATACACATTGTACCAAAGAAACAATATCAATAAAAAAATTCTCCTCTTATAAAAGTCTATTATCCAAAATACACATATTGAACATAATTACATAAATAAAACAAAAATTTTCATGTGATAAATGTCTAATATCAAATATATACATATGGGAACCAAGAAATTAAGAAAAACAAAAATTATCAGATAAATGTCTAGTATCAAAAACATCCTACTACCTAAATGAATCTCCCTGAAATGTTTGGATATTAGTCCTTTATTTGTGAGAATATTTGTTTAATTCATCTAGTTTCTTGTTTTCAGTAGGATGATTTTTTGATATTAGACTTTAACAGGTTTGAATTTTTGTTTTAGTTATTTTTGAGTGTTCGTTATATACATATGTAATATATAATTTCTATATTTAATTAAAATATATTACATCAATTGCTCCCTCCTTCTACCCACTCCTACAATGCCCATTCCCACCAACTCCAGCCTGCTGTGAAATTCACAGCCTTCTCTTATTTAATCTTTGTTGTTACATATACATACAAATGAATTTACATATGAATATAATGATTCTGTTCAATGGTACATGCATGTATGTTTCTAGAGTTGGACACTTGGTGTTAGATAACCAATCAGGTGGTACATCCTTGGTTGTTAATTGCTTGTAGCTCTTCATCTACTGGTGGGCCCTTGAGATTTCCCCCATCTAAATTGAACTGTTAAATGGTTGATATTGTTGAGGTTTGTTTAAGCAGTCATTTTGTTCAGAATTCATAGATATAGCTTCCCTGAAATAGTTAGGGCCCTGGATGGGGAGCCAGACCGATTTCTTCCTGTACAGGATGTGTGTCCAGGCTGATTTCATTAGTGCACTGGAGGGGAAGCCAGGCCGATTTCATCAGGGCACTGGAGGGGGCAGCAAGACGATTACATACAGAAAATGGAGGGGGAGCCATGCTGATTTCATCAGGGCACTGGAGGTGGACCCTGGATGATTTTATACCGGCACTGTGGGAGTACCTCGGCCAATCTCAACAGGGCACTATAGGGTACCCATGGCGATTTTACCCCTGACACTGGACGGGGAGCCAGACCGATTATTTCAGGGCACTGGAGGGGGAGACAGGCCGATTTCATCCCTGACACTGGAGGTGGAGGCAAGCCAATTTCATCCGTGACACTGGAGTGGGAGACAGGCCGATTTTATCTGGACACTGGAGGGGCAGCCAGGCTGATTTCTTGATGGCACTGGAGGGGGAGTCAGGCCAATTTTATCTGAACACTGGATAGGGAGCCAGGCTGATTTCCTCTGAGCACTAGAAGGGAAGCCAGGCCAATTTCATCAGGGCACTGGAGGGGGAGCTAGGCCGATTTCATTCCTGAAACTGCAAGGGGACCCAGGCCAATATCATCGGGGGCACTGAAGGGGTATCCAGGCCAATTTCATACCTGACACTGGAGGGGGAGCCAGGCCATTTTCATTAGGACATGGGAGGGAGACCCAGGCTGATTTCAACATGGACACAGGAGGGGTACCCAGGCTGATTTCATCAGGGCACTGGAGGGCCCTAAGGTTGAATTCACCATGGTACTGAAGGGGGAGAATGGCTGATTTCATCCATGACACTGGTCAGGGAGCTCGGCCATTTCATACCAGACAGTGGAGGGGGAGTCAGGCTGATTCCATCCAGGGCAATTAAGGAGAGCCAGGTCAATTTCATCTGGACTCTGGATGGGGAGCCAGACTGATTTTATACCTGCATTGCAGGAGGATCCTGGCCGATTTCATCAGGGCCCAGGAGGGAGACCCTGGCCAATTTCATCCTGAACACTGGAAGGGTAGACAGGCGAATTTGATCAGAGCACTGGAGGGGAAACAAGGCGAATTCATCAGTGCACTGCAGAGAATCTAGCCCGATTTCATCTCTGACACTGCTGGTGGACCCAGGTCCTTTTATCAGGGCACTGTAGGGCTATCCAGGCTAATTTCACTCGGTCACTTGAGGGGGAGCCAAGCCGATTTATTCAGGGCACTAGACGGGGACCCAGTCCAATTTAATCAGGGCACAGGAGGGAGACTCAGGCCGATTTCATCCTGGACAATGGAGGGGGACCAAGGCCGATTTCATCAGGGAATTGGAGTTGGAGCCAGGCTGATTCCATCCAGACACTGGAGGGGGAGCAAGGCTGATTCTATAACTACACTACTGGGGGGTCACATGCCGATTTTATCAAGGCACTTTAGGCGTACCCAGGCCGAATTCATCCCTGACGCTGGAGTAGTAGCCAGTAGGAATTCATCTGGACACTGGAGGGGGAGACAGGCAGATTCTACACCCACACTACTGGGGGACCCAGGCCAATTTCATCAGGGCACAGGAGGGAGACCCAGGCCGATTTTATCCCTGACATTGGAAGGGGAGCCAATATGATTTCATCTAAACACTGGAGGGGAGGCCAGGCTGATTTCATCCTGGACACTGGAGGGCTACCAGAGCCGATTTCATCCTGGACACTGGAAGGGGAATCAAACCGATTTCATCCCTGACAATGAGTGGGAACCAGGCCAAATTTATCAGGGCATTGGAGGGGGAGCCAGGCAGATTTCATGATGGACATTGGAGGGGGAGCCAGGCCGATTTCTTCTGGACATTGGAGGGGGAGTCAGGCTGATATTACACCAGCACTGCAGGGGAACCCAAGCGCATTTCCTCTGGGCACTGTAGGTGTACACATGCTGATTTCATCCCTGACACTAGAAGGGAAGACATGCCGATTTCATCCGGATACTGGAGGGGAACCAGACCGATTTCATTAGAGTACTGTTGTGGGACCCAGGCTGATTTCAGCATTGACACTGGAAGGAGAACCAAGCTAGTTTCATCGACAGGCTGATTCCATCCGGACACTGGAGGGTGAGCCAGGCTGATTCTATAACTGCACTACTGCAGGTCCCATGCCGATTTCAACGGCACTTTAGGGGTACCCAGGGCGAATTCATCCTGATGCTGGGGGGCTAGCCAGTACTATTTCATCTGGACACTGGAGGGAGAGCCAGGACGATTTCATCAGGACAATGGAGGGGGAGCCAGACTGATTCTATACCCACACTACTGGGTACACAAACCGATTTCCTCAGGGCACAGGAGGGAGACCCAGGCCAATTTCTTCCTTGACACTGGTAGGGGAGCCAGTACGATTTCACTGGAGGGGAAGCCAGGCTGATTTCATCCAGGACACTGTAGGGGTACCCGAGCAGATTTCTTTAGGGCACTGGAGGGGGACACCGTCTGATTTCACCCTGGACACTGGAAGGAGAGCCAAGCCGATTTCATGCATGACACTGGAAGGAGAACCAGTCCAATTTTATCCCTGATACTTGAGGTGGAACCAAGCTGATTTCATCCATGACACTGGAAGGGGACCCAGGCCAATTTCATCCCTGACAATGGAGGGGAAATCAGTCCAAATTCATCAGGGCATTGGAGTGGGAGCCAGGCCGATTTCAACCTGGACATAGGAGTGGGAGCCAGGCCGATTTCATCCTGACACTGGAAGGGGAGTCAGGCTGATTTCATGAGAGTACTGTTATGGGACACAGGCCAATTTCAGCATTCACACTGGAGGGAGAACCAGGCTGGTTTCATCAGGGCTCTGGAGGATGTGTCAGGCCGAATTCATAAGGGCTATCGAGGGGGAGACAGGCCGATTTCATCCCTGACACTGAAGGGGGTGCCAGGCTGATTTCATCAGGGCACTGGAGGAGGAGCAAGGATGATTTCATCCCTGACACTGGAGGGACAGCCAGGCCGATTTCATCAGTGCAATGGAGGGGGAGACAGGCTGATTTCATGACTGACACAGGAACGGGAAAAAGACTGAATCCATCTGTGACTCAGCAGTGGTAGCCAAGCAGATTTCATCCTGGACACTGGAGGGGAGCCAGGCTGATTTCATCCTGGACCCTGGAGGGGGAGCCAGACTGATTTCATCCGGATAATGGAGGAGGAGCCAGGCTGATTTTATACCCGCACTGCAGTTGGACCCAGGCCGATTTCTTCAAGGCATTGTAGGGGTATTCACCCCAATTAAATCCCTGACACTGGTGGTGGAGCCAGGCCGATATCATCAGGGAACTAGAGGGGGAGCCAGGGCGAGTTCATCAGGGCATTGGAGGGACACCCAGGACGATGTCATCCTGGACACTGGAAGGGTAGGTAGGCTGATTTCATCATGGGCACTGGAGGGGAAACAGGCTGATTTTATAAGGGCACTGGAAGGGAAACAGGCCTATTTAATCAGGGCACATGAGGGGATCCAGGCCAATTTCATTAGGGTACTCTAGGGATGTACAGGCCGATTTTAATTCTGACACTGACGGGGGAGCCAGGCTGATTTCATCAGGGCACTGGAGGTGGAGTCTGTCCAATTTCATCAGAGTACTTGAGGGGGCACAGTCTGATTTCATCCTGGACACTGGAGGGGGGAGCAAGGATGATTTCAGCAGGAAACTGGAGGGCTACCCAGGCCGATTTCATCTGGGCAATGGAGGTGGAGCCAGACCGATTTCATCAAGGCACTGAAAGGGGAGCTAGGACAATTTCATCAGGGCACTGGAGGATGAGCCAGGCAGATTTCATCAGGACACAGGAAGGGGAGACAGGCCGATTTCATTCCAGAAACTGGAGAGGACAGCTGACTGATTACATCAGGGCACTGGAGGGGGAGCCAGGCCGAATTAATCCCTGACATTGGAGGTGGAGCCAGGCCAATTTCATTAGGGCACTGGTGAGAGACCCAGGCCTATTTCAGCATTGACACTTGAGGGAGAGCCTGGCTGATTTCATCAGGGCTTTGGAGGATGAGTCAGGCAGATGTCATCAGGGCTCTCTAGGGGGAGACAGGCCAATTTCATTTCTGACACTGGAAGGGGAACCAGGCTGTTTTCATCAGGTCAATGGATGGGGAGCCAAGCTGATTTCATCAGGGCACTGGAGTGGGAGCCAGGCTGATTTCATTAGGGCACTGGAGGGGAAACAGACCGATTTAATCAGGGCACTGGAAGGAATCCAGACCAATTTCATTATGGATCTGTCGGAGTGTACAGGCCGATTACATCCCTGACACTTGATGGTTGTCCAGGCCGATTACTTCCGGACACTTGAGAGGTAGCCAGGCTGATTTCATCAGTGCACTGTAGGAGGAACCTGTCCGATTACATCATGGCACTGGAGGGCTACCAAGGCCAATTTCATCAGGGCACTGGACGGGGAGCCAGGCCGTTTTAATCAGAGCAAGAGTGGGAGCCAAGCCAATTTCATCCAAGCACTAGAAGGGCAGCCTGGCTGATTTCATCAGGGCACTGGAGGGGAACCATGCCAATTTCATCAGGGCACTGGAGGGGATACAGGCCAATAGCATCAGGGCTCTGTAGGTGTGTACAGGTTGATTAAATTCCTGACACTGGAGGGGGGGTAGGCTGATTACATTTAGACACTGGAGGGGGAGCCACACTGATTTCATAAGGGCACTGGAGTTGGACCCAGGCTGATTTTATACCCACACTGCAGGGGGCCCTAAGCCAATTTCAAAAGGGCACTGTAGGGGTACACATGCCGATTTCATCCCTGATACTAGAGGGGAATCCAGTCCTGTTTCATCTGGACACTGGAAGGGAAGCCGAGCCATTTTCCTCAGGGCACAGGAAGGGGAGCCATGATGATTTCATCACGGCCCTGGAGGGGGAGCTGGGGCAATTTCATCAGGGCAAGAATGGGAGCCAAGCCGATTTCATCCAATAACTAGAAGGGAAGCCAGACCGATTTCATCAGGGCACTGGAGTGGGAGGCAGGAAGATTTTTTCCTGGACAATGGAAGGGGAGCCAGGCTGATTTCATCAGGGCACATGAGTGGGACACAGACTTATTTTTTCAGGGCACTGTAATGGGATCCAGGCAGATTTCATCAGGGCAGTGGAGGGGGATCAAGGTCGATTTCATCCCAGAAACTGGAAGGGGATCCCGGCCGATTTCATCAGCTCACTATAGGGGTATCCAGGCCAATTTCACCTCTGACACTGGAGGAGGAGCCAAGCTGATTTCATGTGGTACTTGAGGGGAAGCCAGGCTGATTTCATCAGGGCACTGGAGGGGGATCCTGTCCGTTTTCATCAGGGTACTGGAGGGGGCGCAGGCCAATTTCATCCTGGAAACTGGAGGTGGAGCCAGACCGATTTTATCAATAGCTGGAAGGGGACCAGGCCAATTTAATCATGGCACTGAAGGGGGAGCCAGGACGATTTCACCCCTGACACTGGAGGGGCAGCCAGGCCGATTTCATCAGGGCAGTGGAAGGGGAGCCAGGCAGATTTCATCAGGACAAAGCAGGGGGACCCAGGCACTGTTCATTAGGGCACTGTTGAGTGACCCAGGCTGATTTCAGCATTGACACTGGAGGGAGAGCCAGGCTTATTTCATCAGGCCTCTGGAGGATGAGTCAGGCCGATTTCATCAAGGCTCTCTAGGGGGAGACAGGCCAATTTCTTCCCTGACAGTGGAGCGGGAGCCAGGCCAATTTCATAAGGGCACTGGAGTGGGAGACAGGCTGATTTTATCCCAGACACTGGAGGGGGATCCATGCTGAATATTTCAGGGCCCTGGAGGTGGACCCAGGCCGATTTCATCAGGGCACAGGAGGAGTAACCAGGACGATTTCATCTGTGACACTGGATGGGCAGCCAGGCCGATTTCATCAGTGAAATGCATGGGGACACAGGCCGATTTCATCCCTGACACAGGAAGGGGACATAGACCAATTTCATCCCTGACTCAGGAGTCGGAGCCAAGCAGGTTTCATCCCGGACTCTGGAGGGGAGCCAGGCTGATTTCATCCTGGACACTGGAGGGGGACCCAGGCCGATTTCATTAGGGCACTCTAGGGGTACCCATCCCGATTACATACCTGACACTGGAAGTGGAGCCAGGCCGATATATCAGGGCACTAGATGGGAGCCAGGCTGATTTCATCAGGACACAGGAGGGACACCAAGGCCAATGTCATCCTGGACACTGGAAGATTAGCCAGGCTGATTTCATCTGTGTACTGGAGGGGAAACAGGCCGATTTCATCAGGGCACTGGAAGGGAAACAGGCCTATTTAATCAGGGCACAGGAGGGGATCCAGGATGATTCCATCATGGTAATCTAGGGGTGTACAGGCCAATTACAATCCTTACACTTGAGGGGGAGCCAGGCCGATTTCATCTGGTAACTGAAGGGCGAGCCAGGCTGATTTCTTCAGGGCAATGGAGGGGGAGCCTGTCCTATTTCATCAGGGTATTGGAGGAGGTGCAGTCCGACTTCATCCTGGACACTGGAGGGGGATCATGGCTGATTTCATCAGGTACAGAAGGGGGAGCCATGCCGTTTTCATCCCTGACACTGGAGGGGGTGCCATTCTGATATCATCATGGACACCATATGTGTAGCCAGGCTGATTTCATTAGGGCACTGGAGGGGGACCCAGGGTTATTTCATCAGGGCAATGGAGGGGGAGATAGGACACTTTCATCAGGTAAAGAGAGGGAGCTAGGCCGATTTTATCAGAGCAAGAGTGGGAGCCTGGTCGATTTCATCCTAGTACTAGAAGGGAAGCCAGGCCAATTACATCAGGCCACTGGAGGGGGAGCCAGGCAGATTTCAGCAGGCCACTGGGGCAGGAGCAAGGCCAATTTCATCTGTGACACAGCAAGGGGACTTGTGCCAGTTTCATAAGGCCACTGCAGGGGTTTCAGGATGATTTCTTCCCTGACTCTGGAGGGGAAACCAGGCCGATTTCATTAGGGCACTGGAGGGGGAGCAAGGCCAATTTCAGCATGGACACTGGAGGGCTAGACAGGCTGATTCCATTAGGGAAATGGAGAGGACTAAGGCAGAATTCATCAGGGCACTGGAGGGGGAGCCAGGCCAATTTCATCCCTGATAAAGGAGGGGGAAGCACGCCGATTTCATCTCGGACACTGATGGGGGAGCCTGGCCGCTTTCATCAGGCCACTGGAGGGGGAGCCAATCTGATTGCATTAGGGCACTGGAGGCAAAAACAGGCTGATTTCATCCCTGACACTGGACGGGGACCCAGGCTGATTTCATCAGGTCCCTTGAGAGGCATCCAGGCCAATTTCCTCATGTCCCTGGTGGAAGACCCAGGCCAATTTCCTCAGAGCAGTGGAGGGGGATGCACACTGATTTCAACCCGGACACTGGAGGGGATCCTGCTGATTTCTTCAGGGCACTATAGGGGTATCCAGGCTGATTTTATCCCTCACACTGGAGTGGAAGCCAAGCTGGTTTCATCTGGACACTGGAGGGGAAGCCAGACCAATTTATCAGGCCACTGGAGGGGGAGCCAGGCTGATTTCTGCAGGTTAATGGAGGGGGACCAAGGAAGGTTTCATGCCAGAAACTGGAGGAGGACCTAGGACGATTTCATCCCTGACACTGCAGGGGGAGCCAGGCCGATTTCATCCTGGACAATGGAGGGGGAGCCATGCCAATTTCATCAGGGCACGGGAGGGGAAGCCAGGTCAAAATCAGCCTGGTTTCCCCTCCAGTGTCAGGGATAAAATCGGGCTGGCTGTCCCTCCAGTGTCACTGGTTAAATCATCCTGTCTCCACCTCCAACGCCCTGATGAAATTGGCCTTTCTACCCTCCAGTGTCAGGGATGAAATCGGCCTGTCTCCCCCTCCAGTGCCCTGATGTAATCAGACTGGGTACCTGTCCAGTGCCCTGATGAAATCGGCCTTTGTTTCCCTACAGTGTGGATATAAAATCAGCCTTGCTCCCACTCCAGTGTCAGGGATGAAATCTGCCTGGCTCCACCTCCAGTGTCCAGGATGAAATCAACCTGTCTCACCTTCCAGTGTCCGAGATGAAATTGGCCTGGCTTACAGTCCAGTGTCCTGATGTAATTGGCCAGGGTCCCTCTCCAGTATCCACAAAGAAATCATACTGGCTCCCCCTCCAGTGCCCTGATGAAATTGGCCTGGCTTCCCCTCTAGTGTCAGGGATGAAATCAGTGTGGCTCCCCCTCCAGTCTCTAGTATGAATTTGGCCATGCTCCACCTCCAGTGTCAGGGATGAAATCTGCCTGGCTCTCCCCCCAGTGTCAATGTTGATATAGGCTTGTCTCCCCCTCCACTGCCCTGATGAAATCAGCCTGGCTATCCTCCAGTGTCAGTGATGAAATTGTACTGGCTCCCTTTCCAGTGCCTGGAATGAAATAGGCCTGGCTCCCCCTCCAGTGATCTCATGAAATCAGCCTCTGTCCCCCTCTAATGCCCTGATGAAATCAGCCTGGCTACCCCTCTAGCGACCGGGGTGAAATCGGCCTGTCTCCCACTCCTTTGTCAGGGATGAATTCGGCCTTAGTCCCCATCCAGTGTCCTGATGATATCAGCCTGGCTCTTCCGCCATGTCCATGTTGAAATTGGCCTGGGTGGGTCCCCCTACAGTGCCCTAATCAAATCAGCCTGGCTCTTTCTCCAGTGTCAGGTATGAAATAGGCCTGGATACCCCTTCAGTGCCCTTGCAGTGTCATTGATGAAATCGGCCTTGCTCCCCCTCCAGTGGCATTTTGAAATCTGCCTGGCACCCCTCCAGTGCCCTGATGAAATTGACCTGGCTTCATTTATAGTGTCAGATGAAATCAGCCTAGCTCCCACAGTTACCATGATGAAATCAGCCTGGCTCCCATTCTTGCCCTGATGAAATCTGCCTGGCTCCCCCACCTATGCTCTGATGAATTAAGCCTGGGTCCCCTCACCCACAGTGCCCTAATGATTGAGTGTCCAGGATGAAATAGGCCTTGGTCCCCATCTAGGGCCCTGATGAAATCTGCCTGCCCCCTCCTCCTGTGCCCTGAGTAAATCGGCCTGGATCCCCCTCCAGTGTCCTGATAAAATCAGCCTGTTTCCCCATCCAGTGTCATGGATGAAATTGGCCTGGCTCCCCTTCCTCTGTCAGTGATGAAATCGGCCTGTCTCCCCCTCCAGTGCACTCATAAATTCATTCTGCCTCCCCCTCCAGTGTCAGGGATGAAATCGGACCTGCTCCCCCTCCAATGCCCTTATGAAATAGGCCTGGGTACCCCTACAGTGCCCTGATGTAATCGGACTGCCCCCCTCCAGTGTCAGGGGTGAAATCGGACTGGTTCGCCTTCCATTGAGCTGATGAAATTGGCCTGGATCCCTCTTCAGTGCCTTGATGAAATCGGTATGGCTCCAACTCCAGTCCCTGGATGAAATCGGCCTGGGTCACCCTCCAGTGTACTGATGTAATCAGCCTCACTCCCTGTACAGTGTCCAGGATGAAATTGGCATATGCGCCCTCCAGTGCCCTGATACAATTGGCCTGGGTCCCCCTCCAGTGCCCTGATGAAATCAGCCTGGCTACACTTCCAGTGTCCAGGATGAAATCGGCCTGGGTCTCCCTCCTGTGCCCTGATGAAATCGGCCTGGGTCCTCCTGCAGTGTCCTGGATGAAATCAGGCTGGCTTCCCCTCCAATGTCCGGGATGAAATTGGCCTGGCTCCACCTCCATTGTCAGGAATGAAATCAGCCTCTCTCCCCTTTCAGTACCCTGATAAAAGCGGCCTAGCTCCCCCTCCAGTGTCCAGGATGAAATCAGCCTGGCTCCCCAACATTTGTCAGGGATGAAATTGGCCTGTCTTCCCTTCCAGTGCCCTGATGAATTTGGCCTTAGTCCTTCTCCAGTGCCCTAATGAAATCAGCCTAGCTCCCTCTACAGTATCCATGCTGAAATCAGCCTGGGTCCCCCACCAATGCCCTAATCAAATCGGCCTGGCTCCCCTTCCAATATCAGTGATGAAATCGGCCTGGATACCCCTACAGTGTCCTGATGAAATTGGCCTGGGGGCCCTTGGTGTGTCAGAGATGAAATCAGCCTGGCTCCCCCTCTGTTGAAATCTGGCTGGCTCCCCATCCTTTGTCAGGGATGCAATTGCCCGTGTCCCCATCCAGTGCCCTGATGAATTGGGCCTCAGTCCCCCTCCAGTGCCCTGATGAAATCAGCCTAACTTCCCCTCCAGTGCACTGATGAAATCGGCCTAGTTACCCCTCCAGTGTCCAGGATGAAATTGTCCTGGTTCCCCCTCTGGTGGCCATGATGAAATCGGCCTGGATACCACTCCAGTGTCAGGGATGATATCTGCCTGGGTATACCTACTGTGCCTGATGAAATTGGCCTGGATCCCCCTACAGTATCTGGGATGAAACCCTATTGAGTCCCCCTACAGTACCCTGAAGAAATCAGCCTGATTCCCTCTCTAGTGACCAGATGAAATCAGCCTGGGTCCACTTCCAGTGCCCTAATGTAATCAGCCTGACTTCCCCTCCAGTGTCCATGCTGAAATTGGCCTGGTTCTCCCTCAGTTAAACTAATGTAATTGGCCTGGCTCCCCTCCAGTGTCAAGGATGAAATCGGCCTGGATAACCCTTCAGTGCCCTGATGAAATCGCCCTGGGTAACCTGGCAGTGTCAGGGAAGAAATCCACCTGGATTCCCTTCCAGTATCCATGAGGAAATTGGCCTGGCTCCTCCTCTAATGTCAAGGATGAAATCGGCCTGGTTCCCCTCAAGTGTCAGAGATGAATTCAGCCCTACTCCCCCTAGAGTGTCCAGATGAAGTTGTACTGGCTCCCCTTAAAGTTTCAGGGATGAAATTGGCCTGGTTACACCTACAGTGCCCCGATGAAATCAGCCTGGCTGCCCCTCCAGTGTCCAGATGAAATCGTCATGGCTCCCCCTCCAGTGTTCAGATGAAATCTTACTGGCTCTCCCTCCAGTGCCAGGGAAGAAATCGGCATGTCTCCCCATCCAGTGCCCTCATGAAATTGGCCTGTGTCCCCCTCTAGTACCCTGATGAAATCAGCCTGGCTCCCCCTCTAGCAACCAGGATGAAATCGGCCTGGCTCTCCCTCCTTTGTCAGGGATGGAATTGGCCTGTCTCCCCCTCCAGTGCCCTGAGGAATTCGGCCTTAGTCCCCTCTAGTGACCTGATGAAATCAGCCTGGCTCCCCTCCAGTGTCCATGCTGAAATCAGACTGGTTCCCCTTGCAGTGTCAGTGATGAAATTGGACTTGTTCCCACTCCAGAGCCATGTTGAAATCTGCCTGGCTCCCCCTCCAGTGCCCTGAATAAATCAGCTTTGCTTCCCTTCCAGTGCTAGGATGAAATCGGCCTGGCTTCCACTCTTGCCCTGATAAAATAGCCCTGGCTCCCCTCCAGCTCCCTGATGAAATCAGCCAGGCTACCCTTCCAGTGTCCAGGTTGACATTGGCTGCGTGTCCCTCCTATGCCCTGATGAAATCAGCCTGGCTCCACCTCTGGTGAACAGATGAAATTGGCCTGGCTTCCCCTCCTGTGCCCTGATGAAATCAGCCTGGCTTCCCTTCTAGTGCTCAGATGAAATCAGCCTGGCTCCCACACTTACCTTGATGAAAGTGGACTGGCTCCCACTCTTGTCCTGAGGAAATTGGCCTGGCTCCCCCACCTACGCACTGATGAAATAAGCCTGGGTCCCCCCAACCCCAATGCCCTAATGAAATCATCCTGGCAACACGTCCAGTGTCCAGGATGAAATCGGCTTTGGCCCCCTCCAGGGCCCTGATGAAGTCTGCCTGCCCCCTCCTCCTGTGCCGTGAGGAAATTGGCATGGCTCCCCATCCAGTGTCACTGATGAAATTGGCCTGGCTCCCCTTCCTGTGTCAGTGATGAAATCAGCCAGTCTCCCCCTGCAGTGCCCTGATAAAATCGTTCTGCCTCCCCCTTTAGTGTCAAGGTTGAAATCGGACTGTCTACCACTCCAGTGCCCTGATGAAATTGGCCTGGCTACCCCTCCAGTGCCCTGAAGTAATCAGACTGGCTCCCTCTCCAGTGTCAGGGGTGAAATCGGCCTGGCTCGCCCTCCAGTGAGCTAATGAAATTGGCCTGGAGCCCTCTCCAGTGCCTTGATGAAATCTATATGGCTCCAACTCCAGTGCCCTGATGAAATCGGCCTGTGTTGCCCTCCAGTTTCCTGATGTAATCAGCCTCGCTCCCCCTCCAGTTTCAAGGATGAAATTGCCCTCACCCCCTCCAATGCCCTAATGAAATCAGCCTGGATAGCCCTCCAGTGTCCGGATGAAATCGACCTGGCTCCACCTCCAGTGTCAGGATTGTAATCGGCCTGTAATCCCTTAGAGTGCCCTGATGAAATTGTCCTGAATGCTCTCCCATGCCCTGATTAAATTGGCCTTTTTCTCCTCCAGGGCCCTGATGAAATTAGCCAGGCTACCCTTCCAGTGTCCAGAATGACATTGGCCTGGGTGTCCCTCCTATGTCCTGATGAAATCGGCCTGCCCCCCCCTTCAATGCCCAGATGAAATTGGCCTGGGTTTCCCTGCAGTGCAGGTTTAAAATCAGCATGGCTTCCACTCCAGTGTCAGGGATGAAATCTGCCTGGCTGCCCCTCCAGTGTTGAAGATGAAATCAACCTGGCTCAACCTCCACTGACCTGGATGTAATCAGCTTGGCTCCCCTTCCAGTATCCAGAATGGAATCATTCTGGCTCCATCTCCAGTATCTGGGATGAAATCGTCCTGGCAATACTTCTAGTGTCCAGGATGAAATCGGGCTGGGTCTCCCTGCTGGGCCCTGATGAAATTGGCCTGGGTCCTCCTGCAGTGCAGTTATAAAATCAGCCTGACTCCCCATCCAGTGTCCAGATGAAATTGGCCTGGCTCCTCCTCCATTGTCTGGGATGAAAATAGCCTGTATCCCCTTCCTGATTAAAGCGGGCTAGCTTCCCCTCAGTGTCCAAGATGAAATCAGCCTACCTTCCCCACCTTTGTCAGGGATGAAATTGGCCTGTCTTCCTCTGCAGTGCCCTGATGAATTTGGCCTTAGTCCTTCTCCAGTGCCCGAATGATATCAGCCTGGCTCCCCCTCCAGTGTCCATGCTGAAATAAGCCTGGGTCCTGCACCAGTGCCCTTATTAAATCGGCCTGGCTCCCCCTCCAGTGTCAAGGAGGAAATAGGCATGGATACCACTACAGTGTCCTGATGAAATTGGCCTGGGGGCCCTTGGCGTGTCAGGAATGAAATCAGTCTGGCTCCCCCTCCAGTGCTCTGTTGAAATCTGGCTAGCTCCCCATCCTTTCTCATGGATGCGATTGACTTGTCTCCGCCTCCAGTGCCCTGATGAATTGGGCCTTAGTCCCCCACCAGTGCCCTGATGAAATCGGCCTAGCTCCCCCTCCAGTGCACTGATGAAATCAGCCTGGTTACCCCTCCAGTGTACAGGATGAAATCGGCCTGGATACCGCTCCAGTGTCAGGGATGATATCTGCCTGGGTTTACCTACTGTGCCCTGATGTAATTGGCCTGGATCCCCCTCCAGTATCTGGGATGAAACCATCTTGGGTCCCCCTCCAGTACCCTGAAGAAATCAGCCTGATTCCCCCTCTAGTGACCAGATGAAATCAGCCTGGCTTCCCCTCCAGTGTCCGTTCTGAAATTGGCCTGGGTCCCATTCCAGTGCCCTAATGTAATCAGCTTGGCTCCCCCTCCAGTGTCAGGGATGAAGTTGGCTTGGATAACCCTTCAGTGCCCTGATGACATCACCCTGGGTAACCTTGCAGTGTCAGGGATGAAATCGACCTGGATCCCCATCCAGGATCCAGGATGAAATAGGCCTGGCTCCCCCTGTAATGTCCAGGATGAAATTGTCCTGGCTCCCCCTCCAGTGTCAAGGATGTAATAGGCCTGGCTCCCCCTCCAATGTCCGGAATAAAATTGGCCTGGTTCCCGCTCCACTGACCTGATGAAATCCGCCTGGCTCCCCCTCCAGTGCACTGAAGAAATAAGCCTGTGTCCAACTCCTGTGCCCTGATGAAATCAGCCTGTCTTCCCATCCATTGTCCAGGAAAAATCTGCCTGTCTCCCCCTCCAGTGCCATGATTAAATTGCCATGGCTTCCCTTCTAGTGCTTGGATGAAATTGGCCTGGCTCCCACTCTTGCCTGATGAAATCAGCCTGGCTCCCCATCCAGTGCCCTGATGTAATCGGCTTTGGTACCTCTCCAGTGCCCTGATGTAATCTGACAGGTGCCCCCTCCAGTGTCCTGATGAAATCAGCCTGGCTCGCCCTCCAGTGTCTGGATGTAATTGGCCTGGTCCCCCATCAAGTGTCAGGGATGTAATTGGCCTGTACACCCATACAGAGCCCTGATAAAATCGGCCTGAATTCCATTCAGTGCCCTGATTAAAAAGGCCTGTTTCCCCTCCAGTGCCTGATGAAATCAGCCTGGCTTCCACTCCATTGTCAGGGATGAAATTGGCATGTGTATCCCTACAGTGCCCTGATGAAATTGGCTTGGTTCCCCCTGCAGTTCTGGTGTAAAATCAGTCTGACTTCCACTCCAGTGTCCGGAAAAAAATCAGCCTGGCACCCACTCCAGTTTCCAGTATGAAAGGTGCCTGGTTCCCCCTTCAGTGTCCAGCATGAAATCTGCCTGGCACCTCCTCCAATGCCATGATGAAATAGGCCTGGGTCCCCCTCCAGTGTCAGGGGTGAAATTGTCCTGGTTTTCCCAGCAGTGTGGGTATAAAATCAGCCTGGCTCCCTCTCTAGAGTCAGGGATGAAATTGGTCAGGCTCTCCCTCCAGTGTCCTGGATGAAATCACCCTGGCCCACCACCAATATTTGGGATGAAATCGGCCTGGATCCCCCTTCAGTATCCTTGATGAAATTAGACTGGGTGACCCTCCACTTCCCTGAAGAAATCGGCCTGTTTCTCCCTGCAGTGCAGGGATAAAATCAGCCTGGGTACACCTCAGGTGTCCGGATGAAATAGGCTTGTCTCCCCCTCCAATGCCCTGATGACATTGGCCTGGATCCCCTCCAATGTCAGGGATAAAATCGACCTGGCTGCCCCTCCAGTGCCCTGATGTAATCGGCCTTGGTACTCCTCCAGTTCCCTGATGTAATTGGACATGTGAACCCTCCAATGCCATGATGAAATCAGACAGTATACCCCTCCAGTGTCCTGATGAAATCTGCCTGGCTCCCCCTCTGGTGCCCTGAGGAAATCGGACTGGCTCCCCCTCCAGTGTCAGGGGTGAAATCGTCCTGGCTCTCCCTCCAGTGCTCTGATGAAATTGGCCTAGTCCCCCTCCAATGCCTTGAAGAAAACAGTCTGGATCCACTCCAGTTCCCAGTTGAAATCAGCCTGGGTCACCCTCCAGTGTCCTCATGTAATCTGCCTCGCTCCCCCTCCAGTGTCCAGGATAAAATCGGCCTTTGCTCCCTCCATTAACCTGATGATATCAGACAGGCTCCCACTCCAGTGCCCTGATGAAATCGGCCTGGCTCCCCCTCCTGTGTCAGGATTGTAATTGGCCTGCCCCCACTCCTATGGCAGGGAGGTAATCGGCCTAGGTGTCCCTCCTGTGCCCTGATGAAATCGGCCTGGCTCCCCTTCTAGTGCCCTGATGATAAAAGCCTGGCTCTACCACCAGTGTAAGGGATTTAATCGGGGTGGGTACCCCTACAGTGCCCTGATGAAATCGGCCTGGGTCCACCTCCAGTGCAGGCATAAAATCAGCCTGGCTCCCCCTCCAGTGTCCAGGATAAAATCAGCCTGGCTCCCCTCCAGTGTCTGGGATGAAATCTGCTTGGCTGCCACTCCTGATTCAGGGATGAAATCTGTCTGTGTCCCCTTCCAGTGTCAGGCATGAAATCGGACTGTCTCCCCCTCCATTGCACTGGAGAAATTGGCCTGGCTGCCCTTCCAGTGTCAGGGAGGAAATTTGCCTGGCTCCTCCTCAAGTGCCCTGATGAAATTAGCTTGGGACCTCCTCCGAGGCCATGAAATAATCAGCTTGGATCCCCCTCCAGTGTCTTGTATAAAATCAGCCTGGCTCCCCGTCCAGTGCCCTTATGCAATTGACCTGACACATCCTCCACTGACCTGATGAAATAGGCCTGGTTCCTCCACCAGTGTCAGGGATGAAATCGGCCGTGGTCCCACTTTAGTGTCATGGATGAAGATGCCCTGGCTCTCTCTCCAGTGTCCAGAATGAAATCAGACAGTGTCCCCCTCCAGTACTCTAATAAAATCGCCTCTGGACCCCCTCCAGTGTCCGGGATGAAATCAGCCTGGCTCCCCCTCCAGTTTCCAGATGAAATCAGACATGTTCCCCTTAAATTATCAGGGATGAAATTGGCCTGGGTACACCTACAGTGCCTTGATGAAATTGGCCTGGATCTCCCAGTAGTGCGATTATAGAATCAGCCTGGCTCCCCCTCCATTGTCCAGATGAAATTGTCCTGGCACTCCCTCCAGTTGCCAGTTGAAATCGTACTGGCTCCCCCTCCAGTGCCAGGGATTAAATCGGCCTGGCTCCACCTCCAGTGCCCTCATGAATTTGGCCTGGGTCCCCCTCTAGTGCCCTGATGAAATCAGCCTGGCTCCCCATCAAGGGACAGGGATGAAATCGGCCTGGCTCCCCCCCCACTTTTCAGGGAAGAAATTGGCCTGTCCTCCACTCCAGTGCCCTGATGAATTCGGACTTAGTCCCCCTCCAGTGCCCTGATGAAATCAGCCTGGCTCCCCCTCCAGTGTCGAAAATGAAATCAACCTGGCTCACACTTCAGTGACCAGGATGAAATTATCCTGGCTCCGCCTCCAGTATCTGGGATGAAATCAGCCTGGCTACACTCTAGTGTCCAGGATGAAATGTGCCTGGGTATCCCTCCTGTTCCCTGATGAAATCGTCCTGGGTCCTCCTGCAGTGGAGGTATTAAATCAGCCTGGCTCCCTGTCCAATGTCCAAGTGAAATCGGCCTGGCTCCCCCTCCAGTGTCCTGGATGAAATCAGCCTAGCTTCCCCTTCACTGTCTGGAAGGAAAATTTCCAGACTCTCCCTCCATTGTCAGGGATGAAATCAGCCTGGCTCCGATTCCAGTACCCTGAAGAAAGTGGCCTAGCTCCCCCTCCAGTATCCAGGATAATCAGTCTGGCTCCCCCAGCTTTGTCAGGGATGAAACTGGCCTGTCTCCCCCTCTAGTGCCCTGATGAATTTGGCCTTACTCCTTCTCCAGTGCCCTAATGAAATCAACCTGGCTCCCCCTCCAGTATCTATGCTGAATTCAGCCTGGATCCCCAACCAGTAACCTAATAAAATCGGCCTGGCTCCCCCTCCAGTGTCAGGGAGGAAATTGGCCTGGATATCCCTACAGTGTCCTGATGAAATGGATCTGGGGGCCCTTGGAGTGTCAGGGATGAAATCGTCCTGGCTCCCCGTCTAGTACTCTGTTGAAATCTGGCTGGCTCCCTATCCTTTGTCAGGGATACAATTGGCCTGTCTCCCCCTCCAGTGCCTTGATGAATTGGGCCTTAATACCCCTCCAGTGCCCTAATGAAATTGAGCTAGCTCCCCCTCCACTGCACTGATGAAATCAGCCTGGTTCCCCCTCCAGTGTCTAGGATGAAATCGGACTGGCTCCCCCTCTGGTGTCCATGACGAAATTGGCTTGTCTACCCCTCCAGTGTCAGGGATGAAATCTGCCTGGGTATACCTACAGTGCCCTGATGAAGTTGGCCTGGATCCCACTCCAGCATCCGGGATGAAACCCTCTAGGGTCCCCCTCCATTACCCTGAAAAAATCAGCCTGATTGCCCCTCTAGTGACCAGATGAAATCACCCTAGCTTCCCCTCCAGTGTCCATTAAGAAATTGGCCTGGATCCCCCTCCACTGCCCTGATGAAATCTGCCTGGCTCCCCATGCATTGTCCAGGAAAAAATCTGCCTGGCTCCTCCTCCAGTACCATGATTAAATCGGCTTGGCTTCCCTTCTAGTGCTTGGATGATTCGGCTTGGCTCCCACTTTTGCCCTAATGAAATCGGCCTGCCCCCCCCATCCAGTGTCAGGGAGGTAATTGGCCTGTACACCCCTACAGAGCCCGGATGCTATCGGCCATGATCCCCTCCAGTGCCCTGATGAAATCAGCCTGGCTCCCACACTTGCCCTGATGAAATCAGCCCGGCTTCCTCTCCAGTGCCCTAATGAAATCAGCCTGGCTACACGTCCAGTGTCCACGGTGAAATCGGTCTGGCACCCCCTCCAGTGCCTTATTGAAAGCTAACAAGTTGCCTCTCCAGTGCCTGGGATGATATCGGCCAGGCTCACCCACCTTTATCAGGGAGGAAATCGGCCTGTCTCCCAAACCAGTGTCCTGATGAATTTGGCCTGACTACCACTCTATTGCCCTAATGAAATCAGCCTGGCTCTCCCTCCAGTGTCCATGCTCAAATCTAGTGTCCTTATGAAATCGGGCTGTTTCCTGCTCCAGCATCAAGAATGAAATCAGCCTGGGTCCCCCTCCATGGCCCTGATGAAATTGGCCTGGCACCCCCTCTATGGCCCTGATGAAATCGGCCTGGCTCCCCTCCAGTGCCCTGATGAAATTGACCTGGGTTCCCCTCCAGTGTCCATTATGAAACCCTCCTTGGTCTCCTTCCAGTACCCTGAAGAAATTGGCCTGGCTTCCCTTCCAGTGTCCAGATGAAATCGGCTTGGCTCACCCTCCAGTGTCAGGGATGAAATCGGCCTGGCTTCCCTTCCATTGTCCAGATGAAATCGGCTTGGCTCGCCCTCCAGTGTCCGGGATGAAATCGGCCTGGATACCTCTATAGTGCCCTGACGAAATTGGCCTTAGTCCCCACCTCCCAGTGCCCTGATGGAATCTGCCTGGCTTCCCCTCCACTTCTCTGAAGAAATAAGCCTGTGTCCCACTCATGTACCCTGATGAAATAAGCCTGGCTCCCCATCCATTGTCCAGGTATAAATCTTTCTGGCCCCACTCCAGTGAACTGATGAAATCGGACTGGCTTCTCTTCTGGTGATTGGATGAAATTGGCTTGGCTCCCACTGAAGAAATCAGCCTGGATACCCCCACATGGCCCTGATGTATTCGGCCTGGCTCCCTCTCCAGTGCCATGAGTAAATCGGCCTGACTCCCACTTTTGTACCCTGAGGAAAATGGCCTTGCTCCCCTCACGTGTCCAGATGAAACCGGTCTGGATCCCCCTCCAATGTCTTGATGTAATCGGCCTGGCCCCCCTCCAGTGTCAGGGAGGTAATCGGCCTGTACACCCCTACAGAGACCGGAAGCTCTCAGCCAGGATCCCCTCCAGTGACCTGATGAAATTGGCCTGGTTTCCATTCTAGTGCTTGGATGAAATCTGCTTGGCTCTGACTCTTGCCCAGATGAAATCGGCCTGCCTCCCACTCTTGTCCTGATGAAATCGGCCTGGCTTCCCCTCCAGTGCCCTAATGAAGTCATCCTGTATACACGTCCAGTGTCCAGGATGAAATTGGGCTGGCTCCAACTCCAGTGCCCTATTGAAAGCTATCAAGTTCCCCCTCCACTGTTAGGGATGAAATTGGCCTGGCTTCCCCTACTGTGTCAGGGATGAAATCGGCCAGTCTCCCCCACCATTGCACTGATGAATTTGGCCTGACTTCCCATCCAGCACCCTGATGAAATCAGCCTGGCTCCCCTGCCAGTGTCTGGGATGAAATGAGTCTCACTCACCCCCCACAATGCCCTGATGAAATCGGGATCGCTCCCCATCCAGTGCCCTGATGAAATCAGCCTGCTTCCCCCTCCAGTGCCCTCATGAAATTGGCCTGTCTCCCCTTCCAGTATCCAGGATGTAATCAGCATGGCTCCCCCTCTAGTGTCCAGGATGAAGGCCTGGTTCGCCTTCAGTGTCAGGGAAGAAATTGGCCTGGGTCCACTTCCAGTGTTGGGTATGGAACCCTCCTTGGTCTTCCCCAGTACCCTGAAGAAATCGTCCTGGCTCCCCTTCCATTGCCCTGATGAAATCAGCCTGGCTTCCCCTCCAGTTTTCAAATGATATCGGTTTGGCTCTCCCTCCAGTTTCAGGGATGAAAACGGCCTGGATAACCCTATAGTGCCCTGTTGTAATTGGCCTTAGTCCCCCTCGAGTTCCCTGATGAAATCTGCCTGGCTCCCCCACCAGTGTCCTGAAGAAATAAGCCTGTGTCCCACTCATGTGCCCTACTGAAATAAGCCTGGCTCCCCATTCATTGTCCAGGAAAAAATCTTCCTGGCTCCTGCTCCAGTGCCATGATAAAATTGGCCTGGCTTCCCTTCCAGTGATTGGATGAAATCAGGTTGGCTCCCACACTTGTCCTGATGAAATCGGCCTGGCTCCCCCTCCATAGCCCTGATGAAATCGGCCTGGCACCCCTCTAGTGCCCTGATGAAATCGGCCTGGCTCCCCCATCCAGTGCCCTTATGAAATCTGCCTGGCTCCACCTCCAGTGTCAGGGATGAAATCAGCCTGGGTTCCCCTCCAGTGCCCTCATGAAATCGGCCTGGTTCCCCCTCCAGTGTCCGGGATGAAATGAGCCTTGCTCACCCCCCCAGGGCCCTGATGAAATCAGCCTGACTCCCCCTCCAGTGCCCAGACAAAATTGGCCTGGCTCCCCCTCCATGGCCCTGATGAAATTGGCCTGTGTCCACTTCCAGTGTTGGGTATGGAACCCTCCTTGGTCTTCCCCAGTACCCTGAAGAAATCGTCCTGGCTCCCCTTCCATTGCCCTGATGAAATCAGCCTGGCTTCCCCTCCAGTTTTCAAATGATATCGGTTTGGCTCTCCCTCCAGTTTCAGGGATGAAAACGGCCTGGATAACCCTATAGTGCCCTGTTGTAATTGGCCTTAGTCCCCTTCGAGTTCCCTGATGAAATCTGCCTGGCTCCCCCTCCCGTGTCCAGATGAAATCTGCCTGGCTCCCCCACCAGTGTCCTGAAGAAATAAGCCTGTGTCCCACTCATGTGCCCTACTGAAATAAGCCTGGCTCCCCATTCATTGTCCAGGAAAAAATCTTCCTGGCTCCTGCTCCAGTGCCATGATAAAATTGGCCTGGCTTCCCTTCCAGTGATTGGATGAAATCAGGTTGGCTCCCACACTTGTCCTGATGAAATCGGCCTGGATCCCCCTCCATAGCCCTGATGAAATCGGCCTGGCACCCCTCTAGTGCCCTGATGAAATCGGCCTGGCTCCCCATCCAGTGCCCTTATGAAATCTGCCTGGCTCCACCTCCAGTGTCAGGGATGAAATCTGCCTGGGTTCCCCTCCAGTGCCCTCATGAAATCGGCCTGGTTCCCCCTCCAGTGTCCAGGATGAAATGAGCCTTGCTCACCCCCCCAGGGCCCTGATGAAATCAGCCTGACTCCCCCTCCAGTGCCCAGACAAAATTGGCCTGGCTCCCCCTCCATGGCCCTGATGAAATTGGCCTGAGTCCTCTTCCAGTTTCATGGATGATATTGACCTGGTTCTCCGTCCAGTGTCCAGGATGAAATCAGCAGGTGTACTCTTGCAGTGCCCAAATGAAATCGGCTCTGGTCCCTCTCCAGTGTCTGGGATGAACTCAGCCTGGCTCCCCCTCCAGTGTGCACATGGAATCATACTGGCTCCCCCTACAGTGTTAGGGATGAAATTGGCCTTGGTACCCCTACAGTGCCCTGATGAAATCGGCATGCCACCCCCAGTAGGGCAGTTATAGAATCTTCCTGGCTCCCCCTCCAGTGTACAGAATAAATCAGCCTGGCTCCCCCTCCATTGTCTGGTATGAAATTGGCCTGGGTCCTCCTCCAGTGTCCAGGATGAAGTTGGCCTGGCTCCTACTCCAGTTACCTGATGATATCGGCCTGGGTCCCTCTCCAGTGTCTGGGATAAAATTGGCTGTGTTCTCCCTCCTGTGCCCTGATGAAATCGGACTGGGTCCCCCTCCAGTGCCCTAAGAAATCGGCGTGGCTCCCCTACAGTGACCGGATGAAAACAGCCAGGATACACCTTCAGTGCCCTGATAAAAGGACCTGTGTCCCCCTGCAGTGTCAGGGATGTTATGGGCCTAGATCCTCTCCAGTGCCCTGATAAAATCGCCCATTTTCTCCTCCAGTGCTCTGATAATATCAGCCAGCCTACTCTTCCAGTGTCCAAGATGAAATCAGCCTGGGTATCCCTCCTGTGCCCTGATGAAATCGGCCTGAATCTTCCTGCAGTGTAGGTATAAAATCACCACAGCTCCCCCTCCAGTGTCCAAATTAAATCGGCCAGGCTCCCCTTCCAGTGTCCTGGATGAAATCAGCCTGGCTACACCTCCACTGTCCGGGATGAAATTGGCCTGGATCTCCCTCCAGTGTCAGGGATGAAATCTTACAGGCTTCCTCTCCAGTGCCCTGATGAAATCAGCCTGGCTCCCCCTCCAGTTACAGGATGAAATTGGCCAGGCTCCCCCTCCAGTACCCTGATGAAATCGGCCTGGCTCGCCCTCCTTTGTCAGGGATGAAATCGGCCGGGATCCCCCTCCAGTGACCTGATGAAATTGGACTCGGTCCCCCAACAGTGCCCTAATGAAATTGACCTGGCTCCCCCTCCTGTGTCTGGATGAAATCAACATGGCTCCCCCTCCAGTGTCAGGAATGAAATCGTCATGTGTATCCCTACAGTACCCTCATGAAATTGGCTTGGGTCCCCATGCAGTGCTGGTGTTAAATCAGTCTGACTCCCCCTCCAGTGTCAGGAAAAATCAGCCTGGCTCCCACTCAAGTTTCCTGTATGAAATCTTCCCGGCTCCTCCAAAAATGCCCTGATGAAATTGGCCTGGGTCCCACTCCATTGTCATGGATGAAATCAGCCTGGCTCTCCCTCCAGTGTCCAGAATGAAATCAGCCAGTGTCCCCCTCCCATGCCCTAATGAAATCAGCCTTGGTCCCCCTCCAGTGTCCAGGGTGAAATCTGCCTGGCTCCCACTCCAGTGCCACATTGCAATTGGCCTGGCTCACCCTACAGTGTCAGGGATGAAAACAGCCTGGCTCCCGTTCTAGTGCCCTGATGAAATCGGTCTGGCTACTCCTCCAGAGCCCTGATGAAATCAGCCTGGGTCCCCCTCAATTGTCATGGATGAAATCGGCCTGCTTACCCCTCCAGTGCCTTGATCAAATCGGCCTGGTCCCCCCTCCAGCATCAGGGATGAAATCGGCATTACACCCCTCCAGTGACCTGATGCAATCGGCCTGGTTTTCCCTAGAGTGTGGGTATAAAATCAGCCTAGCTCCCACTCCTGTGTCAGGGATGAAATCGGCCTGGCTCCCCCTCAGGTGTCCAGGATGAAATCACCCTGGCTCACCACCAGTATCTAGGATGAAATTGGCCTGGCTCCCACTCAGTGTACAGGATGAAATCAGTCTGGGTGCCCCTCCAGTGCCCTAAAAAAATCGGCCTTAATTCCCCTGTAGTGCAGGCATAAAAGCAGGCTGGGTCCACCTCCAGTGTCCGGATGAATTCGGCCTGGATCCCCCTCCAGTGCCCTGATGTAATCGACCTGGGTACCCCTCTAGTGCCTTGATGTAATCGGAAGGTGACCCCTCCAGTGTTAGGGATGAAATCGGCCTGGCTTCCGCTCCAGTGTTCAGATGAAATCGCCTTGGCTTGCCCTCCACTGTCAGGGATGCAATCAGCCTGGATACCCCTCTAACGCCCTGATGAAATTGGCCTCAGTCACCCTCGAGTGCCCTGATGAAATCTGCCTGGCTTCGCCTCCAGTGTCCAGACGAAATAGGTTTGGCTCCCCCTACAGTGTCAAAGATGAAATCAACATGGATACCCCTATAGTGCCTTGATGAAATCGGCCGGGATCCCCCTCCAGTGTCTGGGATGAAATCAGCCTGGATCTTGCTACAGTGCCCTGATGAAATCTGCCGGATTACCCTCCAGTGCCCTGAAGTAATAAGCCTGTGTCCCACTCATGTGCCCTGTTGAAATCAGCCAGGCTCCCCATCCATTTTCCAGGAAATAATCTTCCTGGCCTCCCCTCCAGTGCCATGATAAAATCGGACTGGCTTCCCTTCTAGTGTTTGGATGAAATTGGCTTTGCTCCCTCTCTTGCCCTGATGAAATCAGCCTGGCTCCCCCTCCATGGCCCTGATGAAATCGGCCTGGCACCCCCTACAGTGCCCTGATGAAATTGGCCTGGCTCCACCTCCAGTGCCCTTATGAAATCGGCCTGGCTCCCCCTCCAGTGTCAGGGATGAAATCAGCCTGGGTTCCCCTCAAGTGCCCTGAAGAAATCGTCCTGGTCCCCCCTCCAGTGTCTGGGATGAAATGATCCATGCTCACCCCTCCCCCCAGTGCCCTGATGAAATTGGCCTGTCTCTCCTTACATGTCCAGGATGAAATCACCTGGTGTCCCACTCCAGTGCCCAAATGAAATGGGCTATGGTTCCCCTTCCAGTGTACAGGATGAAATCGGCCTGTGTCCCTGTCCAGTGCCCTTATGGTATTGGCCTGGTTCCCCCCCCAGCGTCAATGATGAAATCAGCCTGGGACCCCTCCATGGCCCTGATGAAATCGGCCTGGATCCCCCCTCCCAGTGTCTGGATGTAATCGGCTAGGATCCCACTCCAGTGTCAGGGAGGCAATCGGCCTGTACACATCTTCAGAGACCGGATGCAATCAGGCAGGATCCCATCCAGTGACCTGATGAAATCGTCCTGTCTTCCATTCTAGTGCTTGGATGAAATCTGCTTGGCTCCCACTATTGCCCTGATAAAATCGTCCTGGCTCCCACTCTTGTCCTGATGAAATCGGCCTGGCTCCCCCTCCAGTGCCCTAATGAAGTCAGCCTGTTTACATGTCCAGTGTCCAGGATGAAATCGGGATGGTTCCCCCTCCAGTGCCCTCTCTCCAGTGTCAGGGATGAAATCGGCCTGGCTCCCCCTTCAGAATCAGGAATGAAATAGGCATGGCTCCCTCTCCAGTGTCCTCATGAAATCGGCATGGGTTTAACTGCAATGTGGGTATAAAATCAGCCTTGATCCCACTCCTGTGTCAGGGATGAAATCTGCCTGGCACACTCTCCAGTATGTAAGATGAAATCAACCTGGCTCACCCTCCAGTGTCTGTGATGAAATCGGCATGGCTCCCCTCCAGTATCCAGGATGAAATTGGCCAGGCTCCCACTCTAATGTCCAAAATGAAATCGGCCTGGTTTGCCTCTAGTGTTAGGGATGAATTTGGCATGGGTCCCCAACCTGTTTCTGGTATGAAACCCTCCTTGGTCACCCTCAAGTGCCCTGATGAAATCGGCCTGGCATCCCCTTCAGTGTTCAGATGCAATCGGCTTGGCTCACCCTCCAGTGTCAGGGAGGAAATCGGCCTGGATACCCCTGTAGTGCCCTGATGAAATCGGCTGGGATCCCCCTCCAGTGTCCCAGATAAAATCAGCCTGGGTCCCGCTACACTGCCCTGATGAAATATGACTGGCTCGCCCTCCTTTGCCCTGAAGAAATAAGCCTATGTCCCACTCATGTGCCCTGATGAAATCAGCCTGGCTCCCCATCCATTGTCCAGGAAAAAATCTTCCTGGCTCCCCCTCCAGTGCCATGATAAAATCGGCCTGGCTTTCGTTCTGGTGATTGGATGAAATCGGCTTGGCTCCCACTCTTGCCCTGATGAAATCGGCTTGGCTCCCCCTCCATTGCCCTGATGAAATCAGCCTGGATCCCCCTGCAGTGCCCTTATGAAATCGGCCTGGGTCCCTCTCCAGTGTCAGGGATGAAATCAGCCTGGGTTCCCCTCCAGTGCCCTGATGAAATTGGCCTGGTTCCCCCTCCAGTGTCTGGCATGAAATGAGCCTTGCTCAACCCCCCAGTGTCCTAATGAATTTGCCTTGACTCTCCTTCCATGTCCAGAACGAAATCAGCTGCTGTCCCCCTCCAGTGACCAAATGAAATCAGCTCTGGTCCCCCTTCCAGTGTCCAGGATGTAATCTGCCTGTGTTCCCCTCCAGTGCCCTTATGGAATCGGCCTGGTTCCCCCTCTAGCGTCAAGGATAAAATCAGCCTGGGTCCCCCTCCATGGCCCTGATGAAATCGGCCTGGATCCCCCTCCAGTGCCCTGATGAATTCGGTCTGGATCACTCTCCAGTGTCTGGATGTAATCGGCCTTCCCCCCCCTCCAGTGTCAGGGAGGTAATCGGCCTGTACACCCCTACAGAGACCAGATGCAATCGGCCAGGATCCCATACAGTGACCTTATGAAATAGACCTGGCTTCCATTCTAGTGCTTGGATGAAATCTGCTTGGCTCCCACACTTGCATTGATGAAATCAGCCTGGCTCCTCTTCCAATGTCCAGATGAAATTGGCTTGGCCTGCCCTCCAGTGTCAGGGATGAAATCGGCCTGGATACCCCTATAGTGCCCTGACAAAATTGGCCTTAGTACCCCTTCAGTACCCTGATAAAAATCTTCCTGACTCCCCCTCCAGTGCCCTGAAGAAATAAGCCTGTGTCCCACTCACATGCTCTGATGAAATCAGCCTGGCTCCCCATCAATTGTCCAGGATAAATCTTCCTGGCTCCCCCTCCAGTGACCTGATGTAATCGGACTGGCTTCCCTTCTAGTGATTGGATGAAATTGGCTTGGCTCCCACTCTTCCCCTGAAGAAATCGGCCTGGCTAACCATCCATGGCCCTGATGAAATTGGCCTGGCTCCTCATCCTGTGCACTGATGAAATCGGGGTGACTCCCCCTTCTGTACCCTAAGGAAAATGGCCTGGCTCCCCTTCCATTGTCCAGATGAAATAGGCCTGGATCTCCCTCCAGTGTCTGGATGTAATCGGCCCGGCCCCTCCTCCAGTGTCAGGGAGGTAATCGGCCTGTACATTCCTACAGAGACCGGATGCAATCGGCCTGGTTCCCATCCAGTGACCTGATGAAATAGGCCTGGCTTCCATTCTAGTGCTTGGGTGAAATCGTGGCTCCCACACTTGCACTGAAGAAATTGGCCTGACTGCCACTCTTGTCCTTATTAAATCGGCCTGGCTTCCCCTCCAGTGCCCTAATGAAGTAAGCCTGTTTACATATCTAGTGTCCAGGATGAAATCAGGCTGGCTCCCCCTCCAGTGTCTGGGATGAAAACTGCCTGGCTCGCCCTACTTTGTCAAGGATGAAATCACCCTGTCCACCCCTCCAGTGCCCTGATGAATTCGGCCTGACTCCCCCTGCAATGCCCTGATGAAATCAGCCTGGCTCTGCCTCCAATGTCCATGCTCAATGGCCTGTGTCTCCCTCCAGTGCCCTTATGCAATCGGCCTGATTCCCCATCCAGTGTCAGGGATGAAATCAGCCTGGGTCCATCTCAAGTGCCCTGATGAAATTGGCAACGCTCCTCCTCCAGTGCCTTGATGAAATCAGCCTGGCTCCCCCTACAATGCCCTGATATATAAAGGTATTCTATTCAACACTAGAAATCAGATAAATAAAACAGAAATTATGATCATATAAAGGACTGGTATCTGAAATACACACATTGAACCCAAGATATAACATAAATAAAACATAATTCTCATCTGATAAAAGTCATATCCAAAATATACGTATTGAACACAAGAAATCGGATAAGTAAAAAAAAAAATTATCTCATAGAGGTCTAATATCCAAAATATACATATTGAACATAATTCGATGAATAAAACAAAAATTTTCACCTGATAAATGAGTTTTTTAATCTTAGATCTTTAGCTGATGAGAATTTTTGTTTTATTTATGTGATTTCTTGACTTCAATATGTATATTTTAGATAATAGACTTTTATAAAATGAGAATTTTTATATTATTTATCTGATTTCTTGCATTCAATATGTATTTTGGATATTAGAACTTTATCAGATGATAATTTGTGTTTTATTTATCTAGTTCCTTGGGTTTAATATCTATTTTGGATACTAGACCTTTATCAGGTGAGAATTTTTATTTTATTTAGTTTCGTGTGTCAATAAGTATATTTGTGGTATTTTACGTTTATCACTTGAGAACTTTGCTTTCGTTTTATGATTATGATTTCTTGTGATCGATATTTTACCTCCATTAGATGAGAATTTTTGTTTTATTTATTTATTTATTTAATTTCTTGTGTTCAATATGTAAACTTTTTTATAGTAGACTTTTACCAGGTGAGAGTTTTTTTTTGTTTGTTTTATTTATCTGATTTCTTGTATATTTTGGATATTCAAATTTTATTAGATGAGAATTTTTGTTTTCTTTAAAATTTTTCAAGATTTATTTATGTGTACAGTATTCTACCTGTATGTGTCCCTGCAGGCCAGAAGAGAACACCAGATCTCCTTACAAGTGGTTGTGAGCCACCATGTTGTTGCTGGGAATTGAACTCAGGACCTCTGGAAGAACAGTTGGTGCTCTAAACCACTGAGCCACCTCCCCAGCCCTTATTTAATTTTTTATGTTCAAAAAGTATATTTTTGATATTGACCTGTATCACACGAGGATTTTATTTTTTTTCTGATTTCTTAGGTTCAATATGTATATGTTGGATATTAGAGCTTTATCAAGTGAGAAAATATGTTTCACCTAATTTTGTATGTTCAATAAGAATATATTTGAAATTTCTTCTTTATCACATGAGGACCAGGCTGTCCTTGAACACACAGGGATTCACTAGCCTCTGCCTCCTGAATCCTGGGATTAAAGGCATGCACCACTAGTACCTGTCTCCTCATTTTTCACCAATAATTACTTAAAAGTGTTCCTAGCTGAACTGATGTTATTGTGAAAATAACTTTGTGAAAAGTTTTAATCATGGTTCTCATGGCAAAGTTGCAGAATCTCAATATTACAAATTGTATTATGGTAACTAATGGGAAAAGTCATTGGAGAATTAGAGGGGGATACATTGCCTTCATGCTTCTTGGACACAAGCAACTAGAATTTTTTTACCCAGTTGAAGAATTACTTTCATCTGAGATTCCCCACAGATACTGTGTGTTATCCTCTATGGAAGCCTCATTTTAATCAACTGTAATCAACCTCCTCAGAGAAAGAGAATGTGAGTATCCTCAATGCTTCTCAATATCAGCTGTGCTCAGCCTCAATTTCAAATACCCACCTGATTCTGCTAGCTCTAGCAAGTCAATTTAACCATGTTTCCAGGTCTGTACTAAAGTCATTCATGCTGGCCAAGCAGTCTACCTACCTGAATGCATGAAAGTAGAACGTTCAGTATTGTCTGCCTCTGGGAGCTCATGTTTTCTACTTCTCTGTTCCAGTAAAGTACAGAGAGTGAGCTTATTGATCGTCCTTCCAGTCTCTTAGTATGGTAGAAGGTATACAAGGCTGTTTTTTTTTTTCTTTGAAATCCAATATATTATCAGGAAGGTGAAACTTTGAGATAAAGTTTCCTGAGAGGATCCAGACAGAAGGGAAAAGAGAGATGGCTTTTTCTCAGGTAAATGTATGTATGGAGGTGAGATTTCTTGCCTGTTCTCCTACAAAAGCTTCTTATTTGGTGATCCCAAACATTTATATTACCTCACAGTTTTTACAAGGTTTTTTTCTTTATGTTTTCAAAATATATTCTCTGCATTAATATACAGTATATTCATTTGATATATAAATATATATGCAAACACTTGTCCTACTGAAAATGGTACTGAGTCATCTCATATGAATGAGAAAGAAGATATATTCCATGATGGCTTCTTTCAAATAGATACTCCAGTATCTATTTATTAATTATAGACTATTCTGAGAAAGAGGCACTGTAAAAAAGGATGGGATGTCTTTCTGTCAATGGATAATGTTTCAATCAGTATTGCTATGAAAGTACACAGTGTTATATACTAAGATGAAGTGTTTAAATGAAATACAAACTTCCAAATGGAATTTGCCAGTCATAAGTACATATCAAATTATCCTATGAAGCAGCTTTGCTTCTACTTTCTGTTCTTATTTTGAGAATTGATTCAAAGAGTCTATTCCATCATTTCTCTTTGCATCTAGTATCCTCCTATGAGAGAGTACATACCATGTTTGTCCTTCAGAGTCTGGGATACCACACTCAGGATGATTTTTTGTAGATCCATCCATTTGCCTGCAAACCTCATGATGTCATTGTTTTCCTCTGCTGAGTAGTATTCCATTGTGTATATGTAACATATTTTCTTTATCCATTCTTCAGTTAAAGGGCATCTAGGTTGTTTCCAGGTTCTGGATATTACAAACAAAGCTGATACAAACATAGCTGAGCAAATGCCCTTGTGGTATGATTGAGCATTCCTTGGGTATATGTCCAAGATTGCTATAGCTGGGTCTTGGGGGACATGGATTCCCAATTTTCTAAGGAAGTGCCATATTGATTTCCAAAGTGGCTGTACAAGCTTCCATTCCCCCCAGGAGTGGAGGAGAGTTCCCCTTGCTCCATATCATCTCCAGCAAAAGCTGTCTTCTTAGCCTTTCTGACAGGTGTAAGGTGGTATCTCAGAGTCATTTTGACTTGCATTTCCTGCATAATTAGGGATGTTGAGCAATTCCTTAAATGTCTTTCAGCCATTTGAATTTCCTCTGTGGAGAATTCTCTGTTCAGTTCTATAGCCCATTTCTTAATTGGACTGTTGGGCATTTTGATGTCTATTTTCTTGAGTTCTTTATATATTCTGGATATCAGCCCTCTGTCAGATGTGGGGTAGGTAAAGAAATTTTCCCTTTCCGTAGGCTGTTGCTTTGTCTTGTTGACCATGTCCTTTGCTCTAAAGAAGCTTCTCAGTTTCACCAGGTCCCATTGATTGATTGTTTTTCTCAGTGTCTATGCTAGTGGTGTTATATTTAGAAAGTGATCTCTGGTGCCAATGCGTTCAAGAGTACTTCCAACTTTCTCTACTATCAGGTTCAGAGTAGGTGGATTTATGTTGAGGTCTTTGATCCATTTGGATTTAAGTTTTGTGCATGGTGATACATATGGATATATTTGCAGCCTTCTACAAATTGACATCCAGTTATGCCAGCACCATTTGTTGAAGATGCTTTCTTTTTTCCATTGTACATTTTTGCATTCTTTGTCAAAAATTATATGTTCATAGGTGTGCGGGTTAATGTCAGGGTCTTCAATTCGATTCCATTGGTCCACATGTTGGTTTTTATGCCAGTACCAAGCTGTTTTTATTACAGTAACTCTATAGTAGAGCTTGAGGTCGGGGATTGCGATGCCTCCAGAGGTTGTTTTATTGTACATGATTCTTTTGGCTCTCCTGGTTTTTTTGTTTTTTCCATATGAAGTTGAGTATTATTCTTTCCAGATCTGTGAAGAATTGTGTTGGTAATTTGATGTGAATTGCATTGAAATTGTAGATTGCTTTTCTAATATCGCCATTTTTACTATGTTAATCCTGCCTATCCATGAGCATGGGACATCTTTCCATTTTCTGACATCTTCTTCAATTTCTTTTTTCAGGGACTTAAAGTTCTTGTCATATAGGTCCTTCACATGCTTAGTTAAGGTAACCCCAAGGTATTTTTATATCATTTGTGGCTATTGTAAAGGGTGATGTATCTCTGATTCCCTTCTCAGCCTGTTTGTCTACTGTATCTAGAAGGGCTACTGATTTTTGAGTTGATTTTGTATCCAGCAATGTTGCTAAAGGTTTTTATTAGCTGTATCATTTCCTTGGTTGAATCTTTGGGTCACTCATATACACAAACATGTCATCTGCAAATAGGGAGAGCTTGACGTCTTCCTTTCCAATTTGTATCCCCTTAATCTCTTTATGTTGTCTTATAGCTCTGGCTAGAACTTCAAGTACTATATTGAATAAGTAGGGGGAGAGGGGACAGCCTTGCCTTGTTCCTGATTTTAGTGGTATTGCTTTGAGTTTCTCTCCATTTAATTTGATGTTGGCTCTTGGGTTGCTATAGATTGCCCTTATTATGTTTAGGTATGTTCCCTGTATTACTCCAAGACCTTTATCATGAAGGGGTGTTGGATTTTGTCAAATGCCTTTTCTGCATCTAGTGACATTATCATGTGGTTTTTTTCTTTGAGTTTGTTTATATGGTGTATTACATTGAAGAACTTTCGTATGTTGAACCACCCTTGCATCCCTGGGATGAAGCCTGCTTGATCATGGTGGATACTTGTTTTGATGTGTTCTTGGAGTCTGTTTGCCAGAATTTTATGGAGTATATTTGCATCAATGTTCATGAGGGAGTTCGGTCTGTAGTTCTGTTTCTTTGTTGCATCTTTGTTTGGTTTAGGAATCAGGGTATTTGTAGCCTCATAGAAGGAGTTTGGTAATACGCCTTCTGCTTCTATTGTTTGGAACAATTTAAAGAGTATTTTTATTAAGTCTTCTTTGAAGATCTGGTAGAATTCTGTAGTGAAACCATCAGGTCCAGGGCATTTTTTGGTTGGGAGACTTTTAATGACTTATTCTATTTCCTTAGGGGTTATTGGACTATTTAAATGGTTTATCTGGTCTTGATTTCGCTTAGGTATGTGGTACCTATCCAGAAAATTATCCATTTCTTTTAGATTTTCCAGGTTTGTGGAGTGGAGGTTTTTGAAGTATGATCTGATGATTCTCTGGATTTCCTCATTGTCTGTTGTTATGTCCCCCTTTTCATTTCTGATTTTGTTAGTTTGGATGCTCTCTCTCTGTCTTTTCATTAGTTTGGATAAGGTCTTGTCTATCTTGTTCATCTTCTCAAAGAACCAACTCTTTGTTTCATTAATCCTTTGTATTGCTCTCTTTATTTCTATTTTATTGATTTCAGCTCTCAATTTGATAATTTCCTTGCATCTGTTCCTCCTGGGAGACATTGCTTCTTCATGTTCAAGGGCTTTCAGGTGTGCTGTCAAGTCACTAGCATGAGATTTCTCCAGCTTCTTTATGTGGGCATTCAGTGCTATGAATTTCCCTCTTAGCAGTGCTTTCATAGTATCCCATAAGTTTGGGTATGTGGTGTATTCATTTTCATTGATCTCTAGGAAGTCTTTAATTTTTTTCTTTATTTCTTCCTTAACCCATTGGTGATTCACTTGAGCATTATTCAGTTTCCATGAGATTGTAGGATTTCTGTAGTTTTTCCTGTTGTTGAAATCTAACTTTAAACCATGGTGGTCTGATAGAACATAGGGGGTTATTCCAATTGTTTTGTATCTGTTGAGATTTACTTTGTGGCCAAGTATGTGGTGTATTGTAGAGAAGGTTCCATGGGGTGCTGAGAAGAAGGTATATTCTTTTTTGTTTGGGAGGAATGTTCTGTAGATATAGATTCAGTCCATTTGAGCCATAACATCAGTTAATTCCATTATGTCTCCATTAAATTTCAATTTGGCCGATCTGTCCAAAGGTGAAAGTGGGGTGTTGAAGTCTCCCACTATTAATGTGTGGGGTTTTATATGTGATTTAAGCTTTAGTAATGTTTCTTTTACATATGTAGGTGCCCTTGTGTTTGGGGCAGAAATATTCAGAATTGAGACTTCATCTTGGTGGATCTTTCCTGTGATGAGTATGTAATGTCCTTCATCATCTCTTTTGATTGATTTTAGTTTGAAGTCTATTTTGCTGGTTATTAGGATGGCTACACCAGCTTGATTCTTAAGACCATTTGATTGGAAAGTCTTTTCCCAGCCTTTTATTCTTAGGAGGTATCTGTCTTTGAATTTGAGGTGTGTTTCTTGTATGCAGCAGAAACATGGGTCCTGTTTTCATATCCTTTCTGTTAGTCTGTGTCTTTTTATAGGTGAATTAAGTCCATTGATATTAAGGGATATTAATGACCAGTGATTGTTCATTCCTATTGTTATTTTTATTTTTTGGTGGTAGTGTGTGTGTACTTCTCTTCTTTGGGGTTTACTGCTGTGGTGTTATTTATTGCCTGTGTTTTCATGGGTGTATCTGCCTTCCTTTGGTTGGAATTTTCCTCCTAGTGCTTTCTGTAGGGCTGGTTTTGTGGATAAATATTGTTTAAATCTGGTTTTGTCTTGGAAGTTCTTGTTCACTCCATCTATGATGATTGAAAGTTTTTCTGGGTATATTAGTCTATGCTGGCATCCATGATTTCTTAGTGTCTGCATTATATCTGCCCAGGACCTTCTGGCTTTCAAAATCTCCATCGAGAAATCGGGTGTTATTCTGATGGGTTTGCCTTTAGAAGTCACTTGGCCTTTTTCCTTTGCTGCCCTTAATATTCTTTCTTTATTCTGTACGTTTAGTTGTTTAATCATGATGTGGCAAGGCGACTTTTTTGGGGTTCTAGTCTGTTTGGTGTTCTATAGGCTTCTTTTATCTTCATAGGCATTTCCTTCTTTATGTTGGGAAAGTTTTCTTCTAGGATCTTGTTAAATATATTTTCTGTGCCTTTGAGTTGGTATTCTACTTCCTCTATCCCTGTTATTTGTAGGCTTGGTCTTTTCATTGTGTCCCAAATTTCTTGGACATTTTGGGTCATGACTTTGTTGGTTTTAGTGTTTTCTTTGACAGATGAATGTTTTTCTTCTACCGTATCTTCAACACCAGAGATCCTCTCTTCCATCTCTTGTATTCTCTTGGTTATACTTGAATCTGAAGTTCCTGTTTGTTTACTCAGATTTTCTATTTCCAACATTCCTTCTGCTAGTGTCTTCTTCATTTTTTCTATTTCTCTCTTCAGGTCTTGGATTCTCTCCCTTGATTTTTCTTGATTTTCATTCAAGTATTTATTGTTTTCTTCTGCTTTAATTGTCCTTTCCTCTAGGTTTTTTATAGCGTTCTTCCCATTTTTTGTTTGTCCATTCCTCTACTTTATTTTTGATTTTTTTCTATATAAGGCTCTAGCCTCTTCATGATGTTACTTATAAGGTTGTTTTCTTCTTCTTCTTCCATTCTGTGATGTTCAGTTCTAGCTGTTGGAGAAGGGCTAGGTTCTGGTGATGCTGTATTGCTCTTTATTCTGTTGTATGTACTTCTGCCTTGACATCTGCACATATCCTCTTCTGTTCATTCTTAGTCTTATCAGTGTACTTGGTCCACAGAGAGTTGACAGATTTAGGGAGCCTCTCTCTGGTCCAGATGGTAGGTCTGGGCCAGATGGGAGTGCTGGTCCAGATGAGAGTGCCCTCCAGATAGGAGCTGGGGTACTGGACTCTGAGTCTAGGGAAGTTCCTGGGACTCAATAGATCAGCCCCCAGCTTCCATCCTGTCCTGGAACTCCCATCTGGACCAGAGAGCAGAGGAACTCTCATCTGGACAAGAGGAGCTCCCATCTGGAGAAAATAAGTCCAGATTGAAGAAATACATTTAAAGATAATAAATTTTTAAACTGATACAAATAATTTAAATTTTAAATGACAAAAATAATTGAAAGAACATTTTGCTGTATTGACTTTGAAGCTCAGTAGGTACCTCCCAGTAATGCCATTAATATGAGACTATATGACTTTGTCCAATGTTAAATGTTAGCCAGTAAGTATTGTCAGGAATTTCAGTCAATGGCCTGTGTCTCAAATCTCTCAGCTGTCATAATGTCAATCATGATTGCATATATTTGCATAGGAGAGGTCTCTAATTTAAAACAGAATACTTAGTAATTCAAGCTATCCACTCTAAACTGCATCTCCACAAATTTTTTCTGTCTTTATTCACAAGGAAAAAATAATACATATAGGAAAATTACAGAGAAAATCACTCACCATGCACCATAGGTCCTTCTTTGTAAAGGAGATCCTTGAAGTTCAATGCCTGAATTATTACCCTCTGAGCTAGGTATTTTCTAGTTTGTTTCCCCCTGCAGTGTACACAGTATACTGTTCCTACTTTTCTGATCTGAAGGAGAAGCCATGCTGCACACATAAATCTTTTTGCTGTTACTTTAAGGGAAAGCCCATTATGACTCAAACTGGTAATTTTAGAACTCTGTGGTGTTGCAGGTCTGTAATCTGAAAATTTGGGGTAATTAGTCAGGAGGATAAAAAGGGCAATGCCCGGTAAGGCTACAGAGAGGGTTCAAATCCACCTCAATCAGTATAGGAACATTTGTTGCAAAACTCCTTTTCAAAAAGGCTGGAAATGCAGTTGTTGTATAATTATGATACCTTCATGGCACACCAGGACTCAACGTAGGCTGTGAACCTGTTGACTAGCATGTTAGAGGCCCTTCTGGGACACCAGTAAAGGAATTCCTTTTCTGCCTATTATTGAGAGTCTGGTCTTGACAAGTGGCCCTCTGGAAGGGTATCCCATTACTTTCCACCTGATAATTAATTCTTTTGGAAGAAAACAGATCAGTCACTGCCCTATCCCATAAAGGCAGTTAGGCTTAAAACTTCAGAGGGACTTCTGATAAGAACTGGAGGTAAAAATCAAGTAGACAATTTAGGGTAAAAAGAAACCCCAAAGAAAAGTAAGAAGTTGCTTTCTTAAGTAATAGTCTGAAGTGTCACTAGGATTCTGAGGATTTAATCCGTGACAAATAACAAAGATGCCAAAAGTGTTTTGGGAACTCTGTTCTCTGATGATGAGTGATTCTACACACCTTAGGAAGGAGGAAAGTTCAAAGTAGTAATGAAGGCCTGTTAAAAGGAACCTTGTTCAGGAGAATAGGATCTTTGTCCTGGTTCCAGAAACAACATTTCAGTGGGGCTATGTCAATCTCCTGGACAAGGGACCTAGTCAGTGGAGTCTAAGAAATGATGACTCAGTACATTTATCAGTCACTGATAATTGAGTAATTGATTGCACATTGGCAACCCAAACTATAGAGAAAAGTGGAATTTTTTTTTGTTGTTGTTTTTGTTTTTGTTTTTTGAGACAGAGTCTCTTTGTGTAGCTTTGCGCCTTTCCTGGATGTTGCTCTGAAGACCAGGCTGGCCTTGAACTCACAGAGATCTGATGCCTCTGCCTCCTGTGTGCTGGGATTAAAGGCGTGCACCACCACCACCCAGCAAAAAGTGGAAAATTTTATGGCTCCTTCCCAACTCTCCCTTTCTGTACTGTGAACATCACTGGTTGTAATAGGTAAACAATGAATTCCTATTCTTACAGGGCGTCCTTGAACACAGCATCTCAGGAAGACCCATTGTAGTCTCAGAAACTGGGCTCTTGGATTTGACTAAAATAGCATTTCTCAACCTGGGGTTGTGACACCTTTGGGGTCAAAGGACCCATTCACAGAGGTCACCTAAGACCATCAGAAAGCACAGATATTTATATAACAACTCATAACTGTGGCAAAATTACAGTTACAAAGTAGCAATGAAAATAATTTATGGTTGGAGTCCTCACAACATGAGGAACTGTGCTAAAGGGTCACAGCATTAGGAAGGTTGAGAGCCACTGGAAAAAATGATCTCTGCAAATGGGGGAACAATGTCCACCTTCCTAGAACTGTGTGTCCAGTTAACTCCCCTTATTTTCCTAAGCTGATGGGACATCCTATGTTAAGTCACCTTTACCAAAATTCAGTTGCAGAATGTTTCCTCCCGTTTTTTATTTCCTAACAGGAAGTTGCCATCTATTTCCTGTCTCACTGTATTTGCCCAAGAAGACTGGGGACCAGAGAAAACCCTAGCTGAGTGGAGAGATGCTCTTTGGCTGGTAAAGGCATTTCAGGAACTCATGGTAAGGGAGTCACAATGAGACAGTCATGGAGCTGCACACCAGCAGGACCAGCGACACTGTACTAGCCTTAGATTCTACCATGCACTTGATGTTGTTGCCTTAGAAACACACTTATTCTCTGGAGCCTAAGAACTTCTTCCTGAGCCTGTGGTAACATCAACCTTGAAATGATGACCACCAGCATGCTCCCAGGTTTCTCCTGAGAAAGTCTCAGGAAACATCCAGCCCTGCCAATCACCATGAACAGACCTCTACATGTGCATATGGGTGTAACTTAGCACAGGATACACTAGCTCCTCTCTGACCTCTTCTGAGCACAACATACACATAGGATCCAGAACAAGAAATATTTTACAGCAGCTGGCTTCCCCAGGTAGCTGGAGCACCTCTAATATGATAGTCCATTCACTCCCCAAGTGTGAAGTTTGGAAGAGAGTGTCTGCCAATCTTACTATAAAGCAGGAGGCCAATTGTTTTTACTAACTTCCAACCTGGAGAACTTAAATGCACTCTGGAAACAGACTCGTTTATACTTTAACTACAAAATAAAATGCTATTTTATGGTAACTTAAAAAAATACCAAAAAAAAGCAAACAAACAAAAAACCCAACATCTAGAAAATTGCAAATAAATCCTTAATGACTGGGAAATTCATAGAATAAAACAAACAAGAGATTAGAGGAATGATACAATTAAAGAAAATCAAATTTGAAAAGTAAAACTATTCATTGATATTTAAAAAAATTAAATATAAAGGAAAAACACAGTACTATCCTGAGTTTGATTAGTAGCAGGCCATTCCCAGGTAGAGGACTGGTATTAAATCCAGCTCTTTGATGTTGTCACTATGTTTTATGTTAGCTGCTGTGCTTTGTCACCTGACACACACATCTACAGTCAATGACCTGTGTCTCAGCTCTTTGAGCTGACTTAACAGTGAAAAACTGTATTAAATTAATCTGCAAAAGGAGAGTCCACTAGTTTGAAATTCAGCATTTAGTGGCTCAAAAGAACCTTTCCAAATTATATGCCCACTAATCTGGCCTGCCTTCATTCACATGATTTGAAATAATATATGATGAGAAATTATAAATCAGTAACCCTGCCACAATCAGGTCCTATTTCATAATGGTTACTCCAGCAGTTAACTGCCTATCTTCTTTCCCACTGCAGTGCACACACTGACTGGAGCTATGGTCCTTTAGCTCTAGAGCTGCAGAGAAGATGAAGGACACAGCCTTGAATAGTCACAGTCTCCCTTGGTTCCATGGGCTTCACATCATACTCAATTGACCATGTTCACCTTGGATGCCTTTGAAATCCTGATATTTCTACCTCTAATTTCTAAATACCGTGATTACAGGACTGAGCCATTTTGTCTCCCCTAGGAGGCTTCAAACTTATTTAGTGAGGCATTAGAATAACAGGATGATGTAGCTGGAGACTTTCTGTCAAACCCCTACCAAGACCTGTTACTTCAACAACACACTTATAAAATAAACACACAGACACTTATATTACTTAAACTGCTTGGCCATTAGCTCAGTCTTACCACTGTCTAGCTCTTACTCTTATATTTAGCCCATTTCTATTAACCTATACTTTGCCACATGGCTCATGGCTTACCAGTACCTTACATCTTGTTTTTCATGGTGGTGGCTGGCCATGTCTCTCTCCCCTGCCTTACTCTTTTTCCAATTCTCCTCTCCCTTAGTCCCACCTATACTTCTGGCCTGGCTACTGACCAATCAGTGTTTTATTTACACAGAGCGATATCCACAACAGGATGAGTGAGATGAGCACTTACACTTAACCATATATAAAATCAAATATTTCATTGAACATGAGTTTCATCATTGGGAGAATAGAGACAGAACTCTCTCCTATTCCCTTGAGTTATAACAGAATTGATGAAAAAATAAAACAAGTAAAAGTCATAGTTGGAAGACAATACACTTAAAAGCAGGAAGGATCAATTTTAGGGGAGCCATCTTCTGTTACTATAGTAAGAGCCAGAGCCTGTACCCTTGATACCAGGCTCAGATATTCATCCTTACTAAGCCCTTTAAGGAAACCATGTTATCCACTTGTGATGTGTCCACTTATAATGCAGTCACTCTGGAAGAAATGTGGGCAGATCTCTCTGGTGACCTAGGGCAGTTTAATCTAAAGTGAGTCCCAGGTCAGACAAGGATATTTCTAAAATTATATTTTAAAACAAAAAGAAGAAAAGGAGAAAGAAAGGAAGAAAGAAAAAAGGAAAGAAGGAAGGAAGAAAAGATTAAAAAAGAAAGAAAGCACAGTACTAATGAACAATGAAAACATGATATTTATTGACTTATCCTAATTTTATTATGGATATATAAGGTACCTAATACATTCTTTAGGTCTTGAAAGGTTTAGGTAGAAGGCAAAACATAAACAAAAATGAGTAATCTAATGAAGTCATATAATGAACTTTTCCATCTCTAAAACCTTCCCCCATTTTCGGGTCCTGTCTCTCCAGCCATGTGGTCAGATAAGGGGTATATGTTTCTAGAATTATTTTCATCTTGAGGACTCAGTCTTTTCCCAAAATGTGATTCCCAGGGTAATTACAAGCTCATGTGTTCCACTGTCACACTAGTTAGTCAAAGAAAGTGATATAAATGACTTCAGAATATGATTATTCCTGCCATGCAGGCAGAGTAGAGGGATGTCAGGGTGGAGACTGAGGAACATTGAGGACTAAGGAGAGATGCAAAATGAGGAGAACTGGTCATTTTCATTGACAGGTACAGGTAGTTACCAAAAAAGTAGAAGATCTGGATATGGCTGACACATCACAGGTGAGTAGCTAAAAAGGGCACAGCAGGAATCAGCTTGTCCTCAGAACACATCAAGCATTGTTCTCTGTCCATTTGATATTTTGGCTTTTACACCCAAATTTCTCTCCCAAACAATCCCTCCATACTTTACAGCTCTTTGTAAATGCTTGAGTGTCCCACTTTTAGAGTGACTTCTGTTAAAGTCTCAGGATTGCCTCACAACCTGGATGTCATCTGAAGTCACAACAAAAAAATAGTTCCTAACTGAAGGCTTTGTGGGCATCAGGGAAGCAGCCTCTGATCCCCTTCAGACAGATCAGTTTTCATATCTACAAGTTCCTTTTTTCTCTGTATAAGAGGCTTAAATTCCAGCAAGAGCACACATGACATATATGCTTGTCAGCTTGCATTGCTGCTCACTATGACACTGGCAATAGACTCAGTCTTGTGGTTTGGTCAAGTGGTCAGGTACTTTTAAAAGACTTGTATTGTCAGTTTCACCCCTGATCATTTTGTAGTCTTCCCTCATTTTGTGGATATTTAGGCATGGAAACTCATTTAAACATGCAATCTAAGTGATTTAATGATGCTATCAGCTTGGATCTCAGCTGGATAATTAGGGCTGACGTAAAGATGAACTCAGGATCATCCATTCACATCTTACTGCTGTTATGAAATGTTCATGTGGCTGAACAGATGGCTCAAAACCTATGAGCATTGGCTGTTCATCCACAGGCATCTGACTTTGATTTCCAACAACAGAGAGACTGCTCACAACTGTCTGTAACTACAGGCACTGGGAAATAGACACTCTTGTGTCTTCTACTGCTACCTGGCATGCAACTGATATATACACTGGCTAAACTTATATGCTTAAATTAAACCCATTTTGAAGATAACATATACATGAAGAAAACATTTTTTAAATATGGATTCACACACAGAGACATAGACACACACACACACACACACACACACACAAACAGTGTGTGTGTGTGTGTGTGTGTGTGTGTGTGTGTTCACCATTTGCATATCTAGTGCTCTAGGAGACCAGAAGAAGGCATTAGATCTCCTGGACCTGGAAATACAAGTACAAGTAGTTCTCAGTCATCTGATATAGGTGCTAGGAACAAAACTTTGACAGCTAAAGAGGAACAGTAATATTGAGAAATCTCTCTAGCTCCCAAATAAGTTATTACAATGCCAATGATGAAAATGCCCCATTACTCCTTGTGTTTTCTATCACTTGAAGGTGATGAAAGTCCCTACTAGATGTTTTTGGAAAGATTCAATGGCTTTCTATATTTCTATAAAAGGACTCTCCACATTTTGTCATATTTTCATTGTCAAAAAAGTTCTCTTTATGTGAGTAAAGATAACAAAAAGTAAATGTAAAGTATTGCTTGAAACCAGCCAGAATCCACTTAGATTATGTTAGAGTAAAATTCATGAATTGAGATTACTTCATCTTTTTGGAATTTTTTTGAGACATGATAATTCTACATATATCCCTGACTGTCCTGGAGTTTACTTTGTGGACCAAGATCACCTCAAACTAAGAGAGAATGGCATGCTTATATCTTCCAAATGCTGAAATTACTAAGCCCAACTGAGATTTGTTTTTAAAATAACATATATTTAAATCAGAGAATTAAATGTTAAATAAGATACAGAATGGAATCATTAATGTTTTGGTGAACCACAGTAATTCTTAAAATTCTATAATAAACTAGAAAATCATTTCATATGTTATCAATAATTAGGTTAATTTCTTTTTTAGTTCATTAATTTAAAAATGTATTAGAGCAATATGAAATGAGAATTTTTATCTGATTTCTAGTTATCAATATGTATATACTGTGTAGAATTTTATCTTTGTTTTATTTAATTGGTTGTGTTCAATGTGTTTGTTTTTGATATTTGACCATTGACATGAAAATTTTACTTTCGTTTTGTTATTTATTTTGTTCAATATGTATATTTGGATATGAGCTCTTTATCAGATGAGAATTTTTGTTTTACTTAATTATTTATTTTCAATAAGTATATTTTGGATACTAGCCCTTTATCTGTTGAAAATTTTTGTTTTATTTCACTTGTTGTGTTCAATATGTATGCTTTTGATATTTGAAGTTTATCACATGATTATTTTTTTCTTTTTCTTATTTATTTTGTTCAATATGTATATTTGCAAATGATACTTTTTATCGGATGACTATTTTTGTTTTACTTAATTTCTTGTGTTCAATAAGAATATTTTTGATATTTCAGCTTTATCACATGAGAATATTTTGGTTTTCTGAATTCTTGTGTTCAATATGTATGTTTTTGATAGTAGATTTTTATCAGATAAGAATTTGTGTTTTATTTGTCAGATTTCTTTTGTTCAATATGTATGTTTTGGATATTAGACTTTTTTTTCTTTTTTGAGACAGAGTTTCTCTATGTAGCTTTGTGCATTTCCTGGAAATCACTCTGTAGAGCAGGCTGGCTTTGAACTCACAGAGATCCACCTGCCTCTATCTCCCGAGTGGTGGGATTAAAGGCGTGTGCCACCAACGCCCAGCTTAGACTTATTTTTACTTGACTAATTATGTTCAATATGACTATTTCAGGTATTAAACCTTTATCAGATGAGAATTTTTGTTTTATTCATCTGATTTCTTGTGTTCAAATGTGTATTTTGGATACTAGTGCGGTCCCTTGAAAATATTTGTTTTATTTAATTTATTTTGTTCCATATATTTTTTTTGATATTTGACATTTGTCACATGAAAATGTTTGTTTCATTTAGCTAATTATGTTCAATATGTATATTTTGGATATTAGACCTCTATCAGATCAAAATTTTTGTGCTATTTATCTGATTTCTTGGGTTCAATGTGTATATTTTTGATAGTAGTCCTTTATCAGATGGGAATTTTTGTTTTATTTATATAACTAAGTTCAATATGTGTATTTTGGATATTTGATCTTTATCAGAATAGAATTTTTGTGTTACTTATTTGATTTCAATATGTATAATAAGGATATTGGTCCTTTATGATACGAGATTTTTTTTTGTTTTATTTAACTGGTATTGTGTTCAACATGTATATTTTGGATATTGGACATTGATCAGATGTGAATTTTTGTGTTATTTATCTAATTACTTGTGTCAGTAGGTATATTTTTTATATTAGATATTTATCATATAAGAAATTTTGTTTTATTTTTCTTATTTCTTGTGTTTAATACATATATTATGTTTATTAGACCTTTATCAGATGGGAACTTTTTTATTATTTACTTTATTTCTTGTGTTCTATATGTGTATTTTGGATATTAGACATTTATCAGGAGAGGTACTTTGTTTTATTTATTTGATTTCTTGTGTTCAATATGTATATATTGGATATTAGTTCTTTATTACAGGAAAATTTTTTATTTAATGTCTTTTGTTTTACATATATATATATATATATATATATATATGAACAATCTTACGGCAACAAGAGTGAATCTTCATCCCCATAGCTTTAGTATTTTTTGCCAAAAAATACTAAGCAAAGGAGATTGCTGTGAGTGCAATATCCTCCTATAATGGCCACTGTCTGTTGTGCTTTGGCAGGTGGGTGTTTGGGGAAGTAAGTTTCAAAGGAATGGTTTCTTTCCTGGAGGTTGATGATTTGGTTGCTGGTTTTCCTGGTTTGTTTTCCGCCACTTTTTAGCAGAAGAAGCTTGGCCTTAGAGTTTCAGCATGGTGTGATACTGCTCAGCAATGCAAGCTGTCTTTTTCCGAAGGTTTAGTTTCACTAGCATCATGTTATTCTGTAGCTCAGCCAGGGTCTGGTTCTGTTTGATGAGGATGTCATCACAGGTGGTCAAGGCTTGCCGAAGCTTTTCTGCCCCTGTGCTGTGGCAGCAGGCCCTTTCTGCTGACTGGATAGACTACTCTAGTTTCTTAAGCTAAGTCCGTAGCATCCTTATATTCTTCTGGCCCTCCTCTAACTTCTTATCCACATCAATGATGAAGGGCTTGGCTGTTGGTGGTGGTTCTAACATTTGCTGATACCTCTGCAGCTATTCAGTGGTGGAGCTTAGCTCTGCTTTGCATTGCTCTAGTTTAGCTTTAGTTTCCTGGAGCTGCTGAGTGGAGCCAGAAGCTGCCAGCCTTTTTGACAGTCTACCTCACTGCTTCTCCAGTCCCTGCCCCCACCCAACTGCAGAACCCAGACTCCCACCACCAGAGAACACAACTCTGCTCACAAGGTGCAGCTTTGTTCCTTGTACAATGCTTTTGCTAATTTCTTTCAATGGTCATTTGCTGTAGCTGACTGTTCAGTCTCTGTACCTTCTGCTTCAAATGCATCTTGGTGAGGAAGGTTTGGTGGAATGGTGGCTCCCTGGTGCTCCTTGTGGGTATATGTACACAAATTACCTTGCAGTATGACAATGCAAAGAGGATGGACAGACCACCCTGAGTCCTAATCAAATGTTTGAGAAAGCTTGTTTAACAATGACTCAGTGACAGCCCAAATTATTTTGTCCCATGATTCAGATGCCCCCTCTGGGGAACTCAGCTGTCTTCTCTATATGAAGGGAAGTGATTATCTCAGCTATTTGGCTCTCTCTGTCATAGCACATACACCAAGAAATCAAGGAGAGAGAATCAGAAAAAATTGCCTTAGTTTACAATCACTCCAGTCATTTAGAGGTTGCCCAAATATCGGGACAGTTTTCACTAACCAAATAACTATTGATGGAGAAGACATATAAGGGCAGAACATGGTCACCAGACTCAACATGTCACCTTACTAACATCTCAGGGCTCACAAAGCAACTGGGAAGTACTTAAAGTTAGCCAGTATGGTAGAACTAAAGTGATGTTCAGACTTGAAATTGGCACACCTCATTAATCTCTCCTGATTTCTTGTTGGTCTCATGTTCATTCCTCAGTGCCTATCTTCCAAAAGCAGAGAGTTCCCAGCATAAAGATTTGGCCTTACCAGTTCCTGACCTCTGGGGAAAAACAATTAATATCATGGAACCCTTGAATTTCAAGAGCCATGACACACAGGGATGTGCTGTTGGTTCCTAGTAGCTCAAAGTATTCTGCTGTTACTGGGTAGTAAATGTGTCCAGACAGTTGGAGCCTTCCACACAGAATATGAGTTTCCTATAAAGCAAAGTATATTCAGGAAAATCCTTTGCAAGCCCCTTCATATATAGGAACATAGAAAAAATGGTTTCACTGGACAGTCCAGATGATTTGTTCTTAATTTGTCCAATAGTCTGACCCTTTAAATTGTATTAACAGTAGTTCCTCTTGTTATGATGAACCCTCATTGTTTGATTGATTCATAATTTTATGTTAGCTAATGTTATGAAAAATAATTCAAATATTTGATGTGCAGGATATCTGATATGGAGCCCCCAATGGGATGGTGACCCACAGGTTGAGGACCACACTTCTGAACGCAGAAAGAAGTCTCCACAAATCCTGACAGTGATGTTGGGGCAGTGTCATTCTTAATTTTTATTATCAGACAGAATTAAACTAGTCACCTGGGAGGAGGGACCCTCAATGAGAAGTTATATAGATCAGATTTACTATGAAAATGTGTCTGTGGGATTTTGTTAATTGTTCATTGACATAAGACTCCCTAAAATGGGCAAAATCATTTCATTGTCTGTAACCTGTCCTGTGTAAGTATGAAGAACATAGAGCATAATCATACACAAACAGGCAGCATGGGTGCATTTGTTTATCTCTGCTCTTGGATGTGGATGTGATATGATTAGTTGAGTTCCTACCTTGATTTCTCCAAAATCGAACTATTACCTGGAATTGTGGGCGATGATAAATTTTTCCCATTCTAAGTTGCTGTGCCTGATAACTCAATGTAATAAAGATATTAAGAAAGCACTCTATGACAGAGAGGTTTTCACAAGTCAGTGAGATGTGTATTTCATGAAATGCTCAACAGCACCATGTCTGTCTCAGAAGAAGAGATCCTACTTGTTCATTATTTGACAGCAGTCTTACCCTGTAAAGAAATGTCAAGAAACACAACAAAATCCACTAACAAGAGTTTTATTAAGACAGGAAAGAGAGAAAAATGTCAGAGACCTGCGGAAAACACAAATGAATAAAGAAGGTGTTGGGAACATGGCACCCACTTATAAAGGCTGGGCCTCACCTGCATACAGAGGCCCATGTAGCTATTCTATGCATGCACATAGATCACATGGTTGCTCTGTGTGCTTTACACAACCATGCAAAGCCACAGGGTCCTGGTCATGTGAGGTGTTTTGATCTGGAAATGGCTATTTTGACATGGAAATGGTATTTTGACCCAGAAATGTTTATTTTGACCTGGAAATGGCTAGGCGGAAGTGTCTAGGTCTTCTGGGCATGCACAATATGGGGGGTTCATAGTGAATCCCTATCACTATTTCTTCCTAAACCCAACCTGTGTTTCCCTGTTAAAGTTTTTCAAAGACACTGAGACACCCAAAGACTCAAAAACTTCTTCACCCTGTCAACAAATGTCCCCTGATCTTGTCTTGCCATATCAAGTGCTATGCTAAATTATTCTAATGTGTTTTATACAAGCTTCACTTCAATGAATTTATTTTTCTTTGAATTTCCTGACCACTAAACTTTTAAGATATGGGGAATGACTTGGGCCTTAACTATGAATTTCCATCTTATACTATGTCCTTCCATGAAGATCAGAAGAAACTCCTTAAAGCTGAGAGCAAAGTAGCACCTTAAATTGCAGGTATGAAGGGGTGTAAGTAATGACTGGCAATGTGTGCACTTATTACCTTAGTTTGAATATTAACCCCAGGGCTCATGTACACACATCCCTGTCAAAATTTCTTGGTGTCCCTTTAACTTATGTGCCTCTTCATTAAGAGTTCTGTAAACAGATCTTTTACAAATTTCCTCCTTCAAAAGTAAATAGACCTTATCAGATGTGAAAAATCACTTTGATTTTGTCCTTCTCCAAGGACATGTAACAGTCCCTTTTGAGCTACTGCCAAGTTTATCCAATGAGAATAAGATCTTGGGCTAGGAACTGAAATAACCACAGGTACAGGTTTAGAATACAATTCTGAAGAACAGAGTGCAAATCAAGGGCAGAACAGCAGGAACACCCAGGAAATTCTTGGTTATGTCTTTGGCACCTTAGCCTCTCGGCATATCAGTTTCTTCTACCTAGAGAAAGATGGATAGGGATGCCCCATGGAGATGGGTCTTGTCACAAGGCATGACCTACAATATGTCTTCTTTAACAATTGGGACTTTGTTTGTTTGTTTGCATGTTCGTTGGGTGGGGGTGATGAGCTAGCATGTATATGAGCTAAGCTGCACATCTCTTTCTGGGAATAGAGGAATCAGATCCTAAACTTATGAAAAATGCTGAAAATGATGCATTAAAGCAGAGAATCACTTCACTTGGTTGAAAAAAATAACACTTCCCTTCATGACTCTTACCAAATATTTTCCATGGTTCCTGTCCTTTGTCATTTGGAATGACTCACCAGCTAGCTGTTTTTAACCACTTTCAGATAATAAAACCAAAGAAGATGGAGAGGGAAGGTACAAATCAATATGTTTGATCCTAAATATAGAGTTGTGTTTGCCTGTTCCAAACTCAGAAATCTACCCTTACCTGGCTAATCTAATAACAAATAAATGCCACCTGTGCCCTTTGGTGTATTTTAATAGAAACACATAAACTATTTGTGTGACTTATTGAGCTCATGTAGTGTATATTGAGTCCAGCTATTTTCTTCTTGTCTTTCTATTTTTATTCTTATTCTTCTTTTCTTGGTTGAGTGGAAGTTAACCACCCCAATTAAAATGGGGGGATTTAAAAAAAATAAACTTCTGTAACAGAATGTTTGGGAGTTGTAAAAGTTTTTCATTGAAAAAAATCAGAATTTAAGAGCATCATGTTACATGCTGGGGTCAGAAATCAGGGTCAGCAAAGCTTGAAAAAAACAGATTTATTTTAGCACTTTGATGAGAGCAGCACTGTATTTTGTTTTATTTTTTATTTTATAATTAATTTAATTTTATATATCATCTATAGATTCCCTGGTAATCCCTCCTCCTGCTCCCCTGCCCTCCTCCCATTCCACCCCCATTCACATCTCCTGCAAGGACTCCCCTGAGGTTTCAGTTCAGCCATGTAGATTAAGTCAAGGGAGGTCCAGTCCCCTCCTCCCTTCACCCAGGCTGAGCAAAGTGTCCCTGCATAGACCCCAGGCTCCACAAAGCCAGCTCAGGCAAAAAGAACATGTCCTAGCCCCACTGCCTGGGGGCCTCCCAAACAGTTCAAGCTAATCAACTGTCTCACTTATCTAGAGGACCTGATCCAATTGTGGGCTCCTCAGCTATTGTTTCATAGTTCATGTGCTTCCACTAGGTGGGCTAATTGTCCCTGTGCTTTTTCCAACCATGGTCTCAATATCTCTTGCTCATATAATCATACTCTCGCTCACTGATTGGACTCCCAGATCTCCACCTGGGGCTTGGGTGTGGATCTCTGCATCTGCTTCCATCAGATAGATGAGAGTTCTATCATGACAGTTAGGGTGTTCAGCCATCCAATCACCAGAGTAGGTCAGTTCAGGCACTCTCTCGACCATTTCCAATAGTCTATTGAGGTGGTATCTTTGTGGATTTCTGGGGACCTCTCTAGCACTTTGCTTCTTCCTATTCCCATGGGGTTATCATTTATCATTATATCTCTTTCATTATTTTCTTCCTTCATTCCTGATCCAGCTGAGACCTATTGCTCCCCTAAGCTCTTTCCCCCGACCCTTGTCCTTCACCCTCCTCCACCCCCAGCCATCTGTATGGGTTTCCTCACCTACTCTGGTGATTTGTTTTATCTAATTTACTATGTTTAATAACAATATTTGATATTCTACCATATTCACATAAGATTTTTTGGCACTTCTGATTACTTGTTATCAATATGTATATTTTGGATGTTAGACTTTTATCAGATGAGAAATTTGTTTTATTTATCTGGATTCTTGGTTTAATACATATATTTTTGATATTAGACCTTTAGCAGATGAGAAATATTGTTTTATTTATAAGATTTTTAGTTCTCAATATGTATATTTTGTGTATTAGACCTTTATCAAATGAGAATTTTTGTTTTATCTAATTTCATATGCTCAATAACAATATTTTTGATATTGACCTTTATCACATCAGCATATTTGGTTTTTCTGATTACTTGTGTTCAGTATGTATATTTTGCATGTTAGACCTTTATCAGATGAGAATTTAAGATTCATTTATCTGATGTGTTCAATATGAATATTTTTAATATTAGACTTTTATCAGAAAGATAATTTTTATTATTGGTCTGATCTAGTGCTCAATATGTGTATTTTGGCTATAAAAATTTTTTAGGGAAATTTTTTTCATTTCATTTAATTGCTTGTGTTCAATAAGTGTGTTCTTAATATTTCACTTTTATCACATGAGAATTTTCTTCTCTTTTTGTGATTTCTTTTGTTCAATATGCATATTTTGGATATAAGACTTTTCTCAGATAAGCATTATTTTGTTATTTAATTTCTTTTGTTCAATCAGTATGATTTTTTTCTATTTGAATTATATTACATGAGAAATTTGTTTTATTTATCCAATTTCTTCTGCTCAATATGTATATATTGGATATTAGGCTTTATCAGATGTGAATTTTTGGTATTGGACCTTTATCAGATGAGAATTTTAGTGTTATTTATCTGATTCCTTGGGATCAATATGTTTATTTTGGATATTAGAACTTTATCAGGTGAGAAAATTTGTTTATTCATTTTTTTGTATTCAATATATATATTTTGGTTATTAAACATTAATCAGATGAGAATTTTTGTTTTATACATGTTCTTGTGTACAATATGTATGTATTTCATATTTTACCTTTATCACATAAGAAAATTTTTTTCTGATTTCTTGTTTACCATATGCATATTTTTCTATGAGACCTTTATCAGGTGAAAATTTTTTTTTATTAAATTTCTTGTGCACAATATATAAATTTTTGTTATTAGACCTTTATCAGATGAGAAATTTTGTTTTATTTACCTAAGTCTGTTCAATATGTATATTTTGGACATTATACCTTTATCAGATGAATTTTTTTTGTTTACATGATTTCCTGTGTTGAATGTGTATATTTGGGATATTCAACCTTTATCAGATGACAATTTGTGTCCAATGTGTATATTTTGGATATTAGATGTAACTGGTGAAAATTTTGTTTTACCTTATTTCTTGTGGTCAATAAGTACATTTTGATATTAGACTTTTATCACATGAGAATTTTTGTTTTATTTATTTAATTATGTTCAAATTGTATATTTTGGTTATTAGACCTTTATCAGATGAGGAATTTGAGTTTGTTTCTCTTGTTTCTTATGTTCAATGTGTACATTTTGTATATTAGACCTTCATCAGATGATAATTTTTCTTTTATATATCTAGTTTCTGGTGTTCAATGTGTATATTTTGGATCATAGACTTTATCAGATGAGAATTTTTCTTTTATTTATCTAATTATGTTCAAAATAAATATTTTGGATATTTTACCTCCATTAGATGAGAATTTTTGTTTTATTTTCTAATTTCTTGTGTTCAATGTGTAAACTTTTTATAGTAGATCTTTATCAGGTGAGAATTTTTTGTTTTATTTATCTGATTTCTTGTATATTGTGGATATTCAAATTTCATCAGATGAGAATTTTTGTTTTATTTAAAAATTTTCAAGATTTATTTATTTATGTGTACAGTATTCTACATTTATGTGTCCCTGCAGGCCAGAAGAGAGCACCAGATCTCATTACAATGGTTGTAAGCCACCATGTGGTTGCTGGGAATTGAACTCAGGACATCTGGAAGAACAGTTTGGTGCTCTTAACCACTGAGCCACCTCCCCAGCCCTTACTTAAATTTTTATGATCAACAAGTATCTTTTTGATATTGACCTTTATCACATGAGGATTTCATTTTCTTTTTCTGATTTCTTATGTTCAATATGTATATTTTGGATATTAGAGCTTTATCAGGTGAGAAATTATGTTTCACTTAATTTTGTATGTTCAATAAGAATATATTTGAAATTTCATCTTTATCACATGAGAATTTTTTTGTTTTTCTGATTACTTGTGTTTAGTTTGGATATTTTGGATATTAGACATTTATCAGATGAGAATTGTATTATTTTTTTTGTTTCTAGTGTGCAATATATACATTTTGTATATAGACCTTTTTCAAGTGAAAACTTTTGTTTTATTTCATTTGTTGTGTTCAATCTATATATTCAGGACGTTAGGCCTTTATCAAATGAGAATTTTTGTTGTATTTAATTTCTATTGTTCAATAAGTATGTTTTTCATATTTGACCATTATCACATGAAAAAATTGTTTTCTTTTCCTGATTTCTTGTGTAACACATGTATATTTTAGATATTAGACCTTCATTGTGTAAGAATATTTTTTTTGCTTACCTGATTTCTTGTGTTCAATAATTATATTTTTGATATTCAACCTTTATCACATGAGAATTTTGTTTTTTTTTTTTGTTTTTGTTTGTGTATTCAATGTGAATGTTTTTGATATTAGACATTTATTAGATGAGAATTGTGGTTCTATTTATCTGATTTCTTGTTTTCAATATATATATTATAGATATTAAACCTTTATTGGGTGAAAATTTTTGTTTTATATATCTAATTATGTTCAATATGTATATTTTGGATATTAGACCTCTATGAGAAAAGTATTTTTGTTTTACTTATCCAATTTCTTGTGTTCAATATGTATATTTTGGATATGTCTTGTGTCAGATGAGAATTATGTTTTATTTATGTGATGCCTTGTGTTCAATGTGTATATTTAGGATCCTAGCCCTTTATCTGATCATAATTTCTGTTTTATTTATCTGATTTATTGTGTTGAATAGTCTACCTTTATCAGATGCGAATGTTTTTTCATTTATCTGATTTCTTAGGATTAATGTGTTTATTTGAGGTATTAGACCTTAAAAATTGAGAATTTTTGTTTTATCTAATTACTTGTATTCCATATGTATATTTTGGATATTAGAAATTTGTCAAATGTGAATTTTTATTTATCTAATTATAGTCAATATGTATATTTTGGATATTAGACAGTTATCAGGTTTGAATATTTGTTTTATCTGATTTCTTGTGTTCAACAAGTATATTTTGAATATCAGAACTTTATCTAATGACAATATATTTTTTATTTATCTGGTAACATGTGTTCAATGTGTATATTTTGAATATTAGACCTTTATCAGATGATAATTTTTGTTTTATTTATCTGATTTCTTGTGTTCAATAGGTATTTTGGATATTAGACCTTAATCAGATGAGAATTTTGTTTTCTTTAATTTCTTGTTTTCCATATATGTATTATGCATAACAGACCTATCAGAAGGAAATTTGTGTTTTCTTTATCTAATTATGTTCATTATGTATAATTATCTTATTAGAGCTTTATTAGATGAGAGTTTGTTTTATTTATGTGATTTCTTGGGTCCAATGTCTATGCTGTTGATATTAGACCATAATCAAATGAGAAGTTTCGTTTTACTTATCTGAATTTTTTGTTTGATGTGTATATTTTGATATTATACATTCATCATGTGAGATTTTTGTATTTATCTAACTTTTGTGTTCACTATGTATATTTTGGTATTTGGCTTCTATAAGATGAGAACTTGCAGGACGGTTGTGGCGCACACCTTTAATCCCAGCACTAGGGAGGCAGAGGCAGGCAGAAATCTGTGAGTTCAAGGCCAGCCTGATCTACCAAGTGAGATCCAAGAAAGGCAAAAAGCTACAGAGAGAAACCCTATCTCGAAAAACCAAAAAAAAAATGAGAACTTTTGTTTTATTGAACTTTTAGTATTAAATATGTATATTTTGGATATTAGAATTTTACATAAAAATTTTATTTAATTTAATTTATTGTGTACAATAAATATATTCTTGATATTTTACCTTTATCAGATGAGAATGTTTGTTTTATGTATCTGATTTTGGTGTTCAATGTTTTTGTTTTGCTTAGTAGATATTTAACAAGTTAGAATTTTTGTTTTATATAATTTCTTATGTTAAATATGAATATTTTGGTTATTAGACTTTAATCAGATGAAAATTTTGGTTTTATTTATGTTTTCTTGTAATCAATGTGCATATTTTGGATATTAGATATTTATCTCCAGAGAATTTTTCTTTTATTTAATTTTTGTGTTCTGTAAGTATTGTTTTATTATTAGTCTTTTATCACTATAGTGATATTTTATTTGTACTGAAATGTGATTTTATTTGTATATTAATAAAGTTGCCTTGGTGTCAGAGCAAGCCATAGCACAAGCTGACAGAAGTGGTACATGCCTTTAATCCCAGCTCTTGGGAGGCAGAGCTAAGTAGATCTCTATGTGTTCAAGGACACAGCGCGCATGGCGACACATGCCTTTAATCTCAATACCAACCATAGATGACCTGGAGGTCTGTACAGACAAGCAGTGATGAGGAGGCCATGTGGCTGGGTTTACAACCAATGAGAAGGCAGAACAGAAAGTCTATGTAAAAGACAGGACACAGGAAGTAGCTCTCTTGTGGAGAGGAAAGACAGAGCAGCAGTGAAAGGTAAGGTTTTCAGCTCTCAGCTATTGCTCTGACATTTTGGCTTTTAACTCTGCAATTGGTTCTGTGCTTCTTATTTAACAAGACAGTTACTTCTACATATCACAGGAGAATTTTGGTTTTATAAAATTTCTTGTGCTCAATATGTTTATTTTGGATATTAGTCTTTAATCTGAAGAGAATTTTTTTATTTATTGGTTTTCTTGTGAACAATATGTATATTTTAGATATTAGACCTTATCTGCAGAAAATTTTTCTATTTAATTTTTTGTGTTCAGTAAGTATATTTTTGACATTTGACCATTATCACATGAGAATTTTGTTCTTTTTATGATATCCTGTGTTCCATATGTATATTTTAGATATTAGACTTTTATCAGATGAGAATTTTTACTTTATTTCATTTCTTTTGTTCAATAAGTATACTTTTGTTATTAGATTTTTATCAAATGAGAATTTTTGTTATATTTGAATTATTGTGTTCAACATGTATATTTTGAATATTAGATATTTATCAGATAAAAATTTCTGTTTTATGTAATTTGTTGTGTTCAGTATGTATGTTTTGGATATTAGAATTTTATTAAAAGATAATTTATGTTTCATTTAACTACTTATGTTCTACATGTATATTTTTGATATTAGACTTTATCAGGTGAGGATTTTTGTTTTATTCATTTGTTTTCTTTTTGAGTTCAATATGCATGTTTTGGATATTAGACCATTTTCGGATAAGAATTTTTGTTGTTTTATTTTGTAATTTGTATCTGGATTCAATACATATTATGGATATTAGACATATATCAGATGACAATTTTCTTTTATTTATCTAGTTGCTTGCATTCAGTATGTATTTTTGGATATTAGAAATTTATCAGGTGAGAATATTTGTTTTATTTTCCTAATTTTGTTCAATATTTATATTTTTGATATTACACTTTTATTAGATGAGAATTTTTGTTTTATTTATCTGATTTCTTGTGTCCAGTATGTATATTCTGGATATTACATATTTATCTGATAACAATTGTTGTTTCATTTATATCATTTCTTGTGTTCAATGTGTTTTTTAATATTAGAACTTTATCTGATGAGAATTTTTTATTCCTTTATGTGATTTCTTGACTTCAATATGTATACTTTAGATAGTAGACCTTTAAAAATGAGAATTTTTTAATTTATCTGATTTCTTGAATTCAATATATATTTTGGATATTAGAACTATATCAGATGATAATTTGTGTTTTATTTATCTAGTTCCTTGGGTTTAATATCTATTTTGGATACTAGACCTTTATCAGGTGAGGATTTTTGTTTTATTTAGTTCATGTGTCAATAAGTATATTTGTGGTATTTGACTGTTTTGTTTTTCAGGTAAAACAGACAAGATTTCTTTTATTTTAGAGGAACCTCATTCTTCTTCCTTCCTATCCATCTATCTTTCTTTCTTTCTTTCCTTCTTTTTTTATTATTTTTATTATTATGTGTTTTAAATTTTATACATCAGCCATGGGTTCCCCTGTCCTCCCCACTCCCGCCCCCACCACCATCCTTCCCTCAGCCCCTCTCCTCCATTCCCATGTCCTCCAGGATCACGGCACCCCAGGGGATTCATTTAAAACTTGTGGATTCAGTACAGTCAGGACCTGTCACCTCCTTCCAGAGTGAGAAAAGTGTCCCTGTGTAAACCCAAGGTTTCAAACAGCCAGCTCATGCACTAAGGACAGATCCTGGTCCCACAGACTGGATGCCTCCCAAACAGATCAAGCTATTCAATTGTCTCACTTATCCAGAGGGCCTGATCCAGCTGGGGGCTCCACAGCCTTTGGTTCATAATTCATGTGCTTCCATTTGTGTGGCTATTTGTCCCTGTGCTTTTTGCAATCTTGGATTTAACAATTCATGCTCTTGCAGACCCTCCTCTTTCTTGACAGTTGGACACCTGGAGCTCCACCTGGGGCCTGGCTGAGGATCTCTGCATCCACTTCCATCAGTTATTGGATGAGAGTTCCAAGATGACTGTTAGGGTGTTTAGTCATATGATCACCAGACTAGGTCAGATCAGGCTTTCTCTCGGCCATGGCCAGCAGACTACTGGGATATATCATTGTGAATTTCTAGGGACCTCTCGAGCACTCTGGCTATTCCTGTTCTCATGTGGTCTTCATTTATCATGGTCTGTTATTCCTCATTCTCCCTTTCTGTTCTTGATCCAGCTGGGATCTGCTCCCCTAAGCTTTCTTTCCCTCAAATCTTGCCCTACATTACTCCCACTGTTGTCCAGGTTGTTCATGTAGATCTCATCCATTTCTCTGTCATTGGGTGATCCTTGGGTCTTTCCTAGGGTCCCATTTTCTTGGTAGCCTTCCTAGAGTTGTGTAGCAGTCTAGTCATCTTTGTTTTACATCTAGTACCCTCCTATGAGTGAGTACATACCAGGTTTGTCCTTCTGAGTCTGGGTTACCTCACTCAGGATGATTTTTTTCTAGATCCATCCATTTGCCTGCAAACGTCATGATGTCATTGTTTTTCTCTGCTGAGTAGTACTCCATTGTGTATATGTACCATATTTTCTTTATCCATTCTTCAGTTGAAAGGCATCTAAGTTGTCTCCAGGTTCTGGCTATTACAAACAAGCTGTTGCAAACATAGCTGAGAAATGCCCTTGTGGTATGATTGAGCATTCCTTTGGTATATGCCCAAGAGTGCTACAGCTGGGTCTTGGGGGAGATGGATTCCCAATTTTCTAAGGAAGTGCCATATTGATTTCCAAAGTGGCTGTACAAGCTTGCATTCCCACCAGCAGTGGAGGAGAGTTCCTGTTGCTCCACATCCTCTCCAGCATAAGCTGTCTTCTGTACTTTTGATCTTAGCCGTTCTGACAGGTGTAAGGTGCTATCTCAGAGTCGTTTTGATTTGCATTTCCTGGATAATTAGGGATGTTAAGCAATTCCTTGAATGTCTTTCAGCCATTTGAAGTCCCTCTGTGGAGAATTCTCTGTTTAGTTCTATAGCCTATTTCTTAATTGGACTGTTGGGCATTTTGATGTCTAGTTTCTTGAGTTCTTTATATATTCTTGATATCAGCCCTCTGTCAGATGTGGGGTTGGTGAAGACCTTTTCCCATTCTGTAGGCTGTCGTGTTGTCTTGTTGACTGTGTCCTTTTCTCTACAAAGGCTTCTCAGTTTCAAGAGGTTCCATTGATTGATTGTTTCTCTCAGTGTCTGTGCTACTGGTGTTATATTTAGAAAGTGATCTCCGGTGCCAATGCATTCAAGACTACTTCCTACTTTCTCTTCTATCAGGTTCAGAGTAACTGGATTATGTTGAGGTCTTTGATCCACTTGGATGTAAGTTTTGTGCACAGTGACAGATATGAATCCATTTGCCGCCTTCTACACATTGACATCCAGTTATGCCAGCACCGTTTGTTGAAGACACTTTCTTTTTTCCATTTTTGGCTTCTTTGTCAAAATTATATGGTCATAGGTGTGCGTGTTAATGTCAGGGTCTTCAATTTGATTCCATTTGTCCACATGTCGGTTTTTATGCCAGTACCAAGCTGTTTTTATTACAGTAGCTCTATAGTAGAGCTTGAGGTCGGGGATTGTGATGCCTCCAGAGGTTGTTTTATTGTACAGGATTCTTTTGGCTATCCTGGGTTTTTTGTTTTTCCATATGAACTTGAGCATTATTCCTTCCAGATCTGTGATGAATTGTGTTGGTAATTTCATGGGAATTGTGTTCAACCTGTAGATTGCTTTTGGTAAGATGGCCATTTTTACTATGTTAACCTGCCTATCCAGGAGCATGGGAGATCTTTCTATTTTCTGACATCTTCTTCAATTTATTTTCTCAGGGACTTAAAATTCTTGTCATATAGGTCCTTCACATGCTTAGTTAATATTATATTATTATATATTATTATTATATTATATTTTATATAATTTGTGGCTATTGTAAAGGGTGATGTATCTCTGATTTCCTTCTCAGCCTGTTTGTCTACTGTATATAGAAGGGCTACTGATTTTTTTGAGTTGATCTTGTATCCTGCAATGTTGCTGAAGTTTTTTATTAACTGTATCAGTTCCTTGGTTGAATTATTGGATCACTCATGTATACTAACATGTCATCTGCAAATAGGAGGAGCTTGACTTCTTCCTTTACAATTTGTATCTCCTTAATCTCTGTATGTTGTTGTATAGCTCTGGCTAGTACTTCAAGTACTACCAAGAAAACGGGACCCTAGGAAAGACCCAAGGATCACCCAATGACAGAGAAATGGATGAGATCTACATGAACAACCTGGACAACAGTGAGAGTAATGAAGGGCAAGATTTGAGGAAAATAAAGCTTAGGGGAGCAGGAGATCACAGCTGGATCAAGAACAGAAAGGGAGAATGAGGAATAACAGACCATGATAAATGAAGACCACATGAGAACAGGAATAGGCAGAGTGCTCGAGAGGTCTCTAGAAATCCACAATGATATACCCCAGTAGTCTGCTGGTCATGGCCAAGAGAAAGCCTGATCTGACCTAGTCTAGTGATCATATGACTAAACACCCTAACAGTCATCATGGAACTCTCATCCAATAAATGATGGAAGTGGATGTACAGATCCTTGGACAGACCCCAGGTGGAGCTCCAGGAGTCCAATTGTGGAGAAAGAGGAGGGACTGTAAGAGTGTGAATTGTTGAGACCAAGATTGGAAAAAGCACAGGAAAAATAGCCAAACTAATGGAACTACATGAATTATGAACTGAAGGCTATGGAGCCCCCAGCTGGATCAGGCCCTCTGGATAAGTGAGACAATTGAATAGCTTGATCTGTTTGAGGGGCACCCTGCCAGTGGAACCCATACTTTATCCTTAGTGCATGAGCTGGCTCTTTGGAACCTTGGGTTTACACAGGGACACTTTGCTCAGTCTGGAAAGAGGGGACTGGACCTTCCTGTACTGAATCCACCAAGCTTAATTGAATCCCCATGGGAGTCTTGGCACTGCAGGACATGGGAATGGAGGGGAGGTGCTGGGTGGAAGATGGGGGCAGGAGATGGAAGGGGAGAGGATATGGGAACCTATGGCTGATGTGTAAAATTAAAACACAAATATAATAAATAAAAAGGAGGAAAAAAAGATATATATATATATATATAAAATATCAAGATATTCAATAAAAAATTTCTCACATGATAATGAACTAATATCAAATATACACATACTGAACACAAGAAATCAAATAAATAAAACAAAATATCTCTCCTGATAAATGTCTAATATCCAAAATATTCATATAGAACACAAAAATAATGTAAATAATATAAAAATCCCCATCTGATAAAGATCTAATATTCATATTACACACACTGAATACAGGAAATCAAAAAAAAGCAAAACAAAATTTTTCATTCAATGAATGTCTAATATACAAAATATACCTACTGACAACAAGAAATCAGATAAATGAAACAAAAATTCTCATCTGATCAAGTTCTAATATTTAAAATATACATATTGAACACAATATACCAGTTAAATAAAACAAAAAATCTCATATGATAAAGGTCTAATATCCATATTGTACATATTGAATCCAAGAAATCAAATAAGTAACACAAAAATACTCATCTGATAATGGTCAAATATCCAAAATGCACATATTGAACTAATTTAGATAAATAAAACAAAAATTCCTTTCTGATAAAGGACTAATATAAAAAATATACACATTGAACCCAAGAAATCAGATAAATAACACAAAAATTCTGATCTGATAAAGGTCTAATATCCAAAATATACATATTGAACATAATTAGCTAATTAAAACAAACATTTTCATGTGATAAAGGTATCATATCAAATGTATAGATATGGAACAAAAGAAAGGAAATAAAACAAATATTTTCAACAGGAATCTACTAATATTCAAAATATACATTTTGAACACAAGAAATCAGATAAATAAAACAAAAATTCTCATATTATAAAGGTCTAATATCCAAAACATACATATTAAACACAAAAATTGGACAAATAAAACACCAATTCTTATCTGACAAAAATCTAATATCGAAAACATACAGATTCAACATAAGAAATCAGAAAAACAAAATATTCTTATCTGATAAAACTGAAATATCAAAATATCCTTATTGAATCCAAGAAATTAAGTAAAACAACAATTCTCATCTGATAAAATTATCATAATCAAATCTACATATTGAACAAAATAAATAACAAAAAGAAAAAATCATGTGATAAATTTTAAATATCAAAAACATATATATTGAACACAAGAAATGAAATTAAACAAAAATTTTCTGCAGATAAAGGATATATACATATAAAAATAAAAAATTAAGTAAAAAGAATTCTCATGTGATAAAGAGCTCATATACAAATATACATATTGAACAATTAAATAAGAAAAAGAAATCAAACTTTTCATGGGAATTGTCAAATATCAAAAACAATAAATCATATTGGCTGGGTGGTGGTGGCGCATGCTTTTAATCTCAGCTTTTGTGAGGCAGAGGCAGGCAGATCTCTGTGAGTTCGAAGCCAGCCTGGTCTACAAGGCGAATTCTAGGACAGCCTCCAAAGCTACTGAGAAACCCTGTCTTAAAAAAACAAACAAACAAAAAAAACCAAACATATTGAACACAACAAATTAAATAAAACAAAGATTCTCAACTGATGAAGGTCTATACACAAAAACCTGGAAATCAGATAAATAATAAAAAATTCTCAGTTGATAGTGCTCTAATACCAAAAATATATATCTTGAACACAAGAAATTAAATAAAAAATTTCTATCCTGATAAAAATCTCATATCCAAAAGATACGTATTGAACCCAAGAAATCGAATAAATATAACAAAAATTCTAATCAGATAAAGGTCTCATACCCAAAATATACATATAGAATAAAAATAAGATAACTGAAACAAAAATTCTAATCTGATAAAGTTGTAAAGTCTACATATGATTTATTCACATTGACAACCAGAAATCAGATAAGTATATTTTGATTCTTTCAACTTATCACATGAAAATTTTAGTTTTATTTAATTTCTTGTGTTAAATATATACATCTTTGATATTTGACTTTTATACCATGAGAAATTTTAATATGTTTTTCTGACTTCTTATGGTTAATACGTATATTTGGATCTTATACCTTTATCAGAGGAGAATTTTTGTTTATATACCTGATTTCTTTTGTTAAATATGTATATTTTTGATAATAGAACTTTATCAGATGAGAATTTTTGTTTATTTAATTTTTGTGTTCCATATGTATATTTTCGATATATGATATTTATCAAATAACAATTCTTTATTTATCTGATTTCTTGGGATCAATTTGGGTATTTTGCATATCAGCGTTTTACTACTGATAATTTTTGTTTTATACAATTCTTGTGTTCCATATGTATATTTTGGATATTTGACATTTATCAGATGAGAATTTTTGTTTTGTTTTTCTGATTTTGGGGGTTTAGTATGCATGTTCTGAATATTTCAATCTATGAGATGAAAATTTTTGTTTTATGTAATTTCTTCTGTTCAATATGTGTATTTTTGATATTAGACCTTTATTACATGAGAAATTTTGTTTTGTTTCTCTAATTTCTTCTGCTTAATATGTATATTTAGGATATTAGACCTTTATCAGATGGGAAATTTTTGTTTTATTTGTCTGATTTCTTATTTTCAATATGTATATTTTTGCTATAAGTCATATATCAGATGAAAATTATATTATTAATCTGATTTCTAATGCTCAATATGTATATATTCAATATAGAAATTCATCAGGGAGAATATTTTATTATTTTATTTCTTGTATTCAATGTGTATATTTTGGTATTAGACCCGTATCAGGTGAAATTTTTGTTTTATTTATCTGATTTCTAGTGTGCAATATGTATACTTTTGATATTAGACCATTGTCAGATGACTATTTTTTTATCTAATTTTGAATGTTCAATAACAATATTTTTGATATTTGTCATTTATCACATGAGAATTTTTGGTTTTTCTGATTACTTGTGTTCACTATGTATATTTTGCTTTTTAGACCTTTATCAGATGTGAATTTTGTTTTATCTAATTTTGTATGTTCAAAATATTTATTTTGAATATAAACCATTATCAGGAGATAATCATTGTTTTATTTAATTTCTTCTTATATATCTGTGTGTGTGTGTGTGTGTGTGTGTGTGTTCTCGACATTTATCAGATGATAATATTTCTTTTAATTTCTTGTGTTCAATGAGTATGTTTTTGACATTTGACAGTTATCACTTTTTGTTCTCCTTTTCTAATTTCTTGTGTTAATTATGTACATTATGGATATTAGAGCTTTATCAGGGGATAATTTTCATCTTATTTAGTTTCTTGTGTTCAATAATTATAATTTTTATATTTGACCTTTATCAAATGAGGATTTTGATTTCATTATCTGATTTCTTGTGTTAAATATTTATATTTTGGATATAGATATTTATGATGGAAGAATGTTTATTTTATTTAATTTCTTGTGTTCAATATATGTATTTGGGATATTAGACCATTATAAGCACAGAAAATTTGTTTTATCTAATTTTCTATGTTCAATAACAATATTTGATATTTTACCATAATCACATAAGAATTTTTGGTGCTTCTGATTACTTGTTATCAATATGTATATTTTGGACGTTAGACCTTTATCAGATGATAATTGTCATTTTATTTATCTGGATTCTTCATTTTAATACATATATTTTTGATATTAGACCTTTAACAGATGAGAAATTTTGTTTTATTTATCTAATTTTTAGTTCTCAATATGTATATTTTGGTATTAGACATTTATCAAATGAGAATTTTTATTTTATCTAATTTTATATGTTCAATAACAATATTTTTGATATTGACCTTAGTCACATGAGCAAATTTGGTGTTTCTGATTACTTGTGTTCAGTATATATATTTTGGATGTTAGACCTTTATAAGATGAGAATTTTGGTTTCATTTATCTGATGTCTTTTGTTCCATATGAACACTTTTGATATTAGACCTATATCAGAAAATACTTTTTGTGTTATTTGTCTGATCTACTGCTCAATATGTATATTTTTGATATTAGGGGAGAATTTTTTGGTTATGTAATTGCTTGTGTTCAATAAGTACATTCTTAATATTTCACTTTTATCTCATGAGAATTTTCTTTTTCTGATCTCTTTTGTTCAATATGTATATTTTGGATATAAGACTTTTCTCAGATAAGAATCATTCTTTTATTTAATTTCTTTTGTTCAATGAGTATGTTTGTTCTGTTTGAATTATATCACATGAAAATTTGTTTTATTTCTCTGATTTCTTGTGCTCAATATGCATATTTTGGATATTAGGCTTTATCAGATGAGAATTTTGTTTTATTTATCTAATATTTTGGGATAATGTGTATATTTGGGATATTTGACATTTATCAGGTAAGAATTTTTGTTTTTTTTAATTTCTTGTGATCATAATGTATATTTTTGATATTGAACCTTTATCGGATGAAAATTTTCATGTTATTTATCTGATTCCTTAGGATCAATATGTTCATTTTGGATATTAGCTATCAGGTGAGAAAATTTGTTTATTCATTTTCTTGTGTTCAATAAATATATTTTTGATATTAGACTTTAGTCACATGAGAATTTTGTTTTATTTAAGTTCTTGTGTACAATTTGTATATTTTTATATTTTAGCTTTTTCACTTGAGAAATTTGTTTTCTGATTTCTTGTGTTCAGTATGTGCATTTTAAATATTAGACCTTTATCAGAAGAGAACATTGTTTCATTAACCTAAGTATGTTCAATATGTATATTTAGGACAGCAGTCCTTAATCATATTGAACATAAGAAAGTAGATGAATGAGACAAAATTTCTCATCTGATAAAGTTCTAATGTCCAAAATATGAATAAAGAATGCTAGAAACCAGATAGATAAAACAAATATTCTCATCTGATTAAGTTTTAATACTCAAAATAAGACTATTGAACTTAAGAAATCAAATAAATAAAACAAAATTGTCATCTGATAAAGGTAAAATATTCTTATTGAACACAAAATATTAGAAAAAACAGAATTCTGAAAAGTAGACTATTATCGAACATATACATTATGAGTACAAGAAATCAGATACAGAAAACAAAAATTTCCTTGAAAAAAGTTCTAATATCCAATATAGACATATTAAATATAATTACATAATTAAAACAACAATTTTACGGCACCAGAGGTGAGTGCCTGGGGTTATAGTCAGAGAGGCAACTGCCCCTGGTTCCCACCCCTGGGCACAAGCCATCCCGGGAGTACCTGCCCATCTTGGCCCCAGTTTCTGGTCATTCAGCAGGCCCTGCAGGAAGGCTCCTCTTTTCCAAGACTGCAGGAAGACCCTGCCATCTCCACACCCTTACCCCACACCCATTTGCCCAAGACCCCAGCCACTTCCTGAGACTCAGAGACCAGGCCCCAGCTTCCATCCTGCCCTGGAACTCCCACCTGGACCAGAGGTGAGTGCTTTGGGTCACACCCAGAAAGGACTGCACCAGTGTCCAAGCCCTGGGCACCAGCCACACTGGAGAAGACCTGCCCAACTGAGCCCCAGGTTCTGGCCACCCAGACGGTTCCCCCTCTCCAAGACCCTCCAGTGAACCCTACATCTCCCATCTGAACCAGAGCTTCCATCCTGCTCCTGAACTCCCACCAGGACCAGAGATCCCCCAGTGGACATTACAACCTCAATGCCTTGCCTTAACTCCCATCTGCCAGAGAACCCAGACACTTCCAGAGTCTTAGAAACCAGCCTCCAGAATTCCATCCAGCCCCAGAACTCCCATCTGGACCAGAGAGCCCCCAGCTACCATCCGACCCGGAACTACCATCTGGACCAGAGCTTCCATCCTGCTCGGGAACTCCCATCTGGACAAGAGGAGCTCACATCTGGACAAGATAAGGAGACCCCAGGGACTTCCTGAGAATCAGAGTCCAGCCCCCAGCTCCCATCCATCCAGCACTCTCATCTGGCCCAGAGCTCCCATCTGGACCAGAGAGAGGCTCCCTAAATCTGTCAGCTCTGTGTGGACCAAGTACACTGATAAGAACAAGAACAAATCCACAAGGAGATGGGCAGACGTTAAGGCAGAAGTACATACAACAAAATAAAGAGCAATACAGCATCACCAGAACCTAGCCCTTCTCCAACAGCTAGACCTGAACATCACAGAATGGAAAGAAGCAGAAGTAAACAACCTTATAAGAAACATCATGAAGAGGCTAGAGCCTTATACAGAAAAAAATCAAAAATAAAGTAGAGGAACAGACAAACAAAAAATGGGAAGAACACTATAAAAAACTAGAGGAAAGGACAAATAGAGCAGAAGAAAACAATAAGTATGTGAAAGAAAATCATGCAAAAGCAGCAAAACATACAAGTGAAATAGTCCAAGACCTGAAGAGGGAAATAGACAAAAATGAACAAGACACTAGCAGAAGCAATGCTGGAAATAGAAAATCTGAGTAAACAAACAGGAACTTCAGATGCAAGTATAACCAACAGAATGCAAGACATGGAAGAGAGGATCTCTGGTGTTGAAGATACGGTCAAAGAAATAGATTCATCAGTCAAAGAAAACAATAAAACTAACAAAGTCATGTCCCAAAATGTCCAAGAAATTTGGGACACCATGAAAAGACCAAACCTACCAATAATAGGGATAGAGGAAGGAGAAGAATACCAATTCAATGGAATCAAATTGAAGACCCTGACATTAATCTGCACACCTATGAATTTGACAAAGAAGCCAAAACTGTACAATGAAGGAAAGAAAGCATCTTCAACATATGGTGCTGGTATAACTGGATGTCAACATGTAGAAAGCTACAAATAGATCCATATCTATCACCGTGCACAAATCTTAAGTCCAAGTGGATCAAAGACCTCAACATAAATCCAGTTTCTCTGAACCTGATAGAAGATAAATTAGGAAGTAGTCTTGAACACATTGTCACTGGAGATCATTTCTTAATATAACACCAGTAGCACAGACACTGAGAGAAACAATCAATCAATGGGACCTCTTTAAACTGAGAAGCTTTTTTAGAGCAAAGGACATGGTCAACAAGACAAAGCAAAAGCCTACAGAATGGGAAAAGTTCTTTACCAACCCCACATCTGACAGAGGGCTGATATCCAGAATAAAGAAAGAAGTCAAGGAGTTAGACATCAAAATGCCCAACAGTCCAATTAAAAAATGGGCTAAAGAGCTAAACAGAGAATTCTCAACAGAGGAAGCTCAAATGGCTGAAAGACATTTAAGGAATTGCTCAACATCCATAATTATCTGGGAAATGCAAATCAAAATGACTCTGAGTTACCAACTTACACCCATCAGAATGGCTAAGATCAAAAACACTGAAGACACCTTATGCTGGAGAGGTTGTTGAGCAAGTGGAACTCTCCTGCACTGTTGGTGGGAATGCCAGTTGTACAGCCACTTTGGAAATCAATATGGCACTTTCTTAGAAAATTGGGAATGCATGTCCCCCAAGACCCAGCTGTAGCAAATTTCCAAGGAATGGACCACAAGGGCATTTGCGCAGCTATGTTCATAGCAGCATTATTTGTAATAACCAGAACCTAGAAACAACCTAGACGCCCTCAACTGAAGAATGGATAAAGAAAATATGGTACATATACACAATGGAGTACTACTCAGCAGAGTAAACAATGACATCGTGAGGTTTCCAGACAAATGGGTGGAAGGAGAAAAAATTCATCCTGGGTGAGGTAACCCAGACACAGAAAGTAAAACACGGTATGTACTCAGTCATAGGAGGATACTAGATCTGAAACAAAGATGACTAGACTGGTACTCACAACTCCAGGAAGGCCACCTAGAAAACCAGACCCAAGGAAAGACACAGGGATCACCCAATGACAGAGAAATGGTTGAGATCTACATGAACAACCTGAATGACAGTGGGAGTGATGAAGCTCAAGGTTCGAGGGAAAGAGAGCTTATGGGAGTCGGAGATGCCAGTTGGATCAAGAACAGAAAGGGAGAACAAAGAATAACAGACCATGATAAATGAAGAACAGGAGAGAACAGAAATTCTGATTTTTTTCAGTGAAATCATTTTACAACTCCCAAACCTGTTCTGTTACAGTAGTTTTTTTGTTTTTTGGGTTTTTTTTTAATCCCACCATTTTAATTGGGTGGTTCACTTCCACTCAACCAAGCAAACCTTCCAAATAAGAATAGCAAGACAAGAAGAAAATAGCTGGACTCAATATACACTACATGAATTCTAGTAAATCACCAAAATAGTGTGTTTCTATTAAAATACACCAATGGGAACAGGTGGCATTTATTTATTATTAGATTAGCGAGATAAGAATTACATTTCTGAGATTGGAATAGGCAAACACAACTGTATATTTAGGATCAAACATAATGATTTCTACCTTCCCTCTCCATTTTCTTTGCTTTTAGTATCTGAAAGTGGTTAATCAATAAAGAATAGCTAGCTGGTGAGTCATTCCAAATGGCGAAGGACCAAAGCCATGCACAATATTTGGGAATAGTCATGAAGAGAACTGTTAATTTTTTTATTCAACTAAGTGAAGTGATTCTCTGCTCTAACGCATCATTTTCCACATTTTTTGTAAGTTTAGGATCTGATTCCTCAGTTGCCAGAAAGAGATGTTCACCAGAAAGAGATGTGCAGCTTAGCTCATAAACATGCTAGCTCATCACCGCCACCAAAAAAAAAAAAAACCAACAACAAAAAAACAAAAAACAAGCAAACAAAAAAAAAACGAAAAACAAAAAAAAACATGCCAACAAACAAAGTCCCAATTTTGAAGGAAGTTTTTTTTTATAAGTCATACCTTATAACAGCATCAATCTCCATGGTGCATCCCAATGCATCTTTTTCTAGGTAGAAGAAACTGACATGCCAAGAGGCAAAACTGCCAAAGACATAACCAAGAATATCCTCGGTGTGCCTGCCGTCCTGCCCTTGAATTGCACTCTGTTCCTCAGACCTGCATTCTAAACATATACCTGTTATTTCAGTTCCAAGCCCAAGACCTTATTCTCCTTGGATAGTCTTGGCAGTAGCTCAAAAATGCATGTTGCATATCCTTGGAGGAGAAGGACAAAATCAAAGTGATTTTCACATCTGATAAGGTCTATTTACTTTTGAAGGAGGAAATTTGTCAAAGAACCCTTAATGAGGAGGCACAGGTGTTAAAGGGATACTGAGAAATATTCACAGGGATGTGTGTACATCAGACCTGGAGTTAATTCCCAACCTAAGGTGACTGGTGCACACATTGCCATTCATACTTACACCCCTTCATCCCTGTAATTTACGGTGCTACTTTGCTCTCAGTTTTAAGGAGCTTCTTCTGACTTTCAAGGAAGTACATAACATGAGATTGAAATTCATAGTCAAGGCCATGAATTCAGTTCCAATTCCCTATACCTGAAAAGTTTATTGGTCAGGAAATTCAAAGAAAAATACATTCATTGAAGTGAAGCTTGTTGTATATAGAAGAATTTAGCATAGCACTTGATATGGGAGGACAATATCAGGGGACATGTGTTGACAGGGTGAAGTAGTTTGTGAGTCTATGGGTGTCTCTGTTTCTTTGTAAAACTGTGACAGGAAAACACAGGTTTGGTTCAGGAGGAAGTAGTGATAGGGATTCACAATGAGGCCCCCCTCCATGGTTGTGCATGCTCAGCAGACCTATATATTTTCACCTAGTCATTTCTGGGTCAAAATAACCATTTCCAGGTCAAAATAGGCATTTCCAGGTCAAAATAGCAATTTCTGGGCCACATGGGACTGTGTATGTAAGGCACGGCCCAGCCTTTATAACTTGGCGCCATGTTCCACTGGCCTCTCACATCTGTCTCTCTTTCCTGTCTTAATAAAACACTTGTTAGTGGATTCTGTTGTGTTTAATGACATTTCTTTGCAGGGTATGGATGCCACCAAAAACTAACAAGTAGGATCTCTTCTTCTAAGACAGATATGGTGCCATTGAGCATTTCATGAAATACACATCTCACTAATTTTGTGAATACCTCTCTATCATAGAGTGCTTTCTTAACATCTTTATTACATTGAGTTATCAGGCACAGCAACTAAGAGTGTGAAAAATTGATCATAGCACATAATTCCAGGTAATAGTTCCATTTTGGGGAAATCAAGGTAGGAACTCAGCTAATCATATCACATCCACATCCAAGAGCAGATATAAACAAGTTTACCCGTGCTGTTCATTACTTCATGCTGATGCTCTAGGTTCTTCATACTTACACAGTATAGGTTACAGACACTATAATGATTTTGCCCACTTTAGGGAGTCTTATCTCAATTAACAATTAACACACTCACCCAGAGACATGTTCAAAGTAAATCTTATGTATATAATTTCTCATTGAGGGTCCCTCCTCCCAGGTGACTAGTTAAATTCAGTCAGATAATAAAAATTAAGAATCAAACTATCCCAGCGTCACTGTCAGGATTTGTGGAGATTTCTGTCTGCATTGAGAAATGTAGTCCTCAACCAGTGAGTCACCACTCTATTGGGGGTTGCATATCAGATCTCCTGCACATCAAATATTTGAAGTATGATTCATAAAAATAGAAAAATTAAAGTTAAGAAACAATGAAACAATTAGGTTTAGGGTTCACCACAACATAAGGAACTACTGTTAATACAATTTAAAGGGTCAGAGCTCTGGAAAAATTAAGAAATATTGATCTAGAGTGTCCAGTGGAACCATAGTGTCTATGTTCCTACATATGAAGGGGTGTTCAAAGAATTTTCCTAAATATCCTTTACTCTATAGGAAACTCATATTCTGTGTGCAAGACTCCAGCTGTCTGGACACCTTACTACCCAGTAACAGCAGAACACTTTGAACTACTCAACAGTGAGTACAACACCCTCTACCCACAGGCTGATGACACAGATTTTAATCACACTGAGCTCCATGACCATATCACACTTCTATGAATACTTGTTCCCTTGGGTGTGTCATCTTCTTCCTCTAGCATAAATTTGCCTAGCTGTTTCCTGTAGACTCATTACAGGAAATTTTTTAACAAGTGTCCTTCTCAGTCAGCATTAATTCTATATTATCTCATGACTAAGGAGATAGGGAGATGCAGGAACTTATGAAGAACTATAGCATATAAAATTTTCTATGATATTTTTACCTTGTGTACATAAAATTTCAGTGGGAGATAAACATTCAGTTCCACACATGGAAAAAACTAAATTATGTCCAATTGATTGTAGAGAGATCTCTGGCTTTGGATGAACGGGGTGCTGAAGGGCTTCCCTTGTATTCCAGCAGAGGCTCCCGCAAACGTCAGCTTGACTTCTAGTGTATTATGAGGAAAGCTTATTAGCAAGGAAGCAATGTCAGTTCCCATGACATCTGCAGCTCTTCCCTGGACATTCTATTGTATCCCGGTGAGCCTTGGCAACCTCTGTGATGTCACCTATTTTGTGGCAACAACAACTGCCTGTGGGAAATTTATTCAATATCTTCACCATTTACTGATGAACATGTTGGCATACTGAAGAGTCTAATTCAGGAAGAGAATGGAGAGGGTAGAGAGACCAGAGAGTGGCAGAAGAAATCTGACCTTCAGTCTCAGAGTAAAACATCAAGAAATAAAAGAACAAGAGAATTGTGTTGAGTTAGTTCTTTGCAGGAAAAGGGAAGCTTCCTGGATGAAGTGGGCTTGAACTGAATCTTCCATTAATGGGACACAGAAAGTTGGAGTCTCTGGGAATCAAGAGAGCTTCCCTGCTTGTCATGCTCTTGAAATTCAAGGATCCCAGGATATTAATTGTTTTGCCTCAGAGGTCAGGAAATGGTAAGGCCAAAGCTTTATGTTGGGTACTCTTGGCTTTCATTCCTTTTGGAGAAAAGGCATTGTTGTGTGAAAATGAAACCAAAATTAAAGCGTGAGGGATTAATGAGGTGTGCCTATTTCAATGCAGGATATCTCTGTACTTCAACCACACTGGCTAACTTCAGGTACTTCCCAGCTGCTCTGTGTGTCCTAGGTTGTCAGTGAGGTGACTTGTTGAGTATGGTGACCATGTTCTGTCCTTATATGTCTTCTTCATTAATAGTTATATGGTTAGAGTGTCATGTCAAGATATTTGAGCAACCTCTAAATGACTGAGGTGATTGTAAACTTTGGTGATTTTCTCATGAATCTCTCTACTTGGTTACTTGGAGCATGCGCTATGAGGACAGAGAGAACCAGATAGCTGAGATAACAACTTCCCTTCAAATAGAGGAGGTAGGTGACTTCCTCAGAGGGGGCATCTGAAGCATGGGACACAATAATTTGGGGTGTCACTGAATCATTGGTAAATAAGCTTTCTCAAACATTTGATTAAGACTCAGAGTGGTCTGTCCATCCTCTTTGCCTTGTCATACTGGAAGTAAATTTGTGTGCATCTACCCACAAGGAGCATCATGGAGCCACCATCCCACCAAACCTTCCTCACCAAGATGCAGGTGAAGCTGATGGTGCAAAGACTGACCAGTCAGCTACAGAAAATGACAATTGAAAGGAATTAGCAGTGAGATTGCCTGATCTTTATCACAAAAGAAAGCATGAAGAATAGGCATTCATTCTTTCAAACCTGTGGTTTCAATCTCAGGCCCACTCTGCCATCATTAATTCATTTTATATAAGGTCAGTATTTCTCATAGGCTGCATCTTCTTGCCCAAAATCCTATCTATAAATCTTTCCAAAGGTAGAAGAACCTCAAACGTGGACAGGAATGTCATGAGAACAAAGACTATTCTGCTTCCTCTAAAAAGAAACAAAAACAGAGCCTGTAGCAGAGGTCATGGTACTCATGGATTTTTGAAGTAGTATGTGAGTTCCCAGCATTTTATCTAGTGCTGGCTACTGTGAGATATTAGTTGCTGTGAGTTTGAATTTATTGTTTTGTTACCTGCTTGGAAAGACCTGGTCACACATGCACATGTGTGGATACAGGAACTGAGACTGATTCATGCTCTTTTTGTTCCTCTCTGAAAGGACACACCTGAATGTATTTGTTCAGCCACAAATTGATAGAGTTCTCCCACTCTGACTCAGTCTCTCTTTCTCTGTTTCTCTGAGTTGCTCTTTCTTTGTCTTTCTGTCTCTCACACACATGGGTATGTGTTGTTTATTTTGTTTATGTGTTTGTACATGTTATCTCACCCTAGTCTCTGAGATCAGGGATCTGTGACTGGGCACCAATGGTTCCTTATCTAACAGTTGGTGAAAACTGGGAGCACCAATTTGAACATTATAGTTCTGCCAGTGTACTTACTTTAGTGACACATAGGTATACCCTTGGGGAGTTTATAAATCTGTCATGATGTTGAGTTCCATTCTCAAAACTGCTCATGATGTTATTTTGGTCTCCATTGTAACAGGTACCATCACTGAGAATTTGTTTTCGAAGACAGGAAAACCATCTTCACAGATTCTAGAGGGTACACACCTGTGGAGCAGACACTAGGGAAATTCTTAGGCTGCTATTTCAGCAAGACTACTGAGAGAGCCTGACTCTGATTCCCCAGTGCTGGGATTAAAGGCATGCGCCACACTCACTCAGCACAAAGATGTTTGGAAACACAACTCCCTGCACCCAGTTCTGTGAGCAGATTCAGCCCACAGAGCAAAGTTGTCCAGAGGTCTTCCTTGGATATTAGTCCTTGTGTTATATTCTACATGAAGATTATTCTGTTCATAGTATTTGCAATTTTAACTAGGTGTATATTTTAAATGGTCTTAACATTAAGTTATTCCCTTGACTAAATCCCCAATAAATGTAGTAATACCTTATGTTCATTACCTGCAGCATTGTCATGACAAGTAATCATTTTGTGATAAAAGATGTAATTAATGTCATCTGCTCCATGGATCCTAATACAAACTAATGTGTTTTTATTTCTTAGTACATTGCTTGACGTAAATTCTATCATATAAATCAGTAAACATGTAACTGGGGAGCAGAAGAACATTGGAATTTGTGGAGGAATGAATGAGTTTCTTTTGTGTACAGGGAAACATCCATGTCAGAGAGCACACACTCAGGCCCATGAGAAATTTGTAAAACAAACCACTTCAGGCTCAGCAGAATGAAAAAGCCTCCTGTGCTGCATATGGATATTGATAGTGTTCAGAAAATATTCACCCCAGCCTTCTCCAATAGTGGTTTAAGCCTCAGTAGTGCTCCCCAAAAGAAGCTGTCCTTCCTGGCATGATCCAAAAGTTCTCCCCTTATATAGTTGGATAGAATGACCCCTCTACCTGTAGGTTTTAGCCCTGGAACATTGATCCTCTCTTTGTAATAAATAGGCAAAGTTTCCTGTTGATGCTGTTTCTCCATCAGAGGGAAGGGTACACCAAATTCCAGCTATTTTGTGTGTCCATTTTTCTGTTCATATATTTTTATTATGATATTGTCAGCCTACTCATACATTTAATCCCACCATTTAAAAGGCAGAGACAAGCTATTCTCTGTGAGTTTGCAGCTACTATGTTGTATACAGTGAGTTCCAAGACAGCCAAGTTGATGACATAGAAAATCCCTGTCTTCAAAAACTAAAATAAAAAATGAAGTTAATTATACTACAAAAGTAATTATAATAAACAATGTCATGAAATACAATGTGAACAAATCACTGAAGGCCTTAGAGAGGCATGGATTGCCCTAATGCTTCTTGGCCAAAATCACATAGGTTTTGCTGTCTGTTGAAATACTTTCATTTGCATCAACTCCACAGATTTTGTTTGTCATCCTCAATGGAAGCATCAATGTTATTTTAATCAGCCATTAGAGAGAAAGAGAATATGTGGGTCCTTGAGGGTTCTTAAGGCTTCTGAATAACACCTGTGCTCAGCCTCTATTTGAAATGGCTAGGTGGCTCTGCTAGGTGTATCAGGTTAATTCAATCTCATTCCCACCTTTATACTAAAGCCCTTCAAGCTGTATGTCTGAATGCATGAAAGGAGAACTGTCAGTTTGGTCTGCCTCTGAGAGCCAGTAGCACTCTGTATCTTGGCTCTGATTTAGAACAGGGAATGAGGATTGTGATCCTTACATTCCAGACTCTGTGAGCATAGGGTGCTGTTGGGGATTTGAAATCTGAAATATTATCAGGAAGGTGAAGTTTTAAAGTAAAGTTTCCTGAGAGGATCCACATGGAAGGGAAAAGAGAGATGACATATTCTCAGGTAAGTATATAAATGGAGATGAGATACAATGATGGTTGTTACAGAAATGCTTCATTTGCAATAGCCCCTAATGTTTAATTTAACCCCTAGTTTTGACAAAGCTTTCTTTGTCTTTTTCGTAAGTGGTTTTGAAGGTAAACCGTTTAAATGCATGTGACCTATGTGTGTTTACCCACTTTTCACAACTCTCCCACTATTTTAGTCTTTTCTGGATAATTTTTCTCAATTCATGCATGATGTAGAATTTTTTTTTGGATATTACACACAAACTTGCACATTTACTACCTACTTAGAATGTAATTGAGTCATCTTACTCAGTGAGAAAAGACCTATGTTCCATGATCCTTCCTAACAGGGATCAATTGTTCATTACATGAGAGTCAAAGAAAGGCAAAAAAACCAGGATAGAATATCTGCACTCCAAAAAAATAATATTTAAAATAGAATTTCTATAAAAGACATACTGTGTCATATACTTCATATACTAAGATGAAGTATTTAAATGATATAAATTTCCAAATGCAATTCATCAGGCATAATGCAGTGTGAAATTATCCTAACAAGAGAGTTTTGTTCTTCTTACTCTTCTGTTTTTGACTAGAATTAAAGAGTCTATTCCATTGTTTCTCTTTATTAGCTACTAACCTCCTAGTGAACCTGCAATGCCCTTCAGTTGTGCTAACACCTGCTACCAATCTCTCCATAGTAGCTGATGCTAATTTTCTTGCCCTGGCTGAGTAGTTCCCATTTGTCTTCATCACTTAGAGTTCACTGTTTTCTCTTTAGCAGTAGTACAGCTTCGAGGAAACTTACAGAGGAATATGCAAGTTTAATCAGGATTAATGTTGAAACTGTAGTTTCTCTTCAGGTATCATCTTTACTCCCTTGTGACACACAAGGAAACTTCCAATATTCTGTATCTGCACTCAAGATGTTAAAGGCAGAGATGCTGAAACAGGCCAATGTTCTATGACTTTACATTTGTGCTGCTTACTCATGCCTGAAATGAGTCTTCAATAGATCAAAGCCCATCCAAGATGGGCAACATCCCTCATGACAACACAACTTATAATTCGTTCCTAAAAAGATCCAACTACAAAGAGAAAAGTGTTCAAATAAATAAGCCTATTGGGGCCATTCAATGGGAACACCACACATTCAAAAAGAAGGAAGCCATGCCTTTTACTGGCCTCTTAATTGCATAGATTGTGGTATTGGAAAGAGCAAGTTCCACCAATGTAGTTTATGTTCACTCAAACTGTGTTTAATACTAGTTCATACATGTACTCAAGAACATTTCAATCATGCTAGCTTTACATTTGTGCCTAGAGCCAATATCCTTCCACATAATTTCTTAACTCTCCTACTTTTCCATCCCCCATGAGCCATGTAAATATTACAAAGCTTAAAATATATTATGCTATCACTAAGTATTTGTTGATGGGAAGGTTGGTTTAATATCTATATTTTCCTGTGAAGTACAAGGCTGAAAACTTTTTCTGGGCAATAAGCAATTGAAAACCACAGTTCACATCTGAAAATCCAGATTTTTTAATCATAAAACCAGTTTGCAGTCTCATAAAGGGTTTAGAAATATTAGATGATCCCTCAATTCTGGATATGACTATGGAGTATAACTTATTCATTTTATCTCCTATGAGAGAGTTCACTGATACATTCATAGAAAGGTCTAGTTTTAGAAATAATCAGCTTTTGGCTGACATGATACTTCTACTTCTGCATCTGCTCTGTTGGTCTCAAGTGCCTATGTCCTGTGTGTGTTCTGTATTAGGCCCTAGCTTAGTATATCAGCAATCCTATCTCTTTTCCTAATTAATTAATTAATTTTACCAGCATGACTACAGCTTCCACTTTCTTGCTCCTCACCTTCCAGTCCCTCTGTGTATCACCATTCACTCCTTCTCTTTTTTATTCAGACAAGTGGAAGCATCCAATGTATATTAGCCAATATGGAATGTCAAGATGCTGTAAGACTAGGCATGTCCTCTGCTATTAAGGCTGAACAAGGCAACCCAGTATTAGAGAAACATCTGAAAAGCAGGAAACAATTTCAGAGACAGCTCCTGCTCCCTCTATTAGGAGTTCCACTAGAAGAATAAGCTTCAAAACTGTTACCTATGTTCAGGGGACTTAGATCAGTCCCATTTAAGTTCTCTTTTGCTTCAGTCTCTGTGAGTCCCTATGAGTCCAGTTTACTTGATTTTGAATCTCAACTGCCTTTCCTATAGTTCAACTTGGAAATGGAAAGGAAAAGAGGGGTCCCTTTATTGTCGTGATATCCCTAGAGAAATGTTTATATGGAAATTCTGGAATTCCTTAGAAACCAAGTTTCTCCTCTAGCTATAAAATCTACTGTTCCCCAATATTCCTTTTCAAACAACAGATGAAGGCCTCATCATACTTTGATATCTGATGGAAGTTCATCTGTCTTTCTGTGCCAGAGTTATAGGGAAGAAAATTGCCTTCACTTAGCTTCATGCTGGTCTTGCCTGAGAATCAAAAAGCCAAAATCACACAGCATATTTCACTCTGGATTTCCCTTTAATACTGATTCCATACCTCTCTACCCATTATGTTACCAACACTTATTTCACATCATCCCCCCTCTCACAACCAATCTATTCAAATTATCTATATTAACTACTTACAAGAGATTGTTTTATATTTAACAACTTTTTCTCTGTGTCATCAAAGCATCACATAAATGGACATAAGTTATAACAGTATTTTTTCTGAACCTGATGACTTTCAAGAATGTGGCCATAGACCTCACTACAGAGGAATTAGGTTGCCTGGACTCTTCTGAGAATCCTGGCAATGAGAAGTTGAAGAACTACACCAACCTGGTCTGTACAGGTAAGATTTGCATGATTATTATTTTATCCCTGAGAATTCTATCAAGTATTATTAGGAGACATACATATTTTGTGTTAATGATTCTTAGATCTCTTTTTTCAAATGGTTGACTTTTGGTATATTAACACACATTTATGTCACTCATTCTTGTTTTTATATCCATCCTCCTGCACATGATATAATCCCTACAATCTTATATTGTACATTGCTGCAGGCACTCTGTAGCATATAAGGCATGGACATCTATCTTAACATGATGTTCCATGCTTGTACTTTTGCTTTGTTGTAATTCAAATGTCACTAAATATACAGAGAGAGAAAACTGAAAAAAAATCTCAATATTTTATAGCATTTAACAAGGCATTTACAATGAGGAAGTCAAATATGGAACTTCCATTATTTCCTTCTTAATCTGAGTTTAATCTTGCATTAGGACTCCAACAATATTGGGTCATGTGAATACTGTGTCATATTTTTCTTCTAATGTACAGGACATTCCGTATCATCACAGGAGCTATGCACCAAACTTGACCAAAGAAAAAATTCCTGGAATGAGGTTATAGAGTGTATAGGATTCACAGAAACTGGTAAGTTGGAATGAAGCATTGACTCATAGGAGAGGTCCACAGTAAGGCAAATGCATTCCTTCTGTAGACTGAGGCAAGCTAGTTAGTAAAAAGGATTCCTAAAAATTTCAGAGGGAACAATGTCTCCAACATGTTTCCCAAGGTGTATATTAGATGATCTTAGCCTATTCACATGTGAATAGTATTGATTTGAAATATAGAAATTCAATGTATGTTTGAAAATAAATGTGAGGGCCTATTCTATGCCCCTCTGCATATCTGTGTTTGAAAGCACTGGAGATAGTATTAAATTGTTATGGTTGCTATATTAAAATAAATCTTGAATTGAGGAAATATAGACCAAAGAAGATTTTTTTCCTATTTAGAACATTCCTGAGTTCTTCATGATTATGTAAATTTCCATAAAATATTTGCAATCATCTTATCAAACTCTGCAAGCAATCATCAGTACATATGTGGCTTTAAATTCATCAAGGTCCAAAACAGTATGGGCCTTAATTAGTGTTTTTCTCCAATCCTTAAGAAATAGGGAATGTTAAGATTAATTGCAGCCAGGCGGTGGTGGTGCACACCTTTAATCCCAGCACTCGGGAGGCATAGCCAGGCGGATCTCTGTGAGTTTGACGCTAGCCTGGACTACCAAGTGAGTTCCAGGAAAGGCGCAAAGCTACACAGAGAAACCCTGTCTCAAAAAACAAAAAACAAAAAACAAACAAAAAGATTAATTGCTTTGAGGCCCCATAGAATATAGAGTCATTTCATGTTTTTGTAATTGACTAAGATTTCCTGTGTTCCATTATGGTGTCTATTTAGAGGGCCTACCATGGGTTGAGTGGCAGAATTTGTATTCTTTCATGTTTGCATGAGATATTTTATAGATAACACTTCTGTCTACTTGGTGTATAATTTTACTTATTTCCAATATATATTTGCTCATTTTTTTTGTCCTGATTGCCTGAATATTTAAGAGAGTGTGGTGATACAATCATGTATTATTATAGGTTTTTGTTAATCTCGGTGTATATTTCAAGTATTAGGTATTTTATGAAGTAGGCTATATCTAAATTTAATGTATATACATTTGGGGTAGTAATGTCATCTTAATTGATTATTGAATTAATTCAAATGTTAATTCCTTCTTTATATTTTTTTATTAATTTTCCCTAAAGTCCATTTTCTCAGATATTAGTGTAGCAATAACTACTTTTTTCCCATTTATTAGAATAAAAGTTTCATCCTTTCATTTTTTAATTTTTTTCTTTATTATTATGTGTTTAAATTTTATACATCAGCCATGGGTTCCCCTGTCCTCCCCCCTCTCTCCCCCAGCCCCAAACTTCCCCCAGTCCCTCCCCTACATTCCCATGTCCTCCAGGATCAAGGCACCCCTGGGGATTCATTTAAACCTAGTGGATTCAGTACAGGCAGGTCCTGTCACCTCCTTCCAGACTGAGCAAAGGGTCCCTATGTAATCCCAAGGATTCAAACAGCCAGCTCATGCACTAAGGACAGATCCTGTTCCCACAGCCTGGGTGCCTCCCAAGCAGATCAAGCTATTCAATTGTCTCACTTATCCAGAGGGCCTGATCCAGCTGGGGGCTCCACAGACTTTGGTTCATAATTCATGTGCTTCCATGGCTATGTGTCCCTGTGCTTTTTGCAATCTTGGATTCAACATTTCATGCTCTTGCAGACCTTCCTCTTTCTCGACAGTTGGACACCTGGAGCTCCACCTGGGGCCTGGCTGAGGATCTCTCCGTCCACTTCGATCAGTTATTGGACAAGAGTTCCAGGACGACAGTTAGGGTGTGTAGTCATCTGATCACCAGACTATGTCAGATCAGACTGTCTCTAGACCATTACCAGCAGTCTATAGAGGATGTATCATTGTGGATTATTGGGGACATCTCCAGCACTCTGGCTATTCCTGTTCTCATGTGGTCTTCATTTATTATGGTCTGTTATTCCTCATTCTCCCTTTCTGTTCTTGATCCAGCTGGGATCTCCTGCTCCCCTTAGCTTTCTTTCCCTCAAATATTGCCCTTCATTACTCCCACTGTCGTCCAGGTTGTTCATGTAGATCTCATCCATTTCTCTGTCATTGGGTGATCCTTGGGTCTTTCCTAGGGTCCCGTTTCCTAGGTAGTCACCCTGGAGTTGTGTAGCAGTCTAGTCATCTTTGTTTTACATCTAGTATCCTCCTATGAGTGAGTACATACCAGGTTTGTCCTTCTGAGTCTGGGTTACCTCACTCAGGATGATTTTTTCCAGATCCATCCATTTGCCTGCAAACGTCATGATGTCATTGTTTTTCTCTGCTGAGTAGTACTCCATTGTGTATATGTACCATATTTTCTTTATCCATTCTTCAGTTGAAGGGCATCTAGGTTGTTTCCAGGTTCTGGCTATTACAAACAAAGCTGATATGAACATAGCTGAGCATATGCCCTCGTGGTATGATTGAGCATTCCTTGGGTATATGCCCAAGAGTGCCATAGCTGGGTCTTGGGGGAGATGGATTCCCAATTTTCTAAGGAAGTGCTATATTGATTTCCAAAGTGGCTGTACAAGCTTGCATTCCCACCAGCAGTGGAGAATTCCCCTTGCTCCACATCTTCTCCAGCATAAGCTGTCTTCAGTGCTTTTGATCTTAGCCATTCTGACAGGTGTAAGGTGGTATTCTCAGAGTCGTTTTGATTTGCATTTCCCGGATAATTAGGGAAGTTGAGCAATTCCTTAAATGTCTTTCAGCCATTTGAGCGTCCTCTGTGGAGAATTCTCTGTTTAGTTCTATAGCCCATTTCTTAATTGGACTGTTGGGCATTTTGATGTCTAATTTCTTGAATTCTTTATATATTCTGGATATCAGCCCTCTGTCAGATGTGGGGTAGGTAAAGAAATTTTCCCATTCCGTAGGCTATTGCTTTGTCTTGTTGACCATGTCCTTTGCTCTAAAGAAGCTTCTCAGTTTCACCAGGTCCCATTGATTGATTGTTTTTCTCAATGTCTATGCTCGTGGTGTTATATTTAGAAAGTGATCTCTGGTGCCAATGCATTCAAGAGTACTTCCAACTTTCTCTACTATCAGGTTCAGAGTAGGTGGATTTATGTTGAGGTCTTTGATCCACTTGGATTTAAGTTTTGTGCATGGTGACACATATGGATATATTTGCAGCCTTCTACAAATTGACATCCAGTTATGCCAGCACCATTTGTTGAAGATGCTTTCTTTTTTCCATTGTACATTTTTGCATTCTTTGTCAAAAATTATATGTTCATAGGTGTGCGGGTTAATGTCAGGGACTTCAATTCGATTCCATTGGTCCACATGTCAGTTTTTATGCCAGTACCAAGCTGTTTTTATTACAGTAACTCTATAGTAGAGCTTGAGGTCGGGGATTGTGATGCCTCCAGAGGTTGTTTTATTGTACAGGATTCTTTTGGCTATCCTGGGTTTTTTGTTTTTCCATATGAAGTTGAATATTATTCTTTTCAGATCTGTGAAGAATTGTGTTGGTAATTTGATGTCAATTGCATTGAAATTGTAGATTGCTTTTCTAATATCGCCATTTTTACTATGTTAATCCTGCCTATCTAGGAGCATGGGAGATCTTTCCATTTTCTGACATTTTCAATTTCTTTTTTCAGGGACTTAAAGTTCTTGTCATATAGGTCCTTCACATGCTTAGTTAGAGTAACCCCAAGGTATTTTATATCATTTGTGGCTATTGTAAAGGGTGATGTATCTCTGATTTCCTTCTCAGCCTATTTGTCTACAGCATATAGGAGGGCTACTGATTTTTTTGAGTTGATCTTGTATCCTGCAATGTTGCTGAATGTTTTTATTAGCTGTATCAGTTCCTTGATTTAATTTTTGGGGTCACTCATGTATACTAACATGTCATCTGCAAATAGGGAGAGCTTGACATCTTCCTTTCCAATTGGTATCCCCTTAATCTCTTTATGTTTCTTATAGCTCTGGCTAGAACTTCAAGTACTATATTGAATAAGTAGGGGGAGAGGGGACAGCCTTGCCTTGTTCCTGATTTTAGTGGTATTGCTTTGAGTTTCTCTCCATTTAATTTGATGTTGGCTGTTGGCTTGCTGTAGATTGCCTTTATTATGGTTAGGTATGTTCCCTGTATTCCTTATCGCTCTAAGACCTTTATCATTAAGGGGTATTGGATTTTGTCAAATGCTTTTTTGCATCTAGTGAGATGATCATGTGTTTTTTTTTTTCCTTGAGTTTGTTTATATGGTGTATTACATTGAAAGACTTTCATATGTTGATCCACCCTTGCACCCCTGGGATGAAGCCTACTTGATCATGGTGGATAATTGTTTTGATGTGTTCTTGGCGTCTGTTCACTAGAATTTTATTGAGTATTTTTGCATCAATGTTCATGAGGGAGATCGGTCTGTAGTTCTCTTTCTTTGTTGCATCTCTGGTTTAGGAATCAGGGTAATTGTAGCCTCATAGAAGGAGTATGGTAATATACCTTCTGCTTCCTTTGTGTGGAACAATTTAAACAGTATTGGTATTAAGGCTTCTTTGAAGATCTGGTAGAATTCTGCAGTGAAACCATCTGATCCAGGGCTTTTTTTTTTTTTTTTTTTTTTTTGGTTGGGAGACTTTTAATGACTGACTCTATTTCCTTAGGGGTTATTGGACTATTTAAATGGTTTATCTGGTCTTGATTTAACTTAGGTATGTGGTACCTATCCAGAAAATTATCCATTTCTTTTAATTTTCCAGTTTTATGGAGTAGAGGTTTTGGAAGTATAACCTGATGATACTCTGGAATTCCTCATTGTCTGTTGTTATGTCCCCTTGTCATTTCTGTTTTGTGAATTTGGATGCTCCCTCTCTGTCTTTTGGTTAGTTTGGATAAGGGCTTGTCTATCTTGTTGATCTTCTCAAAGAACCAACTCTTTGTTTCATTAATCCTTTGTATTGTTCTCTTTATTTCTATTTTATTGATTTCAGCTCTCAATTTATAATATCCTGGGGTCTGTTCCTCCTGGGAGACTTTGCTTCTTCCTGTTCAAGGGCTTTCAGGTGTGCTGTCAAGTCACTAGCTTGAGATTTCTCTAGCTTCTTTATTTGGGCATTCAGTGCTATGAATTTCCCTCTTAGCACTGCTTTCATAGCGTCCCATAAGTTTGGGTATGTGGTCTATTCATTTTCATTGATCTCTAGGTAGTCTTTATTTTCTTTCTTTATTTCTTCCTTAACCCATTGGTGATTCAGTTGAGCATTATTCAGTTTCCATGAGATTTTAGGATTTCTGTATTTTTTTTTTCTGTTGTTGAAATCTAACTTTAAACCATGGTGGTCTGATAGAACACAGGAGGTTATTCCAATTGTTTTATATCTGCTGAGATTTGCTTTGTGGCCAAGTATATGGTTGATTTTAGAGAAGGTTACATGGGGTGCTGAGACAAAGTTATATTTGGGTGGAATGTTCTGTAGATATTGATTAAGTCTGTTTGAGCCATAATATGACTTATGTCCATTACGTCTCTGTTAAGTTTAAATTTGTCCGACCTGTCCAGAGGTGAAACTGGGGTGTTGAAGAATCCCACTATTAATGTGTGGGGTTTTATATGTGATTTAAGCTTTAGTAATGTTTCTTTTACATATGTTGGTGCCCTTGTGTTTGGGGCATGAATGTTCAGAATTGAGACTTCATCTTGGTGGATCTTTCCTGTGATGAGTATGTAATGTCCTTCATCATCTCTTTTGATTGATTTTTGTTTGAAGTCTATTTTGCTGAATATAAGAATGACTACACCAGCTTGCTTCTTAAGACCATATGATTGGAATAGTCTTTTCCCTGCCTTTTATTCTTAGGAGGTATCTGTCTTTGAATTTGAGGTGTGTTTCTTGTATGCAGCAGAAAGATGGGTCCTGTTTTCGTTTCCATTCTGTTATTCTGTGTCTTTTTATAGGTGAATTAAGTCCATTGATATTAAGGGATATTAATGACCAGTGATTGTTTATTCCTGTTGTTATTTTTATTTTTTGGTGGTAGTATGTGTGTACTTCTCTTCTTTGATGTTTACTGCTGTGGTGTTATCTATTGCCTGTGTTTTCATGGGTGTATCTGCCTTCTGTTGGTTGGAATTTTCCTTCTAGAGCTTTCTGTAGGGCTGTGTTTGTGGATAAGTATTGTTTAAATCTGGTGTTGTCTTGGAAGGTCTTGTTCACTCCATCAATGATGACTGAAAGTTTTGCTGGGTATATTAGTCTAGGCTGGCATCCATGGTCTCTTAGTGTCTTCATTATATCTCTCCTTGTCCTTCTGGCTTTCAAAGCCTCCATTGAGAATTTGGGTGTTATTCTGATGGGTTTGCCTTTATAAGTCACTTGGCCTTTTTCCTTTGCTTCCCTTAATATGCTTTCTTTATTCTGTACATTTAGTTGTTCAATTATTATGTGCTGAGGGGACTTTTTTGGGGGGGGTCTTTTCTGTTTGGTGTTCTATAGGCTTCTTGTATCTTCATAGGCATTTCCTTCTTTAACTTGGGAAAGTTTTCTTCTATGATCTTATTAAATATATTTTCTATGCCTTTGATTGGTATTCTTCTCCTTCCTCTATCCCTATTATTCATAGGTTTGGTCTTTTCATTGTGTCCCATATTTCTTGGACATTTTGGGTCATGACTTTGTTGGTTTTAGTGTTTCTTTCACTGATGAATCTATTTATTCTACCTTATCTTCAACACCAGAGATCCTCTCTTCCATCTTTTGCATTCTGTTCGTTATACTTGCCTCTGAAGTTCCTGTTTTTTTACTCAGATTTTCTATTTCCAACATTCCTTCTGCTAGTGTCTTCTTCATTTTTTCTATTTCCCTCTTCATATCTTGGATTGTCTCCCTTGCTTTTTCATGATTTTCATTCATTCTGCTTTAATTGTCCTTTTCTCTAGTTTTTTATAGCTTTCTTCCCTTTTTTTGTTTGTCTGTTCCTCTACTTTATTTTTGATTTCTTCTATATAAGGCTCTAGACGCTTCAAGTTGTTACTTATAAGGTTGTTTTCTTCATCTTCTTCCATTCCGTGATGTTCAGGTCCAGCTGTTGGAGAAGGGCTAGTTTCTGGTGATGCTGTATTGTTTTTTATTTTGTTGTATGTACTTCTGCCTTGAAGTCTGCCCATCTCCTCTTGGGTTCATTCTTGTTTTCATCGGTGTTCTTGGTCCAGAGAGAGTTTACAGATTTAGGGAGCCTCTCTCTGGTCCAGATGGAAGCTTGGGCCAGATGGGAGTGCTGGTCCAGGTGAGAGTACTGGCTGGATAGGAGCTGGGGGGCTGGACTCTGAATCTTGGGAAGTCCCTGGGGTCTCCTTATTTTGTCCAGATGGGAGCTTCTATTGTCCAGATGGAAGTTCCTCTGGTCTCTGGTCCAGATGGGAGTTCCAGGGTAGGAAGGAACCTTGGGGCTGGTCTCTGATTCTCATGAAGTGGCTGGGGACTCTAGCAGATGGGTGTGGGGGCAGGGTGTGGAGACTGCAGTGCCTGCCTGCAGTCTTGGAAAAGGGGAGCCTTCCTGCATGAACCTGAGGCCAAGTTGGTCAGGTCCTCCTGTGGTGGCCTGTGTCCAGTGGTGGGACCCATGTGCAGTTGCCTCTCTGGCTATAACCCCCAGCACTCACCTCTTGTCCAGATGGGAGTTCCAGGGCTGTTGGTAGCTGGGGGTTAGTCTCTGATTCTCAGTAAGTGGCTGAGGTCTCTGGTCCAGATGGGAGTTCTGGGGTGGATGGAAGCTGGGGCCTGGTCTCTGAGTCTCAGGAAGTGGCTGGGGTCTCCAGCAAATGGGTGTGGGGGCAGGGTGTGGAGACTGCAATGCCTGTCTGCAGTCTTGGAAAAGGGGTGCCTTCCCACAGGGCCCGCTGATTGGCAGGAAACTGGGGCCAAGTTGGTCAGGTCCTACTGGAGTGGCCTTTGTCCAGCGTTGGGACCCAGGAGCAGTTGCCTCTCTGACTATAACCCAGGCACTCCTCATCCTTTCATTTTAATGCCTTTCCTATCTTTATACCTGAGTTATTGGGGGCAATAGAAAAATTGGTTTTATTTCTCAAACCAGCCATCTGGCATGTATCATTTTTATTGTAGAATTGACGCCATTATTATTTCTAGTTATTCTAGAAATGTATATGTAGTATAAAATTTTTGTTAAATTATTATATTTTATTTTTAACAATTTTGTAGTTGCACATGATGTACTATGATGACATTTCCCCACTTTTACTTTATCTCATAACTCTCCCACTTCCTAGTTTCATGCCTAATAATTGTATTATTGATTTTGTTGTATTTGTTCTTATTTTTATTTTATGTTTTGTTTTACTTGCAGCTGATTTTATTTCTCTTCTCTACTCTCTGTGTTAAGCATATCCCTCTCTTTAGTCTCATTTTTAACAGTTTTAAATAGTATTTTGATCATGTACTTCTTCTTTCCCAATTTTTTCTACATCTTCTCCCTCTCCTTACCAATAGGACTTTAAGTGCTTAAAAAAAACCCAGAAACCCAACACAATAACAATGGCCCCCAAACCAAGGAAATAAAATAAAACCTATACAAAATACGCAGAAACAAACAAACAAAAAACCCATCAACACATAACAAAATTAAAGAACACAAATAATATTGGAAGTCCATTATATGTTTGGTCATATACTCATGAATATAAGAACAGTTTGGGGGTGTTTAATATACTGAGTGTCACTCTATTGGAGAAAATTTGTGTTATGCCTCAGTAGGTTACATGACAGTTTATTTGTTCACATTTTATATAATGCTTTGGTTTTCATTCAATCTTTGATTATTTTAAATATAACAAAATAAATTGTAATAACATAAAGCAAAACCTATCACATTGAAGTTTTACAAGACAAAACAACAGAACAAAAAGAATCAAAGGATAGGTAGGCGTAATAGTCAGAAATCAACTCATTTTCATGCTCAGGTAATCCATAAAATCATTAAACTGGAACACACAATTTATACACAGAAAACTTGTACAAATCTGTGCAGTCCCTGTGCTTGTTGCTTCATTCTCTCTTAGTTCATAGGAAATTCACCCATGTTATTATAGAGAGCCTTGTTTTCTTGGTATTGTCCATCCCTATGGCTCCTACACTACCTCCTTCTCCTCTTCTATAGGGTTGCCTGAACTATGGAGGGGCAGTATTAGATAGAAAGATCTCAAATAGAGCTGAGTATTGAAGATCTCTGATTCACTGTAGACATGTCTGGCAGTACATCCATATAATTTTTGTACAATCTTTAGGAGAACCTTTCCATGATGAATATGAACAACACACTGATCTGTGAGTCTTGCAGAAGATCATGAGGTCATTTTATCACTACATTTTTTCCCTTTTTATAGACAAGAAGTAGTAATTTGTACTAATGCCTTGGGCATTCTAATATGTAGTTTATGGTCACCTAAGAAATGTCAGGTATGCTATCCATCTGGAGAAATGGCCTTAAGTCAAATCAATCATTGGTTGCTTGTTCCATCAAGTTTTGTTCCACCTTTTTCCTACCTTATCTTGCTGGCAGAATACCAAAGAAGATAAAGGTTTTGTTGGCTCACTTGGCATATATGTTTCTGTTTAAAATGCAGTGATTGTTCTTGTACCAAAGAAAATAGGGGTTTCAGGCTCTTTGTAGGCACAAGGCCTATGTCTCCATTTTCAATGATTTATATTATTGTTGTCTTCAGCAATTAAATTTTGTTTTCAGTTCACCGAATGGAAGGTGTAAGACTGGCAATAGCCTGGGTTGTTTGGGTATCCCCTTTGGACACCTTGGCTAAACACTCAATTTTATTAACACAATTTTCATACTGAAATCTGTGTTAGATCATAAGAGAGAGTCATTTGGGACTCTGATTCCCCCATTATTTGGCATTATATTTTAGATAACTTTCATATGTATTTCTGGAAGTTCCTACTGAATTTTGGTTTCAATACTACCCCTCAAATGCCCATTAATTTTAGCTATCTCTATATATTCTTGCATAGAACCCAAATCTCTACACTCCCTGCACACTTGTTCCTCCCATTCCCTTTTCACTACTATCTATACTTGTTTATTCTATTTCCCTTCCTAAGAAAATATAGCTGTTTCATACACCCTGTGATTCTACAGATTGTAGCTTTGTTATCCTGTCTTCATGTCTCTTATCCATGTATAAGTGGACCATGAGTGAAGAGAGTCAAAAGCAGAATGTCTGATAAAGTTATGAGAATGAGACTGGGAGACAGGACACGGGGGCATGGAGGGAGAAGTGATGATGTGCAAATAGTGTCCTTGCTTCTCTGGTCAGGAAGGCCTCTGTGTTTGAAGAGAATGACCCCTGGATTTTCAAGTAGCAACAAAGGAATGAATTAGGAGATAAAGATTTGGATGGAGAAAACTGTGTGATCCATTTTAGATTGGTACAGGAGGGAAGGAATGGCTTCAGAAGGTGTTGTGGTTTTTTTCTGGATCTGGGGATAAGACTTGGGGGATAGATTTAGAAGAGCAGAGAAAAAAGTGAAGATCAGCAATTTGCCTCCCTGCTTCCCTTCCCAGTTTTGTTCTTAGGTCTTTGTTTCTGGTGAATTTAGAGTGTGGGACAATGCTATCCAGAATAGAAGGAAGGTTCAGGGTTGGGCTGTGGGATCCTTCAGAGATAAGCAAGGCTGAGGCTGTTACAGCTCAGCTGAGGCGGAAACTATTGTATTGGACTTAAAGAGCCATGGTGAGAAGTGAAGTTCTGGAGTTGACATAACTTCTTTCCTGGCAGGAGTGGCCTGTGGCTTCCAGGGAGTTCCTGCCAGAGTTGGGTACTTGGATCAAGAAAGGCTGTGAGAATGATGTTAGAATTGGCAGATGTGTTGTAGTCAGTGGAGATGAACTGTTCCCTGCAGCCAGTTCTTTTAAAAGAGCTGAAAACTGTACTGTGTTATTGGATTAAGTGAAGCAGAAGTTAAGGTGAAGGTCTGCAGTGATATATCTGCTTTACTGGCTGGAGATTCATGTGTCCATTATCAGTCTTAAGTACTATTTCCTATATTTTATTTTCTATTGGACTACACATTATGAATGGTTTCATGATGTTTAATATGTAAAACGATTTTCTTTCTCCTTCAATCCTAGCAGATATTGTCAATATGGGCCCTCATTCTCTTTAGGAGTTAGATTGTTCTATTAGTGGCCTTTTGGCTAATACTTTCTCCTGTGTGATCTGCTATTAGTCTAATGGGCTTTTCTTTACATGAGAAATTTAGTTTTTGGTCTTCAGATTTTCATGCCCTTGTTTTGTGCTGTATATTAACTCGGGCTTGCTCTGTGGTATTTCTTTGTTTGTGTTTTGCCTATTTGGTGTTGTGAATGTTTCTAATATCTGCACTGTTATGACTTTCTTGAGTTTAGTCAATTTTTCTTCTATGATCTTGAGGAAGATTTCATCTATGTCATTGAGGTAAGATTTGTAGCTTATATATACATTTATTTAAAAAATTTCCCATACCTATAGTGTACAGAATTACATGTATATTTCCTTCCTGTGCTATATTCACATATACATATATGTGTGTATATATAGTATATATATGTATATATGTATATATATACATACACACACATATATATATATATATATATATGTGTGTGTGTGTGTGTGTGTGTGTGTGTGTGTGTGTATGTATGTATATTTATGGTCAGCAGTTAAACTCCTCTTCATGATTTATTGAATTTCAATATTCTATTTGCTATTTTCTGTCCTACTTATAAAGCTTTACCTTGACTTTTCTAAATCTTTTCTGTTCTAACTTCATTCTGAGTTCCATCAGTAATTCTTTACCTTTTTGTACATATATTTTTTAATACTGAACTCTTTTTATTTGTGTCTCTGTGGTCTCTTTCATTACTCAGGTGTTTAAGTTTCTCTTCATTAATTTTATTATGCTGTTTCTTGGTGTCTAATTTAAGTAATTTGACTACTTTAATAATGTTTATGATAGTTCTTTTATCTTCTATATCATGGTAATTATTGATTGAAGTGTTTGTCTATGAGATGGTAGACATGGGGGGATAAAATGCTGACTTTATTTTTTATATTTTTTGTGTGATTTTCTATTGTTGTAATGAAATGCTTTTACCAGGAAAACTTGTAGAAAAAAAAAAAGGTTTCATGGGGATTATATTTCCATGAGGATAAGACTTCATTATGCCATGGAATTAAGTCTGAAGGCAGCAGACTTAGCAGAAAGAACAGATAACATTCAAGTATCAAATTTCAAGCAACTGTCAGAAAGACAACTAATGATGGTGTGTAGTTTTTACACATTAAGCTCCTAACACAGTTTCACATTTTATTCATTAAGCCCATACTTTCAGTCAAATTATGTGGCTTCTTGAATACAGGGTTGTCAATGTTCTGATATTTATGAAATACTCTTTGAAAGCATATATAATGATCATGTTCTTGTGATCAAAATTGTTCTTGTTAACTATTGTAATTTCTATATCACTTCACAAAGCAGATTTAACAGACAACAATAAATGCAGGGAAGCTTATGTTTGAAAGATGATATATAGCATGGGTGTTGGTGTTTCTAGTAGGCACAGGGGCTGGACAGATTTACAAGATAAATATCCCATTGTAAGGATGAATTTAAAAGTATTCCTTATAGAGATTATCAGTCTAGATATGAGCACATAGGGTGGAATACAGGCTAGAACTTGGAATTGGTGAGGGAATTTGAATGAGGGTATTCTGTGGAGTTACCGGTGTGAGAATAATTGTTAAATATATGTTGCAAGACTGTATCAAATGTACTGATTATTTGCATGAAGTAGAACTCAGATGTATTCTGTGTTCCCTTGCTAGGGATAGATTAAAGTCAGGGCTCTTCATTGTGTTTGTAAAAGTTAGCAGGACAGGTTGTAGTTTCTGTCTTTATTGTATGTACAGGAAATAACCCAGAGTCAGGGGATCATAAGTTACCTTTGCAGTCATGGATGAGAGAATATGGTAGCAAGGACCTAGTGGCCCACTCTTATGGGATATAGTAATAATGTGGATGGGATGACAGACATGATTGAGGAGGATCTAGTGTGTTCCTAGAGAAGGATGAATGGTATGCTGTCTTTGTGGGAGAAAATGAGTTGGGGTGCCATACAGCATATGCTGTTAAGGATAAGAGAAAGAAGGGGCTGTTCCAAAGGAGAAGTAGAGTCAACAAAAAAACTGTGATTTCTTAGACTATGATTGTGTAAGCAGAAAGGATCATAGCAGGGAATTCAATAGACATGTTCCTAATGCACATGGAAAGTTGGAGAGAGCATCTTTTTTTTCCTCCAAAATTGTTGTCTGTTTGCCTGTTATAGGAATTACACTCATTTTTCATAAGCACATTTAGTTCCTACAGCAAAACTTTGAAAATTTCCAATTGTACAGTCTTGACATGTTCCCCAGATTGCTCTCATTTTATGCATTATATTTTCATATTGTTTTCAAATTATTTTACAAGTCAAGAGTTTGTTTTCTTTTCTTCCAGCTCTGTCATATCACCTGACCCAGGATATTTTCCAACAGAAGTACAGAAAAGATTCTTTACAAGAAGAAAGTACAGACATATTTGAAACTGGTGGTTTTGACATGTCACATACAAGGAAGTTCTGGAATTATAATGGTAACAAGAGACAATATGAATTATATTATGATGAGATGGATGTTTATGAAAAAGATACCAAAGGCATAACATATGAAAAACCTCAAGAACCTCTAGTATCTCCAAAGAGTTCATACTCTGTGTCAATTACAAGTTCAGAGTCCATTGATTTTATGGAAAAATATTCACACCAAGCATGTGCACCTGGATATACTCCACATGGATATGTTAAAACTTCACAAAGGGACACACAGTGTAATGCTTCAAATTCTTTGCAATACTTTTCAAGTGTTGTGGGATTAAATGGTACTCCAACATTATTTGAAGAAATGAGTATTTTAAGCACAGAAAAATATGTAAATTGTCAGCAGTATGCTATTTCCTCTACTCAGAATTCAGTAGAGTTTCCTGAGCAATTACTTCCACTATATGACAATTTTCAAAATTTAGATCAACATATATATTTTAGGAATGAAATGTGTCATAATATGTATCATAGGGAAAATAGTTGTGAAAATTCCAATATATTTAGTGATGTTAATAATGACATTGCTAAGATTTTTTGGCTAAATAATTACCAGAATAGTCAGTTTGGGTTACCTTTTAATGGCAAGGACTCATGGACTTACTCTAATGATGGTATAATTCCTAGTAATTCTCACATTAATACTTGCTTGACAGTTAATCATTCTGAAAACCATGAACATCAGAAGGTTTTTGATAAGGACTTAAATATGTTTTGGAACCAACATGACCATAGCCAAGAGAAGTATTGGACAAACAATCAACAAGACCAATTTCTTTATGAGTTCTCAAAATGTACACAGTATAATGGAACTAGTACCCAAGAATTTTATGAGGGACACAGAGGTGATGCATGTAAGACAGGCACAATGGAATCCTCAAATCTAGAGATAGATAATATAAAGCATACTGGAACAAAATTTTGCCAGGTGAACGTCTGTAGTGATGAATTATTTGATTTCAATTCAAAGAAAATTCAAAATGATTCCATTCAAACTGAAGACAAGAAACCATACATATGTAATGGTCATGAAAAGTTTCATAGAAAAATTTCATACCTTCATATTCATCAAAGAATCCATATTAGAGATAAACCTTATAAATGTCGTGAATGTGGAAAATTCTTTACTAAGTGCTCATTTCTTCATGTTCATCAGAGAATCCATACTGGAAAGAAACATTATAAATGTGATGACTGTGGAAAGTCCTTTATTAAATCCTCCAATCTTCAATGTCATAGGAGAGTACATACTGGAGAGAAACCTTATAAATGTGATGACTGTGGAAAATCATTTGTTCATTCCTCCCATCTTCAATGTCATAGGAGAATACATACTGGAGAGAAACCTTACAAATGTGATGAATGTGGAAAGTCCTTTGTCAAGTCCTCCCATCTTCAATGTCATAGGAGAATACATACTGGAGAGAAACCTTACAAATGTGATGAATGTGGAAAGTCCTTTGTCCAGTCCTCCCATCTTCAATGTCATAGGAGAATCCATACTGGAGAGAAACCTCATAAATGTGGTGATTGTGGAAAGTGCTTTAGGGATGGATCATCACTTTGTGTTCATCAGAGAATCCATACTGGAGAAAAACCTTATAAATGTGATGAATGTGGAAAGTCCTTTGTCAAGTCCTCCCATCTTCAATGTCATAGGAGAATCCATACTGGAGAGAAACCTTATAAATGTGATGAATGTGGAAAGTCCTTTGTCCAGTCCTCCAATCTTCAATGTCATAGGAGAATCCATACTGGAGAGAAACCTTACAAATGTGATGAATGTGGAAAGTCCTTTGTCCAGTCCTCTAATCTTCAATGTCATAGGAGAATCCATACTGGAGAGAAACCTCATAAATGTGGTGATTGTGGAAAGTGCTTTAGGGATGGATCATGTCTTTGTGTTCATCAGAGAATCCATACTGGAGAAAAACCTTATAAATGTGATGAATGTGGAAAGTCCTTTGTCAAGTCCTCCCATCTTCAATGTCATAGGAGAATCCATACTGGAGAGAAACCTTACAAATGTGATGAATGTGGAAAGTCCTTTGTCCAGTCCTCCCATCTTCAATGTCATAGGAGAATCCATACTGGAGAGAAACCTCATAAATGTGGTGATTGTGGAAAGTGCTTTAGGGATGGATCATCACTTTGTGTTCATCAGAGAATCCATACTGGAGAAAAACCTTATAAATGTGATGAATGTGGAAAGTCCTTTGTCAAGTCCTCCCATCTTCAATGTCATAGGAGAATCCATACTGGAGAGAAACCTTATAAATGTGATGAATGTGGAAAGTCCTTTGTCCAGTCCTCCAATCTTCAACGTCATAGGAGAATCCATACTGGAGAGAAACCTTACAAATGTGATGAATGTGGAAAGTCCTTTGTCCAGTCCTCTAATCTTCAATGTCATAGGAGAATCCATACTGGAGAGAAACCTCATAAATGTGGTGATTGTGGAAAGTGCTTTAGGGATGGATCATGTCTTTGTGTTCATCAGAGAATCCATACTGGAGAAAAACCTTATAAATGTGATGAATGTGGAAAGTCCTTTGTCAAGTCCTCCCATCTTCAATGTCATAGGAGAATCCATACTGGAGAGAAACCTTACAAATGTGATGAATGTGGAAAGTCCTTTGTCCAGTCCTCCCATCTTCAATGTCATAGGAGAACCCATACTAGAGAGAAACCTTATAAATGTGATGAATGTGGAAAGTCCTTTGTCCAGTCCTCCCATCTTCAATGTCATAGGAGAACCCATACTAGAGAGAAACCTTATAAATGTGATGAATGTGAAAAGTCCTTTGTCAAGTCCTCCTATCTTCAATGTCATAGGAGAATCCATACTGGAGAGAAACCTTATAAATGTGATGGCTGTTGAAATTGTTTTAGTGATGTCTCATCTCTTCATGTTCATCAGAGAGTCCATACTGGAGAAAAAACTTATAAATGTTATGAGTGTGGAAAATGCTTTAGGCATGGCACATCTCTTCATGTTCATCAGAGAATCCATACCAGAGATAAACCATAGAAATATTAAAAATGTATTGTCTTTTACCCATTGCTTTCTGTTAATGTTCACCAAAGAACTTGCATCTGTGCCAAGCCTTATAAATGTAAAGAAGGTGAAAATGTCTTAACCAAATCCTCAACAGTTCATCTTCTCTGAACCCATTCTAAAGAAAATATTTACAAATATGAAGAATGTAGAAAAATACTTCTCATGAGCTCCCACCTTAAAACATCAAAAAATCATAAGAAACTTTAAAAATTATCTAATTATTAAATTTATTTTGGTACCATTATATTTAAGCAATAAATTTTCCTTCAAAATGTGTAGAATATACAAAATCTTTGATCAATATTCACTCCTTATTCAAAATCACAAACATCACTTTAGGAAGACCTACCATTGACATGAATTTGGAAGTGTTAATTCAGGAGTAGACCTCATAATTACTAATTGCTTATTGAAAAATTTGCTGTGCATATTGTTTTATTAAACTATCAACTCATTAATTACAAGGAGTTCTTGTTTGAAAATACTAAAGCAACATTAATGTAAAACAGAAGAGTTTTTGTTAATGGATGATTATTGACTATAATAGAAAGTACAAATAGCTATATATTTTTTTGCAGTTTGTTGAACATATTGTCTTTTGTGTGGTATTATTATAGCCTATATATTCTATATTACTATTATATTCCCAGTAATTTTGCTTTTGTAGCGTGTATATTAGTGATTGTTTTTAGCTTCATATTGCTTCCCAGTTTTTACAAGTACAAATAAATGTAGTATACCTTCTGTTCATTTTTATTTGCCTTGATGAGATGAATCTTCATTTAATGTGAGCATGGCATAGTGAATATTAACTGTTCCAGAAATAACAGTGCTAATAAAAACATATCATTAAAAATATATTCTATAGCAAATTATAACAGTGGCAATAAGCATATGCAAATAGCAATATAATGAAGTCCAAAAGGAAAGTGATAATAAGATTATTTTAAGTAAATTATGTCTCTATTTTCACATTGAGATAAGATATTGCTTGATCCTCCCTGGTTCCTACAATCCTTTTTCTCTCTATTCTTGCTCATAGGAGCACACAAGTCTTAACCAGCAAGCAGAGAGCCTTCATGGGACTAAACTCTGCCCTCTACACAGACTTAACATATTTGTAGTTTGTCTATTTTTGGAAGTCCTTACAATGGGGGCAGGGTCTGTCCCTAATTCTTTGGTTGGCTCTTTAGATCCTATTCCTCCTACTGGATTGCCTTTCATTGTTAATTATAAGGGGAGGTTCTTAGTCTTACAGCAACTTTATATGCTATCCTTAGCTGATATGCATTGGAGGCTGGCACCTTTCTTATCAGAGGCAGGGGGGAGTGGAATGCAGTGTGGAGGGAAACCAGGAAGATAAATGGAGGAAAGTATGATCAGGATATAAAATAAAGAATTACTAAATTTTTAGAAGACTAAATAATACAAAAACACAGACAAAAATAAAGATAAGATGTTTGCATATTGACTGCTGATGAGTCTCAGTGTAGGACAGCCATTTTTAACATTTCATATACTGGGACATTTTAATACAGGTCTTCATTTTCTGCCACCCTAAACTATAAAAGTATCTTTGTTGATATTTCATAAGTATAATTTGTTCCTGTTATGAATTTTCACGTAAATATCTGATATTTCTAATGCTCTGTGATGAGCCCTGGTAAAGGATCATTGGAACCCCCCAAAATGAATATGATCCACAGGTTAAGAACTGTGGCTGTATGGTGTCTATAAACTGATTATGAAGAGAGATATACATATAAGCAACAATAAGAAATATGTAACTTATTCTCTTAATACTGTTAAGTATTTTCAAGCTAGACCCCAGCCAGCTTAGTATTTTTGAATACATTTTGAAAAATGGCAAAAGGACTCTTCAACTAACCTACATAAAAGCTTTTGCAAGAGCTAAAATGAGTGTTCTGATCAAGTGAATTGAAATGCTAGGTCCCTGTGGCAGATGAATTTAATTTCATAAACTGTTTTGAGTTTAATAATATAAAGTAAAGCTATCTGTATGTCACAGAAAAATTATCCAAACCCTTAAACTTTCACAAATTATTCATTTCATAGAGAAAGTAATACAAATGCCCCAGTATGATCCAATATAACCATGAAATGCAGGATCTTTTCTTAAAGAATTTAAAGCTGAAATATATCACATACCTTGACCCACAATTATTTTTATTGAAGATTATTGTCACTCTTTAGTCATTTAAAAGATTGTTGTAGAGTGTAAGTTGAATGAATATTTATACTTGATATTAATGATAGGATATCCTTAATATCATAAAATTTCACTGAATATTTCCTTAATGTCACTCCCTATCTCATATTTTAGAATATACCATGCTGATTTACCAGTCAATGTCATATTGGAGCTTTGAGATTCTGAAAATGAGAAATTTTGTATTCATTACTAGAAATCAAACCATTCAAACACCAAAAATTGGAGGTATATTCATAACTCAGACTGCATTTATTCTGTGAGGTACATTCTATTTCTTAACTGTATCTGCATTTATTCTGTAAGGAAAGTTCTATTTGTTAAATAAGAAGGACATCTAATTTGTTTATTTCTTTATCTATGTTCCCTTACTTTGAAGCAAAGGTTTGATTGTTGTCAATAAATAAGTGAATTCTTGTACTATAAATAAGATTTCCACAAATGAAAACATTAACAGAAAACTCAGTAAGTAAAAGAAATACTGAGTTCTGTTACACAGAAAGGTGATTTCAACAGAAATCCTCAGGTAATTAAGTGCATATGGTATGTTCATGTGGGCATATATAGGTGTGTGTATACCTATACTATCATACAAAATCACATAAGTTCATGAGCAATGAGGAAAATCATCTCAAATGAAGAAAAGCTGATTTGAACCCTTGTCTGTGTTATATCATTCCAAGGCTACTTGGCTCAATTTCTATTCTTGTGTCTTGGTACAGAATTCAATAGCTCATGGAGCCCATTGACAAAAGACATCTCACATGTAGAAGTCATTAGATCTATGCCATCCTCATGGTTTAAGCCTCTAATTACCTCCTAAACTTCTGATCTCATTATTAGGCTCCTCCTAATCACAACCACTTTCAACAGTTATAGAAAAGCAGAAAAGGGATCTGAACCACCACTTCTCTCAGGTTATTCCACTGCCTCGCTTTTTGGGACCCTCAATTCTGTCTATTCTGCTCTATAGCTTTCTATTTTGTCTCCTTCATACTTATCTCTATGTTAATAAAGATGTTATCAGCCTTACTGATTATTATTATTTTATTAGCTTATTGTTGAACAGATTTGTTTTTCCTCTAAACAGCTTTGACATCATCAAGTAGTTATCTTAGTGTCCAGTGAGTGTTCTGGGGTTTCTATCATGCAATGCTGCTTGTATTATAAGTATGGATCTTATGGGGCTGGAGAGATGGCTCAGAGGTTAAGAACACTGGCTATTCTTCCAGAGGTCCTGAGTTCAATTTCTAGCACCCATATGGTGGCTCCCAACTGTCTGTGTTGAGATCTGCAGCCCTCTTCTCGCCTGCAGGCATACATGCAGACAGAACACTGTATACATAATAAATAAAACTTAAAAAAAAAGTTTAAAGTATGGATCTTGTGAGCATTAGGAGAGTGTGTGAAACACAGCCAATATCTACTGATTTCTCATAAATTATATTGTTCTTTCAGTTTCTCATGGTCACATTGTGAATTGTGTATGATCTGGATTTAGGAAGTCATATTCAAAGACCTGAATCACACAAAGAAGTCAAAATGGAGGATTTTTTTTCACTTGACAATAGATACTACAGATCACACTTTTGCAGGAAAGCAGTGGGCTCCTTAAGTTCAATAATTCAACAGTATAGAATATGGTAAGGGGCTTCTCTTTCATTAATGTTGTGTGCACACTTGTTTTTCTGGTATGGGTGTATGTGTTTGTGTGTGTTTCTGTGTTGTAGCTTCTTGCCACAATGTGAAGAGAATTAGCACTGACTTTACAAAATGTTGGTTTTGTTGAACAAGTGATTTGGTCATATGTTAAGGAGAAGTGACATTATGGAACAAGTTAAGTCAACAATACTGGTTCTTCCCTTAATTGTGTCAATTAAGTGGAGTAGTTGAATACTATTTTGCAAGGAACTGAAGTACAGGCTTGAATAATGTAAAACTCTACTCACTGTATACAAGCTTTATCATGTGTCTGATTTTAATCATGTGCAGACTTATTTATGTGTAGGCATGGAGGCATATTGTTTCTTTTTATTGAAATTTCAAAGAAAATACACAAAACTTTCCATTTCCAATATACCACAAACTAGTTCAAATGATTTATTTCCTGAATGTCATAGCAATAATTGGAGTCTTCAATAAGATGAAACAAAGGAAAAAGGGAAAAAGATTTATGACAAACAGATTAGTCCTGTCTTACAAGTGACTTCTAACTGCAGTTTGAAAAATGTGCAGATCACAGTTTATTAGGAGAAAAGAGGCAGCATTTAACCCAAGCCTAGTTGAGCATGTTTGTCATGCTCTCAGAGTGGTTCTCTGCCTTATGTCCATGAATATAAATGTGTCTGATTAAGGACAACACATCTATTCAATTTGTGCCAGATATATATTTTCCTTCATCTAAAATTAAAATCAGTGGTATAAAACCTCATGGTAAAAGCATGGTTAAAGAAGGTATCTTTTCACTACACAGGCAGAAACCTCACCTAATCTCTATGAGTTTCATGAGCCTTCTGCAGGTGTAGAATTGATACAGTAGAGTTAGAGACTAGATAATACAATTTAACTAATAACTATACAATTCAGATACCAGATTTGTCTTGTAGGAAGCCATTAGATTGCATGCAGTTACCAATAAATTTCTCAGAAAATACAGGGAAATAACAGTTGTAATTTGTTATGCTTGCTGTGAGTAAGGAGAAGCACACGGATGGTATTATTTGTTATATATATATATATATGCTTCTATTTCTCTAAACTGATTACATTTAATTTTACTCCCATTTTTTTTCATTCCTCCTTCTCTGGGTTCCAGTCTGTTTTCAATTTGCAGAGTCTTGACATATACATCTTGAATGTGGTGAGAGGTTGAATTATTTGTGAAGGAAGTGGTTAAGCTTCAGAATTCTCTACCCAAACAAGGTCATTGCCTCTTCTTCAGTTTAGGAGTAGTTTCTCTTTAACCTATTTAGAGCTTTTGTAAATTTGACCTTCTTTCTAATGAGAGGAATTAGTGTTCATTAGAATCCCATTGAAATAATATGCATAGTCTATAGGAACTGAAAATTGAATATGGAAATTTAAGCAACACCATGGTGTTCCTGTGCATTCTTCATTTCTTCACAAAGACATAAATGTCATACAGCCCTGATTCTAGTAAATACCTTATCTTAGTGCAAGAAAAAGACAAAAAATAAAATTATGTCTAGTTAATTCCAAATAATAATGGAGTGTCTGTGTAATTACAATGCAATTCATTTAGAAAAGAAAGATAAACTGAGTATGTGTGCAGATTTCTGTGTTGTCAATGTAACTTCTAGGGAGTGTTCCCTGAATTCCTATTATTGTAACCATAGATATATGTTAAATTGACAACAAAAACAATGATGTTAAAGGATGGAATTCAGTGTTTTTACTAAAGTCATAGGTAGTTGAGGGTTCTTTGGAGCTCACTTATTGTATAGAATTCCACCTGGTTCTCCTCATTTTTCTTTCTTTTTTTTCCTTTTACTTTTTTCTTTCTTTCTTTCTTTTTTTAATTTGTTGCATTTGGACTTGTCCTGGAATTCACTTTGTATACCAGGCTGGCCTCAAACAAACAGGGATTCTTCAGCCTCTGCCTCCCAGATGCTGGGACTAAAGCCATGTGCCACCACCAATCATTTCCTCATTTTTTACTCATAATTACCTAACAGTGTTCCTGGGTGAAGTAATGTCATTGTGAAAATAAATTTGTAAAAAATTTAATTGTGGGTCTTACTGCAAAGTTGCAGAACCTTAATATTATAAATTGTATCATGATAACCAATGGAAAAAGTCAGTGGGGACTTTAGAGGGGAATCCATTGCCTTCATGTCTCTTGGACACAAGCAACTAGAATTTTACCTGGTTGAAGAATTACTTTCATTTGCAACTATGCTACAGATACTCTTTGCTTTAATCAACCACCTCACAGGAAGAGAATGAGAGGGTTCTTAATGCTTCTCAGTGTCAGCTATGCTCAGCTTCAATTTGCAATGCCCACCTGTCTGTGCTAGCTCTAGCAAGTCAATTTAACCATGGTGCCAGGTCTGTACTAAAGTCATTCATGCTGGCCAAACAGCCTACCTACCTGAATCATGAAAGCAGAACCTACCATTTTCTCTGCTTCTGGGAGCTCATGTTGTTCTACATCTCTCATCTGTTATAGTACATAGAGTGAGCTTTTTGATCCTGCCTTCCAGTGTCTTAGTGTGGTAGGAAGTATATGGGGCTTTTCCTGCTTTGAAACCAAACAATTACCAGGAAGATGAAATTTTGAGATAAAGTTTCATGAGAAGATCTACACAGAAGGGGGAAGAGAGATGGCTTTTTCTCAGGTAAATGTGTGAATGGAGTGGAAGTGAAACATATTGACTGTTCTCCTACAAATGCTTTTTTTGTGGTGATCTCAAACCTTTACATTACCTCTCAGTTTTAACAAGGCTTTATTTTTCTTTTTCTGAAGTGGTTGTCAATGTAGTCTTTTCAATGCATGTCCCATGTATGCTGCTTTCCACTGTTTACTCACCATTTTATTTTTTAGCATAAATTCTCTGAGTTAATGTATAATGTAACTTGTAGACAAAAGGAACATGCATATGCTTGTCCTACTGAGAATGGAGTTGAGCCATTTCACATGAATGAGAAAGAAACGCTATTCCATTATCATTTTGCCAAGGTATCCATTTGCTCAATATGGGCATTTCCAAGAAGGAGGCCCTATGAAAAAGGATGACAGGTCTTTCTTCAATGTATGATGTTTAAAGTAGTATTGCTGTGAAAGACATACTGTTTTATGTATTGAGATTAAATGTTTAAATGCAATACAAATTTCCAAATGGAATTTGCCGGTAATAAGGTGTTCTGAAATTTTCCTATCAGGCAAGTTTTAGTCTGTTTATTTTTCTGTTTTGTGGCTAGATTCAAAGAGTCTATTCTGTCATTTCTGTTTGCTAGCTACTGGCATTACAGTGAGCTTGCAATGCCCTTGTGTTGTGATGACACCTGCTAATAATCACTCCCCTGGGAGTAGATGCAACATTACAGCCCATGGTTATATAGTCCATTTTTTGGATCAAATGAACTAATGGAGTAATTGTAGGTACTTATATTCCTGTGGATTTCACAATCAAAAAGTCTCAAGAAGGAACATTTAGGTGATTGGAGTTGAAGTGTCTTTATTAACAATCAAAGGTACTACATTGAGTGCAGGGATGGCATTATTCAGATACAATATTTGCAAGTCAACCCAAAAGAAGCATTTTCACTGTTTAAAATAAACTTAACAGAGAATCTAATCATTTGCCACACTGAAAAACTGTAAAATGGTGGAATTTTAGAAAGAAATGTGGAAACTAAAGGGAATGCCTCATTGTAGACACTGCTGAGGTATTGTTTTTTAAATTTAATTTAATTTTATATATCAGCCATGGGTTCCCCTGTCCTCCCCCTCTTGCCCCCCGACTCTGCTTTCTCCGCATCAACCCCCCATTCCCATCTCCTTCAGGGCAAAGACTTCCTTGGGAATTCAATTCAACCTGGTAGATTCAGTTCAGGCAGGTCCAGTCCCCTCCTTCCTGGCTGAGCATAGTGTCCCGGCATAAGCCCCAGGGTCCAAACAGTTTTTTACTTTGCCTTGGCTGTAGGCATGTATATTACTTACCCAGGGTGAGAAATACTTTCAGTTGAGGCTACCGCTCAGATTCCATCCACTGTTTCAAATCCATGTGTCAGTTATGTTTTAATTAATGATCTCAGGGAAATGAAATGTGAGGAAGGGGTCTGAACAACTTTGTACAGTTGTGTTCAGACTCAATTTAAAGCAGGGCACTGACATCACATACCCACGTGGTATAGATTTCCATGATCTGAAGGAGTAAAGGACCCCCCTCAAGGCAGGAAAGACAAAGCTAAGTTTTGGTCTGTCTGTAAAAGTTCATGGTTTCTGCATCATTGCTGTGGCACAAGTCTCCAATTGCAAACTTTTTTAACCTGCTTTCTGATCTCTGAGAGTGGAATGCAGGTGCTGCAGCCTTTCACACTGAATAGTTGCAGAAAGATAAACTTTCTGAAAGGATCCATTAAGAAGTGGAAGGACAGATGGCATGTTCTCATGTAAATTCATGCACAAGGATGGGATAGTTTGTCATTCCACACATAGATGCTATTTGTAGAGCCCTCAATCTTCACTATAGTTCCTCACTAGAGGAATACTATGATTTTATGTTTTACAATACTTTTAATATAAAATCTTTATTATCACTCTCACCTCTGTTCTACATCCTGCTTTCCACTCTTTCCTGCCTCTTATTTTCCAGTATGACCTAATTACATCAATTAATGACCTGTAATATTTACAAATTTCCTGATATTAGAGGGGACCATTGAAACAAAATTCCTACTGAACATAACTTCAGACATTATTTATCACTGAGAAAAGGTGCATAATTCATGAATTTTATAATTTATTTAACTTTATTTTATGTGCATTTTTGTGAAGGTGTCAGATCCCCTGGAACTGAGGTTAGAGATAGTTGTCAGCCCCTATGTGAATGTAGGGAATTGAACTTGGGTCCTCTGGGACAGCAGCCAGTGTTCTTAACTGCTGAGCCATCTCTCCAGCCCCATGAAATATTTATTTTAAATGTTGCGTACTTTGATTTCATGAAAAAGTCATATTCCTCTCTCTTAATATATAACTTTTGAAAATTGCAGATTACTGATAACACAATTCTTTAGTTAAATGCTCTTTCCTGGGGCAAATAAGGACTCAAACTATAATAAAAAAGAAAAATTGAATTTTCACTTCTGAATCCATTGACATTCAAGGATGTGGCTATCAATTTCTCCAAGGAGGAATTGGAATGCTTGGACACATCTCAGAGGGATTTATACAGAGAGGTCATGTTGGAGAACTACCGCAACCTGGTTTCTGCAGGTGAGAATAAATTCTTTCCTAATTGCTGCTTAGCCCTATGAATGTCTAGTAACTTGTATTAGTACTTGAATTGTTTTCTATCAATGAATATGAGATCCCAATTACTACTATATATTGGTGAGTATAATATTTATTGATTTTTTTCTTATTCTAAATGGTCTATTAATTTAGCAATTACTTCCTTAAATCCCATATGAGTTTTTTTTTTTCAGTCACTCAGTATCAATGTGTGAATACAGTCTAATTCCAACAGTTTTATTTTTGTAATGGCATAATGTAAGTAAAGTTGAATGTATACACAATTAAAATTATGGATTTCCTAAAATGCTATAACACCTGTCAAGTATGGACTAATAAGACTTCATTTCTGAGTCTTCCCTTGTGTACCTTCATATACACTGATTACAATGCTGTGTTAGAACTCAACTCTTTCCATATTATGTAACTAAATTGTTATATGTCTCTTCTCATTTACAGGGCTTTTTGTATCAAAACCAGAGCTAGTTACCTGGCTTGAACAAAACAATGAACACTGGATCATGAACATAGGAGAAGCAGATGGTAGAGAACCAGGTAGTTGGAAAGAAACAATGGTTTAAGTGTTGAGTACAAAACAAGAAACAAACCATAAGTGCAGTAGAATTACCTCAGTTCCTCACTAGAAATGATGCCTAAGAATTTCATTCAGAATTGTATACTAGGATCTAGCACACAGAGAATTTTACATGATTTTTTTCCTCATTTCACAAAATAATGATTAGATGAAATTTAGTATGACAATAGCAATTTGACAATGCATGTGGGACTTTATTTTGTGTTCCAGTAAATGTCTGAAAGTTTCTTCTGTATGTCAGTGATTCTAGAGTTTTTTTAATGAAATTTTCAACATTTATATGTTATATCTTAATCAATATATATTTTCTTTCTATTAACTTTTTGCATACCATCCCTGTACCTCACAAACACAATGTCATGATTCCTGCACCACATCCCTATCAAAGATAGAACAGATAATACATAAAAAATCAAGAAATATTTGTGCTGGTCAACTCTTTCTGAACACAAGTCTTTGAATATGACTGATATGCCCTGTTCTACATCCTGCTTTACACTCATTTTTGCCTCTTTTATTTTTCAGTATGACTTTTCTACATGAGTTAATGATCTGAAATATTTAAAAATTTTAAGATATTAAAGACAAATATTGAAACTGAATTCTTATTGAGGACAATTTCAGTCATTATTTATCATGGATAAAAGAAACATATTTCGTGATATGTTTAGATCCCGGGCACTTTGATCTCATGAAAAAGTCACAACACCCTCCCTTTTAATATATAACATTTAAAAATTGCAGATTGATTACTGATAACAGAGTTTTTTTAGTTAAATATTCTTTTTCTGGGGCAAATAAAGACTCAAAACATCATAACAAAGGAAAATTGAATTTTCACCTCAGAGTCCATTGACATTCAGGGATGTGGCTATCAATTTCTCCAAGGAGGAATGGGAATGCCTGGACACATCTCAGAGGGATTTGTACAGAGAGATCATGTTGGAGAACTACGGCAACCTGGTTTCTGTAGGTGAGAATAAATTCTTTCATAATTGCTGCTTAGACCTCGGAATGTCTAGTAACTTATATTACTACTTGAATTGCTTTCTATCAGTGAATCCCATCTCCCAATTATTACTAGATATTGGTGAGTATAATATTTATTAAAAATTTTCATATTCTAAATGGTCTATTAATTTAGCAAATGTTCCCTTCAATCCCAAATTGTTTTTTGTAGGCAGTCATTCAGTAGCAAAAATGTGTGAATACAGTCTGATTTCCACAGTTTTATTCATGTAATGGGGTAATATAAGAAAAGGCAAATGCATACACAATTAGAATCATGGATTTCTTAGAAGCCTGAAACACCAGTCAAGTATGTGCTAATAAGACTTCACTACTGAGTCTTACCTTATGTAACTTTATAGCCACTGTGTACAAGCCACTGTTAAAATCCACCTCTGGTACCTATCATGTAAATAAATTATCATATGCCTGTTCTAATTCACAGGCATTTCTGTATCAAAACCAGAGCTAGTCACCTGCCTGGAACAGAAGAAAAACCCTGGATTGTGAACACAGAGGAAGTAGAAGGCAGAGAATCCAGTAAGGTGGAAGAGAACAATGGTACAAAACAAGAAGCAAACCATAACTGCAATGGGATTCGCACAGATCCTCACTAGAAGCAATGCCGTAGAATTTCTTTACAATAGTACACTAGGATATACCACATAGAAAATTTTACATAATTTCCACTCATTTTATCAAAATAGTGATTAGATAAAATTTAGTATGCCAATAGCATTTTTACAATGTATGTGGGTCTTTATTTTGTGTTCCAATAAATTTCCTAAATTTTCTCCTGTATGTCAGTGATCTAGGGTTTTTCAGATTTTTTTTTAACATTTTTACATTATATCTGGATTAATATATTTTTCTTTCTTTTGCCTTCTTGCATACCATCCTTGTACCACACCAATCCAATGTCATAATTTCTGCACCACATCTCTATCAAAGAAAGTACAGAAAATTCATAAAAATCAAAGAATATTTGGCCTGACCAACTGTTTCTGAACAGAAGATTTTGAATGTGATTGATATACCCTGGTATTACTCAATTGAAAAACAGATTTTCTTACTAAGCTAGGGAATGCACATATGTTCTTGTCACAAAGTTGTGATTTGGGGTCCACTTTCTGTTTTATGAGATGATATTCTGCCTGTAGTATTGGGCTTGTGTAGGTTTTGGACTTTCTGTCCCAGACTTGGTGATAGTATGGCCATTGTTCCTATAATGTTTGTAAACCTCTTCTTCCCTAGAGTCATTAATCATTTTTTGGTCTTTATGTTCTCTCTGCAATCATTTATTCATAGGTGTGTGAACAATGATGCAAGGGTTAAGATAAAGGAATCCTAGGTAGGGTTTAATTCTTCAAAATCTCCATATTAAGCTTCTCTATTGAATGATGAGTAATATGTTAATCAATGGTTATAACAATATAGCACTAGTTTAAGGCCATGTTCATTAAGCAGAATAATATATTTTTTTATCTAGGGCCCATGACCAATTTGGTCTCAGTTTTTTGGCTGCAATAATAGTTTCATCATCATTCTCTGGAAAAAGTCCTCCATTTACATTGTGCTACAATCCCCAAAAATATATAAAGTGGGATTTCATCTGATTATGACAAAACTAATACCTGGAAGAAGCCAAGGGCCTTCCAGAAGTCAAGCTGAGGCTCAGGAAAACTTGGAAATATTTGGCTTTTGATTATTAGCCTTTTCCTGCTATGAATTTCTAATGTCCTATTGTACCTTTTCCATCATTTATTGGGCACCATTTCCCCTCTACTAATGGAATATTTAGATAACCTTCTGCACTGACAATGCACACTACCAGAACCCCAGCTCATGCCTCCCTGTAATTCTTGCCATTAGCATCATCTGACCAGGACCATCACCAACAGGAAAAAAAGTATTTTATTAGTGATAGCTCTGTACTCTTTCAGAACAGACTTAAGTATCCAAGGACAAATGAAACAACACCTGTCTTCTAAGTCAAGTGGATAGCTTTATTTCTTGTGCAGTCTAGTGTGAGAACCCCTTTACTACAGCCTTACTAACAGTACAGACTTCTAACTTCTTACTACTCACCTCTGGGAATGTGGACTGAGCACATAGATCCCCTTCTTGATATTCTAACTGATCACTTGCTCTCAATTGTCCTCCTCATTTACCACTCCTGTTTTGGGTTGTAAAAGAACTCCTGGCAGTCACTGCCTAAGGAAAAATCTTACCTGCCTTGATGACCCCATAGAAATTCAAGCTTGCTGGCCTTACTTGACCAGAGGATTACTATGACTTGGGTTTATATCTGAGCGTCTCAGAGACAGAGGGGAAACTGAGGTATAAGGAGAATGAAGAGAGGATATTGAGGATTTTGACTGGAGAGGATTTTGACTAGAGAACTTGAGTATAAGATGGAAGATGAGGAAGAGGCAGATAGGAAAGTACTAGATGGTTAAGAATAAAATGAGAAGGACCTAGATAAAGCAGAATTAAGATGAGAGAATTAATATAAATCTTAGAGCAGAAAGCAGATAAAGGTAGAGACAAATCATGAAAGAAAGGAAATATGCTTGAGTACAAAACTGTAATTGTATAGATAGGAATTTATCTAGGAGGAATAAGACAGATGGACAAAGAGCTTGGTGTACTTAGCTTCTTTTCCTGAAAATAATTCTCACCATTTGTAGTTTCTCTTCTGGACCTTTGAGAAATATATTATTAAGGCTATTCCTATAATACTATATAAGACCATTGGCCTCAAACTAGCAACCTAAACTGTATAGAAGACATAGAGACCAAAATCTTAAAAGTGAAAATCCACAAATTTGAGAAAAGGTACAGTATTTGTCTTTCTGATTTAAGTCACTTAGAATAATTTTTTTCAGTTCCATTCATTTACCTACAATACGTATAATATCAAAAACAAATGGATGCATTTTTTAGTATATAACCTAACAAAAATAAATCAAATGACATAAACAATTTATCATGTCACCTGTTCTGAAATTGAATTGAAGGAACAAAAAAAATTAACTTAAGAAAGCCAGATGGATTCAGAGCAGAATCCCACCAGGTAAGTAAAGAAAAACTAACACCAATACATTTCCAATTATATGACAAAACGGAAATTTTCAATTTCAAGAACACCTCAAAATGATTATCTACTAGGATCAAGGTTGCTTCCTCCACGAGATGCTAATGGGAATCAACATAGGTAAATTAATTCATGTAATACATTAGAGCAGACTATAACATAGTTAAATCAATTCATGTAATACATTAGAGCAGACAATAACAAAGAGACATAATGATCTCATCATTAAATGCAGAAAAGGCTTTTGACAAAATACAATATCCCTTCTTGCAAAATTTCAACATGAGGGACTTATCTACATTTAATGGATTAAGTTTATTGTAATTATTTACCAACACAATCATTTTAAATGGAGAAAACTGAAAACAGTTCTTCTATAATTGGAAAATAAAGGATACCCACTCTCTGTGTAATTGTTCTATGTTCTGCTTGAAGTTTAAATGTCAGTCTATGATAATAGGAAGTTCAAGGGGATACATATAGGAAAGAAAGAAGTCATAGTATCCTCATTACCCTTAATATTTATTTTATACCAGAAACTTTAAATTAAGATTCTTATATTTTGTTCTAAGGTTGTTGCTAATCTTTGTTTTTTTGTGTGGTACTGTCAACCTGGAAAGCATTACTTCCTTTATGTCTTACATATGTATGTGGTGTAGAATTACAGAAAAATATAAAATTATGTTATGTTGAGTAATTAACAGACAACCTTGATGTTATTAGTCTCTCAATCTTCCTTCACCATTTCTACCAACTTTTCTTCCATGATAGCTGAAGAACTATCCTGAATTATGGTTTGCCAATTAATAGTGTCCCTATATCTCAAACCCCTAATCAAAGAGCTAAGGACACCTAGTGAATGGTGTGACGAGTAAAATGACCCTCTGTCATGGGTTATCCCCATTGCTGCTTGTCTAATGCAAAATGGTTACACCTGAAATGATATAATCATTAACAATGAAGCTGGACTAACATTTTGAAATTGTATATATATATATATATATATATATATATATATATATATATATATATATGAAAATGTATATACATAAATATATAACAGTAACAATTATCAACTGGGGTTTTTATTATTTATTTGGAGATATGAGAAGAGTTAGAGAAAAAGTGACTGTGATAAGCTTAAAATAAAATGGTATAGTAATATTAAAATTAAATTTACATTTACAAAAGTTGTGTATTTCACATATATACTCTGAGTTCTTATATTTTGTCTTGAAATAGAGTACTACATTGCTGTCTACTTTGAAAATATAAATTTTATTGTGTAGGTCTTTTATCAATTTGTTATTGTTTTTTGTGATAGTTTTTCTATGTAACTGTTGAGGGTGTCCTTGAACTTGCTCTGTAGTTTATGGTGTCCTCAAACTCAAAGAGATTTACCTGCCTCTGCCTCCTGAGTGCTGGGATTAAAAGTATGTGCAACTGTCGCCCAGCTTGCTTTTTTGTGTGTTTTTGATAAAAAACATAGAGATCTAAGAGTCTTTGAAAAAAGCATAGATTATTATGCACTGTGGCCATTATTCCTATTCTGCATTTAAGTCACTGAAGTGCACTTTAAGAAAAAGCCAGACTGTGATTCCCATTGATGGGCCATCTGGGATGGTTCTATCAGTTATTTATGCTAGACCAGGAGATACTGAGGCCAAGATCATGGTTTGCTTTGCTGACAATTAGTGTGACAGTGGAAAAACATATCCATTGTCATGTCACAAAAGGCCACATTTGCTCTAATGGCACTCTTTCTTTCCTAGACATATAATTTATTTTTCTCATTTATCCCCTTTTTGAGACAGGGTCTGTAACCATATAGCCCTGATTGTCCTGAAACTGAATATGTAGATCAGGCTAGCCTCATAACCATAGAGATCCACCAGCCACTGTCTTCCAAATGCTTAGATAAAAGGCCTGTCTTTTATAAATTTAAGATACACTTAGGCATCTGAAGAAATAAAGTCTTAAAGAATTATTAGTGTGATTGTCGAGATTTTGTAACATTCTCTCCTAAGGTCCATAAAGCTCTGTAGACCTGACAGACATATATGTTTTTCATAATCATTTTATTGTTTTCTCCTTGAATAACTACATATTAATATACATTAAGGAACATTAATCATAGAAAATCAATTTATGATATTTTTTCATTTCTATCATTTTATCATTTATGTGTTTGTAAAAGTCCTTTTGTTTTGATCTAAATTGATAATACAATTTCCAAGTGAACAGAATATTTTTAATAATGGCTAATAGTTTCATTTCATATTCTAAGAATTATGTTTACAGTTGCTGGTTACATGACATGCTTAAAGAAGATCTATGCAAATTTTACATATTATAAAATACAAGTTCATGAAATAACCTTGTCCATGTTCATCATTTTTGAATTTTGATCCCTTATGGAAGAAGTGCTGAAGATTTGTCTTTCATCTCTTTGCTACTTCCCTCACATTTACATTTTATGTAAAATTTTCTATGTTACTTTTGTCTAATTCTACACAGTTAGACAATAATTGCCCTTCATTTCTTCCAGCTCTGTTTTGTTATCCCATTCATGAGTTGTTCCAAAAATAGAATACACAGATCCTTGCCAAAGAAAAATATCAGAACAGTTTGGATGTAATGTCCTTGGTGAATTACACATAAGGAAGTTCTGGGCATGTAGTTCAGACAATGAAGGACCTAATCACGTGCTGATAGAAATGATCCTTATTCAAGACCCATCACTGGCATTCCTGATATAATAGATGAAGAAGTTCCAGCTTCTCATCAAAAAGCTCATTCTACATCATTTTCAATCAGATGCTGCATTTATTTTAATGAACATGGTGTAGTACTTTCATTTATGTATTGTAAATATACATCTAAGATAGAAAATATCATTAACTATGCCCCATTATTTGTAACTCTAGGTAAAATTAATCTGGATTCCCTGCTGTGGATATCACTCTATATTAATAAAATGCTGATTGGCCAGTAGCCAGGCAGGAAATACAGGCGGGACAAGTAGAGAAGATATTTCTGACAGGAAGAAGGCTCAGATGAGTAAGATGCTGCCACTGTGAGAAGTAGATGTTAAGGTGGTGCACACCTTTAATCCCAGCACTCAGGAGGCAGAGCCAGGTGGACATCTGTGAGTTCAAGGCTAACCTGGACTACCAAGTGAGTTCCAGGAAGGGTGCAAAGGTACACAGAGAAACCCTGTCTCAAAAAACCAAAAAGAAACAAAAAAGATACCAGTAAGCCATATGCCAAGTGGTAACTTATAGATTAATGGAAATGGGTTAATTTAAGATATAAGAACAGATAGAAAGAAGCCTACCATGGCAACAGAGTTTGTAAGCAATATAAGTCTCTATGTTTACTCGGCTGGGTCTGAGTGGCTGTGGGACTGGTAGGTGAAAGGGATTTGTCTTGACCATGGGCCAGACAGGACCAAAAAACTATAGCTACAATCCCCTATAATTTGGGCATAATGGTTGATAACTCTAGAAAAGATTTCTTGAAGAAATTTTTACTGAACTAACATACACAGTACTGATGCAGCCATATCTGATGGGAAGAAGAAAGAAAGTCAGAAATCCATCACAGCTACCTGAAAAAGTTCCAGAAAACATGATCAGCATAATGGCTACCATGACATTTTTCATTTTAATCTTGATATGTTACAGATTTCAGGACTTTTAATATTTGTACAATTTGGGGATATTGAATTGCTGGAAATTTTCTTATGAATGGTTTATGCCTTCTTCCAGGATTTCTGCTTGTATGCTTCTGCAGTAAAGGCCTGAGCATACTACCTCTTCCACTTTTAGAGAGATAGCTTTATTTATTTCACTGTATTTCTTAGCCTTGAGGATTCTGACACACATTTACAAGACAGACTTCTCTTATGAGGACATGATACATTTTTAAAACATCTGTCCCTGTATTTACTCAAGAACAAGATAATGACACCAAAGTAAATTTACAGACGTCAACAAGATTTAATGAGCTAGAGGAGCTGGCCATAGTTCAAATTGCAAGCCCTTTCCCACTGTACACTCAGACAGTGACATGGCACACACAGCATTAAAGTGAATTTAGCAAAAATTACCGCTGCCCCACACAGAAACATATATTGATAGGCAAAGAATGATGTAAAAAGATGATAATAGAATTATCTGATAAAAGTTAGCTCATGATAAGTCATTGTGCTGTTTATGACCAAGGAACACAAGAATGCCAGGATTAGATGCATAAATAAATTCTATAGAGATATAAAATATAAACATTGTGTTATTCCAGAAATTGAATAATAACGGCAACAACTTCTGCCAATGACTTTTTTCTTGTGCATTCTGACAATTAATAGTTAATAAATAGCTTAGGACATGGCTCACTGCCTAGGCTGTCTAGAGTCTTTGAAGCCACGAATGTTACTAACTTGAGAACAGGCTACCATATGCCAGTAGTTTATTTTAAAATGGATTATGGGGTTGAAATTTATTGTAAAGACAACTGTTTATCAATGATGGCTAAACTTGAAGAAAAATTATTATAAAGGATTACCCTATTATGCCTTGGATTATCAATAATAACTAAACTTATAAACCCAGATGCACAAGAGAAAAAGTTTAAACACATGCCCAACACCAACAATTATACGATCTATGTTTTAGAAAAATGTGAACCTATCCATGTATAAATAAACCCTTTGGCTGCTATTCAGTCAGGCTGCAAGATTCTCTGGGCAATCTTCCCTGGCTCATCTTATCCTTACCTCCTCCTTATCTCCTCTCTGGAACCAAGCCAACTTTTGGAAGGCCTCAGGCATAATACTATTCTAAATGGATGTTTTACTATTACTAGGGCATGGAATTGAATAAAAAATAAATTTGGCATATTATATGAATGAATCATTTATAGGACCTTAATGAATACTATAATACTATAGATAGTATTTCACATATCTCTGATTCTAATCAACTATTCAAGGTGTGGTTTTCCATTTAACTTCAAGTATATTAAACTAAAAATATGTTTTAAAGAGTGAATCTCAGATTAACTCTTTGCTTATTTGTGTTTGTGTGTCTAATGCAGGTGTGAAATCTCATCCCTGCTGACATATTCCTATAAAATAAGGAAGTGTTCAACCAAGAAAGATAAATTTACTGGAGATGGTCTACTGAACTGCATTGCTCTAAGAAAATTGCAGATGAAATGTCAGCAAATGATGAAAAGCTGACTTTTCTTATGTTTATCTTATTTCAGTCCATTATGATGAGATCATGTTGACAAAATTTTATTCATTGCATGGAAACTGTATGAATAAAGAGACTTGCTACAACTATGATTAGATCACAAATGTATCATCAACTGGTTAGGGCCTTCCTGTGATTACAACCTCTCAAAAATGGAACTTTTGAACACAGTTCATAAAGGTTCACCTATTTAACAGTTGACTCTCTGTCAGAAGTTCTGGATCCCCACCAAACAATTTGCCATGTTAACCAATTAATAATGTCAGTAATGAGCAAGAAAACCTGTTTCACCTCTGTGTTTGGAAATTCTTTTTTCTGTAATTATAACTTATGTATTAGTTAAACAGTTGTTGTGCTCTTTCTTTAGAAAGACTTTTTTCCATTCTGAGCAATCCTTGGTTGCCAATTGTATTTTGTGTAAAGTTGAGGACTTGTGGGCTTTACCTTGCTCTTCTTGACATGACAATCATGGCTGTGCTTATTCAAATCATGTTTAGGAAGCTATGTTACTGTTAATAAATGACTATAACTTCACCTTTACAGGAGAAAAAATTTCAGAGCAAAGTCACTGAGCCTCTGGCTCTTGCATCTTTCTGTTACCAATTCTACAATATTCTCTATGACTTAGGTGCAATCATTATTTTGCAGATATGTCCATTGTGCCTGTGATCCCCCTCTATGATAATTAATTAGCTGTGGTTTTCTGCAGAGGACTTCATCTATTGGAAATAGATATTTATTTGTTGATATGTTTAGCCTACACTGACAAGTAAGTATAAGCCCAAATGTTTATTGATTAACAGGGTTGGTTCTGGTTCAAATAATTGGTATTTGTAGGTATTCCTCTAATAACCATGACTTTATTGGCATTGCAAAGATAAATAAGCTTCCAGTACCAAGACTGGTTTCTCTCTTTTTAAGGAGATATTTAGTTCAATTAAAATTTAGCTTGCTGGAGGATGTCTTTCTGTAGGCTGTGAATATATGTTGTTCCCATTGGTTGATAAATTAACTGCTTTGGCCTAAGACAAGGCAGCTTAGATGCAGACAGAAAATCCAATGAGAGAAGCAGAAAGGAAGAAGCTAGAGTCTGGAGAGACACAAGCCTGCTGCCAAAGGGAAAATATTCCAACAGACTGGTAAGCCACAGAACATATGGCAAAACATAGATTAATAGAAATATATTAATTTCAGATATAAAAACTAGCTAGTGGGTGGGCTGCCATAGACCATATGGTTTGTAAATAATAATGTATGTCTGAATGTTTGCTGGGGTCCAAGCAGATCTGGGACCATGAGTGGATGAGATTTTGTAAAATCATGGGGGCCTAGGCAAGACTGTAGAAAACTTCTGAATGCATTTGACACCCAGATGTGATAGCAAGAATTTCCAAAAATAGATTCCAAAATGGATCTAAAACTAACTTCCTAGTTTTATCTCTCAGTCAAATTGTGGAATACAAGTTTGGGCTACAGTATGGTGGGTTCACATCATGTTGTCTAGAGGATGGTATGGTGGATTCCCACCATGGTACACAGTCATATCTCCAAGCTTCACAGCATGATGTGTGGTGGATTTAACTTTTGCTAGTATAGACAAAATAAATGTCTGAGTTACATGCTCCTCAATAGAGACATTGACCCACTGCCTCTAGAGTCAGCAGAGAGCATGGCTTCCAGAGCTGGCAGTAAATTATCTCCACCATGTGGGAACCTGATATTGGTGGAGTCAGTAACCAAGGCTGCTGATTTTCATTCTAGCCATGCAGTTTAAAAGTTTGAAATCTCTCCTGGTCAGAGAAGAATTATAGATTCACAATAAGACAGATTCAGATGGGTTAAAATACTAAAATGTTCACAATGTATGTAAAAATGTAGATAGGCTTGGGAGAGAAAAAGGAATATATGAAGTTATATAAAAAATACATAGTTTTAAAAAAATAAAATCTTTAAAGATACAGTAAAAATAGTATAAAATAGGCTATATAAAGATGGAAATCACACACAGAGTCTAGATTATAAACTCTTTAGAAATTTTAACTGCAGAAAGACTTTTGATTGTAAAGGCTGACAAGGTAAGTCAGTATATACATTTTAAAGGTAACTTGACTTCCAAATTTGTGTGTAGGGTTATGTTGTTTTTGAAAAAGAGGTTCTGCTTTTTTTTGCACAGAAGATAAGGACCTATGGATTGCTTCCAAGCTAATATGGTTTGATCAAGGAAAGAACCCTTGAGAGGTCTTCAGATGATCTAACATCCAAAATGAGCTTCAAATCCATTGGTATTAAGGGATATTAATGACTAGTGATTGTTAGTTCCTGTATTTTTTGGTGGTAGTGTGTGTGTTCTTCTCTTTTTGAGGGTTTACTGCTGTAGTGTTACCTATTGTCTGTGATTTGGAGGGTGTATCTGACTTCCTTAGGTTGGAATTTTCCTTCTAGTGCTTTCTGTAGGGCTGGGTTTGTGGATACATATTGTTTAAATCTGGCTTTGTCTTGGAATGTCTTGTTCACTACATCTGTGATGATTGAAATTTTTGCTGGGTATTTTAGTCTACACTGGCATACATGGTCTCTTAGTGTCTGCATTATATCTTTCAAGGTCCTTCTGGCTTTCAAAGTCTCAATTGAGAAATTGTATGTTATTCTGATGGGTTTGCCTTTATAACTCACTTGACCTCCTTCAACCAAAACAGGTCACATTCAAACAGTAACTTGTCAAACAAAAGGAGGCAATGGAGTAGAACACAATGAAGGGTCTACAGGAGGGGTAGGAGGCAGGGAAGACATAGTGATAATAATGTAATTATTATCCCATACAATTCTGTTCAAAAGTTGAAACGGGCTTTATGACCATGTGCTCCAGGGACAAAACATTTGTAACAGAGCACACCAAGTACTACTCACACCATTTATCTTGAGGTATACATCTTAAACATGGAAAGCACAGGCATGTTAGGCAGGGAAACACCATTTTTATCCAGTTCCACTACTTAGGTTCAACTGGTGTAACTACTCTAATGTGGTTTCACAAACATTCAGTTCTTTATCCAGATTCTTGATTGCCTGGTCTGTGGACCCAAGAAATGGCCTGTCAGAACATTTATTAATCCAGTAACATTGCTTACCTCACTACTCACTGCTAAGGTCAACTACTGTCACAGCAGGAAAGTTTTCAAACTCTTTCTTGCTCATCCCTCTCTCTGCTGTGACTACACCTGCTTAACAGCTGGTCAGTGAACTCAATTCTTACACAAGTCCCAATTAATTTGTAAATTCACAATAAAATCTGGAGAAGTTAGAGGATACTCGTGTACTGCTCTATTTTCCTTCCTACAGACAAGTCAAGGCCCAGCCTGGAAGGAGTTCCAGGACTATCTCTACAGCACTGGGAGACAGAGACAGAATTAGGTGTTCATTGCAATTCTCAATTATATAATGTGAGCTACAGGAAATATTGACCTGAACCAGTGGTTCACAACCTTCCTAATGCTGAGACTCTTTAATACAGTTTCTTATGATGTGGTGAACCCCAAGTATAAAATTACATTCACTGTTACTTCATAACTCTATCTTTGTTCCTGTTATGAATTATAATATAAATATCTGCACTTCCTGACAGTCTTTTGCCAGTTCTGAGATAGGCTTATTTGATCCCCCAAAGGGAGCCATGACCTTCAATGTTCAGAAGCACTGCTATAAAAGGATATAAATAAATATATAAACAAACAGCAGTTGAAAGATGGAATAATTTTTTGTTGTGGTTTTAAGATTTGTTTATTTTTTTATATACAGTAATCTATATGAATGTATTCCTGCTCACCAGAAGAGGGCACCAGAACTCATTAGGTGGTAGTTTTCTACAAGGTAGTTGCTGGGAATTGAACTCAGGACTGCTGGAAGAACTATTAGTTCTCTTAACCTCTGAGCAATCTCTCCAGCCAGAAATAAAATTCTTAAACTGGGAAACATAGAAAAATATATTAGAAATGCATTAAAAGATAATGAATATTAAAAATGATATCAATAATTGATGTTTTAAAATGATAACCCCAATTAAAGGCATATCTAAATATACTGAATTTGAAATGGAATAGGCACCTTCATGGTAGAGGTAATACAATTAATAAGAGACTGTATGATTTTGTTCCATGTAAAATGTTAGCCACAGAGTGCTATAAGCTAACATATGGATTTACCAAGAAAATGCAGCCTACCAGAAACACTGACCTTATATAAAATGAATTAATGATGCCAGAGTGGACCTGAGATTGAAACCACAGGGTATGAAAGAATGAATGCCTATTCTTCATGCTTTCTTCTGTGATAATGATCAGGCACTCTCACTGCTAATTTCTTTCAATGGTCATTTTCTATAGCTGACTGGTCAGTCTTTGCACCATCAGCTTCACTTGCATCTTGGTGAGAAAGGTTTGGTGGGAGGCTCCATGATGCTCCTTGTGGATAGATGTCACAAATTAACTTGCAGTATGACAAGGCAAAGAGGATGGACAGACCACTCTGAGTCCTAATAAAATGTTTGAGAAAGCTTGTTTACCAATGAATCAGTGACACCCCAAATTATTTTGTCCCATGCTTCAGATGCCCCCTCTGGGGAAGTCAGCTCTTTCCTCTATTTGAAGGGAAGTGGTTATCTCAGCTATCTTGTTCTCTCTGTCCTCATAGCACATGCTCCAAGTAACCAAGTAGAGAGAATCATGAGAAAATCACCACAGTTCACAATCACCTCAGTCATTTAGAGGTTGCTCAAATATCTTGACAGCACACTCTAACCATATAACTATTAATGGAGAAGGCATATAAGGGCAGAACATGGTCACCATACTCAACAAGTCACCTTACTGACAACCTAGGACACACAGAGCTGCTGGGAAGTACCTGAAGTTAGCCAGTGTGGTTGAAGTAAAGAGATGTCATGCCTTGAAATGGGCACACCTCATTAATTCCTCATGCTTTAATGTTGGTCTCATGTTCACACATCAATGCCTATTCTCCAAAAGGAATGAAAGCCAAGAGTACCCAACATAAAGCTTTGGCCTTACCATTTCCTGACCCCTGAGGCAAAACAATTAATATCCTGGAAACCTTGAATTTCAAGAGCATGACAAGCAGGGAAGCTCTCTTGGTTCCCAGAGACTCCAACTGTCTGTGCCCCATTACTGGAAGATTCAGTTCAAGCCCACTTCCTCCAGGAAGCTTCCCTATTCCTCAACACAATTCTCTCATTCTTTTATTTCTTGATGTTTTAATCTGAGACTGAAGGTCAGCTTACTTTTGCCACTCTCTGGTCTCTCTACCCTCTCCATTCTCTTTCTGAATTAGACTCTTCAGTATGCCAACATGTTCATCAATAAATGGTGAAGATATTGAATAAAATTCCCACGGGCAGTTGTTGTTACCACAACATAGGGGATATCACAGAGGATGCCAGGGCTCTCCAGGATACAATAGAATGTCCAGGGAAGAGCTGCAGATGTAATGGGAACTGACATTGCTTCCCTAATAATAAGCTTTCTTCATAATACACTAGAGGTCAAGCTAACCCTTGTGGGAGCCTCTGCTAGAATACAAGGGAAGCCTTTCAGCACCCTCTTCATCCAAAGCCAGAGATCTCTCTACAATTGATTGGACATCCTTTAGTTTTTTTCATGTGTGGAACTGAATGTTTATTTCCTACTGAAATTTTATATACACAAAGTAAAAATGTCATAGAAATTTATATATGCTATAGTTCTTCATAACTTCCTGCATCTCCTTATCTCCTTAGTCACGAGATAATATAGACTTAGTGCTGACTGAGAAGGACACTTGTAAACAATTACCTGTTAAAGAGTCTACAGGAAACAGCTAGGCAAATTTGTGCTAGAGGAAGAGCATGACACACCCAAGGAACAAGTACCCATAGAAGTGTGATATGATCATGGATCTCAGTGTGATTAAAATCTGCGTCATAAGTCTGTGGGTAGAGGGGTTTGTACTCGCTGTTGAGTAGTTCAAAGTGTTCCTGCTGTTACTGTGTAGTAAGATGTCCAGACAGCTGGAGTCTTCCACACAGAACATGAGTTTCCTATAGAGCAAAGGGTATTCAGGAAAATCCTTTGTTCACCCCTTCATATTTAGGAACATAGACATTATGGTTCCACTGGACATTCTAGATCAATATTTCTTAATTTTTTCCAATGCTCTGATCCTTTAAATTGTATTAACAGTAGTTCCTTATGTTGTGGTGAACCCTAAACCTAATTGTTTCATTGATTCTTAACTTAATTTTTTTAACTGTTATGAATCATACTTCAAAAATTTGTTGTGCAGGATATCTGATATGCAACCACCAATGGGGTGGTGACCCACTGGTTGAGGACTACACTTCTCAATGCAGACAGGAATCTCCACAAATCCTGACAGTGATGCTGGGACAGTTTGATTCGCAATTTTTATTATCTGACTGAATTTAACAAGTCACCTGGGAGGAAGGACCCTCAATGAGAAATTTTATAAATCAGATTTACTTTGACCATGTTTCTGGGTTATTTTGTTAATTGTTAATTGAGATAAGACTCCCTAAAATGGGCAAAATCATTTCATTGTCTGTAACTTGTACTGTGTAAGTATGAAGAACATAGAGCATAATCATATACAAAGAGGCAGCATGGGTGCATTTGTTTATCTCTACTCTTGGATATGGATGTGATATGATGAGCTGAGTTACTACCTTGATTTCTCCAAAATGGAACTCTTACCTGGAATTGTGGACTATGATCAGTTTTTCCCATTCTAAGTTGCTGTGCCTGATAACTCAATGTAATAAAGATGTTCAGAAAGCTCTCTATGACAGAGAGGTTTTCACAAGTCAGTGAGATGTTTATTTCAAGAAAGGCTCAACAGCACCATATCTGTCTCAGAAGAAGAGATCCTACTTATTCGTTATTTGACAGCACTCTTACCCTGCAAAGAAATGTCAAGAAACACAACACAATCCACTAACAAAAGTTTTATTAAGACAGGAAAGAGAGAAACATGTGAGAGGCCTGCGGAAAACACAAGTGAATAAAGAAGGCATTGGGAACATGGCACCCACTTATAAAGGCTGGGCTGCACCTGCATAACAGGCCCATGTAGCTATTCCATGCATGCACATAGATCACATGGTTGTGCTGTGCACTTTACACAACCATGAAAAGCCACATGGTCCTGGTCATGTGAGATGTTTTGACCTAGAAATGGCTATTTTGACCTGGAAATGGCTATATTGACCCAGAGATGTTTATTTTAACCAGGAAATGGCTAGGAGAAAGTGTCTAGGTCTGTTGGGCATGCACAATATGGGGGGTTCATAGTGAATCCTTATCACTACTTCTTCCTAAACCCAACCTGTGTTTCCCTGTTAAAATTTTTCGAAGACACTGAGACACCCATAGACTCACAAACTTCTTCACCCTGTCACCAAATGTCCCCTGATATTGTCTTGCCATATCAAGTGCTATACTAAATTCTTTTAATGTGTTTTATGCAACAAGCTTCACTTCAATGAATGTATTTTTCTTTAAAATTACTGACCACTAAAAATATGGGGAATGACTTGGGCCTTAACTATGAATTTCAATCTTATGCTCTGTCCTTCCGTGAAAGTCAGAAGAAACTCCTTAAAGCTGAGAGCAAAGTAGCACCTTAAATTGCAGGTATGAAGGGGTGTAAGTAATTACTGGCCATGTATGCACTAGTTACCTCAGTTTGGAGAATATCTCCAGGGCTGATGTACACACATCCCTGTTAAAGCTTCTTAGTTTTCCTTTAACATCTGTGCCACTTCATTAAGGATTTTGTAAACATATCTTTGACAAATTTCCTCCTTCAAAAGTAAATAGACCTTATCAGATGGGAAACATCACTTTGATTTTGTCCTTCTCCTCCAAGGATATATGACAGGTGTTTTTGAGCTACTGCTAAGACTATTCAAGGAGAATAAGGTCTTGGGCTAGGAATTGAAATAACCAGAGTTACAGGTTTAGAATGCAGGTCTGAGGAACAGAGTGCAAATCAAGGGCAGGATAGCAGGCACAACAAGGATATTCTTGGTTACGTCTTTGAAGTTTTGTCTCTTGGCATGTCAGTTTCTTCAACCTAGAAAAAGAAGGTTTGGGATGCACCATGGAGATAGATGCTGTTACAAGGCATGTCTTATAAAATAACTTCCGTCCAAACAGGGACTTTGTTTGTTTGCATGGTCTTTTATTTTTTTTTTGGGGGGGGGGGTGATGAGCTAGCATGTATATGAGCAAAGCTGCACATCTCTTTCTGATGAACATCTCTTTCTGGGAACAGAGGAATCTGATCCTAAACTTACAAAAAATGTGGAAAATGATGTGTTAGAGAAGAGAATCACTTCACTTAGTTGAACAAAAAGTTAACACTTCTCTTCATGACTATTCCCAAATATTGTGCATGGCACCTGTCCTTCGCCATTTGGAATGACTCACCAGCTACCTATTCTTTATTGATTAACCACTTTCAGATACTAAAAGCAAAGAAAATGGAGAGGGAAGGTAGCAATCAATATTTTTTATCCTAAGTATACAGTTGTGTTTGCATGTTCCAATCTCAGAAATCCAATTATCTGGCTAATCTAATGACAAATAAATGCCACCTGTGCCCATTGGTGTATTTTAATAGAAACACAAAAACTATTTTGGTGACTTACTAGAATTCATGTAGTGTATATTGAGTCCAGCTATTTTCTGCTTGTCTTGCTATTCTTATTTGGAAGGTTTGCTTGGTTGAGTGGAAGTGAACCACCCAATTAAAATGGTGGGATTAAAAAAAAACTACTCTAACAGAACAGGTTTGGGAGTTGTAAAATGTTTTCATTGAGAAAAATCAGAATTTCTGTTCTATTCTGTTCTTCATTTATCATGGTCTGTTATTCTTTGTTCTCCCTTCCTGTTCTTGATCCAGCTGGCATCTCCGACTCTCATAAGCTCTCTTTCCCTCAAACCTTGACCTTCATTACTCCCACTGTCATCCAGGTTGTTCATGTAGATCTCATCCATTTCTCTGTCATTGGGTGATTGCTGTGTCTTTCCTAAGGTCCAGTTTTCTAGGTGGCCTTCCTGGAGTTGTGAGTACCAGTCTAGTCATCTTTGTTTTAGATCTAGTGTCCTCCTATGACTGAGTACATACTGTGTTTTACTTTCGGAGTCTGGGTTATCTCACACAGGATGATTTTTTTCTCGATCTACCCATTTATTTGTCTGCAACCTCACCATGTCATTGTTTTTTTCTGCTGAGTAGTACTCCATTGTGTATATGTACCATATTTTCTTTATCCATTCTTCAGTTGAGGGCATCTAGGTTGTTTCCAGGTTCTGGTTATTACAAATAATGCTGCTATGAACATAGCTGCGCAAATGCCCTTGTGGTCCATTCCTTGGATATTTGCCCAAGAGTGCTACAGCTGGGTCTTGGGGAAAATGGATTCCCAATTTTCTAAGAAAGTGCCATATTGATTTCCAAAGTGGCTGTACAAGTGGCATTCCCACCAACAATCCAGGAGAGTTCCACTTGCTCCACAACCTCTCCATCATAAGGTGTCTTCAATGTTTTTGATCTTAGCCATTCTAATGGGTGTAAGTTGGTAACTAGGAGTTATTTTGATTTGCATTTCCCAGATAATTATGGATGCTGAGCAATTCCTTAAATGTCTTTCAGCCATTTGAGCTTCCTCTGTTGAGAATTCTCTGTTTAGCTCTTTAGCCCATTTTTTGATTGGAATGTTGGGCATTTTGATGTCTAACTTCTTGAGTTCTTTCTATATTCTGGATTTCAGCCCTCTGTTGGATGTGGGGTTGGTAAAGACCTTTTCCCATTCTGTAGGCTATTGCTTTGTCTTGTTGACCATGTCCTTTGCTCTTAAAAAGATTCTCAGTTTCCAGGGGTACCATTGATTAATTGTTTCTCTCAGTGTCTGTGCTACTGGTGTTATATTAAGAAATGAACTCCAGTGACAATGTGTTCAAGACTACTTCCTAATTTATCTTCTATCAGGTTCAGAGTAACTGGATTTATGTTGTGGTCTTTGATCCACTTGGACTTAAGTTTTGGGCACGGTGATAGATATGGATCTATTTGTAACTTTCTACATGTTGACATCCAGTTATACCAGCACCATATGTTGAAGATGCTTTCTTTTCTTCATTGTACAGTTTTGGCTTCTTTGTCAAAAATTATATGTTCATAGTTGTGTGGATTAATGTCAGGGTCTTCAATTTGATTCCATTGAATTGGTATTCTTCTCCTTCCTCTATCCCTATTATTCATAGGTTTGGTCTTTTCATGGTGTCCTAAATTTCTTGGACATTTTGGGTCATGACTTTGTTGGTTTTAGTGTTTTCTTTGACTGATGAATCTATTTCTTCTACCGTATATTCAACACCAGAGATCCTCTCTTCCATCTCTTGCATTCTGTTGGTTATACTTGCCTCTGAAGTTCCTGTTTGTTTACTCAGATTTTCTATTTCCAACATTCCTTCTGCTAGTGTCTTCTTCATTTTTTCTATTTCCCTCTTCAGGTCTTGGATTGTTTCACTCATATGTTTTGCTGCTTTTTCATGATTTTCTTTCACATACTTATTGTTTTCTTCTGCTCTATTCCTCTAGTTTTTATAGTGTTTTCCCCATTTTTTTGTTTTTCTGTTCCTCTACTTTACTTTTGATTTTTTCTGCATAAGGCTCTAGCCTCTTCATAATGTTACTTATAAGGTTGTATTCTTCTCCTTCTTCAATTCTGTGATGTTCAGGTCTAGCTATTGGAGAAGGGCTAGGTTCTGGTGATGCTGTATTTCTCTTTATTTTGTTGTATGTACTTCTGCCTTAACGTCTGCCCATCTCCTTGTGGATTTGTTCTTGGTCTTATCAGTGTACTTGGTCCAGACAGAGCTAACAGCTTTAGGGAGCCTCTCTCTGGTCCAGATGGAAGCTCTGGGCCAGATGGGAGGTCTGGTCCAGATGAGAGTGCTGGCCGGATGGGAGCTGGGGGCTGGACTTGAGTCTTAGGAAGTCCCTGGGGTCTCCTTATCATGTCTAGATGTGAGCTCCTCTTGTCCAGATGGGAGTTCCAGAGCAGGATGGAAGCTCTGGTCCAGATGGTAGTTCTCGGTTGGATGGTAGCTGGGGCTCTCTGGTCCAGATGGGAGTTCTGGGGCTGGATGGAATGCTGGAGGCTGGTTTCTAAGACACTGGAAGTGTCTGGGGTCTCTGGCAGATGGGAGCGGGGACATGTCATTGAGGTTGTAATGTCCACTGGAGGGTCTCTGGTCCTGGTGGGAGTTCAGGAGCAGGATGGAAGCTCTGGTCCAGATGGGAGATGTAGGGTTCTCTGGAAGGTCTTGGAGATGGGGAACCTTCCTGGTGGCCAGAACCTGGGGCTCAGTTGGGCAGGACTTCCCCAGAGTGGCTGGTGCCCAGGGCTTGGACCCAGGTGCAGTCCTCTCTGGGTGTGACCCCAGGCACACACCTCTGGTATAGGTGTGAGTTCCAGGGCAGGATGGAAGCTGGGGGCTGGTGTCTCAGTCTCAGGAAGTGGCTGGTGTCTTGGGCAAATGGGTGTGGGGCAGGGTGTAGAGATTGCAGGGTCTTCCTGCAGTCTTAGAAAAGAGGAGCCTTCCTGTAGGGCCTGCTGAATGACCAAAAACTGGGGCCAAGATGGGCAGGTACTCCCAGGATGGCTTGTGCCCATGGGTGGGAACCAGGGGCAGTTGCCTCTCTGACTATAACCCCAGGCACTCACCTCTGGTCTTGAAAAATTTTTGTTTTAATTATGTAATTATATTTAATATGTCCATATTGGATATTAGAACTTTTTCAAAGGAAATTTTGGTTTTCTGTATCTGATTTCTTGTGCTCATAATGTATATGTTCGATAATAGTCTACTTTTTAGAATTCTGTTTTTTCCAATATTTTGTATTCAATAAGAATATTTTTTATATTATACCTTTATCAGATGACAATTTTGTATTATTTATTTGATTTCTTAAGTTCAATATTGATATTTTGAGTATTAAACCTTAATCAGATGAGAATATTTGTTTTATCTATATGGTTTCTAGCATTCTTCATTTATATTTTGCATATTAGACCTTTATCAGATGAGAAATTTTGTCTCATTTATCTAGTTTCTTATGTTCAATATGATTAAGGACTGCTGTCCTAAATATACATATTGAACATACTTAGGTTAATGAAACAATGTTCTCTTCTGATAAAGTTCTAATAACTAAAATGCACATACTGAACACAAGAAATCAGAAAACAAATTTCTTATGAGATAAATGTAAAATATAAAAATATACAAATTGTACACAAGAACTTAAATAAAACAAAATTCTCATCTGACTAAAGTTTAATATCAAAAATATATTTATTGAACACAAGAAAATGAAAAACAAATTTTCTCACCTGATAGCTAATATCCAAAATAAACATATTGATCCCAAGGAATTGGATAAATAACATGAAATTTTTCATCTGATAAAGGTTCAATATCAAAAATACACATTATGATCACAAGAAACTAAACAAAACAAAAATTCTTACCTGATAAATGTCAAATATCCCAAATATACACATTATCCCAAAATATTAGATAAATAAAACAAAAATCTCATCTGATAAAGCCTAATATCCAAAATATACATATTGAGCACAAGAAATCAGATAAATAAAACAAATTTTCATGTGATAAAATTCAAACAGAACAAACGTACTCATTGAACAAAAGAAATTAAATAAAAGAATGATTCTTATCTGAGAAAAGTCTTAGATACAAAATATACATATTGAACAAAAGAAATCAGAAAAAGAGAAGAATATTCTCATGAGATAAAAGTGAAATATTAAGAACATACTTATTGAACACAAGCAATTAAATAAACCAAAACATTCTCCCCTAATAAATTTTTATATAAAAAATATACATATTGAGCACTAGATCAGAAAAATAACACAAAAAGTATTTTTGAAATAGGTCTAATATCCAAGTGTTCATATGGAACAAAAGACATCCAATAAATGAAACCAAAATTCTCATCGGATTAAGTTGTAACATCCAAAATATATATACTGAACACAAGTAATCAGAAACACTAAATTTGCTCATGTGATTAAGGTCAATATCAAAAATATTGTTATTGAAGATATGAAATTAGATAAAACAAAAATTCTCATTTGATAAAGGTCTAGTACCAAAATATACATATTGAGCACTAAAAATTAGATAAATAAAACAAAATTTCTCATCTGCTAAAGGTCTAGAATCAAAAATATATGTATTAAAACCAAGAATCCAGATAAATAAAACAATAATTATAATCTGATAAAGGTCTAACATCCAAAATATATATATTGATAACAAGTAATCAGAAGCACCAAAAATTCTTATGTGATAATGGTAAAATATCAAATATTGTTACTGAACATAGAAAATTAGATAAAACAAATTTTCTTAGCTTATAATGGTCTAATATATTGAACACAAGAAATTAAATAAAATAAAAGTTCTTCCATCATAAATATCTATATTGAAAATGTAAATATTTAACACAAGGAATCAGAAAAAGAAATCAAAATCCTCATGTGATAAAGGTCAAATATCAAAAATATAATTATTGAACAAAAGAAACTAAATAAGATGAAAATTATCCCCTGATAAACTCTAATATCCAAAATGTACATATTGAACACAAGAAATTAGAAAAATAGTAAAAAAAGTGATAACTGTCAAATGTCAAAAACATACTCATTGAACACAAGAAATTAAAAGAAATATTATCATCTGATTACTGTCGAGAACACACACACACACACACACACACACACACACACACACATATAAGAAGAAATTGAATAAAACAATGATTATCTCCTGAAAATGGTTTATATTAAAAATACACATTTTGATCATACAAAATTAGATAAAACAAAATTCACATCTCATAAAGTTCTAATAAGCAAAATATACATACTGAACACAAGTAATCAGAAAAACCAAAAATTCTCATGTGATAAAGGTCAAATATCAAAAATATTGTTATTGAACATTCAAAATTAGATAAAAATAAATACTCATCTGATAATGGTCTAATATCAAAATATACATATTGCACTCAAGAAATCAAATAAATAAAACAAAAATTCTCACCTGATACAGGTCTAATGCCAAAATATACACATTGAATACAAGAAATAAAATAAAAAATCAGATAAATAAAACAAAAATTTTCATCTGAAAAAGGGCTAAAATCAAAAATATACACACTGAACAACAGTAATCAGAAAAAAAAACTCTCTGATAATAAACATTTGTTAAATATCCAAAATATCGACCTGAACATACATAATTAGATAAAACAAAAATCCTCACTTGATGAAGATATAATATCCCAAATATACATATTGAACACAAGAAATCAGATAAATAAAACAAAAATTCTCATGTGATAAAGATCTACCTATAAGATCAAGGTCAAATATCAAAAAAGTTGTTATTGAATATACAACATTAGATAAACAAAAATTCTCACCTGAGGAAGGTCTAATATTCAAAATATACATAGTTAACACAAGAAATCAAATAAATAAATAAAAATTTCTCATGTGAATGAGGTCAAATATAAAAAATATACATATTGACACAAAAAATAAATAAAACATAAATTCTTATCTGATAAAGGACTTATATACAATATATGCATATTGAACCTGAGAAATCAGAAAAAGAAAACAAAATCCTCATGTGATAAAGGTCAAATATAAAAAATATAATTATTGAAAGCAAGAAATTCAATAAAACAAAAATACTCATCAGACTAATATGTACAACATACACATTAAACATAAGAAATTAGTAAAAGAGAAGAAAACTCTAATGTGATAAAGGTGAGAAATCAAACACATATTTATTGAACACAAGAAAATAAATAAAAAAATAGTTCTCTCCTGATAATGGACTATATCCAAAATGTACATATTGATCACTAGAAATCAGATAAATAATACAAAATTTCTCATCTGATAGAGGTCTGTTATCAAAAATATATATCTTGAACAGAAGACATCAAAAAAATAAAACAAAAATTTCTCATCTGATAAAGGTCTAATATCCTAAATATACATATTAAGCAGAAGAAATCAGAAAAACGAAACAAAATTTCTCATGGAATTAAGGTCTAATATCAAAAATACACATATTGAACAGAAGAAATTACATAAAACAAAAATTTTCATCTGATAAATTGAAATATTCAAAACATGCATACTGAACCCCAAAAATCAGAAAAATAAAACAAAAATTCTCATCTGATAAATGTCAAATATCCAAAATATACATATGGAACACAAGAATTGTATAAAACAAAAATTATCAGTAGTAAAATGCTGATATGCAAAATACCCAAATTGATCCCAAGAAATCAGATAAATAAAATATTTATTTGATAAATATCATATATCTAAAGTATACATATGGAACACAAAAAATTAAATAAACAAAAATTCTCATCTGATGATGGTCTATTATCAAAAATATACATATTTAACAAAAGAAATCAGGTAAATAAAACAAAAATTCTCATCTGAAAAAGGTATAATATCCAAATATACATATTAACCACAAGAAGTCAGAAAAACATATTAAAATTTCTCATGTTATAAAGGTCAAAGATGTATATATTTAACACAGGAAACTACATAATACAAAAATTTTCATCTGATAAATTGAAAGAATCAAAATATACTTATCTGATTTCTGGTTGTCAATGTGAATAATTCAGATGTAGACTTTACAAATTTATCAGATTAGAATTTTTGTTTCAGTTATTTTTATTCTATATGTATATTTTGGGTATGAGTCCTCTATCTGATTAGAATTTTTGTTATATTTATTCAATTTCTTGGGTTCAATACGTATCTTTTGGATATATTATTTTTATCAGGATAGAATTTTTTAATTTAATTTCTTGTGTTCAAGATATATATTTTTGGTATTAGAGCAATATCAACTGAGAATTTTTTATTATTTATCTGATTTCCAGGTTTTAGCATGTATATTTTGTTTATAGACCTTCATCAGTTGAGAATCTTTGTTTTATTTAATTTGTTGTGTTCAATATGTTTTGTTTTTTGGGGGGGGGTTAAGACAGGGTTTCTCTTTAGCTTTGGAGGCTGTCCTAGAATTCGCCTTGTAGACCAGGCTGGCTTCGAACTCACAGAGATCCACCGGCCTCTGCCTCACAAAAGCTGAGATTAAAGGCATGCGCCACCACCACCCGGCCAATATGATTTTTTTTTTTTATATTTGACAATTCCCATGAAAATTTTTTTCTTTTTCTTATTTAATTATTCAATATGTATATTTGGATATGAGCTCTTTATCACATGACAATATTTTTTACTTAATTTTTTATTTTTAATATGTATATATCCTTTATCTGCAGAAACTTTTTAATTTTATTTCTTGTGTTCAATATATATGATTTTGATAAAAATTTATCACATAATTTTTTTCTTTATTTTGTTTTTATTTATTTTGTTCAATATGTATATTTGGATATGATAATTTTATCAAATGAGAATTGTTGTTTTACTTAATTTATTGTGTTCAATAAGGATATTTTGATATTTCAGTTTTATCAGATGAGAATATTTTGTTTTTCTGATTTCTTGTGTTGAATCTGTATGTTTTCAATATTAGATTTTTATCAGATAAGAATTGGTGTTTTATTTGTCTGATTTTTGTGTTTAATATGTATGTTTTGGATATTAGACCTTTATCATATGAGAATTTTTGTTTTATTTATCTGATTTCTTGTGTTCAAAATGTATATTTTGGATATTAGTAGATTCCCATAGAAAATATTTGTTTTATTTCCTTTCTTTTGTTCCATATGTATACATTTGATATGAGGCCTTTATCACATGAAAATGTTTGTTTTATTTAGCTAATTATGTTCAATATGTATATTTTGGATATTAGACCTTTATTAGATCAGAATTTTTGTGTTATTTATCTGATTTCTTGGGTTCAATGTGTATACTTTTTATATTAGTCCTTTATCAGAAGGGAATTTTTGTTTTATTTATCTAAATTAGTTCAATATGTGTATTTTGGATATTTGACCATTATCAGATGATAATTTTTTTGTTATTTATTTGATTTCTTTGGTTCAATATGTACAGTATGGATATTAGACCTTTATCATATGATATTTTTTGTTTTATTTAACTGGTATATTGTGTTCAATATGTATATTTTAAATATTAGAACTTGATCAGATGAGAATTTTTGTTTCATTTATCTGATTATTTGTTGTCAGTAGGTATATTTCTTATATTAGACATTTATTGAATGAAAAATTTTGTTTTGCTCTTTTTTGATTTCTTGTGTTCAATGTGTGTAATATGAATATTAGATCTTTATCAGATATGAATTTTTATATTATTTACATTTTTTTTGTGTTCTATATGAATATTTTGGATATTAGACATTTATCAGGAGAGATATTTTTTATTTATTTGATGTCTTGTGTTCAATATGTGTATATTGGATATTAGTTCATTATCACATGAGAACTTTTTAATTGAATGTCTTGTTATTTTATATATATATATATACATATATATATGGAATAATATATGATATTCTAATGAGAGTTTTTGTTTTATTTTTCTGATATCCTGTGAATAATATGTATATTTTGAATATGTGAATACTAGACATTTATCAGATAAGAGTTTTTGTTTTATTTATCTGATTTCTTGTGTTCAATATGTGTATTTATGGGATTGGATCCTTATCAGGTGAGAATTTTTATTTTAATTTATTGTGTTCCATAAGTATAGTTTGGATATTAGACCTTTATCAGATGAGAAATTTTGGTTCTTTTATTTGATTTCAAGCACTCATTAGCTTTATTTTGGATGTCAGATCTTTTTCTCCTCCTTTTTTATTTATTATATTTCTGTTTTAATTTTACACATCAGCCATGGGTTCCCCTGTCCTCTCCCCTCCCATCTACTTCCCCCAACTTCCCCCCAGGCCCTCCCCTCCATTCCCATCTCCTCTAGTGCCAAGACTCCCATGGGGATTCATTTAAGCCTGGTGGATTCAATACAGGAAGGTCCAGTCCCCTCTTTCCAGGCTGAGCAAAATGTCCCTGTGAAAATCCAAGGTTCCAAAGAGCCAGCTCATACACTAAGTACAGGGTCTGGGTCCCAATGCCTGGGTGCCTCTCAAACAGATCAAGCTATTCAATTGTCTCACTTATCCAGAGGGCCTGATCTATCTGGGGGCTCCACAGCCTTTGGTTCATAATTAATGTGTTTCCATTAGTTTGGCTATTTGTCCCTGTGCTTTTCCAATCTTGGTCTCAACAATTCACGCTCTTACAGTACCTCCTCTTTCTTCACAATTGGACTCCTAGAGCTCCACCTGGGGCCTGTCCAAGGATCTCTACATCCACTTCCATGAGTTATTGGATGAGAGTTCCAGCACAACTGTTAGGGTATTTGGCCATCTGATCACCAGACTAGGTCATATCAGGCTTTATATCGACCATTGCCAGCAGTCTACAGAGGATGTATCATTGTGGATTTCTGGGAACCTCTCCAGCACTCTGCCTATTCATGTTCTCATGTGGTCATCATTTATCATGGTCTGTTATTCCTTGTTTTCCCTTTCTGTTCTTGATCCAGCTGGGATCTTCTGCTCGTCTAAGCTTTCTTGACCCTCAAACTTTTCCCTTCATTACTCCCACTGTCATCCAGGTTGTTCATGTAGATCTCATCCATTTCTCTGTCATTAGGCAATCACTGTGTCTTTCTTAGGGTCCCATTTTCTAGGTAGCCACCCTTGGGTTGTGTAGCAGTCTAGTCATCTTTGTTTTATATCTAGTATCCTACTATGAGTGAGTACATACCATGTTTGTCCTTCTGAGTCTGGGTTACCTCACTCAGGAGGATTTTCTCTAGATCCATCCATTTGCCTGTAAACCTCATGATGTCATTGTTTTTCTCTGCTGTGTAGTACTCCATTGAGTATATGTACCATATTTTCTTTATCTATTCTTCAGTTGAATGGCATCTACGTAGTTTCCAGGTTCTAGCTGTTATAAACAATGCTAATATGAACATAGCTGCGCAAATGCCCTTGTGGTATGATTGGGCATTCTTTGGGTATATGCCCAAGAGTGGTATAGCTGGGTCTTGGGGGAAAAGGATTCCCAAATTTCTAAGTAAGTGCCATATTGATTTCCAAAGTGGCTGTACAAGCTTGCATTCCCACCAGCAGTGGAGGAGAGTTCCCCTTGCTCCACATCCTATCCAGCATAAGCTGTCTTCTGTGTTTTTGATGTTAGCCATTCTGACAGATATAAGGTGGTTTCTCAGAGTCGTTGTGATTTGCATCTCCCTGATAATTAGGGCTGTTGAGCAAATCCTTAAATGTCTTTCAGCCATTTGAACTTCATCTGTTGAGAATTCTCTGTTTAATTATAGCCCATTTCTTAATTGGACTGTTGGGCATTTTGATGTCCAATATCTGGAGTTCTTTATATATTCTGGATATCAGACCTTTATCAGACATTGGGTTGGTGAAGAGCTTTTCCTATTCTGTAGGTTATCGCTTTGTCTTGTTAACTGTGTCCTTTGTTCTACAAAAGCCACCACCGCCTGGCACTTCTCAGATTCAAGTTGTACCATTGATTGATTGTTGCTTTCAGTGTCTGTCTGTGCTACTGGTGTTATATTAAGAAGTGATCTCCTATGAAAATGCGTTCAATACTGCTTCCTAAGTTCCCTTCTATCAGGTTCAGCATAACTGGATTTATGTTGAGGTCTTTGATCCACTTGGACTTAAGTTTTGTGCATGATGACAGATATGGTTCTATTTGCAGCCTTCTATACATTGACATCTAGTTATGCCAACACCATTTGTTGAAGATGCTTTCTTTTTTCCATTGTACAGTTTTGGCTTCTTTATCTAAAATTATGTATTCATAGGTGTGCAGGTTAATGTCAGGTTCTTCAATTCAATTTCATTTGTCCACGTGTCAGTTTTTATGCCAGTACCAAGCTATTTTTATTATAGTAGCTCTGTAGAAGAGCTTGAGATTGGGAATAGTGATGCCTCCAAAGATTGTTTCCTTGTGGCTATCCTGTTTTTTTTCCATATGAAGTTAAGTATTATTCTTTCCAGGTCTGTGACGACTTGTGTTGGTAATTTGATGGGGATTTTATTGAATCTGTAGATTGCTTTTGAAAAGATTGCCATTTTTATTATGTTAATCCTGCCTATACATGAGCATGGGAGACCTTTCCATTTTCTGTCATTTTCTTTAATTTCTTTTTTCAGGGACTTAAAGGTCTTGTCATATAGGTCCTTTACTTGCTTAGTTAGAATAACCCCAAGGTATTTTATATCATTTGTGGCTATTGTAAAATGTGATGTATCTCTGATTTCCTTCTCAGCTTGTTTGTCTATTGTTCTAATATCCAAAATATACATATTTAACACAAGAAATCAGAAAAAGAAATCAAAATCCTCATGTGATAAAAGTCAAATATCAAAAATATAATTATTGAACACAAGAAACTAAAGAAGATGAAAATTTTCCCCTAATAAAGCACTAATATTCAAACTGTACATATTGAACACAAGAAATTAGAAAAGGAGAACAAAATCCTCATGTGATAAATGTCAAATATCTAGTATCCAAAATATACATTGAAACCAACAAATCAAATAACTAAAACCAAAAATCTGAACTGATAAATGTCTATTACCCATAATATACAGAGTGAACAACAAATCAGATAAATAAAACAAAAGTTCTCATACGAAATTAGACCAAAAAATTTACATATTGAACACAAAAAAATTTAAAAAACAACACAAATTCTTTTCTGGTAAAGGTCTAGTATTTAAAGTTACACTTCGAATACAAGAAAACAGACAAATAAAAAAAATTGTCATCAGATAAAGTTTTAATATACAAAATATAAGTATTGAACACATGAAATGAGAAAAATAAAACAAAAATTCTCACCTAAAAAAGTCTAATATCAAAAATATACATGCTGAAAATAATTAGGTAAATAAAACAAAATTTATCAACTACTAAATGTCTAATATCATCAATATACTTGTTGAACATATAAAAGTACAAAAGCAAATTCTCATCTCATAAAATTTTAATGTCAAAAATACACATATTGAGCATATTTGTGTAAATAAAATAAAAATTCTCATCTGCTAAAGGTCTTATATCAACAATATACATATTGATCACAAGAAATCATAAAAAGAAAACAAAATTCTCATGTGATAAAAGTCAAATATCACAAATATACTCATTGACACATGAAACTAAATAAACAAAAATTCTCACTTGATAAAGGTCTAGTATCCAAAATAGATATTAAACCCTAGGAACTAGATAAATAAAACACAAATTATCATCTGATATAGTTCTAATATCCAAAATACATATTGAATGCAAGAAATCAGATAAATTTAAAAAATTCTCATTTTTAAAGATCTACTATCTAAAATATACATATTAAAGTCAAGAAATCACATGAAGAAATAAAAAATTCTCATCAGATAAAGTTCTAATATTAAAAAACACATTGAACACAAGAAATGATATAAATGAAACAACAATTGTTATCAGATAAATATGTAATTTCCAGAATATACATACTGGACCCGAGAAATCAGATAAATAAAACATAAATTCTCATCTAATAAAAGTATAATATCAAAAACATAAATATTGAACATAATTAGGCAAGTAAAACAAATATTCTCACCTGATAAATTTCTAATATCCAAAAATACATATTGAACCCAAGCAAGTAGATAAATAAAAGAAAATTGTCATGTGATATATTTCTAATATCCAAAGTACCTATTGACTCCAGATACAGATTACAAAATAAAACAACAAAAATTCTTATCTGAAAATGGTCTAATATCCAAAACATGCATATTGAACTCAAAAAGAAAACAAATGAATAAAACAAAAATACTCACCTGATAATGTCTAATATCAAAAATATACAAATAGAACATAATTATTTAAATGAAACATTAATTATCTTCTAATAAAATTCTAATATCCAAAACATACATACTGAACACAACAAATTAAATAAAACAGCAATTTTTATCTGATAAATATCTAATAGTCAAATATACATGTTGAATACAAGAATTCAAATATAACAAAAATTCTCATTTGATAAAAATCTAATAACAAAAGTATACTTATTGAACAAAAGAAATTAAATAAAGTAAAAATTCTTATCTGATAAAGGTCTAATATCCAAATAATACATATGAAACACAGGGTATTATAAAAAGAACAAAATGCTCATGTGATAATGGTCAAGTATGAAAAATATACTTACTGAACACAAAAATTAAATAAAAGAAAAATTTTCTTCATATTAAAGCCTCATATCCAAAATATACATATTGAGCACAAGAAATTATATTAAACAAAAATTTTCCTGTGATATGTAGCTGTAACTGTCTTGTTAAATAAGAAACACAGAACCAATTGCAGAGTTAAATTCCAAGAGGTCAAACCAATAGTTGAGAGCTGAAAACCTTACCATTCACTGCTACTCTGTCTTTCCTCTCCGTAAGAGAGCTACTTCCTGTGTCCTGTCTTTTATTTAAGACATTCTGTTCTGCATTCTCATTGGTTGTAAACCCAGCAACATGACCTCCTCGTCACTGCCTGTCTGTACAGACCTCCAGGTCTTCTATGGTTGGTATTGAGATTAAAGGCATGTGTCTCCAAGCTGGCTGTATCCTTGAACACACAGAGATCTACCTAGCTCTGCCTCCCAAGTGCTGGGATTAAAGGCGTGCACCACTACTGCCAGCTTCTGCTATGGCTTGCTCTGACCCCAAGGCAACTTTATTAATATACAAATAAAATCACATTTCAGTACAAACAAAATAGCACTATAGTGATAAAAGACTAATAATAAAACAATACTTACAGAACACAAAAATTAAATAACAGAAAAATTCTATGGAGATAAATATCTAATGTCAAAAATATGCACATTGATCACAAGAAAACATAAATAAAACCAAAATTTTCATCTGATTAAAGTCTAATATCCAAAATATACATATTTAACATAAGAAATTATATAAAACAAAAATTCTAACTTGTTAAATACCTAATAACCAAAACAAAAACATTGAACACCAAAATCAGATACATAAAACAAAAATTATCATCTGATAAAGGTAAAATATCAAGAATATATTTATTGGACACAAGAAATTAAATAAAATAAATTTTTTTCTCTGTAAAATTCTAATATCCAAAATATATATATTTAATACTAAGAGTTAAATAAAACAAAATTTCTCTTGTTTTTTGTTTGTTTGTTTGTTTGTTTGGTTTTTCAAGACAGGGTATCTCTGTGTAGCTTTGTGCCTTTCCTGGATCTTGCTTGGTAGACCAGGCTGGCCTCAAACTCACAGAGATATGCCTGCCTCTGCCTCCCTAGTGCTGGGATTAAAGTCGTGTGCCACGTCCACCCTGCAAGTTCTCATATTATAGAGGCCAAATACCAAAATATACATATGGAACACAAAAGTTAGATAATTACAAAAATCTCACATGATGAAGGTATAAGATCAAAATATACATGTCAAACCAAAAAAAATCAGATAAATAAAACAAAACTTCTCATTTGATTATGGTCTAAAATCAACAGCATAGTTATTGGATCCAAGAAATCACATAAAAAAACAAAATCTCTCATCTAATAAAGCTCTAATATCCAAATTGTACATAATTAGATAAAGAAAACACAAATTTCCATCTGATAAATGTCTGTTATGCATAATATACATACAGAACACAAGAAATTAAAGAAAACAAAATTCTCATCTGATTAAGGTCTATTATCCAAAATACCTATTGAACACAAGAAATCAGATAAATAAAACAAAAATTATCATCTGATAAAGGTCTAATATTCAAAATATACACATTGAATACAAGTTACCAGATAAATAAAAAATATATTGTCATTAAATAAAGTTCTGATATTCAAATATACGTATTGAACACAAGAAATCAGATAAAACAAATATTCAACCCTGATAACTGTCTAATACCAAAATATACATATTGACTATAATAAGATGAATAAAAATTCACATCTGACAAATTTCTAAAATATTCAAAAATACATATGGAATACAAGTAATTAGATAAAACAAAAATTCTGAATTTTTAAAGTCTAATAACCCAAATAAACATATTAATCCCAAGAAATCAGATAAATGAAAAAATATTCTCAACTGATAAAGGTGTACTATTCAACACAAGAAATCAGATAAATAAACAGAAATTATGATCAGTAAAGGAGTAGTACCCGAAATATACACATTGAACCCAAGATATCACATAAATAAAACATAATTCTCATCTGACACAAGTCATATCCAAAATATACATATTGAACACAAGAAATTGGATAGTAAAACAAAAATACTTATCTCATAGAAGTTTAATATCCAAAATATACATATTGAACATAATTAGATAAATAAAACAAAAATTTTCACCCGATAAAGTTCTAATATCCAGAATATATATTGAAAACAAGAAATCAGATAAATAGAACCACAATTCTCATCTAATAAATGTCTAATATCAAAAATATTCACATTGAACACAAAAAAACCCAAATTCTCATGTGATAAAGGTTGAATATCAAAAATATATTTATTGAACACACGAAATCAGATAAGCAAAAAAAATTCTCAAATGATGAAGGTCTAATATCTAAAATACATATGTGGAACAAAAGAAATCAGGAAAAGAAAACAAATTTTTCATGTGATAATGGTCAAATATTGAAAACATACTTATTGAACAATAGAAATTGAATACTACAAAAATTCTCATTTGATAAAGGTCTAACATCCTAAATATATAGATTGAACACAACAAATGAAATAAAACAAAAGTTTTCACTTGAAGAAGGTCTATATACAAAACTTATATATTGCACACTAGAAACAAAAAATAATACAATTCTCATATGATAAACATCTAATATCCAAAATATCCAAACTAAACACAAGTAATCAGAAAAACAAAAATTCTCATGTGATAAAGATGAAATTTCAAATATATTCTTAGTGAACATACAAAATTAGGTGAAAAATAATTTCTCACCTGATAAAGCTCTAATATCCAAAATATACATATTAAACATAAGAAATCAGAAAAGGAAAATGAAATCCTCATGTGATACAAGTCAATATTAAAAATATACTTTTTGAACATAAAAAATTAAATAAGGGCTGTGGAGGTGGCTCAGTGGTTAAGAGCACCATCTGCTCTTCCAGAGGTCCTGAGTTCAATTCCCAGCAACTGCATGGTGGCTTACAACCACTTGTAATGAGATCTGGTGCTCACTTCTGGCCTGCAGGGACACATACAGGTAGAATACTGTACACATAAATAAATAAATCTTGAAAATATTTAAATAAAACAAAAATTCTCATCTGATAAAATTTGGATATCCAAAACATACAAGAAATCAGATAAATAAAACAAAAAATTCCCACCTGATAAAGGTCTACTATAAAATTTTACATATTGAACACAAGATATTAGATAAATAAAACAAAAATTCTCATCTAATGGAGGTAAAATATCCAAAATATTCATTTTGAACATAATTAGATAAATATAAGAAAAATTCTCATCTGATAAAGTCTATGATCCAAAATATACACATTGAACACCAGAAATTAGATATATTAAAGAAAAATTCTCATCTGATAAAGGTCTAATATACAAAATGTACACATTGAACATAAGAAACAAGAGAAACAAACTTAAATTCCTCATCTCATAAAGGTCTAATAACCAAAATATACGATTTGAACATAATTAAAGAAATAAAACAAAAATTCTCATGTGATAAAGGTCTAATATCAAAATGTACTTATGGACCACAAGAAATAACATAAAACAAAATTTTCACCTTTACGGTCTAATATCCAAAATATACATATTGGGCACAAATTGTCATCTGATAAAGGTTGAATATCCCAAATATACACATTTAACACAGGAAATCATGTAAACAAAAAAAATCATCTGATAAAGGTCTAATGTCCAAAATATACATATTAAGCAGACTTAACTAAATAAAACAAAAATTCTCATCTGATCAAGGTCTAATATCAAAAATATATATACAGTGCACAAGAAATTTAATAAATCAAAAATTTTCACCTGATAAAGGTCTCATATAAAAATATGCATATAGTACACAAGAAATCAGAAAACAAATTTCTTATGTGATAAAGGTAAAATATAAAATACATACATATTGTACACAAGAACTTGTATAAAACAAAAATTCGCATGTGATTAAAGTTTAATAAGAAAAATATACATATTGAATACAAGAAAATGAATAAACAAATTTTCTCACCTGATAAAGTTCTAATATCCAAAATAAACATATTGATTCAAAGAAATCAGATAAATAACACTAAAACTCTCATCTGATAAAGTTCCAATACCAAAAATTCATATATGATAAAGCCCAATATCCAACATATACATATTGAGCAGAAGAAATCAGATAAATAAAACAAATTTCTAATGTAATATAATTCAAATAGAAAAAATCATACTGATTGAATAAAAAGAAATTAAATAACAAATAATGCAAATAATGCTTATCTGAGAAAAGACTTATATCCAAAATATGCATATTGAACACAAGAAATCAGAAAAAGAGAAGAAAACTCTCATATGATAAAAGTGAAATATTAAGAATACAATTATTGAACACAAGCAATTAAATAAAATGAAAATTCTCCCCTAATAAATTTTTATAACCAAAATATACATATTGAGCACTAGATCAGACAAATAATACAAAATTGTTTCTGATATAGGTCTAATATTAAAAATATTCATATTGAACACAAGACATCATATAAATGAAACTAAAATTCTCATCTGATAAAGGTCTAACATGCAAAATATACATATTGAACACAAGTAATCAGAAAAACCAAATATGCTGATGTGATAAAGGTCAATAACAAAAATATTGTTATTGAGCATATGAAATTAGATAAAACAAAAATTCTCATTTGATAAAGGTCTAATACCCAAAATATACAAATTGAGAACTAAAAATCAGATAAATAAAACAAAATTTCTCATCTGCTAAAGGACTAATATGAAAAATGTATGTATTAAAGCCAAGAATCCAGATAAATAAAACAAATTTTTCATCTGAAAAAAGTCTAATATCCAAAATATACATATTGATAACAAGTAATCAGAAGTGCCAAAAAATCTTATGTGATAATGCTACAATATCAGATATTGTTATTGAACATAGGAAATTAGATAAAACAAATTTTCTCAGCTTGTAAGTGTCTCATATCCGAAATATATTATTGAACACAAGAAATTAAATAAAATAAAAATTCTTCCATCATAAATGGCTATATCCAAAATATACATATTGATCATGAGAAATAAGATAAATATAATTAAATTCTCATCTGATGAAAGTCTAATATCCAAGATATACATATTTAATACAAGAAATCAGAAAAAGAAAACAAAATCATCATGTGATGAAGGCCAAATATCAAAAATATTGTTATTGAACACAAGAAACTAAATAAGATAAAAATTCTCCCCTGATAAAGCTCTATTATCCAAAATGTACTTATTGAAAACAAGAAATAAGAACAAGTAAACAAAATCCTCATGTGATAAATGTCATATATCAAAAACATACTAATTGAACACAAGAAAATAAATAAAACAAAAATTCTTCCCTAATAAATATTTATATCCAAAATATACATATTGAGAATGAGAAATCAGATAAATAATACAAAAATTTTCACCTGGTAAAGGACTAAAATCCAAAATGTCCACATTGAACCAAAGAAACAAAAGAAATAAAACAAAAATTCTCCTCTGATAAAAATTTCTTTCAAAAATATACATTTTGTATCTGGGCAGTGGTGGTGAATGCCTTTAATCACAGCACTTGGGAGGCAGAGCAAGGTAGACCTCTGAGTACGAGGCCAGCCTGGGCTACCAAGTGAGTTCAAGGAAAGGTGCAACACTACATAGGGAAACCTTGTCTCAAATAAACAAATAAATATATTAAATATAGATATAAATAGAAAAAAATAAACAAAACAAAATTTTTCATCTGATAAAGGTCTATTATCCAAAATATACATATTAAACACAAGAAATCAGAGAAATGAAATAAAAACTCTCACAAAATTAAGGTCTAAGATCCAAAATATACATAGAGAACACAAGAAAACAAAATTCTCATGTGATAGAGGTCTAATATTAAAATATACATGTTAAAAATAAATTAAACAAAACATAAATTATCATCATATAAAGTTCTAATTGTTTAAAATATAAATAATTAACACAAGAAATTGAATTAAACATATATTCTCATCAGATAAGTCTAATATCCATAATAGACACATTGATCCCCCAAAATAAGATAAATAAAACAAAATTTTAAATCTGATAAAGGTCTAATACAAAAATATAAATATGGTCCAGAACAAGGTAAATTCAATAACACTCACCTTATAAAGCTTTAATAAGCAATATATATATATATATATATATATATATATATATATATATATATATGTTGAACAAAAGACATCAAATAAATAAAACAAAAATTCTCATCTGTAAAAGGTCTAATATCCAAATTATACATATTGAACACAAGAAATCAGATAAATAAAACAAAAATTCTCACATGATAAAAGTCTAATATCCAAAATATACATACTGAACACAACAAATTTGATAAAACAAAAAGTTTCAAATGATAAATCTGTGATATCCAAAATATACATATTACACAAAACAAATCAGATAAATAAAACAAATATTCTCAAATGCTAAAGGCGTAATATACAAAATATACATGTTGAACCCAGGAAATCAGGTAAATAAAACACAAATTCTCACCTGATAAAAGTCTAATATACAAAATATGCATATTAAAAACAAGATATGAGGTAATAAAACAAGAATTTTCAACTGATAAAGTTATAATATCAAATGTCTATCTAATATATATATATATATATATATATATATATATATATACTGATATCAAAATATTAGAAACAACAAAGTTCTCACAGGTCTAATATACAAATTATACATATTTAATGAAATAAATCAGATATATAAAACAAAAATTCCCATCTGTTAAAATTCTAACATCTAAAATATACATACGGAACAAAGAAATTAGAAAAAACAAAATTTCTCCTCCGTAAAGGACCAATATCCAAAATACACTTATTAAACACAACAAATCAGATTAACAGAACAAAAACTCTGATAATGGTCTCATATCCAAAGTATACATAGTGGAGATAATTGGTTAAATAAAACAAAAATTCTCACCTAATAAAGGTCTAATATCCAATATATACATATAGAAGACAAGAAATTAGAAAAACATGTTTGTCTTTCTAAGTCTGGTTTACTTCACTCAGCATGTTTTTTCTAATTCCATCCATTTGCCTGCAAACCTCATGATGTCATTGTGTTTCTCTGCTTAGTAGTACTCCATTGTGTATAAGTACCATATTTTATGTATCCATTCTTCAGTTGAAGGGCATCTAGGTTGTTTCCAAGTTCTGGCTATTACAAACAACGCTGAGAAAGACAGAGGAATTGCCCAGTGACAGACAAATAGATGAGATCTACATGAGGAAACCAGTAGAGATGGCTGGGGGTGGGGGAGGGTGAAGGACAAGGGTCAGGGGAAAGAGCTTAGGGGAGCAATAGGTCTCAGCTGCATCAGGAACGAAGGAGGAAAATAATGAAAGAGATACAATGATAAATGATAACCCCATGGGAATAGGAAAGAACAAAGTGCTAGAAAGGTCCCCAGAAATCCACAAAGATACCACCACAATAGACTATTGGAAATGGTCGAGAGAGTGCCTAAACTGACCTACTCTGGTGATTGGATGGCCAAACACCCTAACTGTCATGATAGAACTCTAATCTATCTGATGGAAGCAGATGCAGAGATCCACACCCAAGCCCCAGGTGGAGTTCTGGGAGTCTAATCAGTGAAAGAGAGGAGGATTATATGAGCAAGAGATATTGAGACCATGGTTGGAAAAAGTAGAGGGACAAATAGCCAAACTAATGGACACACATGAACTATGAACCAATAGCTGAGGAGTCCCTATGGAACTGGATCAGGTCCTCTAGATAAGTGAGACAGTTGATTAGCTTGAACTGTTAGGGAGGACCCTAGGCATGGGACTGGCACCTGTCCTTACTGCATAAGCTGGCTTTTTGGAGCCTGGGGCCTATGTTGGGACACTTTACTCTGCCTGGGTAAGGGAGGAGGGTATTGGACCTGCCACACAGAATCTACAAGACTTAGCTGAAACCCAAGGGCAGTCTTTGCCCTGGAGGAGATGGAAACAGGGCAGGGAGGTGGAATGCGGGGAGAGGAGGGGATAGCAGGAGGGAAGACAAGGGAATAGATGCTAATATGTAAAATTAAATTAATTATAAAATTTCAAAAATAAACCAAATATACAGTGCTGCTCTCATCAAAGTGCTAAAAAAAATCTGTTTTTGTAAGTTTTGCTGACTCTGATTTCTGCCCCCAGCATGTAACACAATCCCCTTAAATTGTTATTTTTCTTTCAGTGGAAAAACTTTTGCAGCTCCCAGACATATTCTATTATAGAAGTTTATTTTTTTAAATGTATCCCCATTTTAATTGGGGCGGTTTACTTCCACTCAAACATGCAAACTGTCCAAATAAGAACAGCAAGACAGAGAAGAAAATATTAATACTTGGACTCAATATACACTACATGAAGTCTACTAAGTCACCAAAATCATTTATGTGCTACTATTAAAATACACCAATGGGTACAGGTGGCATTTATTTGTTATTAGATTAGCCAGATAATCATCAGAATTCTGAGATTAGAACAGGCAAACATAACTCTATATTTTGGATCAAACATGGTGATTTCTACCTTTGCTTTTAGCATCTGAAAGTGGTTAATCAATAAAGAATAGCTAGCTGGTGAGTCATTCCAAATGGCAAAGGACAACAGCCATGCACAATATTTGGGAACAGTCATGAAGAGAAGTGTTAATTTTTTTTTCAAGCAAGTGAAGTGATTCTCTGCTCTAAAGCATCATTTTCAACATTATTTTTTGTAAGTTTAGGATCAGATTCCTCTATTCCCAGAAAGAGATGTTCACCAGAAAGAGATGTGCAGCTTAGCTCCTATAAATGCTAGCTCATCAACCCCCTCACACACACACATACAAAAAAAAACCATTCAAACAAACAAACAAAGTCCCACTTAGGAAGGAAGTGATTTTATATGTTATGCCTTGTGACAGCACCCATTTCCATGGCACATCCCAACCCATCTTTTTCTACTTAGAAGAAGGTGACATGCAAACAGGTTAACCTGCCAAAGACATAACCAAGAATATCCTTGGTGTGCCTGATGTCCTGCCCTTGATTTGTACTCTGTACCTCAGACCTACATTCTAAACCTGTGCCTGTGGTTATTTCAGTTCCTAGGCAACACCTTATTCTTCTTGGATATCCTTGGATATAGCTCAAAAGGGCCTGTTAAGGAGAAAATCAAAGTGATTTTTCCCATCTGATAAAGTCTATTTACTTTTGAAGGAGGAAATTTGTCAAAGATCTTTTCACAGAACCCTTAATGAAGAGGCACAGAAGTTAGAGGGAAACCTAGAAGTTTTCACAGGGATGTGTGTACATCATCCCTGAAGTTAATCTCCAAACTGAGGTATCTAGTGGGATACATTGCCAGTCATTACTTACATCCCCACATGCCTGGAATTTAAGGTGCTACTTTGCTCTCAGCTTTATGGAGTTTCTTCTGACCTTCAAGGAAGTTCATAGTATAAGATTGAAATTCATAGTCAAGGCAGTGAATTTAGATGCAATTCCTATAGATGAAAAGTTTAATGGTCAGGAAATTCAAAGAAAAATACATTCATTGAAGTGAACCTTATTGTATATAACACATTGTAACAATTTAGCATAGTACTTGATATGGGAAGACAATATCAGGTGACATTTGTTGACAGGGTGAAATCGTTTATGAGTCTATGGGTGTCTCTATGTCTTTGTAAAACTGTGGCAGGGTTGGGTTCAGGATGAAGTAGGATCTCTTTTTCTGAGACAGAGTTGAGCCTTTCATGAAATACACATCTCACTGACTGGTGAAAACCCCTCTGTCATAGAGAGCTTTCTTAACATCTTTATTACATTGAGTTATCAGGCACAGCAACTAAGAATGGGAAAAATTGATCATAGCTCACAATTCTGGGTAATAGTTCCATTTTTGGGAAATCAAGGTAGGAACTCAGCTAATCATATCACATCCACAGCCAAAAGAAGAGATAAACAAATGTACCCATGCTACCTGTTTCTTTATGCTTAAGCTCTAAGTTCTTCATACTTACACAGTATATCTTGCAGAAAATGAAATGATTTTGCTAAGTTTAGGGAGTCTTATCTGAATTAACAATTAATAAAATCCCACAGAGACATGTTCAAAGTAAATCTTATCTATATAATTTCCCATGGAGGGTCCATCTTCCCAGGTGACTAGTTTCATTCAGTCTGATAATGAAAACTAAGAATCACAATGCCTCAGCATCACTGCCAGGATTAAGGAGATATCTGCCTGCATTCAGAGCTGTGGTCCTCAAGGTGTGCATCACCACCCCATTGGGGTTTGGATATCAGATATACTGCAAATCAAATATTTGAATTATGATTCATAACAGTAGCAATATTGTTACATTGTTACTTAACTTAATGTTTAGGGTTTATCACAACATGAGGAAATATTGTTAGTGCTATTTAAAGAGACAGATAATTGGAAAAATTAAGAACCATTGATTTTGAGTGTCCAGTGCAACCCTATTGTCTATGTTACTACATATGAAGGAGCTTGCAAAGGATTTTCCTGAATATACTTTGCTCTATAGGAAACTAATGTTCTGTGTGGAAGACTCAAGCTGTCTGTCCATGTTTACTACCCCATAACAGGAGAACACTTTGAGCTACTCAACAGAGAGTAAAAGACCCACTATACAAATGCTGATCACACAGATTTTAGTCCCACTTGAGCTCCATGAATGTATACCACTCTTTGAGTACTTGTTCCTAGACTCTGTCATCCTCTTCCCCTTGCATAACTCTGCGTAGCTGTTCCCTATTTACTCATTAACAGGAAATTGTTTAACAAGTGCCCTTCTCAGTCAGCATTAAGTCTATAATGTCTTGTGTCTAAGGAGACAAGGAGATGCAAGTACTTACAATGAACTATTGCATACATAAATTTCTGATATTATGACCTTGTATACATAAAATTTCAGTAGGAGATAAACATTCAGTTCCACACATGGAAATAACTAAAGGATGTCCAATCAATTGTAGAGAGATCTCTGGCTTTGGATGAAGAGTGTACTGATGGGCTTCCCTTGTATCTCAGCAGTGGCTCCTGCAGAGGTCAGCTTGACTTCTAGTGTATTGTAAGGAAAGACCATTAGCAGGGAAGCTATGTCAGTTCCCATGACATCTGCAGCTCTTCCCTGGACATTCTCTTGTATCATGGAGAGCCCTGGCAACCTCTGTGATGTCACCTATGTTGTGGCAACACCAACTGCCCTTGGGAAGTTTATTCAATATCTTCACCATTTACTGATGAACATGATGGCATACAGTAGAGTCTACTTCAGAAAGAGATTGGAAAGGGTAGAGAGACCAGAATGACAGAAGAAAGCTGACCTTCAGACTCAGTGTAAAACATCAAGAATGAAATGGTCAAGGGAATTGTGTAATGAGTTGTGTGCAGGAAAAAGAAAGCTTCTTGGAGGAAGTGGGCTTGAACTGAATCTTCCAGTAATGGGACAGAGAAAGCTGCAGTCTCTGGAAACCAATACAGCTCCCTGCTTTGTCATGGCTCTTGAAATTCAAAGGTTTCCAGGATATTAATTGTTATGGCTCAGAGGTCAGGAACTGGTAAGGCCAAATCTTTATGCTGGGAAGTCTGCTTTTGTTCCATTTGGGGGATAGGCATTGATGAGTGAACATGAGACCAACATTAAAGAGGGAGGGATTAATGAGATGTGCCAATTTCAAGGCAGGGCATCACTGTACTTCAACCACACTGGCTAACTTTTGGTACTTCCCAAATGCTCTGTGTGTCCTAGGTTGTCAGTGATGTGACTTGTTGAGTCTTGTGACCATGTTCTGACCTTATATGTCTTCTCCATCAATAGTTATATGATTAGAGTAACCTGTCAAGATATTTTAGGAACCTCTAAATGACAGGGGTGATTGTGAACTATGGCAGTTTTCTCCTGACTCATAAACCCACAGGCTTGTGGACTCAGTAGCCAAGTTGAAATCTGAGACTGTAGATGTGAATAAGCCGGAAGAGGCAATCTCCTTCGTTACTTCATGCAATGCTAAGAAGGCAGAGAGAATGAGTTAGCTGAGATGACAACTTCCTTCAAATAGAGAAGACAGCTGATTTTCCCAGTGGGGGCTTCTGAATCTTGGGACAAAATAATTTGGGCTCTCACTGAGTCATTGGTAAATAAGCTTTCTTAAACACTTGATTAGGACTCAGGGTGGTCTGTCCATCCTCTTTCCCTTGTCATAATGCAAGATAATTTGTGTTCATCTACCCACAAGGAGCACCAGGGAGCCACCATTCCACCAAAACTTCCTCACCAAGATGCAGGTGAAGCAGAACGTGCAGAGACTGACAAGTAAGCTACAGAAAATGACCATTGAAAGAAATTAGCAGTGAGATCGCTTGATCTTTATCACAGAAGAGTACATGAAGAATAGGTTTTCATTCTTTCAAACCCTGTGGTTTCAATCTCAGGTCAGCTCTGTCATAATTAATTCATTTTATATAAGATCTGTGTTTCTGGTAGACTGAATCTACAGGGTATGCCTTTGCCCAAAATCATGTCTCTGAATTCTTCCTGATTGGCAGAACCTCAAATGTGGGCAGGAATGACATGAGGATAAAGACTATTCTGCTCCCTCTAAAAAGAAACAAAAACAGAACCTGTGGCATGCATAAAGCATGTGTGGTACATATACACAATGGAGTACTGCTCAGCAGAGAAAAACAATGACATCATGAGGTTTGCAGGCAAATGGATGGAATTAGAAAAAACATCCTGAGTGAAGTAATCCAGACTCAGAAAGACAAACATGTTTTTCTAATTACTTGTCTTCTATATGTTTATATTGGATATTAGAACTTTATCAGGTGAGAATTTTTGTTTTATTTATCTGATTTATTGTGTTCAATTAGTATTGTTTGGATATTAGAACAGTATCAGAGGAGAATTTTGGTGTTATTTAATTTATTGTGTTCTATAACTATATGTCTGATATTAGACCTTTATCAGACGAGAATTTTTGTTGGATTTAACTAATTATATCCACTATGTATATTTTGGATATGAGACTATTATCAGATGTGAGTTTCTGTTCTATTTATCTGATTTCTTGTGTTTAATAAGTGTATTTAGGATATTGGTCCTTTACTGAGGAGAAATTTTGTTTTTTTCTAATTTCTTTGTCCTATATGTATATTTTAGATGTAGAATTTTAACAGATGAAAATTTTTGTTTTCTTTTTGTAATTTTATTCAATATTAATATTTTGGGGTATTAGACCGTTATCTGATGAAAATTTTTGTTTTATATATCTGATTTATTTCTTTCAACATGTATAATTTGTGTGCTATACCTACCAGTGACAATTTTATCATTTCTAATTTTTTGATATCAGTATATATGTATATATGTGTGTGTATATATGATATTAGAACTTTATCAGTTGACAAATTTTGTTTTATTTTCCTGATAACTTGTTTTTAATATGTATATTTTATATATTAGACTTTTATCAGATGAGTATCTGTGTTTTATTTATCTTATTTCTTGAGTTCAACATGTATATTTTGTATATTACACCTTTAGCATTTCAGAATTTTTGTTTTATTTATCTGATATCTTTTGTTTAATATGTATATTTTGGAAATCACAGATTTTTCATTTCAAAATTTTTGTTTTATTAAATTTCTTTAGTTCAGTATGTATATTTTGGACATTAGAACTTTATCAGGTGAGAATTTTTGTTTTATTTATCTGACTTCTTGGGATCTATGTATATGTTGCATATCAGACCTTTATCTGATGAGAATTTTTTTGTCCTATTTATGTTAAATGTGTATATTTTTGATATTTACATTTATCAGATGAGAATTTTTGTTTGGTCCTTTTTTGTTTTCTTGTGTTTAATATGTATATTTTGTTAATTAAACTTTTATCAAGTGAGAATTTTTGTTTTATTTATCTGATTTCTATTGTTTAATAGATGCAATTTGTATATGAGAAATTTACATGTGAAATTTTTGTGTATCATAATTTATTGTGTTTAGTAAATATATGTTGGATATTAGACCTTTATCAGGTGACAAAAATGTATGTGGAAAAAAATCTCTGGCTTAATTTTGAAAGGAAAATGAGACCTCATCAATTTAGCAGAAATAGACCCAGCAGAAATTGCTGTACCTTTAAATAAAGCGGATATTGGAAAAATTATGGACAGAAAGTGAACCTTGGCAAAAAGCTTGCAGTAATTTTTTGGGAGAAATTAATAGCAAATATCCCAAAAGCAATAGAATTGATCTTATAAATAGAGCTGATTTGATCTTGCCTCTAATTGTACATGAAAAACCTATATCTGGAGATCACACATTTTATACAGATACCACCAAACAAGGAAAGGCAGGTTATAAATCAGAAAATGTAAGTAAAGTGGTTCAAAGTCCTTATAATTTAGTTCAAAAATCAGAATTGTATGCTATTCTGTTGGTATGAATGGATTTTTCAGAACCTCTCAACATAGTTACTGACTCTGAGTATGCTGAAAGAGTGGTATTACATACTGAGACTGCAGAATTTATCCCTGATGCTTCAGAATTAACTTCACTATATATCCAGTTAAAAGATACAATCGAGGGAAAGGAGTCATCCTTTATATGTAACTCACATCTGATCCCATACTGGTCTGCCAGGCCCTCTAGCACAAGGTAATGATGTGATTGATAAATTGTTGATAGGAAATGTGCTGGAGGCCTCAGACTTTCATAAAAAAAAACACCATGTCAATAGTCAAGGTTTAAAAAAGAGTTTTTCCATAACCTGGCAACAAGCCAAGGAAACTATAAAGAAATGTCCTACATGTTCCTTCTACAATCAGACTCTATTACCAGCAGGATGTAACCCAAAGGGTACTCAGAGGAATGAAATTTGGCAGATGGATGTGTTTCACTTTGTGGAATTTGGAAAATTGAAATAGGTACACCATACTATCGATACTTATTCAGGATTTCAATGGACGACTTCTTTGAGTTCTGAAAAAGCTGATTCTGTAATCACTCAATTGCTAGAAGTTATGGCCATCATGGGTATACCTGCACAAGTTAAAGCTGACAATGCTCCAGCATATGTCTCTATTAAAATGAAGCAGTTTTTGCTTATTATAATATAAAGCATGTTACAGGTATACCACATAATCCTACAGGCCAAGCAGTTATAGAAAGATCCAACAGAACTCTAAAGGACATGATAAATAAACAGAAAGGAGTAACAAAAACCCCCAGAAATAGACTGCACAATGCTCTATTAACTTTGAATTTTCTCAATGCTAATGAGAAAGGAACAACAGCTACAGAGAGAGATTGGTTAATAGAAAAAAAACTACAGAATTAAATCAGCCTATATAGTTCAAGGATGTGCTGACCTCAGAATGGAAACCAGAGTATGTGTTACATTGGGGATGAGGTTTTGCTTTTGTTTCTGCAGGAGAACATAAGCTGTGGGTACCATCAAAATTGATAAAGGTTCGATTTCAACAAGAGAGACCTCTTAATTAGAGGAGGTGATAGTTCATCAACCAACATTACCATCTATTTTAAACTCACTTATACCATTAATACATGCCTTTTCATTTCATCAGATGTGACTTGTCAAAAGGGAACCTCCCCAAAATTAGTCTTGGGGAAGGGTTTTTGTTTTTGTCTTTAAGTAGAATGAAAGCTAAGGAATCTGAAGAACACTGAACAAATGAGACAACTGAAGAAAAAGGACAAATCATCTATCCCAGGAAAAAGAGTAAAATGGCCTATTGGTATATCATCTACAAAATTTCATAAGTCTTCCTAAATGTTTGTTTCTGCTCTTCTCTAAAAAATTAATACTCTTGGTCTTCTTGTAGTCCCAGTTCAATTAAAGCTTTAAGCTGATTTTGGATTTGGAGAATGCCTCTCTCCTCCTTTAAACTCAAGCCTGTTGTTAAAAGGAAAATGAAAACTCCCTGTATCATACCAGAAGAAAGAGCCATCTTCTGACATGGGACAAGAGAAAAACCAAATTAATTAAGGGACTATTCTATTACTAATCTCAATTCTTTGATTCTATTCTGATTCTTTTAACTTTTCTTAAAGTATGAATTTTATATCAAAATTTACTATATATATATATATTAAACATTGTTAAGATAGTAATGGTCATATAGAGTACTAATTAAGTCTAGAGAAAAGGATTTGATTAGCTGCCTATACATGTCTTTGTGTTCGAGTCTTTTCAGTTTTCTGCAGGAAATCACGGCCAGGTCTAACATCAACTGAAATCTCCAGGAAGAAGATGGGGCCACAGAACAACAATTTAATGTGGAAAAAAATATCACTAAGCTGACAAACATCATCTACAGCTCATCATTGGACTACATAGTGCTTAGAGCAATTCTGAGATGACTAGCTGAGATGATCCAGTTTCAAAGACTACATGAATAAGGATGTAAAATAAACCCTGAACTTTGGCATTATGAATAACAAAGAATATAGTTACCTTTCCTAGAATTTGTCAATTAACCCCAAATTTTTCTTTTCTGAATAAAGATAACTTCGCCCATACCCAGCAGGAAGCAATTTTAAGAATTCAATGCCCACATTCCCAAAGGGGTGGTGTGGGGTGGTTGGTTTTTTGGTCTTTTTATGGGTATTGGGTCTGGGATAGTTTTCATTGTTTAGGAGGGTTGGTTACAAGTTGTTGTTAAGGGTTAGGAAAAGGGCTAGGCAAAAGGTGCTTGTTAAAAAAAAAGGGAAAAAAAAGACAATTACTAGTTTTAAATACTTTACATTCAATTGGATTGTTTTATATTGTATACAAATTATTATTGAGATTGGGATTGTTAGAATATACTATACACGTATTTCTAATCTTGCTCGAGATATTGTATTTATACCATTCATTTAACAATTTAATGCAATTTGCTAATCCTTGAATGTTAGTATTACCAACTATTAGGATATATAGAAATGAAAATAAGTGGTTAGACATTACAATTGAACTTATAGTCATATTAGGTGTGTTTTCAAGAACAAACATATATTTTAGATAGACATGTCATCTTCAAACACTTCAGAGATCTATAGAATATGGCATTTAAAATGTTTTAATAACTTAAGAATTTTTCTTTTTTGCTATGACTATGAGACATGACGGCTCCTGGCAGTACCAATCTACTTCAGAGAAAATATGGGCATTGAATAAACTACATATGGAGCTAACTTTCACTGTGGCAAAAGTTAGCCACTGGACAACAAAGTATCCTCGAATCAACTGCTGCCAAACAGGACAGACAAGACATGAAACAAAGGACTACCGATTCTTGCCAAAACAAGTGTGATTTTGGCTTTAATAAAAGGCATCTTCTGAAGCCAGGACAATATGACACCATCCCTGAAGTGAATGACCTTTGCAATCTGTAAAAGGTACCGTGCCCTTTTCTTCGAAGGCAGCTGAACAGGGAGTGGGCCAATGGCTTCTGATGTGCAATGGAACAGCAGATGAAACAGTTATTCATGAAGAATAACTAAGCTCACCCCTCTCAATAGTAGACTGGCGTTTAATAGAGCGATGTGGAGAAGAACAGGATGCCAAGATGAAGCCATATATACACAGCCAAGTAAAATGGACAGCTGAATTTAAAAGACATCAATAATTTCCAGAATTTAAAATCCTGAATCTTGACATGACACTAATGGAATTCAGGTGTTTCTGGTACATGGACTGCTCTCACCAAATGTTAGGTCAAACTGTTGACCTTATATACATCCTAGTTCACAAAAGAGTCTGTCAGGTACACTAAGCCTATAGGCTGAAGATGATGCCCCAACACTGAGGAGAAACCTCAGGTGACTGTCCAGGCAGCTGGCTGTTTCTGTCAACTCACATTTTTTTTTTGGAAGCTGCTTACATGCAGTTCTTGTTTTTATTTTTTATTAGGTAGTATTATTTCCTTCTTGGGTCTCTGAGGGAATAGAAGATCAGTTAGTTATAGTTATAATTATCTTTGTTAAGGATTTCAGAAAAACTCACTAAGAGCTGTAAGTGTATAAATTTGAAAGACATTATAAGACAGTTCTGTTAGCAATATAAGTTAGGATAAAAGGTGAATCAGGTACATTCTGGACTTACCAAAATAGGATAGATAATGGAATTATTTTCTCTGACTTTGTCAAATACAAATGGACTAGACATTGTTTAGGTATTTATTGTTTGTATATATGGTATATATAGTTATTATACTTTTGTATATAGTTTTTCTTATATTAGTTATAACTTTTTCCTTTTCTTTCTTTTTATTCAAATAGAAAAGGGGAAATATAGTGATATTTTATTTGCATTGAAATATGATTTTATTTGTATGTCAATAAAGTTGCCTTGAGGTCAGAGCAAGTCAGAGCAGAAGCTGAGCAGTAGTGGGGCACGCCTTTAATCCCAGCATTTGGGAGGCAGAGCTAGGAGGATCTCTGTGTGTTCAAGGACATAGCCAGCATGGCAGACACACGCCTTTAATCTCAATACCAACCATAGAAGACCTGGAGATCTGTACAAACAGGCAGTGAGGAGGAGGTCATGTGGCTGGATTTACAACCAATGAGACAACAGAACAGAAAGTCTTTAAATAGACAGGATGCACAGAAGTAAGTCTCTGGTGGAGAGGAAGAAAAGCAGAAGCAGTGAAGGGTAAGGTTTTCCGCTCTTGCTCTGACCTTGTGGTTTTTAACTCTGCAATTGGTTCTGGTTTTCTTATTTAACAAGTCGGTTACATCTACAATAGAGACTCTTTTCCAAAGCAACATATCCTTATATCCAAATTTTGAAGTCAAGGTACCTTTAAAATTTACATGTTTGTTTAACTCAACAGATCTTATGATCAAATCTGTTTTTGTAGGTAAAAATCCCAAAGACAACATAAACCAGCTTCTCTATGTAATATCGATCTTTGTAAGACTGAAACACCACTGTGGCTGCTGGCTCTGCCCACCTCAGCTTCCCAAAATGGTGGTGGTACAGTTTACTGCCAGCTCTGAGTCTGGAGCCATGTGTACCATCAATTATCAGAAGCAGTTTTACCAAAGCAGCACATAGCCCAGAAGCCTTTTTTTTTTTTTTTTAAACTAGCAAAGGCTAAATCCACCCTGAAGCAGAGTAAAGTGCCGCTTGTAGACTCCTCATTCCCGACACACTATAGGTCAGACGCATATGCCAGGAACCCGCCAGAGTAGCTCAAACCGGCATGCTGCTTCTAACTTGAGAGAGACAAGTAGAAAGCTGTTATTAGTTCCGTTTTAGAATCTTTTTTGTCAGATTTTAGGTGGAAACTCTTGCCCCACGTTGGGTGCAATTTGTAGTTGGAGAGCTTCTCTCCAGCCCCAGCCAAGCCCTATTAGTCCAACAAAGCAATTATAAAATAAACACACAGACATTCATATTACTTAAACTGCTTGGCCATTAGCTCAGGCCTACCATTGTCTAGCTCTTACTCTTATATTTAGCCCATTTCTAGTAATCTACACATTGCCACTTGGCTCATGGCTTACCAGTACCTTATGTCTTTTCTCTCATGACAGTGGCAGGCAGCATCTCCCCTCAGCCTTCATTTCCCTTCCTTCTCCTCTACCTTGTCCTGCCTACCTTATGCTTCCTGCCTGGCTACTGGCCAATCAGCACTTTATTTATTTTAACCAATCAGAGCAACACATTTGACATACAGAACATCTCACAGCAGGGTATCACTGTACTTCAACCACACTGGCTAACTTTTCGTACTTCCCAGATGCTCTGTTTGTCCTAGGTTGTCAGTGATGTGACTTGTTGAGTCTGGTGACCATGTTCTGCCTTCATATGTCTTCTCCATCAATAGTTATATGGTTACAGTGACCTGTCAAGATATTTTGGGAACCTCTAAATGATGGGGGTGATTGTGAACTATGGCAATTTTCTCCTGACTCATAAACCCACAGGCTTGTGGACTCGGCATCTAAGCTGAATTTTGAGACTTCAGCTGTGAATAAGCCTGAAGAGGCTCTCTCCTTCATTACTTGGAACATTGCTAAGAAGGCAGATAAAATGAGTTACCTGAGTTAACCACTTCTTTCAAATAGAGAAGACAGCTGAGTTTTCCAGAGGGAGTATCTGAAGCATGGGACAGAATAATTTTGGCTTTCACTGAGTCATTGGTTAATAAGCTTCTCAAACACTTGATTATGACTCAGTGTGATCTGTCCCTCCTTTTGCCTTGCCATACTGCAAGATAATTTTTGTACATCTACCCACAATGAGTACCAGGGAGCCACCATTCCACCAAACCTTCCTCACCAAGATGCAGATGAAGCACGTGTAGAAACTGACCAGTAAGCTACAGCAAATGACCATTGAAAGAAATTAGTAGTGAGATCACTTGATTTTTATCACAGAAGAGAGCATGAAGAATAGTTATCCATTCTTTCAAACCCTGTGATTTCAATCTCAGGTCCACTCTGTCATCATTAATTCATTTTATATAAGGTCTATGTTTCTGGTAGGCTGCATCTTCTGGGTATGCCTTTGCCCAAAATCATGTCTCTGAATTCTTCCCAAAAGCAGAACCTCAAATGTGGGCTGGAATGACATAAGGATAAAGACTATTCTGCTCCCTCTAAAAAGAAACAAAAACAGAGCATGTGGCATGGATAAAGAAAGTGTGGTACATGTACACAATGGAGTACTACTCAGCAGAGAAAAACAATGACATCATGAGGTTTGCAGGCAAATGGATGGAATTAGAAAAAAAACATCCTGAGTGAATTAACCCAGACTCAGAAAGACAATCATGTTTTTTTAATTTCTTGTCTTCTGTATGTTTATATTAGATATTAGACCTTTATCAGTTGAGAATTTTTGTTTTATTTATCTGATTGTTTGTGTTCAATTAGTATAGTTTCAATATTAGAACTTTGTCACAGGACAATTTGGTGTTATTTAATTTATTGTGTTCAATAACTATATGTCTGATATTAGACCTTTATCAGATGAGAATTTTTGTTTTCTTTAACTAATTATATCCACTATGTATATTTTGGATCTGAGACCATTATCAGATGTTAGTATTTCTTGTGTTTAATAATTGTATTTTGGATATTGGACCTTTACTGAGGAGTAATTTGGTTTTTTCTAATTTCTTTGTTCTATATCTATATTTTAGATATTAGAATTTTAACAGATGAGAATTTTTGTTTTCTTTATGTAATTATGTTCAATATTAAAATTTTGGGGTATTAGACTTTTATCTGATGAGAATTTTTGACTATATATCTGAATTATTCCTTTCAATATGTATAAGTTGTGTACTACACCTACCAGTGAGAATTTTGTTGTTTCTAATTTTTTGATATCCGTATATATGTTTTGGATATTAGAACTTCATTAGGTAATATTTTTTTTCTTTACCTGATATCTTGTTTTTAATGTGTATATTTTGTATATTAGACTTTTATCAGATGAGATATTGTGTTTTATTTATCTGATTTCTTGGGTTCAGCATGTATGTTTTAAATATTACACCCTTAGCATATGAAAATTTTTGTTTTTATTTATCTGATTTCTTATGTTCAGTAAGTATATTTTGGATATTAGAACTCTATCAGGTGAGATTTTTTGTTTTATTTCATTTGCTGTGTTCAGTATAGATATTTTTATACTTAGACCTTTATCAGTTGAGATTTTTTGTTTTATTTATATGATTTCTTGGGATCTATGCATCTGTTCATATATCAGACCTTTATGAGATGAGAATTTTTCATTCCATTTCTTGTTTTAAATATGTGTATTTTTGATATTTAAATTTATCAGTTGAGAAATTTTGTTTTGATTTTTGTTTTCTTGTGTTTAATATGTATATTTTATTAATTAGACTTTTATAATGTTAGAATTTTTGTTTCATTTATCTGATTTCTATTGGTTAAAAGATGTATTTTGTATATGAGAATGTTACATGTGAATTTTTTGTTTATTGTAATTTATTGGTTCAATAAAATTATGTTGGATATTAGACCTTTATGAGGTGACAGTTTTTAAATTTTATGTATCTGATTTCTTGTATTCATATGTATATTTTGGAAATTAGAAATTTAATGGTGTGAATTATTGTCTTATATGATTTCTTGTGTTCAATAATTATATTTTTGATATTAGACCATTATCTGATAAGATTTTATTTGTCTGATATATTCTTTTCAGTGTGTTTATTTTGGATATTCCAACTTAAGTATATGAGAATGTTTGTTTTGTTTAATATCTTGTGTTCAATATGCATATTTTGGATATTAGACCTACTGGTGAGAATTCTGTTTTTTCTTATTTCATGAATTCAGTATGCACATTTTGATATAGACCTTTTTTTAAAATTTGTTATATTTGTGTTTTAAGTTTACATATCAGCCATGGATTCCTCTGTCCTCCCCCCTCTCACCCCTGCCCTCACCTTACCCCCTGCCTGTCCCCTCCATTTCCATCTAATCCAGGGACAAGACACTCCTGGGGATTCATTTAAACCTGGGGGATTCAGTACAGGCAGGTCCAGTACCATCATTCCAGGCTAAACAAAGTGTCCCTGTGTAAGCCCTAGGTTCCAAACAGCCAGCTCATGCACTAAGGACAGGTGCAGGTCCCACTGCCTGGGTGCCTCCCAAACATTTCAAGCTATTCAATTGTCTCAATTATCCAGAGGGCCTGTTGCAGCTGGGGGCTACACAGGCTTTGGTTCATAATTCATGTGCTTCCCTTAGTTTGGCTATTTGTCTCTGTGCTTTTCCAATCTTGGTTTCAACAATTCACACACTTACAGTCCTTCCTCTTTCTCGACAATTGGACTCATGGAGCTCCACCTGGGGCCTGGCCTTGGATCTCTGCATCCACTTCCATCAGTAATTAGATGAGAGTTCCAGCACGACTGTTAGGGTATTTGACCATATGATTACCAGACTAAGTCAGATCAGGCTTTCTTTCAACCATTGCCAGCAGTCTACAGAGGATGTATCATTGTGGATTTCTGGGGACCTCTCAAGCACTCTGCCTATTCCTGTTCTCCATGTCATCATTTATCATGGTCTGTTATTCCTTGTTCTCCCTTTCTGTTCTTGATCTAGCTGGGATTTTCCACTCTCCTAAGCTCTCTTTCCCTCGAACCTTGCACTTCCTTACTCCCACTGTCATCCAGGTTGTTCATGTAGATCTCAACCATTTCTCTGTCAATGGGCAATCCCTGTGTCTTTCTTAGGGTCAAGTTATCTAGGTAGTCTCTGTGGAGGTTTGTAGCCTTACCAAAGACAGAGAGAGAATATCCAAAGCAACAAAATCAGAAATGAAAAAGGGGACATAACAACAGACAGTGAGGAAATCCAGAGAATCATCAGTTCTACTCTACTCTTAAAAAACGGTAAATTCTAAGTAAATGGATAATTTTCTGGATAGGTACCACATACCTAAGCGAAATCAAGACCAGATAAACCATTTAAATAGTCCAATAACCCCTAAGGAAATAGAACCAGTCATTAAAAGTCTTCCAACCAATAAAAGCCCAGGACCAGATGGTTTCACTGCAGAATTCTACCAGATCTTCAAAGAAGACTTAATACCAATACTCTTTAAATTGTTCCACACAATAGAAGCAGAAGGTATATTACCAAACTCCTTCTATGAGGCTACAATTACCCTGATTCCTAAACCAAACAAAGATGCAACAAAGAAAGAGAACTACTGAACGATCTCCCTCATGAACATTGATGCAAAAAATACTCAATAAAATACTGGCAAACAGACTCCAAGAACACATCAAAACAATTATCCACCATGAACAAAAGATCTAATGTTAAAAATATACATATTGAACAAAATTAGATAAATAAAACAAAAATTATCTGATAAATGTCTAATGTTATAAATGTACTTAATGAACACAAGACATGAAATAAAACAAAGAAATTTTCTCTGACAAATGTCTAATATCAAAAATATAAATATTGAATACAAAAAGTTAAATAAAAAATTTCTCATCTGATAAAGGTCTTATGTAAAAATATATACATTGAACATAAAAATTCAGATAAACAAATCAAATATTATCCTTGGATAAAGTCCAAAATATACATATTAAACACAGGAAATCATCAAGATAAAACACAAGAAATCTTAAAACAAAAACAAAATTCGCATGTCATAAATGGCAAATGTTAAAAATATACTTATTGAACACCGTAAATTAAATAAAAGAAAATCTCATTGGGTAAAAGTATAATATTCAAAATATACATAATGAACACAAGAAATTGAATTAATCAAATTATCACCTGATAAATTTCTGTGTCCAAAATATACATATTGAAACCATGAGAATAATTTTAAAAATTCACCTGGTGGTGGTGGTGAATGCCTTTAATCCAAGTACTCAGAATGCAGAAGCAGGACTATCTCTGTGAGTTCAAGGCCAGCCTGGTCCCCAAAGCATGTTCCAGAAAAGGTGCAAAGCTACATGGAGAGAACCTGTCCTGAAAAGCCAAAAATAAATAAATAAATAAATAAATAAAATTCTTATCTGATAAAGGGCTAATATTCAAAATATACATTGAAACCAAGAAATCAGATAACAAAAAATCTGATAAGATAAACATCTATTACCCATAATATACAGAGTGAACAAGAAATCAGATAAATAAAACAAAAATTCTCATATGATAATGGACCAAATAATATAAATATTGAACACAAAATAATAAAAAATCACAGAAATTCTTTTCTAATAAATGTCTACTATCCAAAATTATATATTGAACACAAGAAAATAGACAAAACAAAAATTTTCATTAGATAAAGATCTAATATACAAAATATATATATTGAACACAAGAAATCAGAAAAATAAAACAAAAATTCTCATCTGATTAAGGGCTAACTAATATCAACTGTATACATATTGGACCTAGCAATCAGATAAATAAAATAAAAATTCTCACCTTAAAAAAGTATAATATCAAAATATACATATTGTACAGAATTAGGTAAATAAAACAAAAATTGTCATCTGCTAAAGGTCTAATATGAACAATATATTTATTGAACACATAAAATTTAAAAAACAAAAATTCTCATCTAATAAAATTTTGATATCAAAAATATACATATTGTACATAATTAGTTAAACAAAATAATAACTCTCATCTGATAAAGGTCTAATATCAACAATATACATATTGAACACAAGAAACTGGAGAAACACACTAAAACTTCTCATCTCATAAAGGTCTAATAACCAAAATATACAATTTGAACATAATAAATAAATGAAACAAAATTCTCATGTGATAAAAATCTAATATCAAAAATATATGTATTGAAAACAAGAAATTAAATATAACAAAAATGCTCATTGGATTAAGGTCTAATATCCAAAATATACATATTGAACACAAGAAATCAGATAAGTAATCAAAAATTGTCATCTGATAAAGGTTGAATATCCCAAATATACACATTGAACAAAAGGAATCATGAAAATCAAAGAAAATTTTATCTGATATAAGTCTAATGTCCAAAATATACATGTTGAACAGACTTAAGTAAATAAAACAAAATATACATACTGAACACAAGAAATTAAATTAAAAAAATTTCTCACCTGATAAAGGTCTTAATCCAAAATATACATGTCGTCCTGTACTGAATCCATCATGTTTAAATGAATCCCCAGGGGAGTCTTTGCCCTAGAGAAGATGGGAATGGAGGAGAGGGGATGGGGGAAAGGTGGGGATGGGGGAGGGAGGGGGGAGGACAGGGGATCCCATGGCTGATGTGCAAAATTAAAACTCAAATATAATTTTAAAATAGTTAAAATAAATAAATATATATGTGTTGAACACAAGAATTCAGATGACTAAAACAAAAATTTGCAACTGATAATGGTCTGTTATCCATAAAATAGAGTGAAGGCAAAAATTCAGTTAAATAAAGCAGAAATTTGCATCTGATATAGGTCTAATATCAAAAATATTCATATAAAACTTATTTAGGGATTGGGGATTTAGCTCAGTGGTATTAGACCTTAATCTTATTAGAAATTTTGTCATACTGATTTGATTTCTTGGGTTCAATATGTATCTTTTGGATATTAGATTTTTATCAGGTTAGAATTTTTGTTTTATTTAATTTTTGCATTCAAGATATATATTTTTGCTACCAGAGCAATATCAAATGAGAATTTTTATTATTTGATTTCTAGTTTTCAGTATGTATATTTTGTGTAGACCTTTATCAGATGAGAATCTTTGTTCTATTTAATTTTTTGTGTTCAATGTGTTTGTTTTTGATGTTTGAAAATTGACATGAAATCCCAAAATTATTTCTATGCATTTTTTACATTTTTAATGAACTAGTTTCACGTTTCATGTGAAAACTCATTTTATCTCCTCTGGCCATGTTCTCTATTGTCTGTTCATTCCAAACACCTGAGTTCTGATGAGCAAACATATGGAGCTACATGACACCTTGTGCCAGAAATCCAGGAATGTGAATTGCTGAATTGTTTACTCACCAGATCAAAGAAAAGGGAAAATAGAACTAATGACTATAGGGTCAAAGAACTGTGAAAAGATGTTCTTTGTCCTTCTACTGGAAGCAACATGACATCATGCAAAACCTTGATGAATGTAAGTATAACTTAATGATGTCATGTAAAACCTTGTTTAATACAAGTATAAATAATAATGGTCATGACCACAAGGCAGGGTGGAGGAGAAAGCAGAAGACCCAGATCGAGAGGTGGGCTCTCTCTTGGTTCTGGGATGCTGGATGCAGGAGGTAGAATGAGCAGAGTTCTCCAGAGAACACCACCAGACTATGCCATACCTTTGCCAGACCCTACAACCTATCCCTTCATTTGTAAGTTACCCCACAAAATAAACCTCCCTTTTAACTACATGGAGTGGCCTTAATAATTTCACCAATAAGGGGCAGATGGTTTCAGCACAGAATTCTACCGGAATTTCAAAGAAGAGCTTATACTGATACACCTCAAATTGTTCCACACACTAGAAACAGAAGGAATAATGCCACATTTCTTTATGAGGCTTTAGTTAACCAAATCAAACAAAGATCCACAAAGAAACATAATTACAGAACAAACAACCATCATGAACATAGATGGATATATACTCAGTGAAATACTGGCAAACCAAATTCAAGATCACATCAAAATGTCATCCACCGTAATCAAGTAGGCATCATCCAAGAAATGTATTCATAGTTCAACACACAAAAATCTGTGAGTATAATCCATCATATAAACAAACTGAAAGAAACAAAATATATGATATTCCCATCAGATTCTAAAAGAGACTTTGACAAAATCCAGCACCCCTCCATGATACCCTCAAGGTCTTGGAGAAAGAAGGAATACAAAGAACATACCCAAACATAATAAAGGCAATTTACAGCAAGTCAACAGACAATTTGAAATTAAAGGGCAAAAAACTCAAATATCCAAAATAAACATACTGTACACAAGATATTAAACAAAAGTTAAATTCTCATCTGATAAATGTCTAATATTAAAAATATGCACGTAGAACATACTTAGATAAATAAAACAATAATTCTCATCTGATAAAGGTCTTATATTTCAAATATACATATTGAACAGAAGAGATCATATAAGCAAATGAAAATTCTCATCTTATAAAGTTCTAGTATACAAAATATACAAAATGACAAAAAATTAGAAAATCAAAACAAAATTTTCACGTGATAAAGGTATAATATGAAAAATATAGTTATTGAACAAAAGAAATAAAATAAAACAAAAATTATGTGCTGATTAAGGTCTATTATAAAAAATATGCCTAATGAAAACAGGAAATCAGATATCCATGTTGAACAGAAGAAGTCAGAACAATAAACAAAATTCTCATCTGTTAAAGGTCTAATATATAAAATATACATATTGAACACAAAAAATCAACTACATAAAACAGAAATATATATTCAAATTATACATACTGACATTATTAGATAAATAAAACAAAAATTCTCCTCTGATAAATGTCTAATTGAAAACATACATAGACAACACAATAAATAAAAACATATTCTTACCTAACAAAAGCCTAATATCCAAAATATACATATTGAATTCATGAAATCACATAATAAAAGAAAAATTCTGATATCATAAAGGTCTAATGTCACAAATATGTATGTTCTCTTATGATAAAATTCTAATATCTCAAATATACATATTGAACACAAGAAATTACATAAATAAAACAAAATTTCTCATGTGATAAAGTTCTAATATCCAAAATATACATATTGAACACTAGAATTCAGATAAATAAAACAATATTTCTCATCTCATAAAGGTCTTATATACAAAATATACATTCTGAACACAAGAAATTGAATAAAACAAAATTTCACATGATAAAAGATTAATATTCCAAATATACCTATTGAAAACAAGAAATCTGATAAATTAAACAAAATTTCTCACCTGATAAAGATCTAATATTCAAAATATAAATATACAACACAGGAAATCAGAAAAACAAAACAAAATTCTCTTGTGATAAAGATCAAATATGAAAAATATACAATTAAACACCAGAAATTAAATAAAACAAAAATTTTGAACTGATAAACATCTAATATCAAACATATCCATATTGAATATAATTTGATAAAAAATCTCGTCTGATAAAATTCTTATATCCAAAATATACATACAGAATACAAGAATTATTTCAATAAAATTTCTCACCTTATAAAGAACTAATATCCGCCAGGCAGTATTAGCACACACTTGTAATCCCATCACTCAGGAGGGAGAGGCAGCTGGATCTCTGTGAGTTCGAGGCCAGACTGGTCTACTGAGATAGGAGATAGTCCAGGACAGTCTCCAAAGCTACTGAGAAACTCTGTCTCGAAAAACAAAAAAAACAAACAAACAAAAAAAGAAAATATTTGGGGTTGGGTATTTAGCTCTGTGGTAGAGCACTTGCCTAGCAAGCATAAGGCCCTGGGTTTGATTCCCAGCTCCCCCCCCAAAAAAAATAATATCCAAAATATGCATACTGAACAGAAGAAATCATATATAGAGAACAAAAAAATTCTCATTTGATAAAGGTCTATATCAAAATATACAAACTGAATTTATGAAATAAGAGAAAGCAAAATTCTCACTAGTAGGTCTAATACCAGAATATGCATAATGAACACAAGAAATTAAACAAAACAAACATTATCATCTGCTTAAGTTCTAATATCTAAAATATACACACTGAACAGAATATATCAGACAAATAAAACAAAATTCTTCTCAGATAATTGTCTAATATCAAAAATATACTTACTGAACACAAGAAATTATATAAAACAAAAATTCATTGGGTTGGGGATTTAGCTCAGTGGTAGAGCTCTTGCCTAGCAATTGCAAGGCCCTGGTTTCAATCCTCAGCTAAAAATAAAGACAAAAATTCACACCATTAAATTTCTAATATCCAAAATATATATTGAATACAAGATATATATATATATAAAGCAAAAGTTGTCACCTGATAAAGTTCTAATATCCAACATATTTTACTGAACACAATAAATTATAATAAACAAAAATTTAACATGTAAAGTTCTCATACACAAATTACATCTATTAAACAAATGAAATCAGATAAATAAAACAAAAATTTTCACATGATGAAAGTCTAATTAACAAAATATACATACTAAAAATAAGAAAACAAAAAAGACAAAATGAAAATTCTCATCTGATAAATGTAAATATCAAAAATATACATACTTAACACAAGAAGTGGGATAAAAATTCTCAGCTGATAAAGATCTGATAAACAACATATACATAGATCCCAAGAAATCAGATAAATAAAACAAAAATTGTCAACTGATAAAGGTCTAACTTTAAAAATATCCATACTGAAAACAGGAGATGTAATAAAACAAAAATTCTCACCTGATAATGGTCTAATGTTCAAAATATACTTACTGAACACAAGAAATTCAATAAAACAAAAATTTTCAAATGATAAATCTATGATGTCCAAAATATACATATTAAACAAAAGAAATCAGATAAATAAAATAAAAAATCTCAAATGCCAAAGGTGAGAGGCTAAAGTGCCAAAGACATAACCCAGAAATTCCTGGGTGTGCCTGCTGTCCTGCCCTTGATTTGCACTCTGTTCCTCAGACCTGCATTCTAAACCTATACCTGTGGTTATTTCAGTTCCTAGCCCAAGACCTTATTCTCATTGGATAGCCTTGGCAGTAGCTCAAAAGGGCCTGTTACATGTCCTTGGAGAAGGACAAAATCAAAGTGACTTTTCACATCTGATAAGGTCCATTTACTTTTGAAGGAGGAAATTTGTCAAAGATCTGTTTACAGAACTCTTAATGAAGAGGCACAGAAGTTAAAGGGACACCGAGGAATTTTCACGGGGATGTGTGAACGTCAGCCCTGGAGTTAATATTCAAACTAAGGTAATTAGTGCACACATTGCCAGTCATTACTTACACCCCTTCATACCTGCAATTTAAGGTGCTATTTTGCTCTCAGGTTTAAGGAGTTTCTTCTGACCTTCACAGAAGGACATAGCAAAAGATTGAAATTCATAGTTAAGGCCCAAGTCATTCCTCATATCTGAAAAGTTTAGTGGTCAGGAATTTCAAAGAAAAATACATTCATTGAAGTGAAGCTTGTTGTATAAAACACATTAGAAGAATTTAGCATAGCACTTGATATGGCAAGACAATATAGGGGACATTTGTTGACAGGGTGAAGAAGTTTGTGAGTCTATGGGAGTCTCAGTGTCTTTGAAAAACTTTAACAGGGAAACACCGGTTGGGTTTAGAAAGAAGTAGTTATAGGGATTCACTATGAACCCCTCATATTGTGCATGCTCAGCAGACCTAGAAACTTTCGCCTAGCCATTTCCAGGCCTAAATAAACATTTCTGGGTCAAAATAGCAATTTCCAGGTCAAAATAGACATTTCCAGGTCAAAACATCTCACATGACCAGGATCCTATGGCTTTGCATGATTGCATAATGTGCACAGCGCAACCATGTGATCTATGCGCATGCATGGATTAGCCACATGGGCTTGTCTATGCAGGTGCGGCCCAGCTTTTATAATTGGGTGCCATGTTCTCAATGCCTTCTTTATTCACTTGTGTTTTCCACAGGCCTCTCACATCTTTCTTTCCTGTCTTAATAAAACTCTTGTTAGTGGATTCTGTTGAATTTCTTGACATTTCTTTGCAGGGTAAGAGTGCTGTCAAATAATGAACAAGTAGGATCTCTTCTTCTGAGACAGATATGGTGCCGTTGAGCCTTTCATGAAATACACATCTCACTGACTTGTGAAAACCTCTCTGTCATAGAGAGCTTTCTTAACATCTTTATTACATTGAGTTATCAGGCACAGCAAATAAGAATGGGAAAAATTGATCATAGTCCACAATTCCAGGTAAGAGTTCCATTTTGGAGAAATCAAGATAGGAACTCAGCTAATCATATCACATCCATATCCAAGAGTAGAGATAAACAAATGCACCCATGCTGCCTGTTTGTGTATGATTATGCTCTATGTTCTTCATACTTACACAGTACAGGTTACAGACAATGAAATGATTTTGCTCATTTTAGGGAGTCTTATCTCAATTAAAATTAACAAAATCCCACAGACACATGTTCAAAGTAAATCTGATCTATATAATTCCTTATAGAGGGTCCCTTCTCCTAGGTGACTAGTTTAATTCAGTCTGATAATAAAAATTAAAAATCACACTGCCCCATCATCGCTGTCAGGATTTGTGGAGATTTCTGTGTGTGTTCAGAAGTGTGGTCCTCAACATGTGGGTCACCATCCCATTGGGTGTTGCATAACAAATATCCTGAACATCAAATATTTGAATTATGATTCATAACAGTAGCAAACATAAAGTTAAAAAGCAATGAAACAATTAGGATTCATCATAACATGAGGAACTACTGTTAATACAATTTAAAGGGTCAGAGTATTGGACAAATTAAGAACAATTCATCTGGACTGTCCAGTGGAACCATTTTGTCTATGTTCCTAAATATGAAGGGGTTGCAAAGGATTTTCCTGAATATACTTTGCTTTATAGGAAACTCATGTTCTGTGTGGAAGGCTCCAGCTGTCTGGACACCTTTACTACCCACTAACAGCAGAACACTTTGAGCTACTCAACAGTGAGTACAACAACCACTACACACATGCTGATGACACAGATTTTAGTCACACTGAGCTGTATGACTATATCACACTTCTATGTGTACTTGTTCCTAGGCTAAGGCAGCCTCTTCCTCTAGCATAACTCTGCCCAGCTGTTTCCTGTAGCCTCTTTAACAGGAAATTGTTTAACAATTGTCCTTCTCAGTCAGCATTAAGTCTTTAATATCTTGTGACTAAGGAGATAAGGAAATGCAGGAAGTTATGAAGAACTGTAGCATATATAAATTTCTATGATATTTTTACCTTGTGTACATAAAATCTCAATAGGAGATAAACATTCAGCTCCACACATGGAAAGAACTAAAGGATGTCCAATCAATCAGAGAGAGATATCTGGCTTTGGATGAAGGGTGTACTGAAAGGCTTCCCTTGTATCCCAGCAGAGGCTCCTGCAAAGGTCAGCTTGATTTCTAGTGTATTATGAGGAAAGCTCATTAGCAGGGAAGCAATGTCAGTTCCCATGACATCTGCAGCTCTTCCCTGGATATTCTATTGTATCCAGGAGAGCCCTAGCATCCTCTGTGATGTCACCTATGTTGTGGCAATACCAATTGCCCTTGGGAAATTTATTCAATGTCTTCACTATATACTGATAAACATGTTGGCATACTGAAGAGTCTAATTCAGAAAGAGAATGGAGAGGGTAGATAGAACAGAGTGTGGCAGAAGACAGCTGACCTTCAGCCTCAGAGTAAAACATCAAGAAAAAAATGGTCAAGATAATTGTGAAATGAGTTCTGTGGAGGAAAAGAGAAGCTTCTTGGAGGAAGTGGTCTTGAACTGAATCTTCCAAAAATGAGTCACATTAAGCTGGAGGCTCTAGGAACCAAAAGCACATCCCTGTGTGTCATGGCTCTTGAAATTCAAGGGTTCCATGATATTAATTGTTCTTCCTCAGAGGGCAGGAACTGGTAAAACCAAAGCTTTATGCTGGGAACTCTTTGCTTTTGTTGCTTTTGGAGGATAGGCACTGAGGAATGAACATGAGACCAACATGAAATCAGGAGGGATTAATGAGGTGTGCCCCTTTCAAGTCTGAACATCACTGTAGTTCAACCGCACTGGCTAACTTTAGGTAATTCCCAGCTGATTTGTGAGTCCTGAGTTGTTAGTGAGGTGACTTGTTAAGTCTGTTGACCTTATACTGCCCTTATATGTCTTCTCCATCAATAGTTATATGGTTAGAGAAACCTGTCCCAATATTTGGGCAACCTCTAAATGACTGGAGTGATTGTAAACTTAGGCAATTTTTTCTGACTCTCTCTCCTTGGTTTCTTGGTGTATGATCTATGACAGAGAGAACCAAATAGCTGAGATAATCACTTCCCTTCATATAGAGAAGACAGCTGAGTTCCCTAGAGGGGCCATCTGAATCATGGGACAAAATAATTTGGGGTGTCACTGAGTCATTGTTAAACAAACTTTCTCAAATATTTGATTAGGACTCAGGGTGGTCTGTCCATCCTCTTTGCATCATCATACTGCAAGGTAATTTGTGTACATCTACCAACAAGGAGCACCAGGGAGCCACCATCCCACCAAACCTTCTTTACCAAGATGTATTTGAAGCAGAAGGTGCAGAGACTGAACAGTCAGCTACAGCAAATGACCATTGAAAGAAATTAACAAAAGCATTGTACAAGGAACAAAGCTGCACCTTGTGAGCGGAGTTGTGTTCTCCAGTAGTGGGAGTCTGGGTTCTGCAGCTGGGTGGGGGCTGGGACCAGAGAAGCAGTGTGGTACTGTCTTTGGACATTGGCCTACTCTCCTTGCCATGTCTCATGAGATCCTTTCTCTGCCAGTGGGCTTACTGTCCAATGAGGATGTTGTAGTCTCCCCCATGTTTGAATCAACAGTTGCAGGTCTGAGGTCTGTGATCCGAAAGGACCTTTTGTCAGATTGCTCTGTAATCACCTCTTTGGAGGACAAACAGGCTCCATTTGAGGACACTGCGGAGAGAGTGAAAGTTTATCTTTCAATCGGACCCTTCTTAACTTCTAACTTGATCCAACAGGAAGAGCAGGGCTGTGTCCATATTGAGACTACAGAAACTCTTATGCTGCAAGAGCCCAAGGACTCCTTTGCCTTGAAGAGCTATGAGAGTGGAATTTGTCAGGCTAACCACAAATTTACCTTTTCCCAGATATTTGGTCCAGAAGTGGGAAAAGCACCCTTCTTCAACCTGATAGTGAAGAAGATGGTAAAGGATGTACTAAAAGGGCAGATCTGGCTCATATACACATATGGAGTCACCAACTCCAGGAAAACCTACACAATTCAAGGTGCTACTAAGTATGGGGGATCCTTCCCCAGTCTGTGGCTCTCATCATTAATAGTCTCCAAGGCCAACTTTATCCCACTCCTTATCTGAAGTCCTTGCTCTCCAGTGAGTTAATCTGGCTAGACAGCAAGCAGATATACCATGAGGAAATGAGGAAGCTGTCCTTGAAAACTGGAGGTATCCAAGAGGAGGAGCTGTCCACCTCCTTGAAGAAACGTGTCCATCTAGACAGTCGGATAGTTGTCAGCACCAGCTCTGACAGTGGCATTGCTGGGCTCTCTTCCAACAGTCAGCTCACCAGCGGTAGCCAGCTGGATGAAACAAGTACTTCATGGGCACAACCAGATACTGCCCTAGTAAGTGTCCCAGCAGACATACATTTCTCTGTCTGGATCTCCTTCTTTGTGATCTACAATGAGTTGCTTTATGACCTGTTAGAACCACCTAGTCATCAGCATAAGAGACAGACACTGTGGCTGTGCAAGGATCAAAACAACAATCCTTATGTGAAAGACCTCAACTGGATTCATGTTCAAGATGTTGAGGAAGCCTGGAAACTCTTGAAAGTGGGCCATCAGAACCAGTTTTGCCAGTACCCACCAGAACCAGAACTCTAGCATTTTCTCAATCAGAATCTTGCACCTTCAAGGAGAAGGGGATATAGTGCCCAAGATCAGTGAACTGCCACTCTGTGACTTGGCTAGCTCAGAGCACTGCATAGATCAATAGAATGGTGAATGGCTAAAGGAAGCAGGAAACATTAACACTTCTCTGCATACCCTGGGCTGCTGTATTGCTGCCCTTAGACAAAATCAGCAGAACAGGTCAAAGCAGAACCTGATTCCTTTCCATGACAGCAAGTTGACTCATGTGTTCCAAGGCTTCTTCACAGGTCGAAGCAATTCTTGTATGATTATCCATGTGAATCCCTGTGCCTCTACCTATGATGAGACCCTTCACGTGGCCAAGTTCTCAGCTCTTGCCACCTAGTTTGTACATGCCCCACCTATGCAATTGGGAATCCCATCCCTGCATTCATTCATCAAGGAGCATAGTCTTCAGTTATCTCCTGGCTTAAAGAAAGAGTGCACAGATGACTGGGGCCTGGATGACCATCCTGAAAATGAAGCTTACATCTCAATGTATGGCAAGGAGGAGCTCCTGCAGGTGGTGGAAGCAATGAAACACTGCTTTTGAAAGAAAGACAAGAGAAGCTGCAGTTGGAGAGGCAGCTCTGTGAGGAAATTTGCAATGAGATGATAGAGCAGATACAGCAGCAGGAGCAGTGATGCAGTGAGCATTTGGAAAACAGAAGGAACTGTTGGAGGAGATGTATGAAGAGAAGCTAAAGATCCTGAAGGAATCACTGACAAGTTTCTACTAAGAAGAGATTTAGAAACTGGATGGAAAAGTAGAAGAGCTAGAAACTCTCTTGCTGGAAGTCAAACTCAGCCAGTGGCTCAACAATCAGGGTCTGGACTGTCCCTAGTATGGTGGTCACAAAGGCTGGCAGCTTCTGCCTCCACTCAGCAGCTCCAGGAAACTAAAGCTAAACTAGAGCAATGCAAAGCAGAGCTAAGCTCCAACACTGAAGAGCTGCAGAAGTATCAGCAAATGTTAGAACCACCACCAACAGCCAAGCCCTTCATCATTGATGTGGATAAGAAGTTAGAGGAGGGCCACAAGGATATAAGGATGCTACAGACTGAGCTTCAGAAACTAGAATAGTCTCTCCAGTCAGCATAAAGGGCCTGCTGCCACAGCACGGGGGCAGAAAAGCTTTGGCAAGCCTTGACCACCTGTGATGACATCCTCATCAAACAGAACTAGACCCTGGCTGAGCTACAGAATAACATGATGCTGGTGAAACTAAACCTTCGGAAAAAGACAACCTGCTTTGCTGAGCAGTATCACACCATCCTGAAACTCCAAGGCCAAGCTTCTTCTGCTAAAAAGTGGCAGGAAACAAACCAGAAAAACCAGCAAGCAAATCATCAACATCCAAGAAGGAAACCATTCCTTTGAAACTTACTTCCCCAAACACCCACCTGCCAAAGCACAACAGACAGTGGCCCTTATCCAATATATACATATTGAACACAAGAAATCAAATAAATAAAACAAAGTACCTCTCCTGATAAATGTCTCATAGCCAATATATACATATAGAACACAAGAAATAAAGTAAATAATAAAAACATTCCCATCTGATAAAGGTCTAATATTCACAATATATGTAATTGAACACAAGAAATAGAAATCAGAAAAATAAAATTTCTTATATGATAAATATCTAATATAAAAAATATACCTACTGACAAAAGAAATCAGATAAATAACACAAAAATTCACATCTGATCAATGTCCAATATCCAAAATATACATGTTGAACACTATACCAGTTAAATAAAACAAAAAAATCTCATATCATAAAGGACCAATATCCTTATTATACATATTGAACACAAGAAATCAAATAAATAACACAAAAATTCTATTCTGATAAAGATCAAATATCCAAAATACACATATTGAACTTAGTTAGATAAATAAAACAAAAATTCCCAGCTGATAAAGGACTACTATCAAAACCCAAATAAAACAAACATTTTCATGTGACAAATATTATATATATATATATATATATATATATATATATATATATATATATATATGGAACAAAAGAAATTAAATAAAACAAATATTTTCAATGGGAACATACTGGTATCCAAAATACACATTTTGACCACAAGAAATCAGATGAATAAAACAAAAATTCTCATCTGATAAAGGTTTAATAACTGAAATAATCATATTGAACATAATTAGATAAGTAAAAACGTCTAAGCTGGGTGTTGGTGGCGCACACCTTTAATCCCAGCACTTGGGAGGTCGAGGCAGGCAGATCTTTGTGAGTTCAATGCCAGTCTGGTCTACAGAGTGAGTTCCAGGAAATGTGCAAAGCTACATAGAGAAACCCTGTCTGGAAAAAGCAAAAAAAAAAGTCTAATATCCAAAACATACATATTGAACACAAGAAATCTGACAAATAAAACACAAATTATTATCTGATAAAAATCTACTATCGAAATCATACATATTGAACACAAGAATTCAGAAAACCAAAATATTCTCATGTGATAAAGCTGAAATATCAAAAATATTCTTCTTGAACACAAAAAATTAAGTAAAACAAAAATACTCATCTGATAAAGGTATCATTTCCAAATATACTTATTGAACAAAATAAATATTAAAAAGAAAATAATAATCATGTGATAAACTTCAAATATCAAAAGCATACATATTGAACACAACAAATGAAATAAAATAAAAATTTTCAACAGATAAAGGGCTAATATCCAAAATATACATATTGAAAATAAATAATTAAGTAAAACAATAATTCTCATCTGATAAAGAGCTCATATCCAAATATACATATTGAACAAAATAAATAAGAAAAAGAAAGTAGAATTTTCACGTCAATTGTCAAATATCAAAAACAAACACGCCAGGTGGTGGTGGCGCACGCCTTTAATCCCAGCACATGGGAGGCAGAGCCTGGCGAATCACTGTGAGTTCTAGGCCAGCCTGGGCTACCAAGTGAGTTCCAGGAAAGGCGCAAAGCTACACAGAGAAACCCTGTCTCCAAAAAAAAAAAAACAAAAACAAACAAACAAACAAAAAAACCACATTGAACACAACCATTTAAATAAAACAAAGATTCTCACTTGATAAAATTCTACATAGAAAATACATACTGAAAACTAGAAATCAGATAAAAAATTCTCAATTCATATTGCTCTAATACATTTTTAAATTGATGAAATAAAAAGAAATTAACCTAATTATTGAAAACATATGAAATGATTTTCTAGTTTAAGTTACTATTATAGAATTTTAAGAATTACTATGGTTCATCAAAACATTAATTATTCCATTCTGTGTCTCATTTAACATTTAATTCTCTAATTTAAATATATGTTATTTTAAACACAAATCATGAAATGCCTTCACCAGCCAAAGAGCAGCTCTCCACTCAGCTAGAGTTTTCTCTGGTCCCCAGTGTTCCTGGGCAAACACAGTGAGACAGGAAGTAGATGGCAACTTCTGGTTAGGAAATGAAAAACTGAAGGAAACAATCTGCAACTGAATTTTGATAAAGGTGACTTGTATGTCCCATCAGCTTAAGAAAATAAGGGTAGTTAACTGGACACACAGTACTAGGAAGGTGGACATTGTCCCCCCCAATTCCAGAGATCATTTCTTCCAGTGGCTCTCAACCTTCCTAATGCTGTGACTCCTTAGCACAGTTCCTCACGTTGTGGGGACCCCAACCATAAAATTATTTTCATTGCTACTTCATAACTATAATTTTGCCACAGTTATGAGTTGTTATATAAATATCTGTGTTTTCTGATGGTCTTAGGTGACCTCTGTAAATGGATCCTTTGACCCCAAAGGTGTCGCAACCCCAGGTTGAGAAATGCTATTTTAGTCAAAGCCAAGAGCCCAGTTTCTGAGACTACAATGGGTCTTCCTGAGATGCTGTGTTCAAGGATGCCCTGTCCCATTTCCACAGAGGCAGAGGTACTCAGAACCTCCATGCTTATTCCTGCTGCACAGTGTGAAGTTTCTGAACCATCGTTGATGCAAAAACTTATCACTGTTCAACTCAAAACCATTACATCAAAAGTATTTTTGTACCATCTAGCCAAGAAGCAATATGAAAACTAGTCTAAAAACAGTCTTTTATTACATCATGCCAAAAGCTTCCCAGACCCTTCTTCTACATTGATTGGCTGGCTTCAGCTTTTAAGTCACAATTAGATTTTCTTCTGTTGATTTCCATTGCTCACACAAAGAGAGATTTGCATATATTTTAGGGAAACTGACAAATTTAACTATGAAAAGTCAAGGCCAGCTGTCTTCCTTGTAAGAGATGCAGAATGTATTCCCAGTACTGGGCAGCTATGTCTGTTTTCAAACTCTGATAGAAATAGTTGCTTCCCTTTCAGATGAAAATACACTATCATAGTTGCTTCCAATGGGGTGTAACCTGATGGTGACATCAGAGGCTACACTGTCTCCTCAGTTGTCTCCAGGAAGTTTCCCAAGCTGCAGCATCCCATAGCTCCCATGGCTCCAGTTCAGAGGTTCAGTTCATTATCATCATGGTGGGACATGCCAGTGTGCAGGCAGACACGGTGCCAGAGAAGTAGCTGAGAGTCCTACATTTTTCAGCCAACAGGAAGTGATCTCTTGTTTGTTTTTTACTAATTGGAGAACTTTCTTCTGTAGCTCATGCTTTCCTCACACAAAGTAATTGAGAATTGCTTTGATCCTTTATTCCTGCCTGTGCTGTTGAGAACTGGGAAGACAGTCCTGCCGCTCCTTCTATTTTGAGTCTTGACTGGTCAGTGAGAAAGAAAAATAGACCAGTGAAGGAGTTTCTTCCAAACCTTCTGGCATTTTTGTGGAACTTACAAGTGAAGAGGGACCTGTGCAATAATTGAGTTCACAGACCAACTTTAATCAGGTTTAGACACAGTAAAGAGAAAGATGAGCAAAAAAGTTGGTGAAATCTCTCATGCTGTGAAAGTAGATGACATTAGTAAAGAATACTGAAGTAATCAATGTTAGATAATCAATAACTGTCCTGACTGCCCAAGAAAAAGCTATCAAGAATCTAGATAAAGAAGAAAAAAACAAATTACTATAGTTATCTGAATACAATGGTGTGATCCTGACTAACCAGACTGTTATTTTCCAGGTTGAAAATGCTTAACCTGAGAGAAAAGCTATGAGTAGCCCTTGTTGTATTCTAATACAAATCTCTAGTCTCTGGAGCACATGGCTATAAAGCCTGTTTTATTTACTTAACATAATTTTGGGGATATCATTTCATCATCTTCACCATCTATTTTCTGCCTCTAAACACAAATGTGTCAGGAATTCTAGGCTGGTCCTTTCCTGCTCAGTGAGAATGCAAAAGGAACTGGGCAATGAAAGTTTTCATTCATTCTATGGTTTTTAATGTGAAAGGCATTGCAGAGGTACATGTGTAAGAATAGGAATTCATTGTCTACATATTACAAACAATGGTGTTCACAGTGCAGAAAGGGAGGGTTGGGAAGGAGCCATAAAATTTTCCACTTTTCTCCAGGTGGTGGTGGTGCAAGCCTTTAATCACAGCACTTGGGAGGCAGAGGCACGTGCATCACTGTGAGTTCAAGGCCAGCCTGGTCTACAGAGCAAGATCTAGAGACTGAACAGTCAGCTACAGCAAATGACCATTGAAAGAAATAAGCAAAAGCATTGTACAAGAAACAAAGCTGCACCTCATGAGTGGAGTTGTGTTCTCCGGTAGTGGGAGTCTGGGTTCTTCAGCTGGGTGGGGGCTGGGACCAGAGAAGCAGTGAGGTATACTGTCTTTGGACATTGGCTGACTCTCATTGCCATGTCTCATGAGATCCTTTCTCTGCCAGTGGGCTTACTGTCCAATGAGGATGTTGTAGTCTCCCCCATATTTGACTCAACAGTTGCAGGTCTGAGGTCTGTGATCCAAAAGGAACTTTTGTCAGATTGCTCTGTAATCACCTCTCTGGAGGACAAACAGGCTACATTTGAGGACACTGCAAAGAGAGTGAAAGTTTACCTTTGAATCAGACCCTTCTTAACACATATTGAACTTAGTTAGATAAATAAAACAAAAATTCCCATCTGATAAAGGACTACTATCAAAAATATACACATTGAACCCAAGAAATCAGATAAATAGCACAAAAATTCTGATCTGTTAGAGGTCTAATATCCAAAATATACATTTTGAACATAATTAGCTAAATAAAACAAACATTTTCATGTGGCAAATATTATATATATATATATATATATATATATATATATATATATATAACAAAAGAAATTAAATAAAACAAATATTTTCAATGGGAACGTACTAGTATCCAAAATACACATTTTGACCACAAGAAATCAGATGAATAAAACAAAAATTCTCATCTGATAAAGGTTTAATAACTGAAATAATCATATTGAACATAATTAGATAAGTAAAAAAAGTCTAAGCTGGGTGTTGGTAGTGCATGCCTTTAATCCCAGCACTTGGGAGGTAGAGGCAGGTGTATCTCTGTGAGTTTGAGGCCAGCCTGGTCTACAGAGTGATTTCCAAGATGCACAAAGATACATAGAGAAACCCTGTCTGTAAAAAGGCAAAAAAAAAAAGTCTAATACCCAAAACATACATATTGAACCCAAGAACTCTGACAAATAAAACACAAATTCTTATCTGATAAAAATCTAGTACTGAAAACATACATATTGAACACAAGAATTCAGAAAACCAAAATATTCTCATGTGATAAACTTGTATATCAAAAATATTCTTATTGAACACAAGAAATTAAGTAAAACAAAAATACTCACCTGATAAAGGTATCATTACCAAATATACATATTGAACAAAATAAATAAGAAAAAGAAAAAAATAATCATGTGATAATCTTTTAATAGCAAAAGCATACATATTGAACACAACAAATGAAATAAAACCAAAATACTCAACAGATAAAGGGCTAATATGCAAAATATATGTATTGAAAATAAATAATTAAGTAAAACAAAAATTCTCATCTGATAAAGACCTAACATCCAAATATACATATTGAACAAAATAAATAACAAAAAGAAAGTAAAATTTTCATGTCAGTTGTCAAATATCAAAAACAAACACATTGAACACAACCAATTAAATAAGACAAAGATTCTCATTTGAAAAATTCTACACAGAATATACATACTGAAAACTAGAAATCAGATAAAAAAATTCTCATTTCATATTGCTCTAATACATTTTAAATTAATGAAATTAACCTAATTATTGAAAACATATGAAATGATTTTCTAGTTTAAGTTATTATTATAGAATTTTAAGAATTAGTGTGGTTCATCCAAACATTAATGATTCCATTCTGTATCTTATTTAACATTTAATTATCTGATTTAAATATATGTTATTTTAAAAACAAATCTCAGTTGGGCTTAGTAATTTCAGCATTTGGAAGATATAAGCATGCCACTCTCTCTTAGTTTGAGGTGATCTTGGTCCACAAAGTAAACTCCAGGACAGTCAGGGATATGTAGAATTATCATGTCTCCAAAAAATTCCAAAAAGATGAAGTAATCTCAATTTATGAATTTTAATCTAACATAATCTAAGTGGATTCTGACTGGTTTCAACCAATACTTTACCTTTACGTTTTGTTATCTTTACTCACATTAAGAGGACTTTTTTGACAATGAAAATATGACAAAATGTGGAGAGTCCTTTTATAGAAATATAGAAAGCCCTTGAATCTTTCCAAAAACATCTAGTAGGGACTTTCATCACCTTCAAGTGATAGAAAACACAAGGAGTAATGGGGCATTTTTATCATTGGCATTTTAATAACTTATTTGGGAGCTAGAGAGATTTCTCAATATTACTGTTCCTCTTAGCTGCCAAAGTTTTGTTCCTAGCACCTACATCAGATGACTGAGAACTACTTGTATTTGTATTTCCAGGTCGAGGAGATCTAATGACTTCTCCTGGTCTCCTAGAGCACTAGATATGCAAATGGTGAACACAACACACACACACACACACACACACACACACACACTGTTTGTGTGTGAGTGTGTCTGTGTCTCTCTGTGTGAATCCATATTTTAAAAAATGTTTTCTTCATATATATGTTATATTCAAAATGGATTTAATTTAAGCATATAAGTTTAGCCAGTGTATATATCAGTTGCATGCCAGGTAGCAGTAGAAGACACAGAGTGTCTATTTCCCAGTGCCTGTAGTGACAGACAGTTGTGAGCTGTCCCTTGGTTGTTGGAAATAAAAGTCAGGCGCCTGTGGATGAACAGCCAATGCTCATAGGTGTTGAGCCATCTGTTCAGCCACATGAACATTTCATAACAGCAGTAAGATGTGAGTGGATGATCCTGAGTTCATCTTTACCTCAGCCCTAATTATCCAAATGAGATCCAAGCTGATAGCATCATTAAATCACTTAGATTGCATGTTTAAATAAGTTTCCATGCTGAAATATCCACAACATGAGGGAAGACTAGAAAATGATCAGGGGTGAAACTGACAATACTAGTCTTTTAAAAGTAGCTGACCACTTGACCAAAGCCACAAGACTGAGTCTATTGCCAGTGTCATAAGTGAGCAGCAATGCAAGCTGACAAGGATATATGTCATGTGTACTCTTGCTGGAATTTAAACCTTTTATACAGAAACAAAAAGAACTTGTAGATATGAAAACTAATCTATCTGAAGGGGATCACAAGCAGCTTCCATGATGCCCACAAAGCCTTCAGTTAGGAACCATTTTTATTGTGACTTCAGATGACATCCAGGTTGTCAGGCAATCCTGAGACTTAAACAGAAGTCACTCCAAGAGTGGGACACTCAAGCATTTACAAAGAGCTGTAAAGTATGGAGGGATTGTTAGGGAGAGAACTTTGGGTGTAAAAGCCAAAATATCAAATGGACAGAGAACAATGCTTGATGTGTACCTGAGGACAAGCTGATTCCTGCTGTGCCCTTTTTAGCTACTCACCTGTGATGTGTCAGCCATATCCAGGTCTTCTAATTTTTTCTTTTATTGGTAACTACCTGTACTTGTCAATGAAAATGACCAGTTCTCCTCACTTTGCATCTCTCCTTAGTCCTTAATGTTCCTCAGTCTCTACCCTGACATCCCTCTACTCTGCCTGCATGGCAGGAATAAGCATATTCTGAAGTCATTTATATCACTTTCTTTGACTAACTAGTGTGACAGTGGAACACATGAACTTGTAATTACCCTGTGAATCACATTATGGGAAAAGACTGAGTCCTCAAGATGAAAATGATTCGAGAAACATATACCCCTTATCTGACCACATGGCTGGAGAGACAGGACCCGAAAATGGGGGAAGGTTTTAGAGATGGAAAAGTTCATTATAAGACTTCATTAGATTGCTCATTTTTGTTTATGTTTTGCCTTCTACCTAAACCTTTTAAGACCTAAAGAATGCATTAGGTACATTATATATCCATAATAAAATTAGTATAACTCAATAAATATCATGTTTTCATTGTTCATTAGTAATGTGCTTTCTTTCTTTTTTCTTCTTTTCTTCTTTCTTTCTTTCTGTCTTCCTTTCTTCTTTTTGTTTTAAAATATGATATTAGAAATATCCTTTTCAGCCCTGGGACTCACTTTATAGATTAAACTGCCCTAGGTCACCAGAGAGATCTGCCCACTTTTCTTCCAGAGTGACTGCATTATAAGCAGACACATCACAAGTGGATAACTTGATTTACTTAAAGGGATTAGTAAGGATCAATATCTGAGCCTGGTATCAAGGGTACAGGCTCTGGCTCTTACTATAGTAATAGAAGATGGCTCCCCTAAATCTGATCCCTAATGCTTTTCAGTCTATTGTCTTCCAATTATGACTTTTACTTGTTTTATTTTATCATCAATTCTGTTATAACTCAAGGGAATATGAGAGGGTTCTGTCTATATTCTCTCGATGATGAAACTCACCTTCAATGAAACATTTGATTTTATATATGGTTAAGTGTAACTGCTCATCTCACTCATCCTGCTGTGGATATCACTCTGTATAAAAAAAACACTGATTGGTCAGTAGCCAGGCAGGAAGTATAGGTGGGAAAAGAGGAAGGCAGGAGAGAGAGACATTGCCAGCCACCACCATGAAAAGCAAGATGTAAGGTACTGGTAAGCCATGAGCCATGTGGCAAAGTATTGGTTAATAGAAATGGGCTAAATATAAGAGTAAGAGTTAGACAGTGGTAGGCCTGAGCTAATGGCCAAGCAGTTTAAATAATGTAAGTGTCTGTGTGTTTATTTTATAAGTGTTTTTTTGGACTAACAGGGCTTGGCGGGGCCTGGAGAGGTCTCCAGCTACAAATGGCTGAGAATATTAAAAAAAAAAAAAACAATTCAAAATGGGGCTAAAAACAGCTTCCTAGTTGTCTTGCTCAAGTTGGCAAGTACTTGGTGTTTGAATTTGACCACCAGTTTGGAGGGAATGAAGTGCCTGAAAGCAGCACATTAGGATGCGTGGTAGATTTAGCCCTTACTAGTATAAAAGAAAGTGGTTTCTGGGCTACATGCTGCTTTGATTAAAATGCTTCTGGTAGTTGATGATACACATGGCTCCAGACCCAGAGCTGGCAGTAAACTGCACCACCTCCATGTTGGAAAGCTGAGGTGGAAAGAGCCAGCAGCCACATTGGCCATTTCAGTCTTAGAATGCTGAAGTTTAATACAATAGATCCACAATAAGACAGATTCAGGTGGAAAAACTGAATCTGTCTTACCGTGTTTTACAACGTGTTTAAAAATGTATGTAGGCTTGAAAGAAAAAATAGGAATATATACAGTTATAAAAAATAGATAGTTTTTAAAAATAAAGTCAGTAAAGAGACAGTAAAGGTAGTATAAAAAATAAGCTATGTAAAGATGGACCCAAGGGAATATCTATGTGTCACTAAATAAGTCCATTGGCAGAACAATAATGCTCAGAGTAGTGCTCCCAATTTTCACCAAGGAACTGTGAGAAAGAACTGTTCATACCCAATCACAGATCCCTGATTTCAGGAACTAGGGGGAGATACATGTACAAACAGATAAAAAAAATACACAAAACATACACATGTATGTGAGACACAGAGAAACAAAGAAAGAGATACTTAGAGAGACAAAGAAAGTGAGAGTGGGAGAACACTATCAATTTGATGTTAACAAATGCTTGCAGGTGTGTCATCTCAGAGAGCAACAAGGGGAGCAGGGAACAGTCTCACTCCCTGTATCCACACATTTAGATGTGTGACCAGGTCTCTCCAACTGCTGCTTGGAGAACCAAACACACAAGGCCTTTCCAAGCAAGTAACAAAACAATCAACTCAAACTCACAGCAACTAACATCTCACACTAACCAGCACCTGATAGAATGCATTCTGGGAACTCACATACTTCTGTCTCAATCCATGAGTACTATGACTCCTGCCATAGGCTCTGTTTTTGTTTCTTTTTAGAGGAAGCAGAATAGTCTTTGTCTTCATGTCATTCCTGTGCACATTTGAGGATCTTCTACCACTGGAAAGAATTCAGAGAAACAATTTGGGCAAAAGCATACAGTAAAGATGCAGCCTACCATAAACACAGACCTGAATTAACGATGGCAGAGTGGGCCTGAGATTGAAACCACAAGGTTTGAATGAATGAAAACCCATTCTTCATGTTCTCTTCTGTGATTAAGTTCAGGTGATCTCACTGATAATTTTTGTCAATGGTCATTTTTAGTACCTGACTGGTAAGTCTTTGCACCTTCTGCTTCACCTGCATCTTGGTGAGGAAGTTTTGGTGGGATGGTGTCTCCATGGTGCTCTTTGTAGATAGATGTACACAAATTAACTTGCAGTATGACAAGGCAAAGTGGATGGACAGACCACTCTGAGTCCTATTCAAATGTTTGAGAAAGCTTGCTTACCAATGATTCAATGACACCTCAAATTATTTTGCCCCAAGTTTCAGATGCCCCCTTTGGGGAAGTCAGCTATGTCCTCTATTTGAAGGTAAGTAGTTATCTCAGCTATCTGTTTCTCTCTGTCCTCATAGCACATTCTCCAAGTAACCAAGTAGAGAGAGTCATGAGAAAATTGTCATGGTTCACAATCACCTCAGTCATTTAGAGTTTGCACAAATATCTTGACAGGTCACTCTAACTATATAACTATTAATGGAGAAGACATAAGGGCAGAACATGGTCACCAGATTCAATAAGTCACCTCAATGACATCCTAGGACACATAGAGCTTCTGGGAAGTACCTGAAGTGACCCAGTGTAGTTGAAGCACAGTGATGTCCTGCCTTGAAATGGGCACACCTCATTAATCCCTCCTGCTTTAATATTGGTCTCATGTTCACTCCTCAATTACTATCCTCCAAAAGGAACAAAAGCCAAGAGTTCCCAGCAAAAAGCTTTGGCCTTACCAGTTCCTGACCTCTGAGCCAGAGCAATTAATATCCTGGAACCCTTGAATTTCAAGAGCCATGATACACAGGGAAATTCTGTTGGTTCCCAGAGACTCCAATTTTCTGTGACCCATTACTGGAAGATTCAGCTCAAGCCACCTTCCTCCAAGAAGCTTCCATTTTCCTGCACAGAACTCATTACACAATTTTCTTGACCATTTCTTTCTTGATGTTTTACACTGAGGCTGAAGATCAGTTTTCTTATATCACTCTCTGGTCTCTCTACCCTCACCATTCTCTTTCTTAATTAGACTCTTCACCATGCCATCTTGTTCATCAGTAAATGGTGAAGATATTGAATAAACTTCCCATGGGCAGTTGGTTTTGCCATAATATAGGTGACATCACAGATGTTGCCAGGGATCTCCAGGATAAAACAGAATGTCCAGGGAAGAGTTGCAGATGTCATGCGAACTGACATTGCTTCCCTGCTAATGAGCTTTCCTCATAGTACACTAGAAGTCAAGCTGACCTTTCCAGGAGCCTCTGCTGAGATTCAAGGGAAGCCCTTCAGTACACTCTTCATCCAAAGCCAGAGATCTCTCTCCAATTGATTGGACATACTTTAGTTATTTCCATGTGAGGAACTGAATGTTTATCTCCTACTGAAATTTCATGTACACAAGGTAATAGTATCAGAAATTTATGTATGTTATAGTTCATCATAAGTACCTGCATCTTCTTATCTCCTTACCACAGGACATTATAGACTTAATGCTGACCGAGAAGGACACTTGTTAAACAATTTCCTGTTAATGATTCTACAGGGAACAGCTAGGCAGAGTTATGCTAGAGGAAGAGGCTGACACAGCATAGGAAAAAAGTACTCATAGGAGTGGTATACAGTCATGGAGCTAAATGGGACTAAAATCTGTGTCATCAGCATGTGAGCACTGGGTGATTTATTCTCTGTTCAGTAGCTGAAGTGTTCTGCTGTTACTGGGTAGACAGCTGGAGTCTTCCACACAGAACATGAATTTACTACACAGCAAAGGATATTCAAGAAAATCCTTTGCAAGCCCCTTCAAATGTAGGAACATAGACTCTAGGGTGCCAATGGACAATCTAGATCAATGATTATTAATTTTCCATATCTCTGACTATTTAAATAGCACTACCAATAGTTCATCATGTTGTGATGAACACTAAACATAAAGTTAAGAAACAATTAAACAATTTTGCAACTGTTATGAATCATAGTTCAAATATTTGATGTGCAGGATATCTGAAATGCAATACCTAATGGGGTGGTGACCCACAACTTGAGGACCACAGCTCTGAATACAAACAGAAATCTCAAATCCTGGCATTGATGCTAAGGCAGTGTGATTCTTAGTATTTATTAATAGACTGAATGAAACAAGTCACCTTGTAAGAGGGACACTAAATGAGGAATTATATAGATCAGACTTTACTTTGAGCATGTCTATGAGGGATTTAATTAATTAATTGAGATAAGACTCCCTAAAATGGGCAGTATCATTTCATTGTCTGCAACCTGTACTGTGTAAGTATGAAGAACCTCGAGCATAAGCATTAGCAAACAGGCAGCATAGGTCATTTCTTTATCTCTGCTCTTGGCTGTTGATGTGATATGATTAGCTGAGTTCCTACCTTTATTTCCCAAAAATGGAACTGTACCTGGAATTGTGTGCTTTGATCAATTTTTCCCATTCTTAGTTGCTATGCCTGATAACTCAATGTAATAATGATGTTATGAAAGCACTCTATGACAGAATGGTTTTCACAAGTCAGTGAGGTGTGTATTTCATGAAATGCTCATACCTGTCTCAGAAGAAGAGATCCTACTTCCTCCTGAACACAACCTGACTTTCCATGCCACAGGTTTACAAAGACACAGAGACACCCATAGTCTCATAAACCACTTCACCATGTAAACAAATGTACCCTGATATTGTCTTGCCATATCAAGTTCTATGCTAAATTGTTCCAATGTGTTATATACAAGCTTCATTTCAATGAATGTATTTTTCTTTGAATTCCCTACCATTATACTTTTCACATATGTGGAATTGGATCTGAATTCACTGCCTTGACTATGAATTTCAATCGTATACCATATCCTTCCTTGAAGGTCAGAAGAAGCTCCTTAAAGCTGAGAGCAAAGTAGTACCTTAAATTCCAGGTATGTGTGGGTATAAGTAATGACTAGCTATGTTTCCACTAGTTACTTCAGTTTGGAGATTAACTCTAGGGCTGATGTACACACATCCCTGTGAAAACTTCTTAGTTTCCCTCTAATTTCTATGCCTCTTCATTAAGGTTTCTGTAAACAGATCTTTGACAAATTTCTTCCTTCAAAATAAATAGACCTTATTAGATGTGAAAAGTCACTTTGATTTTCTCCTTAACAGGCCCCTTTGAGCTAATCCAATTCTATCTATGGAGAATACGGTATTGGGCTAGGAACTGAAATAACCACAGGTACAGGTTTAGAATGCAGGTCTGAGGAACAGATTTCAAATCAAGGGCAGGACAGCAGGCACACCCCAGAAATTCTTGATTATGTCTTTGTCAGTTTAGCCTGTTTGCATGTCAGTTTCTTCTGCCTAGAAAAAGATGGGTTGGGATGCATCATGGATGACTTATAAAATCACATTCTTCATAAGTGGGACTTTTTGTTTGTTTTTTGAATGTTTTTGGTGTGTGGGGTGATGAGCAAGCATTTACATGATCTAAGGTGCACATCTCTGTCTGGTGAAACTCTCTTTCTGGAAACAGAGGAATCTGATCCTAAACTTATAAACAAAGTGCTGAAAATGTTGCTTTAGAGCAGAGAATCACTTCACTTAGATGAAAAAAAAATTAACACTACCCTGCATGACTGTTCCCAAATATTGTGTGTGACTCCTGTCCTTTGCCATTTGGAAAGACTCACCAGCTAGCTATTCTTTATTGATTAACCACTTTCAGATGCTAAAAGCAAAAAAGATGGAGAGAAAGGTAGAAATCTTCATTTTTGATCCTAAATACAGAGTTGTGTTTGCCTGTTCCAATGTCAGAATACTATTCCTTATCTGGCTAATCTAAAAACAAATAAAAGCCATCTATGCCCTTTGGTGTATTTTAATAGAAGCACATACATTATTTTGGTGACTTACTAGAATTCATGTAGTTTATATTTAGTCCAAATATTAATATTTTCTTCTCTGTCTTGCTATTCATATTTGGAAGGTTTGCTTGTTTGAGTTGAAGTTAACTGCCCCAATTATAATGGGGGGGGATTTTTTTAACATAACCTATTGTAACAGAATATGTTTGGGACTTGTAAAAGTTTTTTCATTGAAAAAATTAGAATTTAAGAGGATCCTGTTACATGTGGGGAAATAAATCAGAGTTAGCAAAGCTTGCAAAAACAGATTTTTTAGCACTTTGATGGGAGAAGCACTTTATTTTTTGCTTATGTTTTAAAATTTTATAATTAATTTAAATTTGCATATCAGCATGTATTCTGCTGTCCTCCCTCCTCCCACCCCCCTCCTCTCCCTCCATTCCACCTCCCATTCCCATCTCCTCCAGGGAAAGGACTCCCCTGGAGATTCAACTCAGCCTGGTAGATTCAGTCAAGGAAGGTCCTGTCCTCTCCTCCCTTCACCCAGGCTGAGAAAAGTGTCCCAGCATAGGCCCCAGACTCCAAAAAGTCATCCCATGAACCAAGTACTGGTCCTGGTCCCACTGCCTGTGGGACTCCTAAGTTCAAGTTCATCAACAGTCTCACTTATCCAGAGGGCCTGATCCAGTTCCATGGGGACTCCTCAGCTATTGGTTCATGGTTCATGTGTTTCCACTAGTTTGGCTATTTGTCCCTATGCTTTTTCCAACCATGGTATCAATATCTACTGCTCATATAATCCTCCTCTTTCTCACCGATTGGACTCCCAGAACTCCACCTGGGGCTTGGGTGTGGATCTCTGCATCTGCTTCCATCAGATATATGACAATTCTATCATGACAGACAGGGTATTCTGCCATCCAATCACTAGAGTAGGTCAGTTCAGGCACTCTCTCGACCATTTCCAGTTGTCTATTGTCGAGGTAACTTTGTGGATTTCTGGGGACCTCTCTAGCATTTTGCTTCTCCTATTCCCATGGGGTCTTCATTTATCATGGTATTTCTTTCATTGTTTTCCTTCTTCGTTCTGAACCACTGAGACCTCCTGCTCCCCTAAGCTCTCTTTCCCCCAACTCTTGCCCTTCACCTTCCACCCCCATCCATATCGACAAGTTTGCTCATTTAGATCTCATCCATTTGTCTGTCACTGGGCAATTCATGTGTCTTTCTCCGGATCCTCTTTACTAGGTAGCTTCCCCCTGAAGATGTGAGTTGCAGTCTGGTTATCCTTTGCTTTACATCAAGTATCCACTTATGAGTGAGTACATACATATACCCAAGGAATGCTCAATCATACCACAAGCACACAAGCTCAGCTATGTTTGTAGCAGCAATGTTTGTAATAGCAAGAACTTGGAAACAACCTAGATGCCCTTCAACTGAAGAATGGAAAAATAAAATGTGGTACATATACACAATGGAGTACTACTCAGCAAAGGAAAAAAATGACTATATGTCTGATATTAGGCCTTTATCAGGTGAGAATTTTTATTTTATTTAACTAATTATATCCACTGTGTGTATTTTGGAAATGAGACCATTAACAGATTTGAGTTTTTGTTCGATTTATCTGATATCTTGTGTTTAATAAGTATATTTTGGATATTGGACCTTTACTGAGGAGAAATTTTGTTTTTTTCTAATTTCTTTGTTCCATGTGTATATTTTAGATGTTAGATTTTTAACACATGAGAAATTTTGTTTTATGTATCTGATTTATTCCATTCAATATGTTTAATTTTTATCTTACACCTACCAGTGAGAATTTTGTTGTTTCTAATTTTTGGTATCAGCATATATATGTATTTTGCACATTAGAACTTTATCAGTTGACAATGTTTGATTTATTACCTGATTCCTTGTTTTAAATATGTATATTTTGTATATTAGACTTTTATCACATGAGAATTTGTGTTTTATTGATCTGATTTCCTGGGTTCAACATGTATATTTTGGATATTACACCTTTAGCATTTGAGAATTTTTGGTTTATTTATCTGACTTCTTTTGTTTATTATATATATATTTTAGATATCACAGATTTATCATTTGAAACTTTTTGTTTTATTAAATTTCTTGTGTTCCTTAAGGATATTTTGGATATTAGACCGTTATCAAGTCAGAATTTTTGTTTTGTTTATCTGATTTCTTGTGTTCAATATGTATAATTTGGATATTAGACCATTTTCAAATGAGAATGTTTGTTTTAATTATTTGATGTCATTTGTTCAAAATATATATATTTTAAAACTTTATCAGGTGTGGGTTTTAATTGAATTTACTTTCTTGTGGACAATATGTATATTTTTGTATTAGACATTTATCATATTTAAATTTTATTTCATTTATCTAATTTTTGGGGATCAATGTGTATATTATGGATATTAGACTTATCGTTTGAGAATATTTGTTTAATTCAATTTCTTGTGAGAATTTTGTTTTCTTTTTGTGATTTCTTGTGTTCATTGTGTATATTTTGGATCTTAGACCTTAATTTTGTGAGAGATTTTATTTTATTTCTCTGATTTCGTGTGTTTAATATGTATATTTTGCATATTAGAACTTTATCAGATGAAAAATTTTGTTTTGTTTAATTTTTCTATTATATATATGTATATATGTACATATAAACATATGCATACATATATACATATATATTCATATACCTATACATATATATACATGTATATATATTTGTTTTTTGAGACAACATTTCCCTGTGTAGTTTTGCACCTTTCCTGGAACTCACTTGGTAGCCCAGTCTGACCTCGAACTCAGAGGTCCACCTTGCTCTGCTTCCCTAGTGCTGGGATTAAAGGCATGCACCACCACTACCCAGCTACAATATGTATGTTTTTGATATAAAATCTTTATCAGAGGAGAATTTTTGTTTTATTTCTTTTGTTTCTTGGGTTCAATGTGGACATTTTGGATATTAGACCTTTATCAGGTGGGAAATTTTGTATTATTTATCTGATTTCTATTGCTCAATATGTATATAATGTTGTAAATATTTATTAGGGGAGAATTTTTGTTTTATTTATTTTCTTGTGTTCAATAAGTATTTATTTGATATTTCATGTTTATCTTGTGAGAATTTTCTTCTCCTTCCAATTTCTTGTGTTCAATATGTATTTTTTGGATATGAGATATTTATCAGATGAGAATTTTTGTTTCCTTTAATTGCTTGTTTTCAATAAGCATAATTTTGGTTTTTTATCTTTATCACATGAGGATCTTTTTTTTTTATTTTTCTGATTTCTTGTGTTTACTGTGTATTTTTTCAATATTGACATTTATTAAATGGTAATTTTTTTTTACTTTATCTGATTCCTTGAGTTCAATATGTGTATTTTGGATATTAGAAAATAATCTGATGAGAATTTTTGTTTTATTTAATTTTGTATGTTCAATATATTTAATATGGATATAAATATTTACCATGAGATATTTTTTGTTTTATTTAATTTTATGTGATAGATATATATTTTTTGGATACTCGACAGTTATCAGATGAGAATATTCCTTTTAATTTCTTGTGTTCAATTAGTATGTTTTTGATATTTGACATTTATCACCTGAGAATTTTGTTTCCTTTTTCTAATTTCTTGTGTTCAATAAGTACGTGTTGTATATTAGAGCTTTATCAGGGGAGAATTGTTATCTTATTTAGTTTTTAGTGTTCAATAATTATATTTTTGAAATTAACCTTTAACAAATGAGGATTTTGTATTCTTTTTGTGATATCTTGTGTTAAATATGTATCTTTTGGATATTAGAACATGATCACAGGAGATTTTAATTTTATGTATCTGATTTCTAATGCTCAATATGTATACTTAGGATACAGCCATTTATGATGGAAAAATTTTTATTTTATTTAATTTATTGTGTTCAATATGTATACTTAGGATATTAGAACTTATAAGCTGAGAATATTTGTTTTATCTAATTTCTTATGTTCAATAACAATATTTGATATTTTACCTTTATCACATAATCATTTTTGGAGCTTTTGATTACTTGTTATCAATATGTATATTTTGGATGTTAGACCTTTGTCAGATGATAATTTTTGTTTCATTTATCTGGATCTTGGCTTTAGTACATATATTTTTGATATTAGACCTTTAGTGGATAATAAAATTTATTTTACTGGAGGGGATGTGGAGCAAGGGGAACTCTCCTCCACTCCTGGTGGGAATGCATGCATGTACAGCCACTTTGGAAATCAGTATGTTGCTTCCATAGAAAATTGGGAATCCATCTTCCCCAAGACCCAGCTGTAGCACTATTGGGCATATACCCACAGAATGCTCAATCATACCACAAGGGCGTTTGCTCAGCTATATTCAGATCAGCATGGTTTTTAATAGCCAGAACTTTGAAAAAACCTAGATACCCTTCAACTGATAAATGGATAAAGAAAATGTGGTACATATACACAAATGAGTACTACTCAGCAGAGAAAAATAATGACATTATGAGGTTTGCAGGCAAATGGATGGATCTAGGAAAATCATCCTGAGGGAGGGAACCCAGACTCAAAATGATAAACATGGTATGTACTCACTCATAGTAGAACACTACTTGTAAAACAAAGAAGACTAGATGGATACTCAACTCCAGGGAGGCTACCTGGAAAATGGAACCTTAGGAAAGACACATGGATCTCCAAATGACAGAGAAATGGATGAGATCTACATGAACAACCTGGACGACAGTGGGAGTAATGAAGGGCAAGGTTTGAGGGAAAGAAAGCTTAGGGGAGCAGGAGATCCCATCTGTATCAAGAACAGAAAGGAAGAACAAGGAATAAGAGACCATGATAAATGATGACCACATGCAAACAGGAATAGGCAGAGTGCTGGAGAGGTCCCTAGAAATCCACAATGATACATCCTCTGTAGACTGCTGGCAATGATCAAGAGAAAGTCTGATCTGACCTAGTATTGTGACCGGATGGCCAAACACCCTAATGTTCATGCTAGAACTCTCATCCAATAACTGATGGAAGTGGATGCAGAGATCCTTCGACAGGCTCCAGGTGGAACTCCAGGAGTCCAATTATGGAGAAAGAGGAGGGACTGAAAGAATGTGAATTATTGAGTGCAAAATTGGAAAAGCACAGGGACAAATAGTCAAACTAATAGAAACACATGAACTATGAACCAATAGCTGAGGAGTCCCCTGCTGAATCATGCTCTCTGGATAAGTGAGACAGTTGAATAGCTTGAACTGTTTGGGAGGCACCCAGGCTGTAGGACACAGACCTATCTTTAGTGCATGAGCTGGCTCTTTGGAACCTTGGGCTTACACAGGGATACTTTGCTCAGACTGGAAGGAGGGGCCTGGACCTACCTGTACTGAATCCACCAGGTTTAATTGAATCACCAGGGGAGTCTTAGCCCTAGAGTAGATGGGAATGGAGGGGAGGGGATGGGGGGAAGGTGGGGTTTGGTTATGGGAGGGTGGAGGATGGGGGAACCCATGGCTGATGCATAAAATTAAAACACAAATATAATAAATAAAAAAGGGAAAAAACAATAATTCTCATCTAATATAATTTTAATGTCAAAAATATATGTATTGAGCATAATTAGGCAAAATACAAAAAAGTCTCATTTGATAAAAGTTTAATATCAAGAATATATATATATATATATATATATATATATATATATACTAAAAACAAGATATCAGAATAAGAAAACAAAATCCTCACGTAATAAAAGTCAAGTGCCAAAAATATAATTATTATAAACATGCTGTGGGATGTTCTGTATGTCAAATGTGTTGCTCTGATTGTTTAAAATAAAGTTCTGATTCGCCAGTAGCCAGGCTGGGAGGATAGGGTAGGAGGGACAAGGAAGAGGAGAAGGCTGGGAAGTGAATCCTGGGGCAGAGAGATGCTGGCAGCCACCACCATGACAAGAAAGATATATGGTATTGGTAAGCCAGGAGCCATGTTGCAACTTATAGATCAATAGAAATGGGCTATATATAAGAGTAATAGCTAAACAATGATAGGCCTGAGCTAATGGCCAAGCAGTTTAAATAATATAAGTGTCTTATGTTTATTTGATAAATGGGATACCACACTACTGGGGCTTAGTGGGAACTGGAGAAAGGCTCTCCAACTATAAACACAAGCAATTATATGAAAGAAAAATTCTCATCTCATAAGTATCTTATATCCAAAAAATACATATTGAACACAAGAGAGAAGAAAATTCTCATGTAATAAAAGTGAAATATCAAAAAAATACTTATTGTACACAAGAAAATAAATAAAACAAAAATTCTCCCCTAATACATACTTATATCCAAAATATACATATTGAGCACTAGAAATTAGATAAATAATATAAAAATTCTCATCTGATAAAAGTCTAATATCCAAAATGTTCATATTTATCTCAAGAAACCAAAGAAATAATTATTCTCCCCTGATAAAGGTCTTATATCAAAAATATACATATTGAACAAAAAAATTATACAAAAAATTTTTTTTCATCTGATAAAGGTCTAATATCTAAAATATACATATTAAACTCAAGATATCAGAGAAATAAAAAAATCTCTCCCAAAATTAAGTTCTAATATCCAAACTATACAGAGTGAACACAAGAAATCAGAAAAAGAAAAAAATTATCATGTGAAAAAGGTATAATATAAAAAATATGCGTATTAAAAAATAAATTAAATAAAACAAAAATTCTTATCCTATAAAAGGCTAATATTTAAAATATAAATAGTGAAAACAAGAAATTGAACAAAGCATTTTCATCAGATAAAGTCTAATATACACATTGATCGCAAAATATAAGATAAACAAAACAAAAAATTAATTCTGATAAAGGTCTAATACAAAAATTATATAAATTGTGCACAAGAAATTATATTCAATAATAAATCTTCATCTGATAAAACTTGAAACAAATAAAATATTTTGAAAAAAGACATCAAATAAAACAAATATTCTCATCTGAAAAGGGTCTAATATCCAAATTATATATATTGAACACAAGAAACCAGATAAATAAAACAAAAAATTCTCATTAGATAATGGTCTGATAACAAAAATGTTCTTATTGAACACAAGAAAGTAAATAATACAAATATTTTAATCTAATAAAATTCTAATATCCAAAACAAATATTGAACAAAACATATCAGATAAATAAAATGAAAATTTTCATCTGATAAGATCTAATATCCCAAACAAACATATTAAACTAATGAAATTATATAAATAAAACAAAAAATCATATGATAAAGATCTAATAACAAAAATATAAATATTGAACATAAGAAATCAGAAAAAGAAAACAAATTCCTCATATGATAGAGGTCAAATATCAAAATATATGTATGAACACAAGAAGTGAAATAAAACAAAAATTCTCCACCCATAAAGGTCTCAAATCCAAAATATACCTATTGAACACAAGAAATCAGAAAAAGAAAACAAAATCCTCATCTGATTAAGGTCAAATATTCAAAATATACTTATTGAACCTAAGAAATGAAATGAAACAAAAATTGTCACCTGATAAAGGTCTAATACCAAAACTATAAAAGCAAAAGTTTGCATGTGATAAGCATCAAATATCAAAAATATTGTTATTGAACATATGCTATTAAATTTAAAATTTCTCATCTCATAATGGTCTAATATCAAAAATATACATATTGAACACATAAAATCAGATAAATAAAATAAAATTCTCACCTGATACAGGTCTAATACCAAAATTATACATATTGGATACAAGAAATAAAATAAACAAATATTCTCCCTGATGAATTTCTATATTGAAAATACACATATTGAGCATTACACATCATATTAACAATACAAATTTCAGGTGATATATGTCTTATAGCAAAAATATATATATTGTACATAAGAAAAAATAAAAAAATAAAGATTTTCATCTGAAAATGTCTAAAATCAAAGTATACACACTGAACAAAAGTAATTAAAAATTTTTAAAAAATCTCTGGTGATAAACATTAAATATCCAAACAATCAAACTGAATATATAAGATTAGATAAAACAAAAATTCTCACCTGATAAAGGCATAATATCCAAAATATTCATGTTGAACAAAAGAAATCAGATAAATAAAACAAAAATTCTCATGTGATAAAGGTCTACTGTCCAAAATAAACATTTGGAACATAATTAGATAAATAAAACAAAAATTCTCATGTGATAAAGATCAAACATTCAAATATACTGCTATGGAAAACAAGAATTAAATAAAACAATAATTCTAGCAGTAAAGTTCAAATATACAAAATATACAAATTGGTACTAAGAAATCAGAAAAATAAAACAAAAATTTTCATCTAATAAAGGTCTAATATCCAAAATATATATATTGAACACAAGAATATAAAAAAAAGAAAAATTCTCACATATGATAAAGCTCTAATATGAAAAATATCCATACTGAACACAAGAAATCAAAAAATTAAAGAAAAATTCTCATCTGAAAAGTTCTAATATCCAAAATATACATATAGAACACAAGAAATCAGATAAATACAACAAAAATTATCATTTGATAAAGGTCTAATAGCAAATATAAGCATATGTAAAACAAGTAGTTAAATAAAACAAAAACTCTCGTCACTCAAAGGTCTAATATAAAAAATACAAATATTGATCCCAACAAATCCGTCAAAAATCAAAAATTTCTCTTCTGAAAATTGTGTAACAACAAAAATTCTCATCTTATTATGTTCTAACATCCAAAATGTACATACTGAACACAAGTAATCAGAAAACCCAAAAATTCTAATGTGATCAAGATCAAATATCAAAAATATTGTAATTGACTATACAAAATTAGATAAACAAAATTATTTTGTGTCAAACATCCCACTCCTAACTTTCACCACAGGTGCTGTATTGATGGGTGGTCCTACTGAATTTAAAAACTATTTTCTTAACTCATCATAGACTTTATGAGACAGAAAGAAGGAATTAATCCATTTAAATATACATGCATTTATGAAAGTCTCCAGAGGAAACAGGTTTTTTGGTTATTTTTTCTTGCATTCAAAGAATGATGTAGTCACTGACACTCAGAGAATTTGCAGGATAATTCATAGTTGTATTAATTAAGGTTTTACAAGATATCATTAATTCATACTTGCATTAATCAAGGTTTTGCATGACATCATTTTGTAAAGTGAATGACTTTCATTTTCAAAACTCAATATGTGTTTATTAAAACATGTAATTAAGGATGATGGACTTTGAGGCAGTATCAATTGCCATATAGGTATATGTTACAAATCTTGGTCATTATAAGAATGGCCAAGGAATCATAAATATAACCATCATCTGTTGTGTATTTTGAACAGAAAAATTAAATCCCAAAATTATTTCTGTGCATTTTTTTTACATTTTTAATGAACTAGTATCACGTTTCATTTTTATCTCCTCTTGCCATGTCTGCTACTGTTTGATCTTTCCAAAGACCTGAGTTCTGATGAGCAAACATATGGAGCCACATGACGCCTGGGGCCAGGGATCCAGGAACATGAATTGCTGGATTGTTTCCTCACCAGAGCAAAGAAATGGGAAAATAGAACCAATGACTATAGAGTCAAAGAACTGTGAAGAGTTGGTCTTTGTCCTACTGGAACCAGCATGACATCATGTTTGCAAAACCTTGATGAATATAAGTATTAATTAATGACATCATACAAAACCTTGTTTAATACAAGTCTGAATAATGTTGTCATGCAAAACCTTGATTAATACAACTGTGAAATAATGATGTTAAGCAAAAATAATCAAGGACACTGAACATTATAATTAATCTCTAACTGAAACAATCCTGTCAGCTGTGTTAGGGTTAGAGGAGAATAAAACTATCAGCTTCTGGATGAGGATAAATCTCTGCAAACACCTGGTCAGCCAAAAGAGGGTGGACACAGGACCAGGGTGTGACCCAGGAGAGCACAATGACATGTATTATGACTAGTATTTCCCCATATAGTAACTTTTAAAAACTGCATTTTTAGATAAAATATATGATTCCTACACAGGACATTTTTCCTTACCCTTATTAAAATACATTTCTTTTCAAAAACTTTTTTAAGTTATGACATCTGTGATGATGTATTCAGTCAAGCCAACAGAATAGATTGTCTTAGACCACTTTCTGCTACACTTACCTAAGTAATCCAGACAGTCTCTAACTCATGAGTCATTTTACTATGAGGAGTTGAACCTGAGTTGTGTGTCTTGGAAAGACCATGAATGGTGGTTGCTCATTTCTAAATTAAAAATTTTGTTTATTCTCTATGAGGCAAAAGAGAGTGTCGATGTCCAATGTTGTTATTGAAAGATATGTACTGTTATATTAAGTTCATCCAAAATGATTTGTCTTCTTAATCCTGGGGCCTCTTTACATGATGCTCCTTGAACCATGTGTGTATTGATGGGATCACACCAGGCATGTTTGCACATTTGTTTCATTTTATAACCAGGAAAGGATATGGTGCAGAAAGTTTCATTGAAATGACTGACAAATGGTAGTTTTTATAAAATATGGATGACAGTTGTTTAAAAAGAAAGACCTGCCATCTTTCCAAATGTCATGTACTTAAGAATGATATTGAAGCTGATTTCCTAGGCATGGAAATGATTATTACACAAATGAATAATCTCTCTCTCCTTCACACACAAGCACACACATGTCCATACTCACAAAACATCTGTGAACATGAAAGTACAATATATGTATGATGTAAAACAATATGCTCATTACATTGGCTGATCTAACTGGGACACAGATATGAATGTACAGCTGGATTTTATACTTATATTATTGGTCGACCCCCCCCACCTCTTATCTGAAAGAAGTCATACTTCCATTTCTGCAAAGCCAAGGACAGGAGTTAAGGATAGAATATTCATGTTGCTACTTCTTAGTTTCCATCTTTTTAAGAAGAATGAATACAGAAAATGTGGTACATATACACAATGGAGTACTACTCAGCAGAGAGAAAAATGACATCATGAGATTTGCAGGCAAATGGATGGATCTAGAAAAAACCATCCTGAGTGTGGTAACCCAGGATTAGAAAGATAAACATAGTATGTACTCACTCATAGTAGGATCCTAGATGTAAATGAAAGATGACTAGACTGCTGCACAACTCCAGGGAGGCTACCTAGATAACAGGACACTAGGAAAGACACAGGGTTCATCCACTAAGAGAGAAATGAATGAGATCAACATGAACAACCAGGATGTGAGTAGGGCTAAGGAAGTGCAAGATTCGAGAGAGCTTATGGGACCAGGAAACCCCAGCTGGATCAAGAAAAGAGAGGGAGAACAAGGAATAACAGACCATGATAAATGAAGACCACATGAGAATAGGAAGAAACAAAGTGCTAGAGAATTCCCCAGAAATCCACAAAGATACCCCCACTGTAGACTACTGGCAGTGGTAGAGACAAAGCCCAAACTGACCTATTCTGGTGATCAGATGGCCAAACATCCTAATTGTCATGCTAGAAATCTCATCCAATGACTGAGGGAAGTGGATGCCAAGATCCATGGGCAGGCCCCAGGTAGAGATCCAGGAGTCCAATTGGAGAGAAAGGGGAGGGGTTATATAAGCAAGAATTGTTGAGAAGATTGGAAAAAGACAGGGACATATAGCTAAACTAATGGAAACGCATGAACTATGAACCAATAGCTGAGGAACCCTGAACTGGACCAGACCATCTGTGTAAGTATGACAGTTGATTAGCTTGAACTGTCAGGTAGGCACCCAGGCAATGGGACTGGGGCCTGTCCTTAGTGATTGAGCTGGCTGTTTGGAACCTGGTGCTTATGTAGGGATCCTTTGCTCAGCCTGGAAGAAGGGGCTGGACCTGCCTGGATTGAATCTACCAGGTTGAGCTGAATCCCCAAGGGAGTCTTTGCCCTGGAGGAGATGGGAATGGGAGGTGGGCTGGGGGGAATGCACATAGGTATTGGGAAGGACAGGGGAATCCATGGCTAATGTGAGAAATTAAATTAAATTATAAAATAAAGGAAATGGAGAATTTTCTGAATAGGTACCAAAAACACAAACTAAATCAAGACCAGATACACAATTTAAATAGACCTAGAACCCCTAAGGTAATAGAAGCAGTCGTTTAAAGTTTGTCAACCAATAAAAGCATAGGGCCAGGTGGTTTCAGCACAGAATTCTACCAGATTGTCAAAGAAGAGCTTATACTGATACACCCCAAATTCTTCCACACACTGAAACTAGAAGCAATATTGCCAAATTCCTTTATGGGGCTTTAGTTACCCAAAATAAACAAAGATATAACAAAGAAACATAATTACAGAACAAACAACCCTTTTGAACATAGATGGATAGATAGTCAATGAAATACTGGCAAACCAAATTCAAGAATACATCAAAATATCATCCACCATGATCAAGCAGGCTTCATCCAGGAAATGCATTCATGGTTCAACATACAAAAATCTGTGAGTGTAATCCATCTTAGAAACAAACTGAAAGAAAAGAAATACATGATATTCCCATTAGATTCTGGAAAAGCCTTTGAAAAAAACAACAGCCCTCCATGATACCCTGAAGGTCTTGGAGAAAGAAGGAATTCAAAGAACATACCTAAACATAATAAAGACAATTTACAGCAAGTCAACAGACAACTTGAAATTAAAGGGAGAAAACTCAAATATCCAAAATAAATATACTGTACAAAAGGTATTAAACAAAAGATAAATTCGCATTTGAAAAAGGTCTAATATTAAAAATATGCATATGGAACATAATTAGATTAGTAACAAAAAAATTCTCCTCTGATAAATGACTAATTGAAAACATACATAGTGAACACAAGAAATAAAAAAACAAAAATTCTCACCTAACAAAAGACTAATATCCAAAATATACATATTGAATATGTGAAATCACATAAATAAAAGAAAAATTCTGATCTCATAATGGCATAATGTCACAAATATTCCTATTTTCATCTGAAAAAATTCTAATATCCAAAATATACATACTGAACACCAGAAAATACATAAATAAAACAGCATTTCTCATCTGATAAAGGTCTAATAGCAAAATGTAAACATTGAACAAAAAATATCATGTAAATAAAGCAAAAATTCTCATTTCATAATGGGCTGATATCCAAAATATACATATTGAACTCTAGATTTCAGATAAATAGAACAATATTGTCATCCGATACAGGTCTAATATCCAATATATAAATACTGAACACAAGAAATTAAATAAAACACAATTTCACCTGATAAAGGATTAATATCACAAATATACCAATTGAAAACAAGAATTCATATAAATTAAATGAAATTTGTTACCTGATAAAAGTCTAGTACTCAAAATATATATACAGAACACAAGAAATCAGAAAAACAAAACAAAATTCTCATGTGATGAGGATCAATTATAAAAAATATACTATTGAACACCATAAATGAAATAAAACAATAATTTTAAACTGATAAAGGTCTAATATCAAACATACCAATGTTGAACATAATTAGATGAACAAAAATCTCACTTGATAAAAGTCTTATATCAAAAATATATATACTGAATACAAGAATTTAATTAAATAAATATTCTTATCTTATAAGGAAATAAGATCTCCCAAGCAGTGTTGGCACTCGCCAGTAATCCCAGCACTCGAATGGCAGAGGCAACTAGATCTCTGTGAGTTTCAGGCCAGCCTGGTCTACAGAGCTAGTCCAGGTCAGGCTCCAAAGCTACTGAGAAACTCTGGTAAAAAAAAAAAAAAAGAAAGAAAAGAAAATATTTGGGGTTGGAGATTTAGCTAAGTGGTAGAGCACTTGCCTAGCAGGCAAAAGGCCATGGGTTCGATTCCCAGCTCTGAAAAAAAAATATCCAACATCCAACATATGCATACTGAACACAAGAAGTCATATATAGAGAAAGAACAAAAATTCTCATCTAATAAAGGTCTTTATCAATATATGCATACTAAATTAATGAAATAAGAAAAAACAAAATACTCACCAGTAGGTCTAATATCCAAAGTATGCATATTGAACATAAGAAATTAAACAAAACCAACTTTCTCATCCGCTTAAGGTCTAATATCCAAAACATACACACTGAACAGAATATATCAGACAAACAAAACAAAATTCTCATCACATAATTGTCTAATATCAATCATATACTTATTGAACACAAGAAATTATATAAGAAAAAAATTCATTGGATTGGGAATTTAGCTCAGTGGTAGAGGTCTTGGCTAGCAAGTGCAAGGCCCTAATTTCTGTGTTCCATGTGTATATTATAGATGTTAGAATTTTAACAAATGATAATTTTTCTTTTCTTTATGTAATTATGTACAATATTTAAATTTTGGGGTATTAGGCCTTTATCTGTTGAGAATTTTTGTTTTATTTATCTGATTTATTCCATTCAATATGCATACTTTGTTTATTAGACGTTCCAGTGAGAATTTTGTTTTTTCTAATTTTTTGATATCAATAGATATACTTTGGATATTAGAACTTTATCAATTGAGAATTTTTGTTTTATTTACCTGATATCTTGTGTGTGTGTGTCTGTTTTTTTTTTCTTTGAGACAGGGTTTCTTTCTGTAGCTTTGTGCCTTTGCTGGATCTCACTCTCTAGACCAGGCTAGCCTGGAACTCACTGAGTTCTGCCTTCCTCTGCTTCCCTGGGATTAAAGGCATGCTCCACCTCAGCCCCACAATATCTTGTTTTTAATGTGTATGTTTTGTATATTAGACTTTCAGCTGAGAATTTGTGTTTTATTTATCTGATATCTAGCTAGAGATATGGTTGGGCAGTAAAGGAAAGTTCATTCCCAGGAATAAGACTTGATTTTGACACCTTCCTTTAGTTCTTGCTACAAGAAGATCCAAGAGCCTAACATTTTCAGAAAATAGCATGCACATTCACATACCCCAAAAACATGTACTGAATCACATAATTAAAAGTAAAACTACTCTTTAGAAAAACTATTTTTCACTGATGAAACTTTTTTTTCATTTGTAAGCATGCATTACTATAACACAGGTATAGAGACTTTTAGAGCTTTACAGAGATTTTCTTCATTGTGAAATGGTTCATGTAACAGAAAGCAAGCATGTACACATGGAGTCAGAGAAATCCTTTTCTGTTGGTGGTATCATTTGTGTAGGTTTAGGAAATGCTATTCTGCTGAGGAAACATGTCACTGGGGGAAGGATTTGATAATTTACATCCACACATCATTTTTAGTTCTCACTCTCTGCTTCTTGTTGCAGGCTAAGGATGAGCTCTCAATTTAGCTGCCATGTCTGACATTTGTTGCCATGCAACTTACATGGTGATCCTGTATCCTTCTGGCACCAAATAAAACTCATTATAAGTTGACATAGACATTATATAACAAGAACAGAAAAAGAACTAATACAAATCTATGGAGTTTTACACATGAATTAGTTATTTCATGTAATTAAAGAACACAAAATCTAAAAATACTACATTATTATTTAAAATCATAGTGGAAGTGTTTAGCTCTGGAAGGAAAAGTTCCCTGACTACCAAAAGTTAGGCAACACCTCTAGTTTTGAATGGAAGGTATCCTGGAGAGAGACAACTGAGGGCAAAAAGATATCCTGGGTATTGTCAGAGAGACAAGCATGGTATGTACTCACTCATAAGTGGATATTAGATATAAAGCAGAGAATAACCAGACTGCAACCCATTACTCCTAGCTATGGGAGGCTAGCTAACAAGGAGGACTTTAAGAGGGACACATAGATAGTCCAACAAAGGAGAAATAGATGAGATTTATATGAGCAAACTGGTAGTGAGTGAGGGGGATGGAAGGCAAAGAATGGGGGATGAGCATGAAGAGGAAGAGGAGGTTTGAGATGAAAAGGGACAGAGTGGGAGAGCAAGACAAGAGATAAATGAAAACCTCATGGGAATAGGACAAAACAGGGTGCTAGGAGAGTTCTCAGGAATGACCCCACCTTAGATAGACTACTGGCAATAGTTGTGAGGGTACCTGAACTGGCCTACTCCAGTGATCAGATGGTACATTACCTCAGTGTAACCGGAGAGCCCTCATCAAGTGACTGATGGAAGAAGATATAGAGATCCATGGAAAGGTGCCAGGCTGAGCTCTAGGAATAAAATTGATGAGAGACAGGAAGGATTCTGTGGACAGGGGACTTCAAGGTCATAATGAGAATACATGCAAGGATGACAAAACACACCAATGGAAACCCATAAACTGTGTACCAATAGCTGTGGAGCCCCCATAGGACTGAACTAGGCCCTCTGGAAATGTGAGACAGTTGTTTACCTTAAACCGTTTGGGATTGCCCACAGGCAGGGAGATTGCAATCTATCCCTGGTACATGGGTGGGATTTTTGGAGCCCAGTGCCTAGGGTGTGACACCTTATGCAGCCTTGGTGCAGCAGGGAGTGCCTTTGACCTGCCTCAGCTGAGTGGGCCAGGTTCTACTGGCTCCCTACAGGAGACATTAACTTGGAGGAGGTGAGAATGGGGGGTATGTTGGGTATTAATACTGGGGAGCACTAAGAGGGGAAGGCTGTAGCTCATACGTAAAGTGAATAGAAATTTTCTTAATAAAGAAGAAAATTGTTAATTAAAAGATATTACATTCTTTTTCCCTTTTATCTTTTCAATCACTCCCTTCTCAAATCCCTTCTAAATTCTACCTTGTTAAGTGTGAATGAACAAGTTTGCTGAAATACATGAATACATTCTTCTGCATCCATTTTGGTTAGTTGTACATGTATAGATATTTGGCTGACCATGTTGTATTGGCCAAATAATTGGGATCTCATCCTTGCTTCATACTCACAAATATAGAATTCTACTTTGTAATCAGCATCAGGTATCTTACCTTGACTAGGCTGCCTTGGACAAGAAACAAAAAGAAAAATATAAAACTTATGGTAGAAAATGCCTTATCATGTAAGAGCACCAAAGTTTCTTTCAGAGCACGTAGCTTCCATTCCCAGCACATATAGAAGCTTGCTACTGGCTGTAACTCCAGCATCAGGGCTGCTGACACCATATCATTGTCTTCCTGGCCACCACAAAAAGAAGGGACTTAGATCATTAAACTATTTTTCAAGCCATGTGTGGTAGAGTATTATTTTAGTGCCAGCCATCAGGACGGAGGCAGAAAGGTCATTCTAACTTTTACAGCCTGTGCTACATAGTCTACAAATACACACATGGTACACACACACACACACACACACACACACACACACACACACACACATACACACAGTAAAAGGAGAAAAATTAATAAAATACAATAATAGAAGAATTGGAAAATTGGAATAATACAATACCTATTAAAATCATTTCAAGTGTCTGCTACTGGTTTTCAGTGTATCAGTGCACTCCAGGTCTTCCACTCTTTCCTATTTTTGACAACTACATGTAGCTGTCAGTGACGAGTTCCTGTGAATCACATTGTGATTCACACTTGGGCCTTAAAGCTCCTCAGTCCCCATGATCTCAATGCCAGTAACATACATTCCTGGTAGGAATAAGGAATACTTTTTGTGTGGAATTAGTCTGTTAAAGCCTTTCCATATATTGCAATAGTCCTTGACTGAATGAAAAAGTTTCAATGGCCATCTGCTCATAAAGTGTTTGGTAAGATCTTTAACCAACACACTTATGATCAGTTACTGAAGAGTATGTCTTCAATAGAAAAGCATTTGACACTGTCAAAAATTGATAAAGCATTATAGTGTCTCGTTTCATATTTTTTACAGCAACACATTCTTGGAAACACATATTTATAAAGCCTTTTATTTTTTTAATTTTTTTATGTGTTTTAATTTTATACATCAGCCATGGGTTCCCCTGTCCTCCCCCCTCGCGCTCTCACCTTCTCCCCAGGACCTCCCCTCCATTCCCATGTCCTCCAGAACGAAGACACCCCTGGGGACTCATTTAAACCTGGTGGATTCAGTACAGGCAGGTGCAGTCCCCTCCTTCTAGGGTGAGCATGTGTCCCTGTGTAAGCCCAAGGTTCCAAACACCCAGCTCATGCACCAAGGACAGGTCCCAGTCTCACAGTCTTGGGGCCTCCCAAACAGATCAAGTTATTCAATTGTCTCACTTATCCAGAAGGCCTGATCCAGCTGGGGGCTCCACAGCCTTTGGTTCATAATTCATGTGCTTCCATTCGATTGGCTATTTGTCCCTGTGCTCTTTGCAATCTTGGATTCAACAATTCACGCTCCTGCAGTCCATCCTCCTTCTCAACAGTTGGATACCTGGAGCTCCACCTGGTGGCTGAGGATATCTGCATTCAATTCCATCAGTTATTGGATGAGAATTCCAAGAGGAATGCTAGGGTGTTTCGTCATCTGATCACCAGGCTAGGTCAGATCAGGCCCTCCCTCGACCACTGCCAGCAGTCTACAGAGGATATATCATTGTGGATTTCTGGGTACCTCTCAAGCACTCTGCCTATTCCTGTTCTCATGTGGTCTTCATTTATCATGGTCTGTTATTCTTCTTTATCCCTTTCTGTACTTGATCCAGCTGGGATCTCCTGCTCCCCTAAGCTTTCTTCCCCTCAAATCTTGCCCTTCATTACTCCCACTTTTGTCTAGGCTGTTCATGTAGATCTCATCCATTTCTCTGTCATTGGGTGAAACCTGAGTCTTTCCTATAGTCTCGTTTTCTAGGTAGCCTCCCTGGAGTTATGAGTAACAGTCTAGTCATCTTTGATTTATATCTAGTATACTCCTATGCGTGAGTACATACCATGTTTGTCCTTCTGAGTCTGGGTTACCTCACTCAGGATGATTTTTTATAGATCCATCCATTTGCCTGCAAACCTCATGATGTCATTGTTTTTCTCTGCTGAGTAGTACTCCATTGTGTCTATGTACCGTATTTTCTTTATCCATTCTTCAGTTGAAGGGCATCTAGGCTGTTTCCAGCTTCTGGCTATTACAAACAATTCTTATAGGAACATAGCTGAGCAAATGCCCTTGTGGTATGATTGAGCATGCCTTGGGTATATGCCCAAGAATGCTACAGCTGGGTCTTGGGGGAGATGGATTCCCAATTTTCTAAGGAAGTGCCATATTGAATTCCAAAGTGGCTGTACAAGCTTGCATTCCCACCAGCAGTGGAAGAGAGTTCCCCTTGCTCTACATCCTCTCCAGCATAAGCTGTCTTCTGTGCTTTTGATCTTAGCCATTCTGACAGGTGTAAGGTGGTATCTCAGAGTCGTTTTGATTTGCATTTCCCAGATAATTAGGGATGTTGAGCAATTCCTTAAATGTCTTTGAGCCATTTGAATTTCCTCTGTGGAGAATTCTCTGTTTAGTTCTATAGCCCATTTCTTAATTGGACTGTTTGGGCATTTTGATGTCTAATATCTTGAGTTCTTTATATATTCTGGATATCAGCCCTCTGTCAGATGTGGTGTTGGTGAAGACCTTTTCCCATTCTGTAGGCTATTGTTTTCTCTTGTTGACCATGTCCTTGCTCTACAAAAGCTTTTCAATTTCAACAGGTCCCATTGATTGTTTATCTCAGTGTCAGTGCTCCTGGTGTTATAGTTAGAAAGTGATCTCTGGTGCCAATGCGTTCAAGAGTATTTCCTACTTTCTCTTCTGTCAGGTTCAGAGTAACTGGATTTATGTTGAGGTCTTTGATCCACTTGGACTTAAGTTTTGTGCATGGTGACAGATATGGATCTATTTGTAGCCTTCTACACATTGACATCCAGTTATGCCAGCACCATTTGTTGAAGATAATTTCTTTTATCCATTGTACAGTTTTGGCTTCTTTGTCAAAAATTATATGTTCATAGGTGTGCAGGTTAATGTCAGCGTCTTCAGTTGGATTCTACATGTCGGTTTTTATGTCAGTACCAAGCTGTTTTTATTACAGTAGCTCTATAGTAGAGCTTGAGTTCGGGGATCATGATGCCTCCAGAGGTTGTTTTATCAGGAATCGTTTAGCTATCCTGGATTTTTTGTTTTTCCATATGAAGTTGAGTATTATTCTTTCCAGATCTGTGAAGAATTGTGTTGGTAATTTGATGGGAATTGTGTTGAATCTGTAGATTGCATTTGGTAAGATCGCCATTTTTACTATGTTAATCCTGCCTATTCATGAGCATGGGAGGTCTTTCCATTTACTGACATCTTCTTCAATTTCTTTTATCAGGGACTTAAAGTTCTTGTCATATAGGTCCTTCAGATGCTTAGTTAGAGTAATCCCAAGGTATTTTATATCATTTGTGGCTATTGTAAAGGGTGATGTATCTCTGATTTCCTTCTCAGGCTGTTTGTCTATTGTATATAGGAGGGCTACTGATTTTTTTAGAGTTGATCTAGTATCCTGCTATGTTGCTGAAGGTTTTTATAAGCTCTATCAGTTCCTTGGTAGAATTTGTGGAGTCACTCATCCATACTATCATGTCATCTGCAAATAGGGAGAGCTTGACTTCTTCCTTTCCAATTTGTATCCCCTTAATCTATTTGTGTTGTCTTATAGCTCAGTCTAGAACTTCAAGTACTATATTGAATAAGTAGGGGGAGAGGGGACAGCCTTGCCTTGTTCCTGATTTTAGTGGTATTGCTTTGAGTTTCTCTCCATTTAATTTGATGTTTGCTGTTGGCTTGCTGTAGATTGCCTTTATTATGTTTAGGTATGTTCCCTGTATTCCTGATCGCTCCAAGAACTTTGTCATGAAGGGGTGTTGGATTTTGTCAAATGCATTTTCTGCGTGTAGTGAGATGATCATGTGGTTTTTTCTTTGAGTTTTTTATATGGTGTATTACATTGACAGACTTTCGTATGTTGAACCAACCTTGCATCCCTGGGATGAAGCCTACTTGATCATGGTGGATAATTGTTTTGATGTGTTCTTGGCATCTGTCCGCCAGAATTTTATTGAGTATTTTTGCATCAGTGTTCATGAGAGAGATTGGTCTGTACTTCTCTTTCTTTGTTGCATCTTTGTTTGGTTTAGGAATCAGGGTAATTGTAGCCTCATAGAAGGAGTTTGGTAATATACCTTCTGCTTCTATTGTGTGGAACAATTTAAAGAGTATTGTTATTAAGTCTTCTTTGAAGATCTGGTAGAATTTTGTAGTGAAACCATCTGGTCCAGGGCTTTTTTTGGTTGGGAGACTTTTAATGACTGATTCTATTTCCTTGGGGGTTATTGGACTGTTTAAATGGTTTATCTGGTCTTGATTTAACTTAGGTATATGGTACCTATTCACAAAACTATCCATTTCTTTTAGATTTTCCAGTTTTGTGGAATAGAGGTTTTTGAAGTATGACCTGATGATTCTCTGGATTTCCTCATTGCCTGTTGTTATGTCCCACTTTTCATTTCTGATTTTGTTAATTTGGATGCTCTTTCTCTGTCTTTTGGTTTGTTTGGATAAGGGCTTGTCTACCTTGTTGATCTTCTCAAAGAACCAACTCTGTTTCATTAATCCTTTGTATTGTTCTCTTTATTTCTATTTCATTGATTTCAGCTCTCTATTTGATAATTTCCTGGCATGTGTTCCTCCTGGGAGATTTTGCTTCTTCCTGTTCAAGGGCTTTCAGGTGTGCTGTCAAGTCACTAGGGTGAGATTTCTCCAGCTTCTTTATGTGGGCATTCATTGCTATGAATTTCCCTCTTATCACTGCTTTCATAGTATCCCATAAGTTTGGCTATATGGTGCATTCATTTTCCTTGGTCTCTAGGAAGTCTTTAATTTCTTTCTTTATTTCTTCCTTAACCCATTGGTGATTCAGGTGTGCATTATTCAGTTTCCATGAGATTGTAGTCTTTCCATAGTTTTTTCTGTTGTTGAAATCTAACTTTAAAATATGGTGGTCTGATAGAACACAGGAGGTTATTCCAATTGTTTTGTATGTGTTGAGATTTGCTTTGTGGCCAAGTGTGTGGTCGATTTTAGAGAAGGTTCCATGGGGTGCTGAGTAGAAGGTATATTCTTTTTTGTTTGGGTGGAATGTTCTGTAGATATTGATTAAGTCCATTTGAGCCATAACATCAGTTAAGTCCATGAATGGGTAGGTTGCAGGGTCTGGCAAAGGTATAGCACAGTCCGGCGGTGTTCTCTGGAGAACTCTGCTTGGTCTACCTCCAGCCTCCAGGGTCCCAGAACCAAGAGAGTGAGCCCTCCTCTCGATCGTGGGTCTTCCGCTTCCTCCTCCACTCTGCCTTGTGGGCGTGACCATTACCCAAGCCTCAATGGGGGTTGGAATTTCCAGGCCAATGCTGGGATGGCAATCTACTACAGTTAAGTTTCAATTTGGCCGATCTGTCCAGAGGTGAAAGTGGGGTGTTGAAGTCTCCCACAATTAATGTGTGGGGTTTTATATGAGATTTAAGCATTAGTAATGTTTCTTTTACATATGTGGGTGCCATTGTGTTTGGGGCATAAATGTTCAGAATTGAGACTTCATCTTGGTGGATCTTTCCTGCAATGAGTATGTAATTTCCTTCATCATGACTTTTAATTTATTTTAGTTTGAAGTCTATTTTGCTGGATAATAGGATAGCTACACCAGCCTGCTTCTTAAGACCATTTGATTGGAAAGTCTTTTCCCAGCCTTTTATTCTTAGGAGGGGTCTGTCTTTGAATTTAAGTTGTGTTTCTTGTATGCAGCAGAAAGATGGGTCCTGATTTCATTTCCATTCTGTTAGTCTGTGTCTTTTTATAGGTGAATTAAGTCCATTGATATTAATGGATATTAATGACCAGTGATTGTTCATTCCTGTTTTTATTTTTATTTTTATTTTTTGGTGGTAGTGTGTGTGTACTACTCTTCTTTGGGGATTACTGCTGTGGTGTTATCTATTGTCTGTGTTTTCATGGGTGTATCTGCCTTCCTTAGGTTGGAATTTTCCTTCTAGTGCTTTCTGTAGGAATGGGTTTGTGGATAAGTATTGTTTAAATCTGGTTTTGTCTTGGAAGGTCTTGTTATCTCCATCTATAATGATTGAAAGTTTTGCTGGGTATATTAGTCTAGGCTGGCATCCATGGTCTCTTAGTGTCTGCATTATATCTGTCCAGGTCCTTCTGGCTTTCAATGTCTCCATTGAGAAATTGGGTGTTATTCTGATGGGTTTGCCTTTATAAGTCACTTGGCCTTTTTCTTTTGTTTCCTTTAATATTCTTTCTTTATTCTGTATGTTTAGTTGTTTAATTTTTATGTGGCGAGGGGACTTTTTTGGGGGTCTAGTGTGTTTGGTGTTCTATAGGCTTCTTGTATCTTCATAGGCATTTCCTTCTTTAAGTTGGGAAAGTTTTCTTCTATGATGTTGTTAAATATATTTTCTGTGCCTTTGAGTTGGTATTCCTCTCCTTCCTCTATCCCTATTATTCATTGGTTTGGTCTTTTCATGGTGTCCCAAATTTCTTGGACATTTTGGGTCATGACTTTGTTGGTTTTAGTGTTTTCTTTGACTGATGAATCTATTTCTTCTACTGTATGTTCAACACCAGAGATCCTGTCTTCCATCTCTTGCATTCTGTTGGTTATACTTGCCTCTGAAGTTCCTGTTTGTTTACTCAGATTTTCTATTTCCAGCATTCCTTCTGCTAGTGTCTTCTTCATTTTTTTTTTCTATTTCCCTCTCAGGTCTTGGACTCTTTCCCTTGCTTTTTTGTGATTTTCTTTCAGGGACTTATTGTTTTCTTCTGCTTTAATTGTCCTTTCTTCTAGTTTTTGATAGCATTCTTCCCATTTTTTGTTTGTCTGTTCCTGTACTTTATTTTTGATTTCTTCTATATAAGGCTCTAGCGTTTTCATGATGTTACTTATAATGTTTTCTTCTTCTTCCATTCTGTGATGTTCAGGTCTAGCTGTGGGAGAAGGGCTAGGTTCTGCTGATGCTGTATTGCTCTTTATTTTGTTGTATGTACTTCTGCCTTGATGTCTGCCCATCTTCTCTTGGGTTCGTGTTTGGTCTTTTCAGTGTACTTGGTCCAGACAGAGCTGACAGCTTTAGGTAGCCTCTCTCTCGTCCAGATGGAAGCTATGGGCCAGATGGGAGCGCTGCTCCAGATGAGAATGCTGGCTGGAAAGGAGCTGGGGGGCTGGACTCTGTGTCTCAGGAAATCCCTGGGGTCTCCTTATTTTGTCCAGATGGGAGCTCCTCTTGTCTAGATGGGAATTCCTCTGGTCTCTTGTCCAGATTGGTGTTCCTCTGATCTCTGGTCCAGATTGGAGTTCCAGGGCAGGATGGAAGCTGGGGCTTGGTCTCTGATTCTCAGGAATTGGCTGGGGTCTCTGGCAGATGTGTGTGGGGTCAGGGTGTGGAGACTACAGGGTCTGCCTGTAGTCTTGGAAAAGGGGAGCTTTCCTGTAGGGCCCGCCGATTGGCCGGGATGGGGGCCAAGTTGGGCAGTTCCTCCCAGGATGTCCTATGTCCAGTGGTAGACCCATGGACAGTTGCCTCTCTGACTATAACCCCAGACACTCGCCTCTGTTCCAGATGGGAGTTCCGGGCTAATATGTATATTTTTGATACTTGACATTTTCCACATGAGAAAGTTTTATTTATTCATTTCATTTCTTGTGTTAAATATGTATATTTTCAATATTAGACCTTCCACAGGTGAGAATTTTTGTTTATCTAATATTGCATATTCAATAACACTTTTGATATTTGACCTTGATCATATTAGTAGATCTTTATCACATGAGAATTTTTGTTTTATTTATCTTATTTCTTTTGTTCAATTTGTATATTTGGGATATTATATCTTCATCATGTGAGAATTTTTGTTTTAACTAATTTTGTATGTTCAGGTCGATGTTTTGGATATTTAACGTTTATTACAAGAGAATTTTTTTTCTGATTACTCTTGTTCAGTGTGTATATTTTTGATTTTAGCCCCTTTTCAAATGAAATTTTTTTATCTGATTTCTTATTTACAATATGCATATTTTTGCTATAAGACATATATCAGATGAAAATTGTTGTATTATTAATTTGATTTCTAATGCTCAATGTGTATATGTTCAATATAGAAATTCATCATGGAGAGTATTTGTTTAATTTATTTCTTGTATTCAATGTGTGTATTTTGGTATTATACCTGTATCAGGTGGAAATTTTTGTTTTATTTATGTGATATCTTGTGTGCAATATGTATATTTTTGATATTACACCCTTATCAGATGAGTATTTTTATCTAATTTTGTATTTCAAGAACAATATTTTTGATATTTTACCTTTATCACATGAGAATTTTTGTTTTTTCTGATTACTTGTGTTCAGTATGTATATTTTGCATATTAGACCTTTATCAGATGCGAATTTTGTTTTTTCTAATTTTGTATGTTCAAAATGTTTATTTTGGGGTGATGGAGAGATGGCTCAGAGGTTAAGAGCACTGGCTGTTCTTCCAGAGGTCCTGAGTTCAATTCCCAGCAACCACATGGTGGCTCACAACCATCTCTAATGAGATCTGGTGCCCTCTTCTGGCCTGCAGTCATATATGCTGTATACATAATAAATAAATAACTCTTTAAAAAAAAGTTTATCTTGATTATAAACCGTTATCAGGAGATAATCATAGTTTTATTTAATTTATTGTTTTATATATGTGTGTGTATGTGTGAATGTATTCTCGTCATTTTTCAGATGAAAATATTTCTTTTAATTTCTTGTGTTCAATGAGTATGTTTTAACATTTGACAGTTATCACTTGAGGATTTTGTTCTCCTTTTCTATTTTCTTGTGTTCAATATGTACATTTTGGATATTAGGGCTTTATCTGGGGATAATTTTTATCTTATTTAGTTTCTTGTGTTCAATAATTATATTTTTATATTTGACCTTTATCACATGAGGATTTTGATTTCTTTTTCTGATATTTTGTGTTAAATATGTATATTTTGGATATAGAAATTTATGATGGAAGAATTTTTATCTTATTTAATTTCTTGTGTTCAATATGCATAATTTGGGTATTAGACCATTATAAGCTCAGAAAAATAGTTTTATCTAATTTTCTATGTTCAGTAACAATATTTAATATTTTACCATTATCACTAATGAATTTTTGTCTCTTCTGATTACTTGTTATCACTATGTATATTTTAGATGTTAGACTTTTATCAGATGATAATTTTTGTTTTATTTATGTGGATTCTTGGTTTTAATACATATATTTTTGATATTAGACCTTTAGCAGATGAGAAATTTTGTTTTATTTATCTAATTTTTAGTGCTCAATGTGTATATTTTAGTATTAGACCTTATCAAATGAGAATTTTTGTTTTATCTAATTTCATATGTTCAATAACAATATTTTTGATATTGACCTTAATTACATGAGCAAATTTGGTTGTTCTGAATACTTGTGTTCAATATATATACATATATATATATATATATATATATACTGTATATTTTGGATATTAAGCTTTAACAGATAGAATTTTGTTTTATTTATCTAATATTTTGGGATAATGTGTATATTTGGGATATTTGACATTTATCAGGGAAGAATTTTTGTTTTGTTTAATTTCTTGTGCTCATAATTTATAATTTTGGTTTTGAACCTTTATCAGATGAAAATTTTCATGTTATTTGTCTGATTCCTTGGGATCAATATATTTATTTTGGATATTAGCTATCAGGTGAGAAAATTTGTTTATTCATTTTCTTGTGTTCATTAAATATATTTTTGACCTTAGACTTTAATCAGACAAATATTTTTCTTTTATTTAAGTTCTTGTGTACAATTTGTATATTTTTATATTTTACCTTTATCACATGAGAAATTGGTTTTCTGATTTCTTGTGTTCAGTATGTGCATTTTGGAGATTAGACCTTTATCAGAAGAGAACTTTGTTTCATTTACCTAAGTATGTTCAATATGTATATTTAGGACACTAGACCTTTATCATATAGAACATAACAAACTAGATAAATGAGACAAAATTTCTCATCCTGACCCAGCCTTCCTCTTCCCAGAATACCCTTTTTGGTTTGTTTGGCCTGTACTTCCTGCCTGGCTACTGGCCAATCAGCATTTTATTTATATGGAGCGATATCCACAACACTCCCATGAAAACAGAAGTCCTGAATGTAAAGAGGCTCTAAAGAAAGGCACCCTGGGAAATGAAGTCCAAATGTACTGATGCTTTAGAGTAAGGAATCCAGGAAAATGAAATCACACAAGTAGTGGTGCTATGGAGAAAGGCATCATGGGAAATGAAGTCCAAAATGTCCTGGTGCTATAGAGAAAGGCATCTTGGGAAATGAAGCCCAAAATATCATGGTGCTATGGAGAAAGGCATCCTGGAAAATGAAGTCCCAACATACTGATTTAGTAGAAAAAGGCATCCTGTGAAATGCAGTTTAAAGCATACATATTATAAAAAAAAAAAACCAGTTTCCTTCTGATCCAAATGGCATGATGGGAAATGTAGTTTGGAATAGATGGTCAATACAGAGAAAAGCATCCTGGGAAATGGAATGCAACACATAGTGATGCTAGGAAGAAAAGGACAGTAGGAAATCATCTAAGAGCTATGATGGCAAATGTAGTTTTAACACATGACCAATACACAGGAAGGAAACCTGGGAAATGAAGTCCAAATGTAGAGACACCTAACTCTAACCTAATCCTAACCCTAACACCCTGACTCTGACCTTCTGACTCTGACCCCCTGACCATGCTCCCCTGACCCTAACACCCACCCTCAGACTTCTGAGAGCAAAACAAACCAGCAGAATGTCAGGGCTACCTGGTGAGGGCACTGGACACCTGCTAAAGAAAAGGGGAACCTACTGAGGACACAGGACACCTGGAAAACAGAGTCCAAAAGTAGCAATGGTATAGACAAAGGCATGCTTGGATGTAGAGTCCCAAATGCAGGGATACTGTAGACAACCACATCCTGGGAAATGAAGTCACACATGTAGTGATGCTATGGAGAAAGGCATCCTGGGAAATGAAGTCCATAATGTACTGATGCTCTAGAGAAAGGCATCCTGGGAAATGAAGTCCAGAATGTACTGAGGCTCTAAAGAAAAGCATCCTGGGAAATGAAGGTTTTATGTAGTGATGCTGTAGAGAAAGGCATCCTGAAAAATGAAGTCCATCTGTAATGATTCTGTAGAGAAGGGCATCCTGGAAACAAAGTCCAATGTACTGATGCTATAGAGGAAGGCATCCTAGGAAACAGACCCCACATAATAATGCTGTAGGAAAAGGCATCCTGGGAAATGATGTCCAAATGTAGTGATAGTGTAAGGAAAGGTATCCTAGAGAATGACCTGAGTGGCATGATGGGGAATGTAGTTTGGAATACACTACAAATGCTAGGAAAAGCATCTGGAGAAATGAAGATCAAAGCATATGATGGAAGGAAGATTGAACAGGAACTTTCTGTCTGACCCAAGAGGCATGATGGGAAATGTAGTTTCTAGAATCATTCTAATGTACTGGAAAGAAGACCAGGAAAATAGAGACCAATCCATGCTGCCGATGTCATCAAAGGCATCATAAAAAATGACCCGAGAGACATGATGGGAAATGTAGTTTGAAATACACTGTTGATGGATGGGAACCTGCAGAGGGACAATGGAATTGTTCAGGGCACAGGAGAGGTGCAGAGGGTCAGAGACACCTGCTGAGAGCAAAGGATGCACCTAACCCTAACCAATAACCCTAACTACTAACCCTAAACAAACATTAATCCTAAATCTAACCACTAACTGTAACATAACCACTATCCCTAAATCTAACCCCTAACCCTAAATCTGACCCTAAAACTAAACACAAACTCCCCCTGCCCTAACCTTAAAATCCTGTAACCCTTAACCCTAACCAGAAACCACTGACCATAACATTAACCATAATGTGCAACCTTAACCCCTAACCCTAACGCTAACCCTAACCCTTAACAATAGACCTAAACCTAACTACCTAACCCTAACACTAACACTAACCCTAACACTAACCCTAACACTAACGCTAACCTTGACCCTGTCTCCCACCCTCAGACTGCAGAGGCAAAACAGCTGCTGAAGGCACTGGACACCTGATGAAGAAAAGGAGAAATGCCCGAGAACACAGGACACCTGGGAAATGGAGTCCTAAATGTCATGATGCTATGGACAAAGGCATTCTGGGAAATGGAGTCCAAATGTACTGATGGTCTACAGAAAGGCATCCTGGGAAATGAAGTCCAACATGTAGTGATGCTATAGAGAAAGGCATGTTGGGAAATGAAGTCCACAAAGTAATGAAGCAGTAGAGAAGTCATCCTGGGAAATGAAGTTTGAAATGTAGTAATGCTCTAGAGAAAGATATCCTGGGAAGTGAAGTCCACAATACAGTGATGCTTTAGAGGAAGGTATTTGGGAAATGAAGTACAACATGTCATGATGCTATGGAGAAAGGCATCCAGGGAAATGAAGTCAAACATGTACTGATGCTGTAGAGAAAGCAAGCTTGGGAAATTAGTTCCAGAATGTAGTGATGCTTTACAGAAAGGCAGCCTGGGAAACCAAGTAAATAATGTACTGATGCCCTAGAGAAGGAATCCTGGGAAAGGAAGTCCAAATGTACTGAGGTTATAGAGAAAGGCATCCTGGGAAATGAAGTCCTTATGTAGTAATGCTCTAGAGAAAGGCACCCTGGGAAATGATGTCCCACATGTAGTGATGGTGTAGAGAAAGGCATCCTGGGAAATGAAATGCAGATTGTACTGATGCTGTAGAGAAAGGCATCCTGGGAAATGAAATCACACATGTAGTGATGGTGTAGAGAAAGGCATTCTGGGAAATGAAGTCCACAATGTAGTGATGGTGTAGAGAAAAGCATCCTAGGGAATGAAGTGCAGATTGTACTGATGCTGTAGAGAAAGGCATCCTGGGAAATGAAATTACACATGTAGCGATGCTGTAGAGAAAGGCATTGTGGGAAATTAGGTCCATATGCACTGATGAATATAGAGAAAGGCATCCTGGAATTGATGTTCAGAATGTGGTGATACGGTAAATAAAGGCATCCTGGGAAATGAAATCCATATGTAGTGGTGCTATAGATAAATGCATCCTCAGAAATAGAGTCCATAAGTATGGATGATTTTGAGAAAGACATCCTGGGAAATGTAGTCCATAATATATTCATACTATAGAGAGAGGAATCCTGGGAAACAAAGTCCATCATGGTGATACTGTAGAGAAAGAAATCCTGGGAAATGACGTTCAAAATGTCACGGTCCTATGGAGCAAGACATCCTGGGAAATGAGTTGTTAAATTTCATTGTGCTATAGGAAAGGCATCCTGGGTAATGAAATCCATATTTACTAATGCTGTAAGTAATGACATCCTGGACATTGAAGTCCAGAATGTACTCATTCCATAGAGAGAGGCATCCTGGGAAATGAAGTCCATCTTGGTGAAGCTATAGAGAAAGACATCCTGGAAAATGACGTCCAAAATATCATGGTGATATAGAGAAAGTCATCAAGGGAAATGAAGTCCATATGTAATGATGCTGTACAGAATGGCACCCAGGAAATGAAATTCATATGTACTGATGCCTATAATGAAAGGCATCCTGGGAAATGAAGTCCATCATGCAGTTATGCTGTAGAGAATGGTGTCCTGGGAAATGAAGCCAAGAATATTGTGATGCTGTAGAGAAAGGTATCTGGTGAGTTGAAGTCCATATGAAATGATGCTCTAGAGAAAGGCATCCTGGGAAATGAGTCCAGAATGTTGTGTTGTTCTAGAGTAAGCCATACTGGGAAATGAAGACTAGAATGTAATTCTGGTCTAGAAAAAGTCATCCTGGGATATCAAGTTCAGAATGTCCTGATGCTGTAGATAAATCCATTTTGGGAAATGAAGTCCTTATATAGTGATGTTGGAGAGAAAGGCGTTCTGAGAAATGAAGTTCAGCATGTACTGATGCTGTAGAGAAAGGCAACCTGGGAAATGAGGTCCAGAATATAATGATGCAGTTGAATAAGACATTCTGTGAATTAAAGTGCAAATGTACTGATGCTGAAAAAAGGCATCCTGGAAAATGAAGTCTAGAATGTACTAATGCTGTAGAGAAAGGCACCCTGGGAAATGAAGTCCAGGAAGCAGTGATGCTCTAGAGAAAGGCATCCTGGGAAATAATGTCATAATGTACTGATGATATAGAGAAAGGCATCTTGGGAAATGTAGTTCAAAAAGTAATGATGCTGTAGAGAAAGGCATCCTGGGAAATGGAGTTCAAAGCATGGCATAAAGAGGAAACAGTAAGTTTCCTTCAGACCCAAAAGACATGATGAAAATTTAGTTTGGATGGACATACAATTAAGAGAATAGCATTCTGGGAAATGGAGTACAACACATAGTGATGCTATAAGGAAAAGCAACCTTGTAAATTATCCAAGTGGCATGATGGGAAATGTAGTTTCTAATACAAGACCAATACACAGTTAGGAAACCTGGGAAATGAAGTCCAAAACTAGAGACACCTAACACTAAAGTAACCCTAACCCTAACCTAACCCCAACCTTGACCCCCAGACCCTGACACCTTGACCCTGATCCCCACCATTACACTGTTGAAAGCTCAAGAATCCTCCAGAAGGTCAAGGTCACCTGCTGAAGCCTTACACATGGTGAGGTCATAGGACATCTGCTCAAGTAAAGAGGAAACTATTGGGGATACAGGACACCTGGGAAATGGAGTCGAAAATGTCAAGGAGCTAGGGACAAAGGCATCCTGGGAAATGAAGTCCATCCTGGTTATGCTATAGAGAAAAGCATTCTAGGAAATGAAACCCTAAATGTCATGGTGGTATAGAGGAAGGCATCCTGGGAAATGAAGTCAAGAACATAGTAATGTTGTGGAGAAAGGCATCCTGGGAAATGTAGTCATGAATATACTGATGCTGTAGAAAAAGGCATGTTGAGAAATGAATTTCAGAATGTACTGATGCTATAAAGAAAGGCATCCTGGGAAATGAAGTCCAGAATGTAATACTGGTCTAGAATAATTCATCCTGGGAAATGAAGTTCAGAGTGTACTGATGCTGTAGAGAAGGGTATCCTGGAAATGAAGTCCCACATGTAGTGATGCTATAGAGAAAGGCATCCTGGGAAATGAAGTCCATAATATGATGATGCTGTAGTGAAAAAAATATCTTGCAATGTAAATTCCAATATGTCATGGTGCTGTGGAGAAAGGCATCCTGGGAAATAGAGTTTAAAGCATTCTGATGGCATAAAGAGTAAACAGTAACTTTCCTTCTGATTCAAAAGTCATGATGGGAAATTAATTTTGATAGATGGACAATACAGAGAAATGCATCCTGGAAAATGGAGTCCAACACGTAGTGATGCTATAAGGAAGAACAATCTAGGAAATGATCCAAGGGGCATGATGGGAAATGTAGTTTCTAGTAGATGACCAATACACAGTTAGAAAACTTGAGAAATGAAGTCCAAAATATAGAGACGCCTAACCAAAAAGTAACTCTAACCCTACCCCCTGATGCTGATACCCTGACCCTGATCCAAACCATAACACTGCAGAAAGCACAAGAAACCTGAAGAAGGTCAGGGGTACCTGGTGAGGGCACTAGTACTGAAGAATAAAGAAAACTCCTGAGGACACAGGACACCTGGGAAATGGAGTCCAAAATGTCATGGTGCTGTGGAGAAAGGCATCCTGGGAAATGAAGTCCTAAATATCATGGTGTGACAGAAAAAGGCATCCTGGGGGTGGGGGAGACCAAATCTACTTATACTCTAGAGATGGTTTTCATGGAAAATGAAGTTCAAATGTTGTGAGGCTGTAGAGAAAGGCATTCTGGTAAATGAAGTCCATATGTACTATGTTCTAGAGAAAGGTATTCTGAGAATTGAAGTCCAGAATGTTGGGATGCTCTAGAGAATGAGATCCTGAGAAATGAAGTTAAATAATGTACTGATGCTATAGAGAAAGGCATTCTGGGAAATGAAGCCCATACATATTGATGCTCTAGAGAAATGCATCCTAGAATATGGCATCTAAATGTAGTGATGGTAAAGAGAAAGGCATGCTGGCAAATGATGTCTGAAATATAGTGATGCTGTAGAAAAAGGAATCCTGGGAAATGAAGTCCAGGATATAATGATGATCTAAAGAAAGTCATTTTGGGAAATAAGTTCCACATTAAGTGATGCTGTGGAGAAACACATAAGGGGAAATGAAGTCCAAATGTACTGATGCTATAGAAAAAAGGTGTCCTTGAAAATGAAGTCCAGAATGGACACATGCTATAAAGAAAGGCATCCAGGGAAATGAAGTCCAGAAAGTACTGATGCTGTAGAGAAAGTCATACTGGGAAAAGAAGTCCAGAATGTACTGGTGCAGTAGAGAAAGACATCCTGGGAAATAAAGTCCAAATGTACTAATGCTAAAAAAAAAAAGAGGCATCCAGGGAAATGAAGTCCAGAATTTGCTGATGCTGTAGAGGAAGGCATCCTGAAAAGTTAAGTCCCACATGTAATGACAGGGTAGAGAAACAAATCTTAGAAAATGAAGTCCCACATGTAGTGATGCTGTCAAGAAAGGCATCCTAGGAAATAAAGTTGAAATGTAATGATGATTTAGAGATAGGCATCCTAGAATGTGAAGTGCTTATGTAGTGATGCTATAGAAAAAAAGCATCTTGGGAAATGAAGTCCATATGTACTGAAGCTATAGAAAAAGGCATCTTGGAAAATGAAGTCCATAATGTAGTGGTGTTATGAAGAAAGACATTCAGGGAAATGAGGTCCATATATAATGATGCTATAAACAAAGGCAACCTGAGAAATAAAGACATAGTGTACTCATGCTATAGAGGAAGGCATCAACAGAAATGAAGTCCAGGATGTCAAAGTGCTGTAGAGAAAGGTTTCCAGGGGATTGAAATCCAGAATGTAATGATGGTCTAGAGAAAGTCATCTTTGGAATTAAAGTTGAAATATATTGATGCCATGGAGAAAGGCATCCAGGGAAATAAAGTCCAGCATGAAAGATGCTGTTGAGAAAGTTTTCCTGTAAAACAAAGTCCAAATGTACTGAGACTGTAGAGAAAGGCATTATGGAAAATGAACTCCTGAATGAACTGATGCTCAGAGAAAAGCATCCTGAAAAACGAAGTCCAGAATGTACTGATCCTATTCTATTGCCATGATGTGTATGTAGAAGTAAGAGGACAACTTATGTGTCTGCTATCTATTCATCCTGTGTGAGTTCCAGAGATGAGAGCCAGGGAATCACTTGGTTGACAGTTACCTCAATGGCACTTTTTTGTGTTTGAAATTATTTATGTATGGGCAGGCATGTGAGTGTCCATATGCCACACCAGAAGTGTAGAAATAAGGGAAAAATTAGTAGGAGTGATATGGGTTTCTAGAGTATGAACTCAGGACACTAGGATTAGCAGCAACCACTTTTACTGACAAAATCTACTCTCTGACATTCATTTGTTGTTTGTAGAAAGTGTTATGAAACTAACTCATTCAACATGCAAGAAAAAGACAAAAGAGATATCAATATATCATTTTATCCCCAAATAGTATTTATTAGTCAGTGTCTATTTTCCATACCTTTAAAAGAAAATATGTTTTCAATCAGAAAAAAACAATATTTTACTCTTTTAATATTTCAGTTAATCTTATTTCAGCATCAATGAGACAGCTCTGTTAGAAATGTCTGAGTTGCACAAGGTTGTGACCTCATCTTGATCACCTTATGAAGATGGACACAAGTAGACCCACAAAGTTGTCTTCTATTCTTCACATTTCTGTAATTGCCTAAAAACCCATAATCACATTACACACATAAGTGGAGCATGCATGCGTGCACACACACACACACACACACACACACACACACACACACACAGAGAGAGAGAGAGAGAGAGAGAGAGAGAGAGAGAGAGAGAGAGAGAGAGACATCAGAATTTTTTTAAAGTCAATGTCAGTGCCATTACATTATCTGGTAACTCTATAATTCCCTTAGAAGGCAATACGTCAAGATATTATGCCAAATGGAAATCTGTTGAGGACCTGAAGATATATGGATCATCAAATAATATAAATCATCTGAACTACATCTCCCACAGTTCCTTTCTCTATATTATCAGAACTACATTATCCAGAGATCCTTTCTTGTTGTCATCAGAACTACCTTTCCTACACTTTTCTTTTTTAAATTATATTTGTGTTTTAATTTTACAAATCCACCATTGGTTCCCCTGTCCTCCCCCTCCTGCCCCTGCCCCCACTGTCCTCCCAAACTCTCCCCTCCCCTCGCATCTCCTCCAGTGACAAGACTCCCCTGGGGATTTAGCTCAACCTGGTAGATTCAGTACAGGTAGGTCCAGTCCCCTCCTTCCACATTGAGCAATGTGTCCCTGCATAAGCCCATGATTTCAAACAGCCAGCTTATGCACTAAGGACAGGTCCCAATCCCTCTGTCCGAGTGTCTACCAAACAGTTCAAGCTATTCAATTGGCTCACTTATCCAGATGGCCTGATCTAGTCGGGGGCTCAACTGTCAGGGATCAAGATGTCAGGAACCAAACATGAACCATGGAAAAGTACTAGCTAGGCCAGAGAACAAGTCATATGCCCACTGCCCTTTCCCAGATCAGTAACACCTTTTTACTAACCTGAGGCCCTCAAAGATAAGAGAACATTGACAACTGCATGTAAAGAGCATTCCATGGTCAGGTAGCCTAGCAACAGAGCAAATGGCTCCTGACCAGTGACCTTAGCTGACATCCTGCAGTTGCACAATCTGCACGTCTCCCACATTCTGCACCACTTCCACATTCTGCACAGCCCTTTCTCCTTCCCTCCTTCCTGCCCCCTCCCCTCCTTTGCTATATAAGCCTTGCTGAGGAAAATAAAATTTGCAGCTTGATCAGAATCCTGTCTTGCTGTCATCTCTTGTGTTCCCTGTTCCTTTCATTCACTCCACAGATGGGTAGCCCCTGTTGAAACCCCACTGGCCAGGGTACTCCACAGCTTTTGGTTCATAATTCATGTGTTTCCATTAGTTTCACTATTTGTCCCTGTGCTTTACCAATCTTGGTCTCAACAATTCACACTCTTACAGTCCCTCCTCTTTCTGGACAAATAGAGTCCTGGAGCTCCACCTGGGGCCTGGCCTAGGATCTCTGTATCCACTTCTATCAGTTATTGGATGAGAGTTCCAGCACAATAGTTAGGATGTTTGGCCATCTAATCACCAGCCTAGGTCAGTTCAGGCTTTCTCTCGACCATTGCCAGCAGTCTACAGTGGATGTATCATTGTGGATTTCTGGGGACCTCTCTAGCACTCTGCTTCTTCCTGTTCTCATGTGGTCTTCATTTATCATGGTCTGTAATTGCTTGTTCTCCCTTTCTTTTCTTGATCCAGCTGGGATCTCCTGCTCCAAGTTCTCTTTCCCTTGAAACTTGCCCTTCATTACTCCCACTGTGGTCCAGGTTGTTCTCGTAGATCTCATGCATTTCTGTCATTGGGCAATCCCTGTGTCTTTCTTAGGGTCCTGAATTCTAGGGAGCCTACCTGGAGTTGTGACTGGCAGCCTAGTCATCTTTGTTTTACATCTAGTATCCTACTACTTCTAGGCCATCATAAGTACATTTCCCTCATGGCCTTTCTCTAAGTCACAGAAATTCATTTCCCACAGTGCCTTTCTCTGTTTCATCAGATTGACATTACCCACAGTGCCTTTCTTGCTGTCATCTGAACTGCATTTCCCAGAGTGCCTTTCTCTACATCATCAGAACTACATTTCCCATAGTTCCAGTCTCTATGTTGTCAGAACTACATTCCCCACAATGTCTTTCTCTGTCATCACAACTACATTACCCAAAGTTCCTTTCTCTGTATCATCAGATTTACATTTCCCATTGTGCCTTTCTCTATGTTATTAGATCTACATTTCCCAAACTTCCTGTCTCTGACATCAGAACTATATTTTCCACAGTTCCTTCATCTATGTCAATAGAACCACATTTTCCACAGTTCCCTTCTGTGTGACATAACATAAAAATTTCATTTCCCACTGTGCCTTTCTCTGACATCAGACCTACATTTCCCAAAGTTCTTTTCTCTGTGTCATCATAACTACCTTTCCAATGCTTCCTTTCTCTATTTCATCAAGTCAAAATTACTCACAGTGCCCTTTTTGCTGTCATCTGAACTACCTCTCCCACACTTCCTTTCTCTATGTCATCAGAACTACATTTTCCACAGTGCCTTTCTCTTCTTCATCAGATCAGTATTTCGCACAGTGCCTTTTTCTGCATCATCAGAACTACAGTTCACAATTTCTTTATTTACATAATCAGAACTATATTTCCTACAGTTTCTTTCTCTATGATATCAGAACAACCTTTCCCACACTTCCTTTATATATAAAACATCAGAACTACATTTCCCACTGTGCCTTTCTCTATGAAACCAAAACCACATTTCCGATAATGCCTTCCTCTGTCTCATCTGAACGACATTTCCCACAGTACCTGTCTCTGTGACATCAGAACTACATTGCCAACCTTGCCTTATCTACATCATCAACACTACTTTTCCCACAGTTCCTTTTGGTATGTCATCACAATTTCATTTCCCACAGTTCTTTTGTCTATGACATTACAACTACATCACCCAAAGTCCTTTCTCTTTGTCATCAGAACTAATTTTCCCACATTCCTTTCTTTATATTATCCAAACTGCATTTCCTAGAGTGTCATTCTCTCTGTCATCAGCACTACATTACACACAGTCCACAACTGCATTTCCAACAATGACTTTCACTACATCATCATAAAAAACTTTCCCACAGTGCCTTTTTCTATGTCAGCAAAACAATATTTCCCACGTTTGCTTTATTCATATCATCAGACTCCATTTCTCACAGTGCCATTTAATAAATTATCATAATTACTTTTCCCATAATGTCTTTAATTGTGTCACATAAATACATTACAAACAGTGCTTTTCTCAATGTCACCTGAGCTACATTTCCCAAAATACCTATGTGCATGTCATCAGAACTACATTTAACAAGGTTCCTTTCTCTATGTTATCAGAACTACATTTACCACAGTGCCTTTCTATGTGTGATCAGAACTACATTTCCTATATTCCTTTCTCAAAGTCATAAGAACTACATTTCCCATTCTTCCTTATTCTATGTCACAGAAATACATTACCCACAGTGCCTTTCTCGGTGTCATCTGAACTACATTTCCCACAGTCCCTATGTATACATCATCAGAACTACATTGATCACAGTTCCTTTATGTTATCAGATCAGATTGTCCACAGTTCCTTTCTCCTTGTCATCAGAACTACATTTCCCACCTTTATATATGTCATCAGAACTGAATTTCTCACATTGCCATTTTATACATCATCATAACTACATATCCCACAGTGCCTTTCTCTATGTCACACAACTACATTTCCCACATTCCTTTCTCTATGTCACGGAACTACATTTCCAACACTTTCTCGATAAAATCAGAGCTACATTTCCCACAGTGTCATTCTCAGTGACATAAGAACTTCATTTTCCAAATTGCCTTTTTTGTTTCATCACAATTACATCTCAAAATGCCTTTTCCCTATGTCATCAGAACTATATTTCCCACAATGCCTTTCCCTATGTCATCAGAAATACATTTCTCTGAGATAATTTCTCTGTGACATCTGAACTACATTTTCCTCAGTGCCTATCTCTGTTATATCAGAGTGACTTTTCTCACAGTGCCTTCCTTGGTGACATATAAACTACATTTCTCATAGTGCCTTTGTCTATATGACATCAGAACTACATAGCCCATATTTTCTTTATCTTTATCATCAATGCTACATTTCCCACAGTTCCATTCTCAGTGTCACCTGAACTTCATTTCCTATGTGTACATCAGTAGAACTACATTTCCCACAGTTCCATTGTCTACATATTCAGAACCTGATTTCCAACACTTCCGTTCTCCACATTGTCAGCACCACATTACCCACAGAGAACTTCATGTGTCATCAGAACTACATTCCCCACAGTTCCTTTGTCTAAGTCATCAGAACTACATTCCCAAAATACCTTTCTCAAGGGCATAAGAACTACATTTCCCACAATGTCTTTTTCTGGGTCATCATAGCTACCTTTCCCTCAGGGCAATTATCTCTTTCCTCAGATAAAAATTACTCACAGTGTCTTTTTTGTTGTCATCTGAAGTACATTTCCCACAGTTCCTATGTGTATGTCATCAGAACTACATTTCCTATTGTTCTTTTCTCTATGTCATCAGAACTACATAACCCAAAGTTCCTTTCTCTTTGTCATCAGAATTACATTTCCCACAGTTCCTTTGTCTATGTTATCAGAACAACATTTCTCTTAGAGCCTTCCTTGGTGACATCTGAACTACATTTACAAGAATGCCTGTCTCTATGACATCAGAACTACATTTCTCACAGTGCCTTCTACAGATACATTTGAACTACATTTCCCACAGTGCCTGTCTATTTGACAGCCTAACTACATAGGCCATCGTTCCTTTATCTACATTATCAAAACTTCATTTCCCACAGTGCCTTTCTAAGTGTCATCACAACTACATTTCCCACAGCTCCTCTGTGTATGCCAACAGCATTTTTCCCACAGTTCCTTTCTCTATGACATCACAACTACATTACCCAAAGTTCCTTTCTCTGCATCACCAGAACTACATTTCCCACAGTGCCTTTCTCTGTGTCATCAGAAAAACATTTCCCACAGTGACTTTCCCTGTGACATCAGATCTACATTTACCCGAGTCTCTTATTCTAGGTCATCAGAACTATATTTCCACCTTTACATTATTTATGTCATCAACACTACATTTCCCACAGTGCCATTCTATATGTCATCAGAACTGTATTTCCCACAGTGTCTTTCTCTATGTCATCAGAACTACATTACCCACAGTGCATTTCTTGGTGTCATCTGAAATACATTACCAAAACTTCCTTTCTCTTTGTAATCAGAACTACATTTTACACAGTGCCTTTCTCAATGTCATGTGAAATAAATTTTCCACAGTTCCTATGTCATCCCAACATCATTTCCCACACTGCCTGTCTCTATGTCACCAGAACTACATTACCCAAAGATCCTTTCTCTTTATCAATAGAATTATATTTCCCACACTTCCTTTCTCTATGACATCTGAACTACATTTCTCAGAGTGATTTTATCTATGTCATCAGAACTACATTTCCCACAGTGCCTTTCTCTATATCATGACAACTTCATTTCCTCAGTGCCTTTCTCTGTGTTCTCAAAAATATTATTTCCCACAGTGCCTTTCTGTATATTAGCAGATAAACATTTCCCACAATGCCTTTCACAATGTTATCATATCTAACTTTCTCACTGTTCATTTCTCCATCTGATCATAACCACATTTCCCACAGTTCCTTTCTCTATGACATCAGACCTACATTTCCCACAGTGCCTTCTCTTTATCATCAGTACTACATTTCCCACAGTTCCTTTGTGTATGTCATCAGAACAACATTACCCAATGATCCTTTCTCTTTGTCATCACAATTACATTTCCCACAGTGCAGTGCCTGTCTATATGCCTTCAGAACTACAATGCCCATCTTGCCTTTATCTACATAATCAATACTTCATTTCCCTCAGAGCATTTCTCAGTCTCATGTGAACAGTATTTCCTAGAGTTACTAGGTTTACATCTGTGTCATTAGAACTTCATTTATCACAGTTCCTTTCTCTTTGTCATCAGAACTACATTTCCCACATTGCCTTTATCTAAGTCATCAGAAAAACAATTCCCACAGAGTCTTTCTGTCATCAGAACTTCATTTCCACACATCACAACTAGTTACCCAAAGTTCCTTTCCCTATGTCACAGAAATACATTTCCCATGGTAAAAATTTTCTATTTTATCATGGCTACATTTCCCACAGTTCCTTCAGCGGTGTCATCAGAACTACATTTACCACAGTGCCTCTCTCTATGACATCAGAACTTCATTTCCCACAGTGCTTTTCTCTACGTCATCAGAACTACATTTCTCACAGCATCTTTCTCTGTGATATAAAATCTTCATTTCCCCCAATGCCTTTCTCTGTGTTATCATAACTACACTTCCCACAGTTCCTCTCTTAATGTTTTTAGAACTACATTTCACACACTTACTTTCTCTATGTCATCAGAACATTTTCCAGAGTTCTTTTATCTACATCATCAGAGCTCCATTTCCCACAGTACTTTTCTCTGCTTCATCAGATCCACATTTCTCACAGTGCCTTTCTCTGTGTCATCAGAATTACATTTGCCACAGTTCCATTATTTACATTATTAGAATTACACTTCCCACTGTTCCTTTCTCTATGTCATCAGAACTACTTTACCACAGTGCATCTGTATGACATCAGAACTACACTTTTCACAGAACTACACTTTTCACTACATTACTCACACTTCCTTTCTCTGTGTCCTCAGAACTATGTTTCCTACAATTCCTTTTTCTATGGCATCAGAACTAAATTTCCCACAGTGCCTTTCTCTACATCTTCAGAATTACATTTCCCATAGTGCCTTTCTGTATGACATCAGAACTACATTTTATACAGCTTCTTTTTCTGTGTCACAGAAATTCATTTTCCACAGTGCCTTTCTGTCTTTCATCAGATCAACTTTACCAACAATTCCCTTCTTGGTGTCATCTGAACTGAAATTCTCAGATTTCCTATGTTATGTCATCAGAACTACATATATCACAGTTCCTTTCTCTATGTTATCAGAACTACATTTCCCACAGTACCTTTCTCTATGTCACAGAACTACTCTTTCAACAGTGTCTTTTTTATGACATAAGAACTACATTTCCCTCAGGGTTCGTTCTCTATGTCATCATAAATACCTTTACAATAATGCATTTCTCTATGGCATAGAACTACATTTAACATTGTGCCTTTCTCTGTGTCATCTAACTACATTTTCCAAACTTTCTTCCTTTACATTATCACAACTACATTTCCCACAATCACTTTCTTTATATCTTTAGAACTTCACTTCCCACTGTTCCTTTCTTTATATCATTAGAACTTCATTTCCCACTGTTCCTTTCTTTATATCATTAGAACTTCATTTCCCACAGTTCCTATCTCCTTGATATCAGAACTACATTTCCCACAGATCCTTTCTCTATGTCACTGAACTGCGTTTTCCACAATTCCTTTCTCTATGACATCAGAACTACATTTCAAACATTTCCTTTCTCTATAAATCAGAATTACATTTCCCACAGTGTCTTTCTCTGTTTCCTCAGATCAGCATTACTGACAGTTTTTTCTGGGTGTCATCTGAACTACGTCCCTCAGTTCCTATGTCTACGTCATGAAAACTGTATTTTTCACAATTGCTTTCTCTCCATCATTAGAACTACATTTCTCTCAGTGCCTTTGTATCACCAGAACTACATTTCCCACAGTACCTTTCTCTGTTTCATCAGAATGAGTTTTCACACAGAGTCTCTCTTGTTGTCATGTGTACTAAATTTCCTACAGTGTCTAAGTGTCATCAGAACTACATTAACCACAGTTCCTTTGTCTCTCTCATCAGAACTACATTTCCCCCAGTTCCTGTATTTATGTCATCAGAACTGCATTTACCACAGTTCCTTTTTTCATGGCATCAGAACGACATTACTCACAGTTGCTTTCTCTACGTCATCAGAACTACATTTCTCCCACTGTGTTTCTCAGTAACACAAGAGCTACATTTTCCACATTTTCTTTCTCCATCTCATCAGAACTTAATTTCCCATACTTAGTTTGTCAATGACATCAGAAGCACATTTCGCAGTCCCTTTAGCAACATCATCCCCACTTCATTTCTCAAGTGCTTTTCTGTACATCACCTGAACCACATTTCCCACAGTGCTTTTCTCTACATAATCAGAATTACATTTCCCACAATGGCATTTCTTGGGTCATCAAACAAAATCTCCCACAGAATTTTATTACTAAAAGTTCCTTTCTCTATGTCATCAGAACTAAATTACCCACAGTGCCTTTTTCTACATTATCAGAACTACATTTCCCTCAATGCCTTTCACTGTGTTATCTGAACTATATTACTCACAGTGCCTTTCACTATATCTTCAGAACTACAATTCCCACAATGCCTTTCTCTTCCCCATCAGAACTACATTTCCCAGAATTCCTTTATCTACATCATCAGAACTACATTTATCACAGATCCTTTCTCTACATCATCAGCACTACATTACACACAGTTCCTTTCTCTATAACATCCAAACTACATTCCCCAAACTTCTTTTTTCTATGACATCAGAACTTTATTTCCCACAATTTTTAAGTGACATAAGAATTACATTTCACACATTGCCTTTCTTTATGTCAAAGAAATACATTTCCCAGAATGCCTTTGTTTCATAAGATCAACATTACTCTCACTGCCATTCTCAGTGTCATCTGAACTACATTTCCAACAGTTATTATGTGTATTTCATCAGCACTACATTTCCCACAGTGCTTTTCGATCTTTCATCAGATGCCGTTTCCCACAGTGCTTTTGTCTTGATGTAAGAACTACATTAACCACAGTGCATTGCTTTCTTTCATCAGATGCCATTTCCCACAGTGTCTTTCCTTGTCATCAGAACTACATTTCCCACATTTCTTTTCTCTACTTCATCAGCACTATAGTACCCACAGTGCTTCTCTCTATGTCACAGAGATACATTTACCAAACTGCATTTCTTTATATCTGAACTATATTTCCCATAGTTCTTTATTTTCGTCAAAGAACTTCATTACCCACAATGCCTATCTCTATGACATCAGTGATACCCTGCTGATCTAGAAATTATCAACGTCATCAGTCCTACCTTTCCCACATTGCTTTCCTTACAGATATCTGAACTACATTTATCACAGTGCCTGTCACTATGACATCAGAACTATATTGCCCTTGTTGCCATTCTCTGTATCAACAGAACTACATTTGCCAGAGTTCCTTTATCTACCTGATCAGAATGTCATTTCCCACAATTCCTTTTTCTATATCATCAGAACAACATTTCCCATAGTGCCTTAATTCGTATCATCTGAACTACTTTTCCCACAGTGCCTTTCTCTGTTTCATCAGTGCTACATTTCCCACAGTGCCTTCCTTTGTGACATCTAAACTACATTTCCCAGAATGCCTGTCTCTATGACATTAGAACTACATTTCCCAACTTGCTCTTATCTACATCATCTATATTACATTTCCCACAGTTCTTTTCTCTATGTCATCAGGACTATATTTCCTACAGTGCCTTTCCCTACATCATCTGAACTACATTTCCCACAGTTCATTTATTTACATCATCAAAATTTCCCACACTTCCTTTCTCTATTTCAGAGAACTATGTTTCCCTCAGTGCCTTTCTCTATGACATTAGAACTACATTCCCCACCTTGTCTTTCTCAGTGACACAAGAACGGCATTTACCACAGTGCCTTTCTTGGTGTCATCTGAACTGCATTTTCCACAGTTCCTTTGTGTAAGTCATGAGAATTTCTTTATAAGTTCACATATACATTTAAAAAAAGTTCCTTTATGTGTGTCATCAGAAATTCATTATCCACAGTGCCTTTCTTTATGTCTTCAGAAGTACATTTTCCACAGTGCCTTTCTCTGTGTCATTAGATCTACATTTCCCACAGTTCCTTTCTCTATGTCATCAGAACTACATTACCCACAGTTCCTTTATTTACATCAACAGAACTACATTACCTACAGTGCCTTTCTCTATTTCATCATAGCATCATTTCCCAGAGTTTCTTTCTTTCATCAGATCATCATTTCCCCCAGTTCCATTTCCTGTGTCACAGAATCTACATTTCCCACAGTGCCTTTTTCCATGTCATCACAATTACATTTTGCTCAGTCCCTTTCTTTAAGGCATCAGAACTACATTTCCAACACTGCCTTTCTCTATATCATGAGAACTTCATTCCACAGAGTTCCTTTTTCTTAATCATCAGAACTACATTTCACACAGTGCGTTTTTAAGACATCAGAACAACATATTCCACAGCCCCTTTCACTATGTCATGAGAACTACATTTCCCACAGTGCCTTTCTCAGTGTCGTCTGAAATATATTTCCCATAGTGGCCTGTTTCTATGACAACAGAGCAACTTTTCCCACACTTCCTTTCACTATGTCATGAGAACTACATTGTCTACAGTACTGTTCTGCTTGTCTTCATAACTGCATTTCCAACTGTTCCTTTCTCTACATCCTCAGAACTATATTTCCTGGAGTGCCTGTTCTGCATCAACAGAACTTCACTTTCCACAGTGCCTTTCTTGGCATCATCAGCCCCACATTTCCCTCAGTGCCTTTCTCTATGTCATCAGAACTTCATTTACAACAGTTCCTTTATTTATGGTATTAGAACTACATTACCCACATTTGCTTTCTCTATGTAATCATCACTACATTTCCCACAGTGCCTTTCAGTATGTGACAGAAATACATTATGCCCAGGTCTTTTCTTGCTTCACCAAATCGACATTTCTCACCATGCCTTTCTCAAAGCCATCATAGCTGCATTTCCAACAGACCTTTCTCTATGCCATTACAAGTACATTTCCCACAGTTCCTTTCTCTATGATATCAGAACTACATTTCCTAAGGTTCCTTTCTTTATATCATCAGAAATCATTTCCCACAGTGCCATTCACAACATCTTTGCAACTACATACACCACAATGTCTTTATCTATGTCATCAGAACTACATTTCCTAAGTTTCCTTTCTCTATGTCATCAGAACTCATTTCCCACAGTGTCTTTCACTATGTCATTAGATATAAATTTCCAACAGTGCCTTTCTGTAACTCACAGCACTATATTTCACACAGTGCCTTTGTTTTTGTCATCAGAACTGCATTTCCCACAGTGCCATTCACAACATCTTTGCAACTACATAAACCACAATTTCTTCATATATGTCATGAGAACTACATTTCACACAGTGCCTTTTTTGTGTCACCACAATTACATTTCCCACAAGGCCTTTCTCTATGTAATTAGAACTACATTTCCTACAGTGCCTTTCTCTGCATCCTCAGAACTACAATTCCCACTGTGCCTTTCTCTATGACATCAGAACTACGTTTCCTAAGTTTCCTTTCTCTATGTCATCAGAACTCATTTCCCACAATGTTTTTCCCTGTGACAAGAGAACCACATTTCTTACAGGGCCTTTCTCTACATCATCAGAACATCATTTTCCACAGTGTTTTTCACTGTATGATCTTAACTACCTTTCCCACAGTGCCTTTTATAATGTCTTTATAATTGCATTATCCACAGTCCCTTACAGTTTGACAGCAGAACTACATTTCTCACACTCACTTTCTCTATCTCATGAGAACTACATTTCCCACCTTGCCTTTATTCATGTCATGAGAACTTTATTTCTCACATTGGCTTCTCTATGTGATCACAACCACATTTCATAGTTCCTTTCACTATAAGACAGAACTACATTTTGCCAGTTCCTTTCAATGCTTCATCAGATCGACATTTCCCACCATGGCTTTCTCTATGTCATCAGAACAACATTTTTCACAATTCCTTTCTCTATGACATCAGAACAACTTTTCCCACCATGGCTTTCTCTATGTCATCAGAACTGCATTTCCCGCAGTTCCTTTATTTACATCATCAAAACTGCATTTATACAGTTCCTTTTCCCATGAAATCAAAACTACATTTCCCACATTGTTTTTCTCTATGACAGCATAAAGATATTTCCCACAGTTCCTTTCTCAATGACATCAGAACTACATTTCCCACAGTGCCTTTCTGTATGTCACTGAACTAAATTTCCCACTGTATTTTCTCTGTCACAAAACATTTCCCACACTTCCATTCTGTATGACATCAGAACTATACTTTCCATAGTTCCTTTCTGTTTCATTAGAACAACATTTCCCACAGTGCCTTTCTTGCTGTCATTCAGTTTATATTTCCCACAGTTCCTTTGTGTACATCACCAAAACTATATTTCCCACAGTACTTTTTCTACATCATCAGCACTACATTAATTGCAGTGTCTTTCTCTGTTTCACCAAAGCTACATTGCCCACATTGCCTTTTTCTGTGTCATCAAAATTCCATTTCCCACCATGTCTTTCACTACATCTTCAGAACTACATTTCCCACAGCCCCTTTATTTACATCAACAGAACTACATTTCCCACAGTGCCTTTCGCTATGTTATCAGCACTATATTAACCACAGTGACTTTCTCTCTGACACCAGAACTACATTTCCCACAGTGCCTGTCTCTATGCCATCAGAACTACATTTCCCACAGTTCCTTTCTCTAAATCATCAGAACTACATTTCCCATAGTTTCTTTCTCTATGACTTCTTATCTACATTTCCCATATTTCCATTCTCAATGACATGAGAACTATATTATCCAAAGTTCCTTTCTCTTTGTCCTGATAACTAGTTTTCTCACATCCCTTTCTCTATGTCATCAGAACTACATTTCTCACAATGCCTTTATCTATGTCATCACAACTTCATTTCCTCAGTGCCTTTGTCTACATCATCAGAACTACATTCATCCCATGGCCTTTCTCCATCTTGTGAGAACTTCATTACCCAATGTTTGTTTCTCTGTGTCACCAGAACAAGATTTCCCACAGTGCCTATCTCTGTGCCGCCAGAACTACATTTCCCACGGTGCCTTTTTCTGTGTCATTAGAATTACATTTCCCACAGTTTCTTTCTCTATGATATCAGAACCCCATTTCCAACACTTCGTTTCTCTTTGACATCAGAACTACAGTTCCCACAGCGCCTTTGACACTTTCATCAGATCAACATTGCTCAAAGTGACTTTCCTGGTGGTATCTGAGCTACATTTCCCACAGTGCCTATGCCAATGACATCAGAACTACATTTCCCATCTTGCCTTTATTCATGTCTTAAGAACTCCAATTCTCACAGTTTCTTTATCTACGTGATCAGAACTACATTTCATACTGTGACTTTCTCTGTGTCATCAGAACTACACTTTCTGTAATTCCTGTCACCTCATCATCCAATCATCATTTCCTTCAGATCCTATGTCTATATCATTAGATCTTCATTTACCACAGTGCCTTTCTCTAAGTCATTAGAACTACATCATCCACAGATCCTTTCTCTATGTCATCAGACATTCATTTCCCAAAGTTCCTTTCTCTATAACATCGCAGCTACATTTCCCACAGTTCCTTTCTCTACATCATCAGAACTACATTTCTTACAGAGTCTTTCTCTGTGACATAAGAACTACATTTCCCACAGTGCCTTTCTCTATGACATCAGAAATATGATTCCCACAGTTCCTTTCTCTGTGTCACCAGAAATACATTTCCCATAGTGCCTTTTTCTATGTCTTCAGAACTACATTACCCACAGTGACTTTGTGTATGAAATCAGTACTACATTTCCCATAGTGACTTTTTGTATATCTTCAGAACTTCATTTTCCACTCTGCCTTTCTCAGTGTCATCACAACTAAACTATTCAGAATTATTTTATGTTCCTAGAACTATGTTTCCCACAGTGCCTTTCTCTGTGACATCAGAACTACATTTGCCAGAGTACCTTTCTCTGCTTCATCATATTGGCATTTCCCACAGTTCCTCATTTACATCATCAGAGCTACATTTCCCACAGTTCCTTTCTCTATGTCATTAGAACTTCATTTCCCACTGTGCCTTTCTCTATGTCATCAGGACTACACTTCCCACAGTACCTTTCTCTGTTTAATCAGAACGACATTATCAACAATTCCTTTCATGGTGTCATCTGAACTACATTTCTCACAGTTCCTCTTGGACGTCATCAGAACTTCATTTATCACTGTTCCTTTCTTCCTGTCATCAGAAACACATTACCCACGGTGTGATTCTCTGTGTCACCAGAACTACATTTCCCACAGAGCCTTCTCTGGTTCATTAAAACCACATCTTACAGAGCCTTTCTCTATATCATCAGAGCATATTTTTCCACAGTCTTTCACTGTTATGTCAGAACTACAATTCCCACAGTGCCTTTCATTATGACATCATGAATACATTTCCCACAGATAGTTTCTCTATGACATCAGAAATACATTTCCCACAGTGCCTTTCTCTACATCTTCAGAACTACATTTCTCACAGTTCCTTTCTCCCTCTCATCAGAACTATATTTTCAACACTGTCTTTCTCTATGATCTCAAAACTACACTTCTTACAGTGCCTTTCTCTGTTTCATCAGAACTAAATTTCCCTCAGTGCCCTTTTCTCACTCATCAGGTCTACCTTACCAAAGTCCCTTACTCTGGGTCATCAGAACTACACTTCCCACAGTGCCATTCTGTATTTCACCAAACAAAATTTCCCACAGTTTATTCTCCATGTCACAGAACTTTATTTCCCCACTTCCTTTCTGTTTGACAGCAGAACTATGTTTTCCATTGTTCCTTTCTGTTTCATCAGAACAACATTTCCAACAGTGCCTTTCTTGCTGTCATCCAGATTACATTTCCCACACTTCCTATGTGTACATCACCAAAACTACATTTCCAATATTTCCTTCTCTACATCATCATCACCATATTACCAGCAGTGTCTTTCTTTGTTTCACCACAACTACATTTCCCACAGTGCCTTTTTCTGTGTCATCAAATGTGTATTTCCCTCAGTGTCTGTAACTACATCTTCAGAACTACATTTCCAACATTTCCTTTCTCGACATTATCAGCACTTTATTACCCACAGTGCCTGTCTCTGTGTCAGCATAACTACATTTCTCACAGAGACTTTCTCTATATCATCAGATATACATTTTTCTCTGTGCCTTTCTCTAGATCAGCAGAAATTCATTTCCTACAGTGGCTATCACTAGGTCATGAAATCAATGTTTCCCAACAAGCCTTTAGCTATGTGGATAGTGCCTTTGTATATATTACCAGAAATACAATTCCCACAGTGCCTTTCTCTATGTCATTGGAACTCCACTTCCCACAGTGTCTTTCTCTGGTTTATTAAAACCACATCATACAGGGTATTTCTCTACATCATCAGAGCATATTTTTACACAGTGTCTTTCACTGGGACAACAGAACTTCATTTCCCACAGTTCCTTTTCTATGTCTTCTGAACTATATTACCCACAGTGCCATTCTATGTTACGTCAGAACTTCATTTCCCACGGTGTCATTCTCTAGGTCATCAAAACTACATTTCCTAAAGTGCCTATATCTGTGTCATCAGAAAATGATTTCCCACTGTTCCTTTCTCTTTGTCATTAAAACTACATTACCCACAGTTCCTTTCTCTATGTCATCATAACTACATTTCCCACAGTGCCTTTCTCTGCATCATCAGATCTACTTTTCCCACAGTGCCTTTTTTCTTAACTTCATCAAAACTACATTTCCCACAGGGCCTTTCTCTATGTCACAGAAATACATTTCCCACAGTACCTTTCTCTGTTTGATCAGAATGACATTTCCTGCAGTGCCTTTCACTACATCTTCAGAACTACATTTCCCACAATGGGTTTCTCTATGTCATTAGAACTACATTTCCCATGTGTCATTTTTTCGTGTCATCACAGTTATATTTCCCACAGTGCCTTTTTCTACCTCATCAGAACTACTTTTCCCACAGTTCATTTATTTACATCAACAGATCTTCATTTTCCACTGTGCCTTTCTTTGTTTCATCTGATCGACATTTCCCACCATGCCTCTCTCTGTGTCACCAGAACAACATTTCCCACATTGCCCTTTTCTAAGTCATCACAAATACATTTTGCACATTGCCATTCTGCATGGCATCAGAACTACTTTTCCAACACTGCCTTTCTCTACATCATGAGAACTACATTTCCCACAGTGTCTTTTCCTGTGACATAAGAACTATGTTTCCCACAGTGCCTTTTTGTATGCCATCAGAACAACATGTCCTGCACTTCCTTCCCCTATATCATGAGAACTACATTATCCACAGTACCGTTTTCCAAGTCATCATAACTATTACATTTCCCACTGTTCCTTTCTATATGTCATCAAAATTACATTTCCTATAGTACCTGTCTCTACATCATCAGAACATCATTTCCCTCAGGTCCTTTCTCTATGTCATTAGAAGTACATTACCCACATTTCCTTTCACTACATCCTCAGAACTACACTTCCCCCAGTGCTTTATTTGGCATCATCAGAACCACATTTCCACAGCACCTTTCTCTATATCATCAGAACTTCATTTACCACAGGTCCTTTCTTCATGGCATTAGAACTACATTACCCACAGTTACTTTCTGTATGACATCAGAACTACATTTCCCACAGTGACTCTTTCTGCAACATGAGAACTACATTTCCCACCATGCTTTTCTTTGTCTCATCTGAAACACCTTTCTCACATTGCCCTTTCTCTACAACATCAGAATTCATTTCTCACAGTTCCTATGTCTGAATGCTCATAACTCCATTTACCACAGTTCCTTTCTTCATGACATCTCTATGTCATCAGAACTACATTTCCCACAGTTCCTTTATTTACATTAACAGACTACATTTCTCACAGTTCCTTTCTACTTCACCAGTACTGCATTCCCCAAAGTGCCTTTCTCTGATTCATCAATACTATATCTTACAGGGCCCTTCTCTACATCATCCACAGAGTCTTTCACTGTGACCTCAGAAGTACTTTCTCACAGTGCCTTTCTCTATGACATCATAAATGCATTTCCCACAGTGCCTTTCTCAGTGTCATCAGGTCAACATTTCCATAGTTCCTTTATATATGACATCAGATCTGCACTTCCCACACTTTCTTCCTGTGTTATATCCAAACTACATTTCCCACAGTGCCTTTCCCAGTGTCATCTGAACTACATTTTGCACTGTTCATTTATCTTTGTCATCAGAATTAAATTTCCCACTGTGTCTTTCACTGTGCCATCAGAACTATATTTCCCACACTTCCTTTCTCTGTTATATCAGAACCACATTTCTCACAGTGCCATCCCCAGTGTCATCTGAACTGCATTTCTCACAATGCCTGCCTCAATGACATCAGAACTACATTGCCCATGCTGCCTTTATCTACATCATCAGAAGTATATTTCCCACAGTTCCTTTATCTACATCAACACAAGTACATTTCCCACAGTGCCTTTCTCTATGTCACCAAAACTGAATTTCACACAAGTTATTTCTCTACATCATCAGAACTACATTCCCACAGTTCCTTTTTCTACATCACCAGAACTAAATTTCCCACAGTTTCTTTCTGTACAACATCAGAAATTCAATCCCCATCAATTCCATTCTCTAGGTCTTCAGAAATACATTTCCCACAGTGGCTTTCTGGGTGTCATCAGAACTACATTTCCCACAGTGCCTTTTTCTCTATGTCATCAGACCTTCAATTCCAACTGTGCTGGTCTTTATGACATCAAAACTACATTGCCCATCTTATCTTTTTCAACGTCATCAGAATTACCTTTCCACAGTGCCTAACTCTTCACCCTGAGAAATATATTTCCCACAGGTCCTTTCTCAATGTCATAAGAACTACAAAACCCATAGTCCCTTTCTTTATAGAATCAGAACTGCATTTCCCATGTGCCTTGTCTACCTCATCACAACTTCATTTCCCATAGTTCCTTTCTCTGTTTTATCAGAAGTACATTACACACACTTCCTTTATTTGGTTCACCAGAATAACATTTCCCTCAGTGCCTTACTTGGGTTCATTTGAACTACATTTCTCACTGTTACAGAACTACATTTCCCACAGTTCCTTTCCAATATTTCCTATGTCTATGCCATCAGAACTTCATTTATTACACTATGTTTCTCTATGTCATCATAACTATATTCCCACAGTGCCATTCACTATGTGACAGAACTTCATTTCCCACACTGCCTTTCTCTATGTCATCAAACTCAATTTCCCACAGTTCCTTTACCAATGTGATCAGAACTACATTTCTGACAGTGCCTTTATCTATGTCAACTACATTTCCAAAAATGCCTTTCTGGACATCGCCAGAACTACATTTCCTTCAGTGCCTTTTTCTGACATAAGAATTACATTTCTTACAGTGCCTTTCTCTATGTCATTATAACTACATTTCACACAGTGCCTTTCTCTTTATCATCTGAAATACATTTCCCACAGTGGTCTGTTTCAATGATAAGAGAACAACCTTTCCCACAGTTCCATTCACAAGTCATCAGAACTTCATTTTCCACAGTGCCTTTATTTGTCACTGGAACTACATTTCTCAAAGTTACTTTATCAATGTCACAGAACTATATTTCCCAATTTCCTTTTTCTATGTCATCAGAAATACATTTCCAACAGTGCCTTTCTCTACTTCATCAGAACAACCTTTCCCACACTGCCTTTATCTACGCCATCAGAACTACATTTCCCACAGTGCCTTTCTTAGTGTCAACAGGACTGCATTACCATAGTGCGTTTCTCTATGTCAACAGAACTACATTGCCCAAAGTTTCTTTCTGTACATCATGAGAACTACATTTCCCACAATTACAGTCTCTAGGTCTTCAGAACTACATTTCCCAGAGTGCTTTCCTCTGTTTCATCAGAACAACTTTTCCCACAGTGCTTTTATCTGCATCATCAGAACTACAATCCAACAGTGTCTGAGTATGTTTCATCAGAATTACATTTCTCACAGTGCCTTTCTCTATGCCATCAGAAAAATATTTCACACAGTTCCTTTCTCTGTGATATCTGAACTACATTTACCACTGTGGCCTGGTTCTATGACATCAGAACTACACTTCCCACATTTCCTTTCTCTACATCATAAGAAATACATTTCCCACAGTGCCTTTCTGAACCTGTATGTCATCAGAACTACATTTCCCAGAGTTCCTTTAACTGTGTCATAATAAGTACATTTGCCACAGGTCCTTCCTCTACATCAACACCACTACATTTCCCTGGTGCCTTTCTCTTTTTCATCAGAACAACATTACTCACAGTGTCTTTCTCAATGTGATCTGAACTGCATTTCCCACAATTCCTTTGGGTACATCATCAGAAGTACATTTATCCCAGTTCCTTTCTCTTCATCCCAGAACTGTATTTCTCTCAGTGCCTTTGTCTACATCATCAGAACTACAATTCCCACAGTTCCTTTCTCTACAACATCATAACATTTCCACAGTGCCTTTCTTAGTTTTGTCAGAACTAATTGCTCACAATGCCTTTCTCTAGGTCACAGAATTATACTTCCCACAGTGCCTTTTATTTACATTATCAGAACTACATTTCCCACACTTTCTCTACAACATGAGAACTACATTTCCACAGTTCCTTTCTCTTTGAAATCAGAACTATATTTCCCACAATTCCTTTCTCTGTGACATCAGAACAACATTTCCCACACTGCCTTTTTCTATGTCATCAGAACTGCATTTCCCAGAGAAGGTTTCTCTGTTTCATCAGATCCACATTTCTTACAGGGCCTTTCTCTACATAATCAGAACTACATTTTACACAGTGTCTTTCTCAGTGTGATCTGAACTACATTTACCACAGTGCCTTTCTCTAATTCTTCAGAAATACATTCCCACAGTGCCTTTCTTTTTGTCATCATTACTACATTTTCCACTGTACCTTTAAGTATGACATCAGAAATATATTTCCCATAGTGCCTTCTTCTACATCATCAGACCCATTTCCTAGAGTGACTTTCTCTATGTCACCACAACTTCATTACCCATAGTGCCTTTCTATGTGTCATAAGAACTATATTTCCCACTGTGCCTTTCTCTGTGTCTCAAAACTCCATTTTTCACAGTTCCTTTCTATATGTCACCAGTACTTAATTTCCCATAGTTTCTATCTCTGTGCCATAAGAACTACATTTCCCACAGTGCCTTTTTGCATCTCATCAGAACTAATTACCTATAGTTCTTCTCTCTGTGTCATCATAACTACATTTCCCACAGTGCCTTTCTCTACATAATCAACACCACATTTCCTGTACAGCCTGTCTGTAGGTCATCAGAACATCATTTCCTACAGTTCCTATGTCTTCTTCATCCGAACTACATTTTCCACAGTTCCTTTATCTATGTCTTCAGAACTATATTTTCCATAGTGCCTTTCACTACCTGACAGAACTACATTTCCCACACTGCCATTCTTTGCTTCATCAGAACTACGTTTCCCACAGTACCTTTCTCTATGTCATCAGAACTACATATCTGAAAGTTCCTTTATTTACATCATCAGAACTACATTTCTCACAGGTACTTTCTCTACTTGTTCAGAACTACCATTCCCATTGTCTTTCTCCATGTCATGAATACTACATTTCCCACAATGCCCTTCTCTGTGTCATCAATACTACATTTCCCACATATCCTTTCTCTATTTCATCAGAAATACACTAATTAAAGTTCCTTTCTCTGTGTCATTAGAACTACATTTCTCAAAATGCCTTTCTCTACCTCATAAAAACTACATTTTCCACAGTGTCTTTCTCAGTGTAATCTGAAATACATTTTCCATAGTATCCTGTTTCTACAACAGAACAAAATTTCCCACAGTTCCTTTCACTATGTCAAGAGAACTACATTTTCCAAATTACTATTCTCCTTGTCATCCGAATTTAATTACCGACAGTGACTATTCTACAGAATCAGAACTACATTTCCCAAGGTTCATTTCTTTGTGCCATCTGAACTACATTTCCCACAGTGCCTTTCTCTAAGTCATCAGAATTTCATTTCTCAGTTCCTTTATTCATGGCATCAGAACTACATTTCCCACAGTGCCTTTCTCTATGTCATTGCATTGACGTTTCCAAGCATGTCATTAGCTAGGTGATCAGAGCTACATTTCCCACAGTCCCATTCTCTATGTCATGAAAACTACATTTCCCACCTTGCCTTTATTCATGGCATAAGAACTCCATTTCTCACAGTGACATTCTCCATGTCATAATCACTGCATTTCCCACAGTGCCTTTTTATATGTCATCCAAACAACATTTCCCATAAGGCCTTTCTCTGTTTTATCAGAACAAATTACCCACAGTGCTTTTTTGGTGTCATGTAAACTACATTTCTCCCAGATCCTATGTATGCATTGTCAGAAGTAAATTTATCACAGTTCCTTTCTCTATGTCATCAGAACTACATTTCCCACACTGACTTTCTCTAGGACATGAGAACTACATTTCCCACAGTGCCTTTCTCCATTTCGTCAGAACTATGTTACCCAAAGTTCCTTGCTCTGTGTCATCATAGCTCCATTTCCCAACTGCCTTTCTCTATGTCACAAAAATACATTACCTACAATGTCTTTCTCACTGACATCTGAACTACATTTCCCACAGTTTCTTTGTCAACATCATTGGGACCTCATTTCCCACAGTTCCGTTCTCTATGTCATCAGCACTACATTACCCACAGAGCTTCTTTTGTGTCATCAGAATATATTTCCCGCATTTCCTTTGTCTATGTTATCAGATCTACATTCCCCACAGGGCATTTCTCTGTGTCTTCACAATTTCATTTACCACAGTTCCTTTCTCTCTGATATCAGAGCTCCATTTCCTACTGTGAATTTCTCCATTTCATCAGAACTACATTACCCAAAGTTACTTTCTCTATGACATCAAAACGACATTTCCCAGTGTTCATTTATATACTGATTAGAGCTACATTTTCCAAAGTGCTTTTCACTGGGTCATAAGAACTACATTTCCCACATTACCTTTCTGTATGACATCAGAATTATATATTCCATAGTTCCTTTCTGTTTCATTAGAACAACATTACCCATGGTACCTGTCTCTTTGAAATCAGAACTACATATCCTACAGTTCCTTTCTCAGTGTCACAGAACTACATTTCCCACACTTCCTTTATGTTTGACATCAGAAATCTATTTTCATAGTTCCTTTCTGTTTCTTCAGAACAAGGTTTCCCACAGATCTTATGTGTACATCACCCAAACTACATTTCCCACAGTTCCTTTTCTTCATCATCAGCACCACATTACCTGAAGTGTCTCTCTCTGTTTCACCAAAACAACATTTTGCAAAGTGCCTTTTTCTATTTCATCAAAATTGCATTCCCCACAGTGTCTTTCACTATATCTTCAGTACTACATTTCTCACAGGTCCTTTCTCTGTGTTATCAGAACTCCATTACCCACAGTGCCTTTCTCTGTGTCACCAGAACTACATTTCCATCACTGCCTTTCTCTACCACATCAGAACTACATTTCCCGCAGTGCCTTTCTCTATGTCACAGAACCCACACTTTCTTTCTCTATGACATCAGAATTGCATTTCCCACAGTTCCTATGTGTTCATCATGAGAACTACATTTCCTCCAGTTCCTTTCTCTATGTCATGTGAACTACATTGTCCACAGTACTCTTCTACTCATCATCATAACTACATTGTTTTACTGTTCCTTTCTCATACATCCTCAGTACTACATTTCCTACAGTGACTTTCTCCTTGTCCTCATAACTACTTTACCCACAGTGACTTTCTGTATGACATCAGAACCACATTTCACATTTCTCAGTGCCTTTTTCTTCATTACCAAACCTACATTTTCCACAGTGCCTTTCTTAGTTTCCTCTTAACTACATTTTCCATGGTGCCTTTCTCTGTGTCATCAGAACTTCATTTACCACTCTTCTTTCTTCATGGCATCAGAACTGCATTTCCCACCGTTCATTTCGCTACATAATCATAACTACATTTTCCAAGTGCCTTTCACAATGTGACAAAACAACCTTTCCCACAGTGCCTTTCTCTGCTTCATCAAATTGATATTTTGCACCATGCCATTAGCTAGTCGATCAGTACTACATTTCCTACTGTCCCTCTCTTGATGCCATTGGAACTACATTTCCCATTGTGTCATTATTCATTTCATAAGAACTCCATTTCTAACAGTGGTTTCTCTATGTCATCACAACTACATTTCATAGAGCCTTTCAATAAGTGACAGAACTACGTTTTGCACATTGACTTTCTCTGCTTTATCAGATCAACATTTCCCACCATGGCTTTCTCTATGTAATCAGAACTTCATTTCCTTTATTTACATCATCAAAACTACATGTACCACAGTTCCTTTCTCTATGTAACTAAAACTAAATTTCTCACACTTCCTTTCCTATGACTCAGAAATACATTTCCCACAGTGTCATTCTCTGTATCTTCAGAACTACATTTCTCATGGCATGTTTCTCTGTGGCATAAAAACTACATTTCCCACAATTCCTTTCTCTGTGTCATCAAAACTACACTTTCCAGAGTCCCTTTCCTGATGTTCTCAGAACTACGTTTACCACAATGCATTTCTCTGTGTCATCAGAAATACATTTCACACAGTGCCTTTCTCTATGTCATCAGAACTGTTCCTTTCTTGGTATCATCAGAACTTTATTACTCACATTGCCTTACTCTATGTTATCAGACTACATTTCCCACAGTGCCTTTCTCTGTTTAATCCTAACGACATTTCCCATAGTTCATTTCTCTACCTCATCAGATCCACACTTCCCACAGTACCTTTCTCTATGACATCAGAATTTCATTTCCCACAGTTCCTCTCTCTATATCATCAAAACTTCATATTCCACTGTGCCTTTCTTGATGTCATCTGAACTACATTTCTCACAGTTCCTGTGTGGATGTCATCAAAACTGCATTTATCATAGTTCTATTCTTTATGTCATCAGTAAAACATTACCCACAGTGTGTTTCTGTCTCACTAGAACTAAATTTCCCACAGTGCCTTTTTCTGGTTCATTAAAACCACATCTTACAGGGCCTTTCTCTATATCATCAGAGCATATTTTTCCACAGTGTCTTTCACTGTGACATCAGAACTACATTTCCAACAGTGCCTTTTTCTATGTAATCAACACCACTTTTCCCATAGTGCTTGTTTCTAGGTCATCAGAACATCATTTTCCTCAGTTCCTATGTTTATCATATCAGAACCACATTACCCACTCTTCTATTCTCTATGTAATCATAACTACATTTCCCACATTTCCTTTCTCTATGTCATCAGAACTACATTACTCAAAGATCTTTTCTCAGTGTCATCAGAACTACATTTCCCACAATGCCTATTTCAGTGTCATCAGAAATACATTTTCCATAGTGGCCTGTATCAAGAACAGAACAACATTTCCCACAGTTCCCTCCACTATGTGAAGAGAACTACTTTGTCCACAGTACCTTTCTCCTTGTCATCAGAACTACATTACCCACAGTGCCTTTCTCTATGACACCAGAACTACATTTTCCACAGTGACTTTTTCTACATCGTGAGTACGAAAAGTCTCACTGTTCTTTTCTTTGTGTCATCTGAACTACATTTCCCACCATGTTTTGATTTGTGTCACCTGAACTACATTTCCCACAATGCCTTTCTCTACATCATCAGAACCTCATTTCTCACAGTTCCTATGTCTACATCTTCAGAATTTAATTTCCCACAGAGCCTTTGTCTATGTCATTAGAACCATAAATTTCACAGTCCTTTTCAATATCTCAAAACACTACTTTTCACACAGTACCTCTTTTTATCATCAGAGCTCCATTTCCAACAATTCTTTTTTTGGTAGTTTTATTTTATTTTTATTATTATTATTATGTTTGTGTTTGTGTTTTAATTTTACACATCGGCCATGGTTTTCTCTTTCCTCCCCCTCCCTCCCCTACCCCTACCACCACCCCCCATCCCATCCCCTCTATTCCCATCTCCTCCAGGGCCAAGACTTCCCTGGAGATTCATTTAAACCTGGTGGATTCAGTACAGGCAGGTCCAGTGCCCTCCTTCCAGGCTGAGCAAAGTGTCCCTGTGTAAGCCCAATCTTCCAAACAGCCAGTTCATGCACTAAGGACAGTTCCCGGTCCCACAGACTGGATGCCTCCCAAACAGTTCAAGCTATTCAATTGTCTCACTTATCCAGAGGGCCTGATCCAGCTGGGGGCTCCCCAGCCTTTGGTTCATAATTCATGTGCTTCCATTCATTTGGCTATTTGTCCCTGTGCTTTTTCCAATCTTGGTCTCAACAACTCATGCTCTTACAGTCCCTACTCTTTCTCGACAGTTGGACAACTTGAGCTCCACCTGGGGACTGGCTGAGGATCTCTGCTTCCACTTCCATCAGTTATTGGATGAGAGTTCTAGCATGACTGTTAGGGTGTTTGGCCATCTGATCACCAGACTAGGTCAGATCAGGCTTTCTCTTAACCATTGCCAGCAATCTACAGAGGATGTATCATTGTCGAATTCTGGGGACCTCTCCAGCACTCTGCCTATTCCTGGTCTCATGTGGTCTTCATTTATCATGGTCTGTTATTCCTTGTTCTCCCTTTCTCTTCTTGATCCAGCTGGGATCTCCTGCTCCCCTAAGCTTTCTTTCCCTCAAACCTTGCCCTTCATTACTCCCGCTGTCTTCCAGGTGGTTCATGTAGATCTCATCCATTTCTGTCATTGGGTGATTTCTGTGTCTTCCCTAGGGTTCCATTTTCTAGGTAGCCTCCCTGGAGTTGTGTAGCAGTCTAGTCATTTTTGTTTTACATCTAGTATCCTCCTATGAGTGAGTACATATCATGTTTGTCCTTCTGAGTCTGGTTACCTCACTCAGGATGATTTTTCTACATCCATCCATTTGCCTGCAAACCTCATGATGTCATTATTTTTCTCTGCTGAGTAGTACTCCATTGTGTATATGTACCATATTTTCTTTATCATTCTTCAGTTGAAGGGCATCTAGGCTGTTTCTAGGTTCTGGCTATTACAAACAATGCTGCTATGAACATAGCTGTGCAAATGCCCTTGTGGTAGGACTGAGCAATCCTTGGGTATATGCCCAAGAGTGCTACAGCTGGGTCTTGGGCTAGATGGATTCCCAATTTTCTAGGGAAGGGCCATATTTCCAACAATTCTTTTATTTACATCACCAGAACTGCATTATCCACAGTTCCTTTATCTATGCAATCAGAACAACATTTCCCAAAGTTCTGTTCTCTATGACATCAGAACTACTTTCTCCACAGTTCCTTTCACTATGACATCAGAACTGCATTTTTCACAGTGCTTTGAGTTATTTCTAGTTCATCAGACCAGCATATCCCACAGTGCCTTTCTCTTTTTCATCAGAGCAATATTTCACACAGTGACTTCCTGAGAGATATTTGAACTACATTTCCCACAGTGTCTGTCTCTATAACATCAGAACTTCATTGCCAATCTTGCCTTTATCTACATAATCAATACTATGTTTCCCCCAGTGCCTTTCTCATTGTCATCTGAACTACATTTCCCACAGTTCCTATGTATTCATCCACATAACAACATTTACCTAAAATCCCTTCACTGTGACATCACAACTACTTTATCCAAAGTTCCTTTTTCTTGTCATCAGACCTACATTTCCCAAATTCCTTTCTTTATGTCATCAGAACTACATTTCCCAGAGTGCCTTCTCTGTGTCATCAGATCTACATTTCTCACAGTTCCTTTCTTTATGACATCTGATCTACATTTCCCACAGTATCTTTGTCTTTGACATGAGAATTACAATTATCACGCAGCCTTTCTCCTTCTCATCAGAACTACATTACCAAAAGTTCCTTTTTCTATGTCATCATAATGACATTTCCCATAATGCCATTCTCTGAGTCACCAGGACTACATTTCCCACTGTCCCTTTCTCCATTGCATCAGACTACATTACCAACACTGTCTCTCTCTACATCATGAGAACTACATTCCTCACAGTTCCTTTCCAGGTGTCATCAGAACTACATTTCCCACGGTGTCTGTCTCTGTGTCATCAAAACTCAATTTCTCCCAGTTCCTTTCTCTGTAATCAACACCACATTTCCCATAGTGCACGTTTTTGGGTAATCATAACATCATTTCCCTCAGTTCCTATGTCTACCTAATATAACTACATTTTCCAGAGTTCCTTTCTCTCGGTCATCAGAACTACATTACCCACATTTCCTTTCTCTATATCATCATAACTACATTTCCCAGAGTGCCTTTCTACCTGAGAGAACCATGTTTCTCACACTGCCATTCTCTGCTTCATCAGAGCTAGATTTTCCAAAGTACCTTTCTCAATGTCATCAGAATTACATATCTGAAAGTTATTTTATTTACATAATCAGAACTACATTTCTGACAGCTTCTTTCTCTATTTGATCAGAACTATATTTCCCAATGCCTTTCTCTTTGTCATCAATACTACATGCCCCACAGTTCCTTTCTCTATGACATGTGATGTACATTTCCCATACTTCCTTTCTCTATGTCATCAGAACTACATTTCCCACCATCCTATCTTTGTGTTACCTGAAGTACATTACCCAAAGTGGCCTTTATCTATGTCATTAGAACTTCATTTTTCACAGTTCCTATGTCTACATCTTCAGAACTTTATTTATCACAGTTCCTTTCTTCATGCTATCAGAACTACATTTCCCACAGTGCCTTTCCCTAAGTCATCAAATCGATGTTTCCCACCATGCCTTTAGTTAGGTGATCAGAACTACATTTCCCACAGTCTCATTCTCTGTCATGAAAACAACATTTCCCACCTTGCCTTTATTCGTGGCATAAGAACTCCATTTCTCACAGTGACATTCTCCATGTCATAATAACTACATTTCCCACAGTGCCTTTCTCTGTCATCCAAACAACATTTCCCATAATGCCTTTCTCTGTTTTATCAGAAGAACATTAACCACAGTGCCTTTATCCATCTCATCAGAACTACATTACCCAAATTTCCTTTCCCTATGTCATCAGAAATACATTCCTTGCTGTGTGTCATCATAACTCCATTTCCTACAATGCCTTTCTCTATGTCACAAAAATATATTACCTACAGTGCCTTTCTCAGTGAAGTCTGAACTATATTTCCCACAGTTACTTTGTCAACATCATTGGGACCTCATTTCCCACAGTTCCATTCTCTACGTCATCAGCACTACATTACCCACAGAGCCTTTTTTTGTGTCATCAGAATGTATTTCCCACAATTCCTTTGTCTTTGTTATCAGATCTACATTCCCCACAGGGCATTTCTCTGTGTCTTCAGAATTTCATTTACCTCAGTTCCTTTCTCTCTGATATATATGAGAGCTCCATTTCCCACTGTGCATTTCTCCATTTCATCAGAACTACATTACCCAAAGTTGCTTTCTCTATGACATCAGAAATTCATTACCAAGAGATCCTTTCTCTCTGTCATCAGCACCACATTTCCCACAGTGCCTTTCTCTGTGTGATGAGATATACTTTTCCCAACGTTCCTTTCTCTATGTCATAAGAACGGCATTTCCAGCTTTTCTTTATTTATGTCATCAGAACTCCATTTCTCACAGTGCCATTCTATACAATTTTATAACTATATTTCCCACATTCCTTTCACTGTGACATAAGAACTACATTTCCCACAGTGCCTTTCTCTTCAACATCAGAACTACATTTCCTGTAGTGCACTTCTCTGTTTCTTCAGATCAATATTACCAACTGTGCCTCTCTTTGTCATCTGAACTACATTTCCAAGAGTTCCTATGTGTGCATCATTAGAACTACATTTCTCACTGTTCCCTTCTCTATGACATCAGCTTTACATTATCCAAAGATCCTTTCTCTGTGTCATCAGAACTATGTTTCCCACAGTGCCTTTCTCTATGTCATAGAACTTCATTTCCCACACTTACTTTCTCTATGATATCAGAATTGCATTTCCCATAGTTCCTATGTACATCATCAGAACTACATTTTCCACAGTGCCTTTCTCTATGTCATGAGAACTACATTTCCCACAGTTCCTTTCTCTATGTCATGAGAACTACATTGTCCACAGTACTCTTCTATTCATCATCATAACTACATTTTTGTACTGTTCCTTTCTCTATGTCCTCAGTACTACATTTCCTACAGTGCCTTTCTCCTTGTCATCATAACTACTTTACCCACAGTGACTTTCTGTATGACATCAGACCACATTTACCACAGTGCCTTTTTCTTCATTACCAAAACTATATTTCCCACAGTGCCTTTCTTAGTGTCATCTTAACTACATTTCCCATGGTGCCTTTCTCTATGTCATCAGAACACCTTTTCCTGCAGTGCCTGTCTCTACATCATCAGAACTTCATTTACCACTGTTCTTTCTTCATGGCATCAGAACTACATTTCCCACAGTTCATTTCACTACATAATCATAACTACATTTCCCAAGTGCCTTTCACAATGTGACAAAACAACCTTTCCACAGTGCCTTTCTCTGCTTCATCAAATTGATATTTTGCACCATGCTGTTAGCTAGGCAATCAGTACTACATTTCCTACAGTTCCTTTATTTACATATCAGACTTACATTTCCCACAGTTCCTTTCTCTTGATCATCAGATCTACGTTTTCCACAGTGCCTTCCTTGGTGTCATCTGAACCACATTTACTACAGTGCCTTTCTCCATGGCATAACAATTTCATTACCCACAGTGCCTTTCTCAACATCATCAAAACTACATTTCCCACAGTTCCTTTATTTCCATCAGCACAACTACATTTCCAACAGTGCCTTTATGTAGTTCATCAGAATGTCATTTACCACAGTGCTATTCTCAGTTTCATCAGAACCACATTTTCCACAGTAACTTTTTCCACATCACCAAAACTACATTTCCCACAGTGCTTTTCTTTGTGTCTTCAGAACTATATTTCCAACAGTGCCTTTTTCTGTTTATTCATATTGACATTACTGACAGATCCTTTTTAGTGTCATCTGAACTACAATTCCCACAGTTCCTAGAACTACATATATCACAGTTCCTTTCTCTATGTCATCAGAACTACATTACCCAGAGTGTGTTTCTCTGTGTCACCAGAACTACATTTCTCCCAGTGCTTTTTTCTGTTTTATCAAAACCAATTCTTACAGGCCCTTTCTCTACATCATCAGAGTATTTCACAAGTACATTTCCCATAGTGACTTTTTCTATGTCATCAGAACTACTTTTCCCACACTACCTTTCTGTCCATCACCAGATCTACATTTCCCACAGTGTCTGTATCTATGTCACAGAAATATATTTCCCACTATGCCTTTCACTGTTGCATCAGTATGGCATTTCCCACAGTGCCTTTGTCTACATCTTCATAATTACATTACCCACACTGTATTTCTGTTCAACATCAGAACTACAATTCCCACTGTTCATCATGGCATCATAACTTCATTACCCCCAGTTCTTTTCTCTTTGTCATCACAGTTCAGTTTTGTGTCATCACAAATACGTTTCCTACAGTGCCTTTCTCTATGACATCAGAAATTTCTTTCCCACCCTCCTTTTCTCTATATCATGAAAATGTTACTTTCCCTATATCATCAGAACTACAGTTTCCATAGTTCTTTTTTCTAAGTCTTCAGAACTATATTTCCCACAGTTCCTTATCTACATCATAAGGACTACATTTCCCACAATTCCTTTCTCTACTTCACAATAACTATATTTCCCGCTGTGTGTTTCTCTTTGTCATCAGAACTACACTTCCAACAGTCCCTTTCTCTGCTTCATCACAACTACCTTTGCAGTGTGCCTTTCTTGCTGTCCTCAGAACTAATTGCCCACAGTGCCTTTCTCTAAGTCACAGAACTACATTTAGCTCAGAGCCATTTTTAACGTCATCCGTACTACATTTCCCACAATGTCTCTCCCAGTGTCATCAGAACTACATTTCCCAAACTTCCTTTATTTACATCATCATAACTACATTTCTCACAGTTCCTTTCTCTTTTAAATGAGAACTACTATTCACACTCTTTATTTCTCTATGACATCACAACTACCTTTCCCACAGTGCCTTTTTCTACATCATTAAAATAACATTTCCCACAGTTCCTTTATTTATATCATCAGAACTACATTTCCCACACTTACTTTCTCTCCATCATCAAAACTACATTTCCCATAGTTTCTTTCTTTGACATCAGAACTACATTTCCCACACTTCCTTTCTCTAAGTAACAGAACAACAATTCCCACAGTGCCATTTTCTATGTCATTGGAAATTAATTTCTCACAGTTCCTTTTTATGGTTCATCAACATCACATTTTCTATAGTGCCTTTCTCGAGTTCATCAGAACATCATTTTCCACAGTTCCTATTTCTCTGTCATTAGAACTATATTACCCACAGTTCATTACTTGCTGTATTCTGAACTACATTTCCCAGTGAACCTTTCCCTACATGACAGAATTACGTTTCCCACAGTGCCATTCTCTGCATCATCAGATGTGCATTTTGCAAAGTACCTTTCTGTATATTATCAAAAATTTATTTCCCAGAGTTCCTTTACCTATGTCATTAAATCTACGTTAATCTCAGTTCTTTTCTCTGTGTCATTAGAAGAACATTTCCCATTGTGCCTTTCTCTATGTCTTCAGAACTACATTTCCAACAGTTCCAATATTTACATCAACAGATCTACATTTCCCACAGTGCCTTTCTCTTTGTCATCAAAACTACATTTCCAGAGTGTCTTTCTCTATGTCCTCAGAACTATATTTCCCATAGTGCCTTTCTATCTATTAGCAGAAATACATTTCCCACAGTGCCTTTCTCTATGTCATCAGAACTACATTTCCCAATGTTCCTTTATTTACATCAACAGACCTACATTTCCCAGAGTACCTTTCTCTTTTTCATCAGAACTACATTTCCCACATTTCCTATATGTACGTCCTCAGAACTACATTTATTACAGTTCCTTTCTCTACATCATCAAAACTACATTATCCAAAGTTCTTTTCTCTTTGTCATCAGAACTACATTTCCCACACTTCCTTTCTCTATGTCATCAGGATCACTTGTCCCACAGTTCCTTTCTCTACATCACCAGAGCATCATTTTTCACAGTATCTTTCTCTGTGATGTAAGAACTACATTTCCCTCAGGGCCTTTCTCTTTGTCACAGAAATCCATTTCACACAGTGCCTTTCACTGTTTCATCAGAATGACATTCCCCACAGTGCTTTTGTCTACATATTTGAAACTACATTACCCACAGTGCCTTTCTGTATGATATCTGAACTACATTTTCCACACTGCCTTTTTCTACATCATCAGAACTACATTTCACTCTGCTCCTTTTTCCAAATCATCAAAACTACATTTTTCCCAAGAGCCTGTCTCTATGACATCAGAAATACATTGCTCATCTTGCCTTTATCTATATCATTGGTACTATGTATCTCACAGTGCTTTTCTTGGTGTCATTTGAAGTACATTTCCCATACTGTCTTTTTCTATGTCACACAACTATGCTTCCCAAAATTCCTTTATGTATGACATCAGGACTACATCTCCAACAGTTTCTTTCTCTGTGACATCTAAACTACATTCTTCACAGTGGCCTGCTCTACAACATCAGAACTACATTTCACATTGTTCCTTTCTTCATAGCATCAGAACTTCATTTCCTCCAATTCCTTTCTCTATCTCATCATAGTTCATTTTTGTGTCATCACAAATATATTTCCTACAGTTCCTTTCTCTATCTCATCAGAACTTCATTTCCCACACTGCCTTTCTCTATGTCATCAGAACTACATTTTCCATAGTTCCTTTTTTTAAGTCTTCAGTACTACATTTCCCACAGCTTCTTTATCTACATCATCAGGACTACATTTCCCACAGTTACTTTTTCTACTTAACCATAGCAATATATCCCACAGTGACTTTCCCTGTGTCATCAGAACTACACTTCCAACAGTGCCTTTCTCTCCTTCATCACAACTACATTTCCACAGCACCTTTCTTGTCATCAGAACTAATTTCCCACAGTGCCTTTCTCTAAGTCACAGAACTATATTTCCCACAGTGCCTTTTTCTATGTCATTAGAAATGCATTTGCCACACTTCCTTTCTCTATGACATCCATACTACATTTCCCAGAGTGCCTTTCTCTATTTCACAGAACTACATTGTCTTTCTCTATGACATCAGATCTGCATTTTCCTCTGTGCCTTTCTCTACATCATCATAAATACATTTCCCACAAGTGCCTGTCTCTATGACATCAGAAATACATTGCCCATATTGCCTTTATCTACATCATCAGTACTACATTTCCCACAGTGCATTCCTCAGTGACATCTAAACATTTCCCACAGCTCCTATGTGTATGTCATCAGAACTACATTCCCACTGTTCCTTTCTCTATGACATCACAACTACATTACCCAATGCTCCTTTCTCTTCATCATCAGAACCACATTTCCCACAGTGTCTTTCTCCTTCTCATCAGAACTACATTACCCAAAGTTCCTTGCTCTGTGTCAACATAACTATATTTTCCAAAATGCCTTTCTCTATGTCACAGAAATACATTTCACACAGTGCCTTTCTCTGTTTCATCAGAGCAACATTTCCAACAGTGCCTTCCTTGAAGACATTTAAACTAAATTTCCCACCCAGCTTGTCTCTCTGAAATCTCAGAACTACTTTAGCCACTGTATCTTTCTATGTGTCATCAGAACTACATTTCCCACAGTTCCTTTCTCTATGACAACACAACTACATTACCCACAGAGCCTTTCTCTGTGTCATCAGATCTAGATTTCCCACAGTTCCTTTCTCGAGGTCATCAGAGCTGCAGTTCCCACAGTGTCTTTCTCATGTTGTCAGAACTAGATTTCACACCTTTACTTTATTTATGTCATCACAACTCCATTTCCTACAGTGCCTTTATATACATCATCACAAATACATTTCCCACAATGTCTTCTTATGGGTCATCATAACTACATTTCCCTCATGGCCTTTTTCTAAGTCAGAGAAATACATTTTCCACAGTGCCTTTCTCTGTTTTATCAGATCGACATTAACCACCCTATCCTTCTTGTTGTCATATGAACTATATTTCCCACAGTTCCTTTCATTGTGTGACCAGAACTACACTTACTACATTTCCTTTCTCTATGCCTTCAGAAATTCAGTACCCACAGTGCCTTTCTCATTAACTTCATAATTGCATTTCCCACAGTAACTTTCTCTGTTTCATCAGGTCTACTTTCCCCACAGTTCTAATTTTCCACTTTTTCCACAGATCTAATTTTTTCACAGTTTCTTTCTCTTTGACACAAGAACTATATTTCCCACAGTGCCTTCCTCCATGTCATCAAAATCACATTACCCAAAGTTCCTTGCTCTGTGTCATCAGAACTACATTCCCCACTCACACTTTCTCTATGTCATCAGAACTACATTAATCACAGTGTGTTTCTCAGTAACACAAGAGCTTCATTTTCCACAGTGTCTTTTTCCATCTCATCACATAGACTTTACTGACAGTTCCTTTCATGGTGTCATCTGAACTACATTTCCCTCCTTACCTATGTGACTGTGTATGTCATCAGGACTACATAGATCACAGTTCCTTTCTCTATTTCATCAGAACTACATTTCCAACAGTGCCTTTCTCTGGTTCATCAAAAATACATTTCCCACAGAGCCTTTATCTGGTTCATCAAAACAACATCTCACATGAGGGCCTTTCTCTACATCATCAGAGCATAATTTTCACCAGAGTCATTCACTGTGACATCAGAACTACATTTCCCATGGTGCCTTTCTCTATGTCTTCAGAACTGAAATACCCATAGTGCCTTTCTGTATGACATCAGAACTACATTTCCCACAGTGACATTTTATACATCATCAGAACTACATTTCCCACAGAGCCATTCTTGATGTTGTCAAAATTTCAATAGCTATTGTGCTTCTATCTACATCATCATAACATCATTTTCTACAGTGCATTCCTCAGTTTCATCTGAACTACATTACACACAGTGCCTTCCTCTACATCATCACAACTAAATTTCCCACTGTTCTCTTTTCTATGTCATCAGAACTACATTTCCCATAATGTCTTTTTCTGACGTAAGTACTACATATCCCACAGTTCCTTTCTGTATGTAATCACAATGCCATTTCCCAGAGTTCCTTTATCTATATCATTAGACCTACGTTTCCCACAATGCCTTTCTCTGGTTCATCCAAAATACATTTCCCACAGTGCCTTTCTCTGGTTCATCAAAACTACATCTTTTTTTTAAAGGGGAATTATCTGAAAGATTTTTGTTGATAAGTCCTTTTTTTAAGATTTATTTATTTATTATGTATAGAGTGTTCTGTTTGCATGTACCCTGTAGGCCAGAAGAGGAAGCCAGATCTCATTACAGATAGTTGTGAGCCACAATATGGGTGCTGGGATTTGAACTCAGGACCTCTGGAAGAAGGGCCAGTGTTCTTAACCTCTGAGCCATCTCTCCAGCCCTAAAACTGCAACTTATAAGACCTTTATCTACATCATCAGAGCATATTTTTTACCAGTGTCTTTCATTGTGACCTCAGAACTACATTTCCCACAGGGCCTTTCTCTACATCAAAAGAACTACATTTCTCACAATGGCCTTTCTTGAGTCATCAAACTAAATTTCCCACAGTGACATTTTTGTAGGTCATCATAAGTACATTTTGAACAGTTCCAATCTCTGCTTCAGAACCACATTTCCCACAATGACTTTCTCTTTGTCAGAGAAATGCATTTCCCACAGTGCCTTTCTCTGTTTTATAAGAACAATATTTCCCATAATTACTTTCTCTGTGTCACCAGAACCACATTTCCTTTCTCCATGGCATCAGAACTACATTTACAACATTGCCTTCCTCTACATCATGAGAATGAGATTCCCCACAGTTCCTTTCTCTACACCATCATAACTACTTTTCCCTCAGGACCTTGCTCTAAGTCACAGAAATCCATTTCCCACAGTGCCTTTCTCTGTTTCATCAGATCAACATTACCTTCAGTGCCTTTCTCAGTGTCATCTGAACTCTATTTCCCATAGTTCCTATGTGGATGTCATCACAACTGCATTTCCCACAGTTCCTTTCTCTACATCATAGGGACATTTCCCACAGTGTCTTTCTCTATGACATAAGAAATACATTTCCCACAGTGCCTTTCTCCATCTCATCAGAACTACATTACCTAAAGTTCCTTGCTCTGTGTCACCATAAATACATTTTTCACAATGCTTTTCTCTATGTAACACAAATACATTACCTTCATTACCTTTCTCAGTGTCATCTGAACTACATCTTGTCTACATCATCAGAAACTAATTTCCCACAGTTTCTTTCTCAATGTCATCAGAACAACATATCCCATCTTGTCTTAATCTACATTATCAGAACTACGTTTCCCACACTTCCTTTCTCTACCACATCAAATCTCCATTTCCACAGTGCTTTTCTCTTTGTCATCATAATTACTTTTCCCACAGTGCCTTTCTCAGTGTCATCAGAACTACTTTTCCCACAGTTCCTTTCATTATGACATCAGAACTACATTTTCCACACTTCCTTTGTTTACATCATCCAAACAACATTTCCCATGGTGTCTTTCTCTGTGACAAAAGAACTAAATTTGCCACAGTGCCTTTCTCTATGTTCCAGAAATACATTTCCTACAGTGCCTTTCTTTGTTACATGAGAACAACATGTATTACACTTCCTTCCTTGGTTCATCTGAACTGCATTTCCCAGAGTGCCTGTCTCTATTGCATCAGAACTATATTGCCCATCTTGCCTTTATCTTCATCCTCAATAATACATTTCCCACAATGCCTTCCATGCAGTCATCAGAACTACATTTCCCACAGTGCCTGACTCTATGACTTCAGAACTACATTGCCCATGTTGTCTTTATCTACATCATCAGAAATATATTTCCCACAGTTCCTTTATCTAATCATGAGATCTGAATTTTCCACACTTCTATTCTCTATGTTATCAGAACTACATTTCCCAAACTTACATTCTCTACTTCTTTAGTACTACATTTCCTACATTGACTTTCTCTGTGTCATCTGAAATACATTTCCCATATTGGCCTGTTTTGATGAAAACAGCATTTCCCACAGTTCTTTTCTCTAAATCATGAGAACTACATTGTCCACAGTACCTTTCTCATTGTCATCAGCACTACATTTCTCAAAGCTCCTTTCTCTCTGTCATCAGAACTACATTTCTGACAGTGCCTTTCTGTATGTGCCACAACTACATTTCCCACATTCCTTTCTCTATGTCACAGAACAACATTTCCCACATTTTCTTTCTTGATGACATCATAATTACATTTCCCACAGATCCCTTTTCTATGCCATCAGAACTGCATTTCCCACAGATTCTTTCTATAGGTCATCCGAACTATTTTTTCCAACTTTAGTTTATTTATGTCATCAGAGCTCTATTTCTCAGTGCCTTTCTACACCTCATCTTAACTACATTTCTCACATTTCCTTTCTCTATGTCACAGAAATACATTACCCAAAATGCCATTGTCAGTGTCATCAGAACTGCATTTCCCACAGTACCTATGTGTATGTCATCAGAACTACATTTATCACAATTGCTTTCTCTATGGTATCAGAACTACATTACCCAAAGTTCCTTTCTCTGTGTCATCAGAACTACATTTCTTACACTTTCTTTCTCGATGACATCAGAAATTCATTTCTCACAGTTCCTTTCTCTAAGTCATCAGAACAACATTTCCTATAGTGACTTTCTCTGTGATATAAGAACTAAACATTTCACAGCACCTTTCCCTATGTCACAGAAATACATTTCTAGCAGAGCCTTTTTCTGTTTCATCAGAACTCCCTTTCTCATAGTACCTTCCTTGATGACATCTGAACTGTATTTCCCACAGTGTCTGTCTCTATGACGTCAGAAGTACACTTGATACAGTGCCTTTGCATACATTATCAATACTACATTTTCCAGAGTGCCTTTCTTGGTGTCATCTGAACTACATTTCCCACAGTTCCTTTGGGTATGTCATCACAATTAGATTTCCCACAGTTCCTTTCTCTATGACAACACAACTTCCTTACCCAAAGTTCTTCTCTCTGTGTCATCAGAACTACATTTCCCACCTTCCTTACTTTATGTCATCAGAACAGCATTTCCTACAGTGCCTTTCTCTATGTCATCAGAAAATCATTACCCACAGTGCCTTTAGCTACATCATCAGAAATTCTATACCCAGAGTGCCTTTTTCTATGTCATCAGAACATTTCCCACAATGCCATTCTCTGTGTCACCAGAACAACATAGCCTACAGTCCACTTCTCCATGGCACACAAATACATTTCAAACAATGCCTTTCTCTACATCATGAGAACTACATTTCCCACAGTGCCTTTTTCTACATCATGAGAACTATATTCCCCACAGTTCCTTTTTCAACGTAATCAGAACAACATTTCCCACAGTGTCTTTCTCTATGACATAAGAAATACATTTCCCACAGTGCCTTTCTCCATCTCATCAGAACTACATTACCCAAAGTTCCTTGCTCTGTGTCATAATAACATTTCCCACAATGCTTTTCATCATGTCACAGACATATATTACCTACATTGCCTTTCTCAGTATCATCTGAACTACATTTTCCACAGTTCCTGTGTCTACATCATCAGAACCTCATTTCCCACAGTTCCTTTCTCCATGTCACCATACTACATTGCCCACAGAGCCTTTCTTGCATCATCAGCACTACATTTCTCACAGTTCCTTTCTCTATGACATCACACTTTCATTACTCAAGGTTCCTTTCTCTATGTCATCAGAATTACATTTCCCAAAGTTCCTTTCTCTTCACCATCAGAACTACAAAACCCACAGTGCCTTCTTGCATGGCATCTGAACTACATTGCCCACAGTGCCTTTCTTTATGTCATTAGAGCTTTATTTCCTATAGTGCCTTTTTCTTTGTCATCAGAAATTCATTATCCACAATGCTTGTCTATATGACATTAGAACTACATTGCCCAACTTGCCTTTATCTACATCATCAATAGTATATATCCTCGTTGACTTTCTTGGTGTCATCAGAACTACATTTCCCACAGTTCCTATGTGTACATCATCACAACTTCATTTCCCCCTGTTCCATTCTCTATGTCATCAGAACTATATTTCCCCCAATGCCTTTCTCCATCTCATCTGAACTACTTTACTCTGTCATCATATCTACATTTCCCACAATGCCTTTCTTCATCTCATCTGAACTACATAACCCAAAGTTCCTTACTCTGTGTCATCATATCTACATTCCCCACAATGCCTTTTGGTATGTCACAGAAATACATTACCTACTGTGCCATTCTTGTTATCATCAGAACTACAATTGCCACAGTTCCTGTTTTTATGCCATCAGAACTACATTTCCCCCAGTTCCTTTCTCTATGTCACTATAAGTAAAATTCATACAATGGCTTTCACTATGTCAGTGCCTTACTGTATGACTTCAGAACTACATTTCCCACAGTCACTTTTTCTATGTCATTACAACTATAGTTCCCATTGTGCCTTTCACTACATCATCACAAGTAAATTTCCCACAGTGCCTTTTCCTACATCATCAGAACTACATTTCCCAACCTTCCTTTTTCCATGCATTCAGAACTACATTTGCCAGTGTTCCTTTCTCTACATCATCATGACTTAATTACCCACAGTGCCTTTCTCTATGTCATTAGAATTCTTCCCATAGTTCCTTTCTCTGTGTCATCCTAACTCCATTTCCCACAGTTACTTTCTCTACATCATAAGAACTATGTTTCTACACAGTGACTTTTTCCATGTCGTCACAGTTACATTTCCCTCTGTGCCTTTCTGTATGTCATTAGAACTATATTTCCCACAGTGCTCTTATCCACATTATCAGAAATTCATTTCCAAAATACCTTTAACTGTGTCATAAAAAGTACATTTGCCACTGGACCTTTCTCAACATCATCAGAACTATATGTTGCACAGTGCATTTCTCTAAATCATCACCACTACATTTCCCACAGTGCCTTTTGCTATATCATCAGAACTACATTTCCCCAGTGCTTTTCTGTACATCATCGGAACTAAATTTCCCACAGTACCTTTCTCTAGGCCATCATAAGTACATTTCCCACAGTCCTATTCTCTTTGTCATCAGACCTTCATTTCCCAAAAGTTCCTACCTTAACTTCATCAGAACTACATTTCCCAAAATTCCTTTATCTGTGTCCTCAAAACATCTTTCCAACTATGCCTTCCCCTCTGTCATCAGAAGTACATTTCCCTCAGTGCCTTTCTCAGTATCATCAGAACTACATTTCCCAGAATTACTTTATTTACATCATCAAAACTACATTTACCACAATTTCTTTCTCTATGTCATCAAAACTACATTTTCCACATTTCATTTCTCTATGACACAATAAATATATTTCCCAAAGTTTTTTTCTCTATGACATCAGAAATACATTTCCCACAGTTCCTTTCTCTACATCATCAGAAATACATTTCCCACAGTGCCTTTCTCTGTTTCATCAAAACCACATCTTACAGGGCCTTTCTGTATATCATCAGAGTGTATTTTTCTTAGTGTCTTTCAATGTGACTTCAAAATTCATTTCCTGCAGTGACTTTCACTATGACATCATAAATACATTTTCCACAGTTCCTTTCTCAGTGCCTTTCTTGCTATCATCCAGGTTACATTTCCCACAGTTCCTATGTGTACATCACCAAAACTACATTTCCCACATTTCCTTCTCTACATCATCAACACTACATTACCTGCAGTATCTTTCTCTGATTCACCACTGTTGACTCTCTACATATTCAGAACCACATTTTCCAACGTTCCTTTCTCGAGGCCATCAGAACTTCCTTACCCACAGTGCCTTTCTCTATATCATCAAACTTTATTTCCCATATTGCCTTTCTCTGTGTCATCATAACTACATTTCCCACAGTACTTTTCCCTATGTCACAGAAATTGAATTTTCACAATACCTTTCTCTGCTTCATCAGATCAACATTATCCACAGTCCCTCTCTTGGTGTCATCTAAACTACATTTCCCACAGTTACTATGTGTGTGTAACCCGAACTACATTTCCCACAGTTCCTATGTCTATGTCATAAAAACTACATTTTTCATAGTTGCTTTCTCTCCATCATTAGAACAACATTTCCCACAGTGCCTTTCTCTGTGTAGTCAGAAACACATTTTCCACAGTTCCTTTATATATGTTATCAGAACAACATCTCCCACAGTGACTTTTTATACATCATCAGAACTTCCTTTCCTATAGTGCCTGTCTCTATGTCATCAGTACTTCATTTACCACAGTTGCTTTCTTTCTGTCATTAGAACTACATTTCCCACAGTTCCTTTCTCTACATCATCATAAAAACATGTGCCATAGTGCTTTCTCTATGTCATCAGAACTACATTACCCACAGTGTCTTTCACTATGTGAGAGACGTACATTTCCCACAGTTTCTATCAGATGAACAATTCCCACAGTGCCTTCTCTGTGTCATTAGAACTACATTTCTCATATTTCCTTTCACTACATCATCAGAACTACATATCCCACAGTGCCTTTCTCTATGTCACAGTAATCCATTTCCCACAGTGCCTTCTCTGTTTCATCAGATCAACATACTGACATTTCCTTTCTTGGTGTCATCTGAACTACAATTTCCACAATTCCTATGTCTATGTCATCAAAACTACATTTTCCACAGTTCCTTTCGTTATGTCATTAGTACTATATTACCCCAAGTTCCTTTCTTGTTGTCATCAAAACTATATTTCCTACAGTTCCTTTCTCTGTATCATCATAACATTTCCCATAGTTTTTTTCTCTGAGGCATAAGAACTGCATTTCCCAAAGTGCCGTTCTGCATCTCATCAGATCTACATTACCTAATGTTCCTTTTTGTGTGTCTTCATAACTACATTTCCCACAGTGCCGTTGTCCACATATTCATAACTGCGTTTCCTATAGTGCCTGTCTCTATGTCATCAGAATATTATTACCTACTGTTAATTTCTCCAAGTCTTCAGAACTACATAGCTGAAAATTCCTTTATTTTCATCATCAGAACTAGATTTCTCACATTTTCTTTCACTATTTGATCAGAACTACATCTCCCGCAGTGCCTTCCTTGGTGTCATTTGAACTAAATTTCCCACAGTACCTGACAGTATGACATCACAAATGCATTGCCTAACTTGCCTTTATCTACATCATGAGAACTACATTTTCACAGTTCCTTTCTCTATGAAATCATCACTGCATTTTCCAGAGCTCCTTTTTCTTTGTCATCAGAATTACATTTCCAAAGTGTCATTCTCTGTGACATAAGAACTACATTTCCCACAGTTCCTTTCTCTATGTCATGAGAACTAGATTTCACACATGTCCTTTCTCTGTGTCATCAGAACTACATTTCCCACCATGCTTTTCTCTCTTTCATCAGATCGACATTACTGACAGTTTCTTTCTTGGTGTCATCTGAACTACATTTCCCACAGTTCCTATGTGTACGTCATCAGATCTACATTTATCACAGTTTGTTTACCTATGTCATCACATCTACATTTCCCACAGTGCCTTTCTCTGGTTCACCAAAATCTCATCTTACAGGGCCTTTCTCTACATCTTCAGAGCATATTTTTTCACAGTGTATTTCACACTGACATCAGAACTACATTTCCCACAGTGCCTTTTTCTACTTCTTCAGAAATACATTACACAAAGTGCCATTCTGTAGGTCATCAAAACCACATTTCCTATAGTGCTTGTCTCTACATCATCAGAACATCATTTTCCACATTTCCTATATCGACATCATCAGAATGACATTTTCTACACTTCTTTTCTCTACGTCTTTAGAACTAAATTTCCCACAATGCCGTTTTCTTATATCATCAGAACTACATCTCCCACAGTGCCATTCTCTACCTCATCAGAACTACATTTCCCACCTTTGATTATTCATATCATCAGAACTCTATTTCTCACAGTGCCTTTCTATACATCATCATTTCCCACAATGCCTTTCTCTATGTCATAACAACCTAATTTTCACAGTGCCTTTTTCTGTGTCCTGAAAACTATAGTTTCCACAATGCCTTTATCTATATCAGAAAAATACTTTACCCACAATGCGTTTCTCAGTGTCATCTGAACTACATCTCGCATACTACCCTTGAATATGTCATCAGAACTACATTTATCACAGTTCCTTTCTCTACATCATCAGAACAACATTACCCACACTGCCTTTCAATTTGTCATAGAACTATATTTCCCATATTCCTTTCTCTGTGTCACAGAACTACATTTCCCACATTCCTTTCTCTGTGTCACAGAACTACATTTCCATTAGTGTCTTTCTCTGTTTCATCACAACTACATTTTTCTCAGGGCCTTACTCTAAGTCACAGAAATATAATTTGCACAGTACCTTTCACTTCTTCATCAGATTGACATTTCCAACAGTGCGTTTCTCAGTGTCATGTGAATGACATTTCTCACAGTTCCTATGTGTATGTCATCTCATCTACATTTCCCACAGTTCCTTTCTCTAGGTCATCAGAACTACATTTCCTACAGTGGTTTTCTCTGTGACATAAGAACTACATTTCCCACAGTTTCTATGTGTATTTTACAGAACTACATTTCTCACAGTTCCTTTCTCTATGTCACCACAAGTACATTACCTACATTTCTTTCTCTATGATATTAGAACTACATTTCCCACAGATCCTTTCTCTATGTCATCAGAACTACAATTTTCACTGTGCCTTGCACTACATCATCAGCACTACATTTCCCACAGTGCCTGTCTCTTTGACATCAGAAAAACAATGCCCATCTTGCCTTTATCTACATCAACAGTACTCTGTTTGCCACAGTGCCTTTCTTATTGTCATCTGAACTATATTTCTCACTGCCTCTTTCTCTATGACTTCAGAACTACATTTCCTTCAGTGACTAGTGCTGTGGATATCGCTCCGTGTAAATAAAGTTCTGATTGGCCAGTGGCCAGGTAGCAAGTATAGGCAGGACAAGAGAGAAGAGAATTCTGGGAAGTAGAAGGCTGGAGACAGGCACCGCCAGCCACCGCCATAAGAAGCAACATGTAAAGACACTGGTAAGCCACAAGCCATGTGGCAAAGTATAGATTAATAGATATGGGTTAATTTAAGATAGGAAAAGTAGATAACAAGAAGCCTGCCATGGCCATACAGTTTGTAAGTCATATAAGTCTCTGTGTGCTTACTTGGTTGGGTCTGAGAGACTGTGGGACTGGTGGGTGAGAGAGAGTTGTCCTGACTGTGGGCCAGGTAGGAAACCTCTAACTACAAAGAAGAAAAGGGCATATGATATAGATATAATAGGATGAAAGGGTACTTTTAAAGAACAACAACTTGTTTAAAATGTTTTACATTGGTATAGATTTTAGTCTATTGATACAAACTTAAAGTTAATTTTGTTATACTGTGTGTATATTTCTACTCTTGTTTAAGGTATTATGTTTGTAGAGCTCATTTAAAACTATAATGGATAATTAAAAATAGATTAATAATTAGTCATCTATGATAATCATACTTGTAGCCATGTTAGTTAAGTCTTCTAGGTATACACAGAGATATTTCAGATAGATAGGTAATCTTCAAATACTTCAAAGACCTACAGAATATGGCATTTAAAATATTTTTAAAATTTAGACTTTCTGGACAGTGAGACATGTCTGCTCCTGGCAGCACCGATTTACTTCAGAGAGGAGGATGGGCATTAAAGACACTTCATATGGAGTTTATCTTCATCTTGGCAAAAATAGCCATTTGGGCAAGAAACTGTTCTTGCCTGGACTGCTTGATTAACTGGACATGCAGGACCCATAGAAAGGTGACCACTGAACTTTGCTTGACAAAATGGTCCTTCAGGTTCCTTGTTCACAGAGGACACTGCCAGACATTCTACAGGACACTGAGAGAAGTGACCGACAGACTTTAGCCCTGTGGGCTGAAGACAAATGCCTCAACTTTACAAAGGAACATTAGGTGACTGTCCAGGCTTCCAGCTCTCTCTGTCTACTCTTGCAAGACTCCCGAAAAATGCTTGCATCCTTCTCCCGGTTCTCAGGTAATATTATATCTTTCTGAGGTCTTTGATGTGGTTGAAGACTAGATAGTTATAATTTCCCCAATTATGATAAAAGATAAGTTAGAAATAAAACCTTAGACTCACTAATATGATAGATAGGATATCTTCTTTAATATTATAATTGTAATTCTTGCTTGATAATTGTTTTGATATATGTAATTTTACTATGTAAAAGTTAAAACCTTTCTTTTTTTAAAAAAAGAAAAAGGAAAGGGAAGTGCTGTGGATATCACTCTGTGTAAATAAAGTTCTGATTGGCCAGTGGCCAGGTAGGAAGTATAGACGGGACAAGAGAGAAGAGAATTCTGGGAAGCAGAAGGCTGGAGACAGACACTGCAAGCCGCTGCCATGAGAAGCAACATGTGAAGACACTGGTAAGCCACAAGCCATGTGGCAAAGTATAGATTAATAGAAATGGGTTAATTTAAGATAGAAGAAGTAGATAACGAGAAGCCTGCCATGGCCATACAGTTTATAAGTTTATAAGTAATATAAGCGTCTGAGGGATTATTTTATACGTGGGTTATGGGACCTGGGGAGGGGGCTTGGTGGCACCTGGAGAGAAGATCTCCAACTACAAACTTTTTCTACATCATCAGAACTTCATTTCCCACAATGCCTTTGCATTTTCGTCAGAACTACATTACACACAATGCCTTTCACTACATCTTCAGAACTACATTTCCCACAGTTCCTTTCTTTACATCATCAAAACTTCATTTCTTTACAGTTCCTTTCTCTGTGACTTAAGAACTACATTTCCAAGAGTTCCTTTATCTACGTTGTATGAACTACATTTCCCACAGTTTCTTTCTCTCTGGCATAAGAACTACATTTCCCACATTCCTTTCTTTATGTCATCAGAAATGCATTTCCTGCATTGCCTGTCTCTAGATGATCAGATATTCATTGCCCATAGAGCCTTTCTCTATGTCATCAGAAATTCATTACCCACAATACATTTCTTCATTTCATCAGAACTACATTTCTCCCAGTTCCTTTCTCTATAACTTCAGGACTACATTTCTCACATTGCCTTTCTCTGTGTCTTCAGATCTATATTTCCCTGTTCCTTTCTCTGTGTCATCAATACAACATTTCCTCATTTCCTCTCTCTGTGTCATCAGAACTACATTTCCCGCAATGCTTTTCTGTGTTTCATTAGATTGACATTACTCATAGTGCCTTTTTCAGTGTCATCTGAACTACATTTCCCAAAGTGGCCTACATTTCCCTTCTTGCCTTTATCTACATCATAAGAAATACATTTCCCACAAGGCTTTGTACTACATTCCTAAGAACTAAATATCCCACAGTGCCTATCTCTATATCATAAGAAATATATTTCCCACAGTGCATTTCTCTGTATCATAAACAATATTCCCAAAGTGCCTTTATTTGTGATATCAGAACTACTTTTCACAAAGTGCCTTTCTCCATGCCATCTGAACTACATTTCCTACCTAGCCTTTGTCTGCATCATCAGAACTAAATTTCCCATAGTGACTTTCTCTATCATCAGATCAACATTTCCCACAGTGCCTTACTCTATGTCATCAGAACTACATTTCTCATAGTGCCTTTCTCTGCATCATCTGAACTACCTTTCCCACACTTCCTTTCTTTATGTTATCAGAATTACATTTCCCAAAGTGCCTTTCTCTGTGGGATCAGAACTTCTTTTCCCACAGTTCCTTTCTCTACATCATTAGAACTGTATTTCCCACAGATTCTTTGTCTGTGTCATCAGATATACATTTACCATAGTTTGTTTTCCTATGTCATCACAACTACATTTCCCACAGTGCCTTTCTGTGGTTCATCAAAATCTCATCCTACAGGACTCTTCTCTATATCATCAGAGCATATTTTTACACAGTGTTTTTCACTGTGTACTCAACTACATTTCTGACAGAGCCTTTATATAAATCACTGTCGCGACCACCTCGACCAGCAAGGAAGACACAACACCGAGCTCTTCTTTCAGCAGTTTATTCAGGAACCTTGAACAATCTTCTGACCCCAGGGGGAGCCCTCCCTCAGCCCCAATAGCCTCTGGGTTGCCAACCCTAAACCGCCACATGGGCTTCGTGGACAGGTCCAGGTATATGGAAGCAAGCCAGATCCTAAAGACAAGCAGAATATGGAGTTGTTTACCACCAAGAGCGCTCACCATCGGGAAGGTGGAAAGCAGAAGCCAGCGCCATCTCTAGGGTGTGGCATGCAGCTATCTACAGCTCCCCCTTTCTTATTATAAACAAGCAGGCAAGAGTAGAGGTCCGATCTCTGCGGAAAATATTTAGGACAATGTACTGGTGTTTGTCCAGGTGTCATTCACCCAGAGAACACTTGACCTGTCTGATACCCTTTTTTGCATAGGTGGGAACTGGGGTATCAACCCACATGCAATCAGACATGCTCTTCTCTGGACTTGCTCACAGCATGTGCCCTGAGTGCAGTGCACCAGCCTCACATCCTGCACATCAATAATCTTTAAGGGTGGCCAGCCAGGCCTGAGGGGACTGTCCTGCCTCTATGGCAGTAAAGGCTTGTATGATCATGGCTGTATTATGCTGTTGAGAGGCCCTGACTCTGCTGATGCACCACAGGCAAGCCAAGGAGACCAGTACCAAAAGGCATGCTAAGGCTCCCAAGCCCACCCACTCCTTGAGATGATTCATGGCATTAGAGATCCGTGTAGGTAATCCTTTTGCCAGTTCAGCATCCACCCGGGTTGAATTCACTGTAACGTTACCCACTCTTAGCTGGTCCATCAGGTTGTTGAATTCTCCTGTCCAATTGCCTAAAAGATAACTGGACAACTGTTTAGACAGATTTGCAGCATGGGTAAAGTTTTCATACTGGATACTAGTCACACACAACCCAGCATATTTCCATTGACAGCCGAGCTGGGCATTCTGCCAAAGGGTGTCAATTTGCTCTTATTGGCCACAACCTCTTCATTAGCACACTCTATCAGGAAAGCCTTTCAATCTAAGTATTGGCCTGGGCTCAAGCATGCTCGTACAAGTCTGCTCCATTCTGTAGGCGTCATGCAATGCCTGTTTAAGGCCTCCACTTGGGCTACTGTGAAAGAGGCTGTGATTCCGTACGTCTGCACGGACTCAGCTAAGGATTTTATCACCTTAAAATCCAAAGGCTCATGATACCACTGTCCCTGAGGATCTTGAAACACCGGGGATGCTAAGTTTAATTCAGTTCTAACTGTTCTCCACACATCCGGGCTGAAAGAGCTTCCAGAAGCGCCACTCCCATATGGTGGAGGGGCAGTTGGCACAGAACAGCATGTAGATGGGGAAATTCCCTTATCAGGTTTTTCTCGTTCTTTCCTTTTCTTTCTAATTGTTGTCTTATCTACCTGTTCAATGATGTATTCTAAATCCTCTGATTCAGAACCTTCCGAGTTCTCCAAATCTGGCAAAGCAGGATGCAGCCTTTTTATCTTTTCCTCTTGCCCTTTCTTAGACCCCTTTTCACTATTAGCCTTTTCAGATCTCTCCTCCTGAAGCATCTCCAAGGCTGCTTGACCATTCTCCACTGCTTCAGAACACCTCTGGTCCTCAATGTAGCTTCTCACTAGCTTCAATACTGGTCTGACTCCACTTTTCAATGTCCCTTGCTCAGCAACAAAGTCTAAATCCCTGCCCAACTTCTCCCAAGAGGACACCAAGAGACTCCCAGAGACTGGGAACCAGGGTGCAATGGTATCACATTCCTGCAAAAATCTCTCTAGGGTACTCCTTTTTATCTTTAATTTCTTTGAATACAATAGCTCATTAAGACCCAGGAAAATTGGGTGCGAAGAAGCGCCAATGTCTAAAACTTTCCAATCTTTTAGACAATCTTTCACTTTCACTTTAGGCTCATCTATTGACTAGCCCTTGGTTCCCACTCTCTCTTTGTCTACAGAGAAAAGCAAAAACCTCCCCGCTTTTGTTGCGGGTTCCCAATTTACCTGGGATTTTCTTTAGCCCCGCTTTTGTCACGGGTTCCCAATTTACCTTGGATTTACCGGTTCACCACCCTGACTGCAGAACGTTCTCAGCCCTCGTTGAAATTAGTGAAGTTCCCCCGTACAGGCCACCACTTGTCGCGACCACCTCGACCAGCAAGGAAGATGCAACACTGAGCTCTTCTTTCAGCAGTTTATTCAGGAACCTTGAACAATCTTCTGACCCCAGGGGGAGCCCTCCCTCAGCCCCAATAGCCTCTGCGTAGCCAGCCCTAAACCGCCATGTGGGCATCGCAGACAGGTCCAGGTATATGGAAGCAAGCAAAATCCTAAAGACAAGCCAAATATGGAGTTGTTTACCACCAAGAGCCCTCACCATTGGTAAGGTGGAAGGCGGAAGCCAGCGCCATCTCTAGGGTGTGGCACACAGCTCTCTACAACTCACAATAACTACATTTCCCACAATGCCTTTTTCTATGTCACTGAAATGCATTATCCACAGTGCCATTCTCAGTATCATCAGAACTACATTTCCCACAGTAACTATATATACATTATCAGAACTACATTTTCTACGGTAACTTTCTCTTTAATAAAAAAATGCAATTCCCACAGTGCCTTTCTCAGTGTCATCAGAACTGCATTTCCCTCTTTTACTTTATTTATGTCATCAGAACTACATTTCTCACAGTGTCTTTCTTTATATTATCATAATTACATTTCCCACAATGCCTTTCTCTGTCACCAGAACTACTACAATGCCTTTCTTGTTATCATCTGTACTACTTTTCCCACAGATCCTTTGTCTACATCATTAGAAATTTATATCCAACAGTTCCATTCTCCACTTCTTCAGCACTACATTACCCAGAGAGCCTTCTTGTGTCTTCAGAACTAAATTGCCTACAGTTCCTATATCTACGTCATCAGAATTCCATTATGCACTGTTCCTTTCTCTGTGTCATCAGGACTACTTTTCCCACAGTGCCATTCTCTATCTCATCAGAACTACATTACCCAAAGTCCTTCGCTCTGGATCATCATAACTACATTTTCCACACTTCCTTCCACTATGACATCAGAATGACATTTCCCAGAGTTCTTTTTTTCATACATCTTCAGAACTACCTTTACCACTGTTCCTTTATCTATGATTCAAAAACTACATTTCCCACAGTGCCTTTTTCCATGTCATCAGAATTACATAACCCAAAGTTCATTTCTCTGTGTCATCATAACTACATTCCCCACAATGCCTTTCTCTTTGTCACAGAAATACATTACCCACATTGCCTCTCTCAGTGTCATGTGAACTACATTTCCCACAGTACCTAAGTGGACATCATCATAACTATGTTTCCCACAGTGTCATTCTCTACATCATCAAAACTACATTGCCTATTGTGCCTGTCTCTACAACAGACTTCATTAACCACATTTGCTTTCTCTACATCATTAGAACTACATTACCCAGAGTTCCTTTCTCTACATCATAATAACTACATTTCCCATAGCTCCTTTCTGTATATCATCAGTACATTTCCCACAGTGCCATTCACTCACTATGTGACAGAACTAGTTTTTCCACAGTGCCTTTCTCTGCTTAACCAGGTCACTATTTCCCACAGTGCCTTTCTCTGCATCATTAGAACTACATTTCCCACAGTTCCTTTCTCTACATCATCAGAACCTCATTTCCCACAGTGCTTTTCTCCATCTCATCAGAACTACATTACCCAAAATTCCTTTATCTGTTTCAACAGAGGTACATTTCCCACAATACTTTTCTCTATGTCACAGAAATCCATTTCCCTCTGTGCCTGTCTCTCTTTCATCAGATCAACCTTACCAACATTTCCTTTCTTTTAGCCATCTGAAGTGTAATTTCTACAGTTCCTATGTGTATGTCATCAGAACTATATTTATCACAGTTCCTTTCTCTATGTCATCCGAACTACATTACACAACGTTGCTTTCTTGGTGTCATCAGAACTACATTTCCTACAATGCCTTTCTCTATGTTCAGAAGTACATATCCAAAATTCCTTTATTTACATCATCAGAACTACATTTCCCATGGTTAATTTCTCTAGTTGATCAGAACTACATTTCTCATTGTGCCTTTCTCTGTGTCATCAGAACTACTTTTCCCATAGTTCCTATCTCTATGACATCTGAACTACGTTTCTGACACTTCCACAGTTCTATTCTCTACATCACCAGAACTACATTAATCAAATTTCCTTTCTCAGTGTCATCAGAACTACATTTTCCACAATGTCTGACTCTATGTCCTCACAAATGCACTGCCTATCAATACTTTATCTACATCATGAGAACTACATTTTCCACAATTTCTTTCTGTTTCATCAGAACAACATTTCCCACAGTGCCTCCTTTGGTGACATCAGAACTATATTTCCTACAATACCTGCCTCCTTATCATCAGAGCTACACTTCCCATCTTGTCTTTATCTACATCATCAGTGCTACATTTCCCACAGCGCCTTCCTTGGTGACATCTGAACCACATTTCCCAGAGGGGCCTGTCTCTATGAAACCAGAACAACACTGACCATGTTGCCTTTAACTACATCATCAGAACTACATTTCCCTCAGTGCCTTTCTCTAAGTCATAGCACTTCATTTCCCAAAGTGCCTTTCTCAGTGTCATCTGAAATACATTTTCCATACTGGCCAATTTCTATGAAAATAGAACAACATTTCCCATAGTTCCCTTCACTATGTCATAAGAACTACATTGTCCACAGTACCGTTCTCCTAGTCAACATAACTCCATTTTCCACTATTCTTTTTGCTAAATCCTCAGAACTACATTACCCACATTGCCTTTCTGTATGACATCAGAACTACATTTACCACAGGGACTGTCTGTACATCATCAGAAATACATGTCCCATAGTGCCTTTCTCTATGTCATCAGAACTGCATTTCCTACAGTGCCTTTCACTATGCGAAAGATCTACATTTCCCACTGTTCCTTTCACAACATCATCACAACTCAATTTTCCATAGTGCCTTTTCCTACGTCATCAGAACTACATTTCCCAAACGTCATTTATCCAAGCATTCAGAACTACAGTTGCAAACGAGCCTTTCTGCACTTTATCATGACTTCATTATCCACAGTGCCTCTCTATGTCATCAGAACATTTACCATATTTCCTTTCTCTGTGTCATCAGAACATAATTTCCCACAGTTCCTATGTCTACAACAGCAGGATTTCATTTACTACAATTCCTTTCTCTAGGTCATTTGAACAACATTACAGACAGTACCTTTCTGTACATCATCAGAACTAATTTACCACAGTGCTGTTCTCTGTATCATCAGAACTACATCCCACAGTTCCCTTCTTAAAGTCATAAAAACTACATTTCCCACAGTGACCTTCTCTATATCATCAGAAAATCATTTCCCACTGGGGCTAAAATCTATGATATCAGAACTACATTTTCCAATGTTCCTTTCTCTACATCATTAGATCAATATTACTCACTGTTCCTTTTTCGGTGTTATCAGAACTACATTTTCCAGAGTGCCTTTCTCTATATCACAGAAACACACGTCCCACAGTGTCTTTCTCTATATAACAAAAATACATTTCCCACAGTGCCTTTCTTTGTTTTGTCAGATTGGCATATCTCACAGCGCCTTTATCAGAGAGATCTGAAATACATTTCCCACAGTTCCTATGTGTACATCATTAGAACTACATTTACCACATTTCCTTTCCCTACATCCTCCAAACTACAGTTCCCACTGTGCCTTTCTCTGTGTCATCAGAACCTCATTTCCCACAGTGAAAGGTACTGTGGGAAAGGTTGTTCTGTCATATTGTTAAAGGCACTTGAGAAATGTAATTATAATGATGTACAGGAAGGGACTGTGGGAAATGTAGTTCTGATGCCATGATAAAAGGAACGGTGTTTAATGAAGTTCTGATGGTATAGAGACAGGCACTGTAGGAAAAGTTGTTCTCTTGATGTAGAGTAAGACCACTGTAGGAAGTGTAGTTCAGATGACACAAAGAAAAGTAATGTGGGAAATGTAGTTTTGGTGATGTAGAAAAAGTCAATGTAGGTAATGTGGTTCTGATGTCATACAGAAAGGCACTGCAGGAAATGTAGTTCTGATGACAAGGAGAATGGCACTGTGGGAAATGTAGTTATGATGAAAAGGACATTGGCACTGTGGGAAATGTAGTTCTGAGGTGGTAGTAAAAGGAACAGTGAAAATGTAGTTATGATGACAAGGAGAACAATACTGTAAACAATGTAGTTCTCATGATGTAGTGAAAGGAACTGTGGGAAAGATGCTTCAGTTGTCTTAGAAACAGGCCACTATGGGAAATGTATTTCAGATGACACAGAGAAAGGCACTGTGGGAAATGTAGTTCTTAAGTCCCCGAGAAAGAAACTGTGGGAAAGGTAGGTCTGATGACTTAGAGAAAAGAACAGTGGAAAATGTGTTTCTGATGATTTAAATAAAGAAACTGTGTAAAATGTAGTTCTGATGATGCAGAGAAAGGCACTGTGGGAAAAATCGATCTGATGAAGCAGAGAAAGACACTGTGGGAAATGTAGTACAGGAGATTTCGAAAAAAGAACTATGAAAAATGTAGTTCTGAGGATTTATAGAAAGGAACTATAGGAAATGTATCTCTGATAACACAAAAATGAACTATGATGATGCAGAGAAAGGACCTTGGCAAAATGAACTTCTGGTGCCATGAAGAATGGAAACTTTGGAAATGCAGTTATGATGATGGAAAAAAAAAGGCACTATCAGAAATGTAGTTCTGATGTCATACAGAAAGTCACTGTGGGTAAAGTAGTAATGAAGATGTAGACAAAGGCACTGTGGAAATGTCATTCTGATGAAACAGTGAAAGGCACTGTGAGAAATGTATTTCTGTGACATAGAGAAAGGCAATGTGGGAAATGTAGTTCTTATGTCAGAAAGACACTGTGGGAAATGTTGTTCTGATGTTGTAGTGAAAGGAACTGTGGGAAAAGTAGTTCTGATGATGTAGAGAAAGGTACTGTGGGAAATGTAGTTCTGTGATAAGAGAAAGGCACTGTGGGAAATGTAGTTGTGATGTCATGGAGAAACAAATTATGGAAAATTTAGTTCTGATGACATACACATAGGAACTCTGGGAAATGTAGTTCAGATGACAATAAGAAAGGCATTGTGGGAAACACAATATTGGTGATGTAAATAAAGGCAAGATGGGCAATGTAGTTCTGAAGGCCTAGAGACAGTCACCGTGTGAAATGTAGTTCAGATGTCACGAACGAAGGCAGTGTGGGAAATATCGATTTGATGAAGCAGAGAAAGGCACTTTTTGAAATGTAGTTCTGATGACACCAAGAAAGGCACTGTGGGAAATGTAATTCTGTGACATAGAGAAAGGCACAGCGGGAAATATAGTTCTTACATCACAGAGAAAGTAACTGTGGGAAATGTAATTCAGATGTCATAGATTAAGGAAGTTTGGGAAATGTAGTTCTCTGACAAAGAGAAAGGAAGGTGGGCAATGTAGTTCTGTGACACAGAGAAAGGCACTGACAGAAATGTTGTTCTGATGTGCTAGAGAAAGGCCGCATTGGAAATGTAGTTCTAGTGACATAGAGAACATACTATGGGTAATATAGTGCTGATAATGTAGAGAAAGGAACTGTGGAAAATGTAGTTCTGAAGATGTACTGAAAGATACTGTAGGAAATGTAATTTTGATGACACGGGAAAAAACACTGTGGGAAATGTAGATCTGCTGAAACTGAGATTGACACTGCAGGGAATGTAGTTCTGATAATGTAGAGTAGTAAATTTGGGAAATGTAGTTTTGGTGATATATACATAGGAACTGTGGGAAATGTAATATGGATGACAGCAAGAAAGGCACTGTGGGAAATGTTGTTCTTAGAAACAGGCCACTATATGAAATGTATTTCAGATGACCCAGATAAGCACTGTGAGAAATGTAGTTCAAGGTACCAGAGAAAGGAACTGTGGGAAATGTAGTACAGGAAACTTAGAAAAAAGAACTATGGAAAATATAGTTCTGATGTCATAAAGAAGGGGAGTGTGGGAAATGTAGTTCTGTGACAGAGAAAAAACTGTGGGAAATTTAGTTCAGTGCCATACAGAAAGGCACTGTCAGAAATGTAGTTCTGATGACACAGAGAATGGAACTTTAGGTAATGCAGATCTGATGACAGAGAGACAGGCAGTATGAGAAATGTCGTTTGATGACATAAACATAGGAACTCTGGAAAATGCAGTTCAGATGACTCAAAGAGAGGCACTAGGGTAATAAGATCCGATGAAACAGAGAAAGGCACTGAGGGAAGTGTAGTTTGATGTCATAGAGAAAGGAGGTGTGGGAAATATAGTTCTATGTCACAGATAAAGACACTGTGAGAAATGTAATTCTGATGACAAACAGAAAGGTACTGTGGGAAATGTAGTTCTGATGTCACAGTGAAACACACTGTGGGTTATGTAGTTCTGAAGACATAGAGAAAGCCACTGTGGGAAATGGAGTTCTGATGTCATACAAAAAGGCACTGTGGGTAATGAAGTTATGATGTCATAGAGAAAGGAACTCTGGGAAAAGTATTTCTGATTTCATAGAGAAAGGTATTGTGGGAAATGTATTTATGATGTCATAGAGAAAGGAACTGTGGTAAACCTAGTTTTGATGATGTAAATAAAGGAACTGCAGGAAATGTAGTTCTGATGATACTTGGAAAAGGACTGTGAGAAATGCAGTTCTAATGACATAGAGAAAGGCACTGTGGGAAATGCAGTTCTGATGATATAGTAAAAGCCATGATGGGAAATGCCAATATGGTGAAGCAGAGAATGGCACTATGCAAAATAAAGTTCTGTCATATAGTGAAAGGCACTATGAAATGTAGTTGTGATGACATAGAGAAGCCAGTTTGAGAAATGGAGTTCTTATGACATAAAAAAGGCAAGGTGGGAAATGTAGTTCTCATGACATAGAGAAAGGCACTATGGGAAGTGTAGTTCTGTTACATAGAAAAATAATTATGAGAAATATAATTGTAATGTCATGGAAAAAGGAACTGCGGAAAATGTAGTTCTGATGACATAGATGTAGGAACTCTGGGAAATGATGTTCTGATGATGTAGAGAAAGGCACTGTGAGAACTGAACTTATGATGACAGAGAGGAAGAAATTTAGGTAATGTAGTTCTGATGATATGCAGAAAGGAAGTGTGGGAAATGTAGTTCTTATGGCACAGAGAAAGCAACCAAGGGAAATGAAGTTCTGATGACACCATTCAGATGAGACGGAGAATGACACTGTGAAAAATGTAGATCTAATGTCATAGAGAAAGGAACTGTGGGAAATGTAGTTCTGATGACAAAGAAAAAGCCACTGTCGGGGAGTAGTTCTGTCACATTGTGAAAGGCGCTGTGGGAAATTTAGTTGTGATCACATAGAAAGGAACTATGGTTAATGTAGTTCTAATGACATTGAGAAAGGAACTGTGGGAAATGATGTTCTGATGAAACAGAGAAAGGCAGTGTATGAAATGTAGTTCTGAGGACATAGAGAAATGCACTGTAGAAATTTAGTTATGGTGACACAATGAAATGAAAGGCACTGTGGGAAATGTAGTGCTCATGACATAGAGACAGGAGCTGTTGGAAAATTTCATTCTGATGATGTAGATAAAGAAACTGTGGGAAATGTAGTGCTGATGTCGAAGAGAAAGGAACAGTGGGCAATGTAGTTATGATTACTAGGAGAATGGTACTGTGGATGCTGTAGTCCTCATGGCATAATGAAGGGAACAGTGGGAAATGCAGTTCTATTTTCGTAGAAACTGGTCACTATGGGAAATGTATTTCAGATGACACTGAGAAAGGCACTGTGGCAAATGTGGTTCTGATGACATAGATAAAGGCACTGTGGGAAATGTAGTTCTGATAATGCAGAGAAAGTCACTGAGGGAAATGTAGTACTGAGAACCTACAGAAAGCCATTGTAGGAAATGTAGTTCAGATATCACCAAAGCAGGCACTGTTGGAAATGTCATTCTGATGACACAGAGAAAAGAACTTTCATTAGTGTAGTTCTGATGAGGTAGATAAAAGAACTATGGCAAATGGAGTTCTGATGTCATAGAAAAAGGAAGTGTCAGAAATGTTGTTTAGATGTCATAGAGAAAGGAACTGTTAGAAATGTAGTTCTGATGGCACATAGAAAGGCGCAGTGGGAAATGTAGTTCTGATCAAGTAGAGAAAGAAACCAGAAGAAATGTAGTACTGATGATGTAAATAAAGGAATATTTGTATATTCTGATGACATAGAGCAAGGCAATGTGGGAAATGTAGTTCTCATGATGTAGAGAAAGTCTGTGTTGGAAATGCAGTTCTGACTCCATGGAGAAAGGCACTGTGTGAAATGTAATTGTGATGACACAGAAAAAGTCACTGTGGGAAAGGTAGTTCTGATAATGTAGATAAAGGTGAGATGGGCGAAATATCTCTGATGTCATAGAGACAAGCGTAATGGGAAATGTAGTTCAGATGACACCAAGGTAGGTCTGTGGGAAATGTCATTCTGATATAACAGAGAAAGGCTCAAGGAAATGTAGTTCTGATGAATTAGAGAAAGGCACTCTGGGTAAGGAGATTCTGATGATGTAGAGAAAGGAACAGTGGCAAATGTAGTTTTGATGATATACACATAGGAACTGTGGGAAATGAAGTTCAGATAATACCATGAAAGTCATTGTGAGTAATGTTGATTTAATGATGCAGAGAAAGGAAGTGTGGGAAATGTATTTCTGTGACATAAAGAAAGGCACTGTGGGAAATGTAGTTTTGATGACATAGAGAAAAGAACTGTAAATAATGAAGTTCTGATGACATGCAGAAAGGTATTGTGGGAAATGTAGTTCTGATGACATTGTCAAAAGGACTATGGGAAATGTAGTTGTGATGATATAAATAAAGGAACTACCAGAAGTATAGTTCTAATGACATAGCAAAAAGTAGTGTGGGAAAAGTAGTTCTGAGATAGAAAAAGAAATGTGGGAAATGTAGTTATATGAGATAGAGAAAGAAATGTGGGAAATGTAATTGTGATATCTTGGGAAACAGGCACTTTGGGAAATGTAGTTTTGATCAAAAAGAGAAAGAAACTTTGGGTAATGTAGTTCTGATGATGCAGAGAAAGGAAATGTAGAAAATTTAGTTCTGATGACATAGATATAGGAACGGTGGAAAATGACGTTCTGATGATATAGAGACAGGTACTATAGAAAATGTGGTTTTGAAGATGTAAAGAATGACACTGTGAGTAATGTAGTTCTCAAGACATAGAAAAAGACACTGTGAGAAATGTAGTTCTGATGTCAGTGAGAAAGACACTTTGGAAAAATATGCTCTGATGATGTAGAAAAAAGCTATGTAATATGTGGTTTGATGAACCAGAGAAAGGCACTGTGAGAAATGAAGTTCTGATGATGTAGCAAAAGAAACTGTGGGTAATTTAGTTTAGATGATGTAAGTAAAGGAACTGTGGGAAATGGAGTTCCTATGACTTAGAGCCAAGCATTGTTGGAAATGTGGATCTGATGAAGCAGAGAAAGGTATTTTGGGAAATGTAGTTCTGACAACATAGAGGAAGGCAATGTGGAAATGTTGTTGTGCTCACATAGAGTAAGGCACTGTGGGAAATGTAATTAGGATGACAAAGAGAAGGCACAGTTGGAAATGCAGTTCTGATGACATGCACATAAGAACTGTGGGAAATGTAGTTCAGATGATACCAAGAAAGGAACTGTGAGTAATGTCAATCTGATAAAACAGAGAAAAAGGCACTGTGAATAATATATTTCTGTGAAATAAGGAAAGGTACTGTGGGAAATGTAGTTATGAGGACACAGAGAATATAACTGAAGGAAATGTAGTCCTGATGACAGAGAGAAAGGCACTGTGGAAATGTAGTTATGGTGACATAGAGAAAGGCACTGTGGGAAATGTAGTTATGATTACACAGAGAAAGTCACTGTGGGTAATATAGTGCTTATAATGTAGAGAAAGGCACTGTGGGAAATTTGGTTCTGTTGATGTAAATAAAAGTCCTGTGGGAAATGTAGTTCTGAGTATGTAGTGAAAGACACTGTTGTAAATATATTTTTTATGACATGGAAAAAGGCACTGTGGGAAATGCAGTTCTGATGACAAACACAAAGGCAATGTGGGAAATGCCATTCTGATAAAACAGAGAAAGACATTATGGGAAATGTTTGGATGACATTGAGAAAGGCACTGTGAGTAATGTTGATATTATGACATAGTGAAAGACACTGTCAGAATGGAGTTCTTATGACAAGAATGAAGGCAAGGTGGGAAATGTAGTTTTTTTGAAATAGATAATTTGACTGCGGACAATTTGTTCTGATAACCTAGCTATAGGCATGGTGGGAAATGTTGATTTGATGACGTATAGAAAGGCACTGTGGGAAAAGTAGTTCTGATGCAATGAAATAAGGAACTGTGGTAAATAAAGTTCTGAAGATGAAGACATAGGAACTGTGAAATTCTGATGATGTAGAAAAAGGCCACTGTGGGAAATGTAGTTCTAAGGCCATAGAGAACATAACTGTGGGTAATATAGTTCTAATGATGGAGAGAAGTGAATTGTGGAAAATGTAGTTCTAATGAGGTAGACATAGAAATTGAGGCAAATGATGTGCTGTTGAACTAGGGACAGGCACAATAGGAAAAGTGGTGTTGATTGCTAGAGAAAGGCACTGTGTGAAATGTAGTTATAATAACTCAGAGAAAGGAACTACAGGTAATTAGTTCAGAGGAGATGCAGAAAGGGACTGTGGGAAATGTAGTTCTCATGGTACAGAGAAGAAACTGTGGGAAATGAAGTTCTGATGACATAGAGAAAGGCAATGTGGGAAATGTAGTTCTTATGCTACAGAGAAAGAAACTGTGGGAAATGTAATTCTGATGTCATAGAGAAAGGAAGTGTGGGAAATGTAGTTCTCTGACACAGAGAAAGGAAGATGGGAAATGTAGTTCTGATGACGTACACATAGGTACTGTGGGAAATGTAGTTCAGATGACATCAAGAAAGGCACTGTGGGTAATGTATTTCTGTGACATAGAGAAAGGCATTGTGGAAAATGTAGTTATGATGATGTATAGAAAGGCACTGTGACAAATGGAGTGCTGATGACATAAATAAAGTAAAGGTGGAAAATGTAGTTCAGATGACATAGAGAATGACATTGTGGTAAATGAATTTCTGTGACATATAGAAAGGAACTGTGGATAATGTAGTTCTGATAACATAGAGAAAGACATTTTGGGTAATGTAGTTCTGATGACATTGAGAAATGAATGATGATAAATGTGGATCTGATGACATACACAAGATACTGTGGGAAATGTAGTTTGGATGACACTGAGAAAGGCACTTTAGGTAATTTATTTCTGTGACATATAGAAAAGCATTGTCTGATGTCATAGAGAAAGGAACCGTGGGAAATGTCATTCTGATGACACAGAGAATGGCACTGTGACAAATGTAGTTCTGATGACATAGAGTAAGGCATTGTGGGTAATAAAGTTATGTTGACCTCAAAAAGGGGACTTTGGAAAATGTAGTTCTGATGATGTAGAGAAAAGAACTGTGGGAAATGTAGTTATGAAGACACAGAACAATGAGCTTTGGGTACAGTAGTTCTGATGAGGGGGAGAAAGACGCTGTGGGAAATGTAGTTCTTATTTCATACAGGAAGACACTGTGGGAAATTTCGTTCTGGTGACATAGAGAAACACAGTTTGGAAATGTAGATCTCATGTCTTCAAGAAAGGAACTGTTGGAAACGTTTTTCTGCTGACACCAAGAAAGGCTCTGTTGGTAATGTAGTGCTGATGATGTAGAGAAAGGAAATATGAATAATGCAGTTGTGATGACAAGGAGAAAGGCATTGATGGAAATATAGTTTTGAAAATGTAGTGAAAGGCACTGTGGAAAATTTACTTCTGAGACAAAATTAAAGGCATTGTGGGAAGTGTAGTTCTGTTGGTTTAAATAAAGGATCTGTGGGAAATGTAGTTCTGATGCCATGAAGAAAGGAACTGTGGTAAATGAAGTTCTGAAGATGTAGACATAGGAACTGTGAGAAATGAAGTTCTGATGACATAGAGTATGGTCACTGTGGGAAATGTAGTTCAGATGACACAAGGAAAAGCATGGTGGGAAGTGTAGTTCTGATGATGTAAAATAACTGACTGTGGATAAAGTAGTTCTGATGACAAAGAGAACGGTACTGTAGACAATGTAGTTTTCTTGACATAGTGAATTGAACTGTGGGAAATGTTCTTCTGTTGTAGAAAGAGGCCACTATGGAAAATGCATCTCTGATGACAATGAGAAAGGCACTGTGGGAAATATAGTTTTGATGACACAGAGAAAGGCACTGTGGGAAATGTAGTTCTGATGACACCAAGAAATGAACTTTGATTAATGTAGATCTGATGAAATAGAGAAAAGAAGTGTGGTAAATTTGGATATGATGTCATAGATAAAGGAACTGTGGGAAAAATAGTATTGATGACACAGAGAAGGGCAGTGGGAATTTTAGTTCTGATCTAGTAGAGAAAGTAGCTGTGAGAAATGTAGTTCTGATGATGGAAACAAAGGAACTTTCAGATATTTAGTTCTGATGACATAGAGAAAGGTAATTTGGAAAATGTAGTTCTGATGAAGCAGAGAAAGGAATATGGGAAATGTAGTTCTTTGACATAGAGAAAGGCACTGTGGGTAATGTAGTTGTGATGTGGTAGAGAACGGCAGTGTTGGAAATGTAGTTCTGGTGACACGGAGAACAGCACTGTGGGTTATATAGTGCAGATAATGTAGATAAAAGTCCTGTGGGACATGTAGTTCTGAAGATGTTGTATAAGACACTGTGGGAAATGTAATTTTCATGACACAGAAAAAGGCACTGTGGGAAATGTAGTTCTGGTGTAACAGAGAAAGACACTGCAGGTAATGTAGTGCTGATGATATAGAGAAAGGAACTGAAGAAAAATGTAGTTCTGAGGACATAGATATAGCAAATGTGGGAAATGATGTCCTGGTGATGTAGAGACAGGCACTATTGGAAATGTGGTTTTGATGACCGGCAGAATGGCGCTGTGGGTAATGTAGTTCTTATGTTATAGAGAAAGATGCTATGGGAAATGTTGTCCTGATGACATAGAAAATGGAACTGAGGGAATGTAGTTCTTGTGTCTTTGAGAAAGTAACTGTGGGAAATTTAGTTCTGTTGAACAGAGAAAGGCACTGTGGGAAATGTAGTTCTGATCACATAGATAAAGGAACAGAGGCAAACGTAGTTCTGATGACATACAAAAAGGAACTGTTGGAAATATAGTTCAGATGACACCAAGAAAGGCATGATGAGTAATGTTGATCTAATGAAACAGAGAAAGGCACTGTGGGTAATGTTGATCTGATGAAAAAGAGAAAGGCACTGAGGGGAATATATTTTTGTGACATGGAGAAAGGGCCTGAGGGAAATGTAGTTTTGATGACCAAGAAAAAGCCACTGTGGGAAATGTAGTTTTGATTTCTTAGAGAAAGGATCTATGGGGAATGTAGTATTCATGATGTAGAGAAATGCAGTGTTGGTAATATATTTCTCATGCCATAGATAAAGGGACTGTATGAAATGTAATTGTGATGACATGGAAAAAGGTACCTTGGGAATATATAGTTCTGGTGACACAGAGAAGGCACTGTGGGAAATATAGTTCTGATATTGTAAATAAAGGAACTTTGGAATATGTAGTCATGATGAAGAAGTGCAAGGCACTATGGGAAATTATTTATGATAAGATACAGAAAAGTACTTTGGAAAGTGTAGTTCTGATAAAACAGAGAACAGCACTGTGGGAAACAAAGTTCTGTCAGTGACAGGAACTGTAGGAAATGTAGTTCTGATGAGGTAGACATAGGAACTGTGGGAAATGATGTTCTGATGACCTAGATGCAGACACTATTGAAAAAGGGGTGTTGATTACATAGAGAAAGCCTATGTGGGAAATGTAGTTCTTAAGGCATAGATAAAGAAACTGTTGGAAATGTAGTTCTGATGACACAGAGAAAGGAAGTTTAGGTAATGTAGTTCTGATGAGATGCAGAAAGGAACTGTGGTAAAGATGTTATGATGACATAGAGAATGGCAATGTGGGAAATGATGGCTGATTATGTAGAGAAAGGAACTGTGGCAAATGTAGTTCTCATAACACTGAGAAAGTCATAGTGGGAAATGAAGTTCTTATGACATAGAGAAAGGAACTGTGGGTAATGTAGTTCTGATGATGTAAATAAAGGAACTGTGCGAAATGTAGTTCTTATGATGCAGGCGTTGTGGGAAATGTTGATCTGATGAAGCTGAGAAAGGCAGGTTGGGAAAAGTAGTACTGACAACATAGAGGAAGAAATTATGAAAATGTTGTTGTGGTGACATAGAGAAAGGCACTGTGGGAAATGTAATCATGATGACAGAGAGAAAGGCACAGTGGGAAATGTAGTTCTGATAATGTACACATAGGCACTGTCAGAAATGTAGTTCAGATGACACCAAGAAAGGATCTGTGCTTAATGTTGATCTGACAAAACAGAGAAGGCATTGTGAAAAATATATTTCTGTGAAACAGGGAAAGGCACTGTGGGAAATGTAGTTGTGATGACACTGAGAAATCAAGTGTGGGAAATATAGTACTTATGTCCCAGAGAAAGACACTGTGAGAAATGTAGTTTTGATGACATACAGAAAGGAACAGTGGGAAATGTAGTTCTGATGACATAGAGAAAGGCACTCTGGGAAATGATGTTCAGAGGATGTAGAGAAAGGCACTGTGGGAAATGTTGCTCTGATGACACCAAGGAAGACACTGTGGAAAATGTATTTCTGTGACATAGAGAAAGGCACTGCAGGAAATGTAGTGTTATGTCACAGAGAAAGTGACTGTTGGAAATGTAATTCTGATGTCATAGAGAAAGGAAGTGTGGGAAATTTAGTTCTCTGACACAGAGAAAGAAAGGTGGGAAATGTAATTCTGGGACATAGAGAAAGGCACTGTGGGAAATGTAGTTCTGATGTGGTAGAGAAAGGAAGTGATAGAAACGAAGTTCTGGTGACACAAAGAAACTTGTGTGGATTATATAGTGATGATAACATGGAGAAAGGCGTGGTGGGAAATATAGTTCTGTTGATGTAAATAAAGGACCTGTGGGAAATGTAGTTCTGAAGATGTAGTGAAAGACATTTTGGGAAATGTAGTTCTGGTGACACAGAGAAAGGCACTGTGGTAACAGATCTTCTGATAACATAGAAAAAGGCACAGTGGGAAATGAAGTACTGATTACATAGAGAAAGATCTTTGGAAATATAATTTTGATGTCATAGAAGAAAGAACTGTGGGAAATGTAGTTCTGGTGATGTAAATAAAGTAATTTTGGTAAATGTCGATATGATGAAGCAGAGAAAGGCAGTATGGTAAATGTAGTTTTAATGTCACTGAAAAAGGCACTGTGGGAAATTTAGTTCTTATGACATTAAGAAAGGCACCATGGAAAACATTGTTCTGAGAACATATAGAAAGGACGTCTGGAAAGTCTAGTTATGATGACACAAAGAAAGGCACAGTGAGAAATGTAGTTCTGATGATGTATAAAAAGTCACTGTGGGAAATGCAGTTCAGTTGGCACAGAGAAAGGAACTGTGGGAAATTGATTTCTGATGTCATAGAAAAAGGAACTTTGGGAAATAAAATTATGATGTCATAGATAAAGGCACTGTGGAAAATTTAGTTCTGAGGTCACAGTGACAGTCACTATTGAAAAATATGCTCTGATGATATAGAGAAAGGCCCTGAAAGATGTGATTTTGATGAACCAGAGAAAGGCACTGTGGGTAATGAAGTTCCGATGACGTAGAGAAAGGAGCTGTGGGAAATGTTGTTTTAATGATGTAGAAAAAGACACTGTAGGAAATGTAGTTCTGTTGTCATACAGAAATGAAGTATGGGAAATGTAGTACTGATTTCAAAGAGAAAGAATCTGTGGGAAATGTAGTTATGATGATGTAAATAAAGGAACTTTGGCAAATGTAGTTTGGATGACACTGGAAGAGACATTGTGGGAAATGTAGTTCTGATGAGAAGAAGAAAGTCACTGTGCAAAATGTACTTCTTTGATTTAGAGAAAGGCATTGTGAGCAATTAGTTCTGATGACACCAAGAAAGGTGCAGTGGGAAATATAGTTGTGATGAAGCAGAGAAAGGCACTGTGGGAAGTGTAGTTCTGATGACATAGAGATAATCACTGTGTGAAGTATAGTTATGCTGAAGTAGAGAAAGGAATTTTGGGAAATGTAGTACTGATGATATAGATAAAGGAACTGTGGGAAATGTAGTACTGAAGATTTAGAAAAAAAGAATTATGGAAAATGTCATTTTCATGATATAGAGAAAGGCAGTGTGGGAAAGAAAGTTCTGAAGACAAAGAGAAAGACACTGTAGCAAATGTATTTGGGATGACACAAAAAAAACTGTGATGATGTAGAGAAAGGTATTGGGGAAAAATGAAGTTCTAATGTCACCAAAATGTTACAGTGGGAAATGTAGTTCTGATGATGTGGGAAAAGGCATTGTGGGAAATGTAGTTATGAAGATGTAGAAAAAGGCAATGTAGGAAATATCAATCTGATGAAAAAGTGAAAGGCACTGTGGGAAATGTATTTCTGTGACATAGAGAAAGGCAATGTGGGAAATTTTGTTTTGATTATGTAGTGAAAGGGACTGTGGGAAAAGTAGTACTGATGATGTAGAGAAAAGCACTGTGGGAAATGTAGTTCTGATGTACTGTGATGATGTAGAGAAAGGCCCTGTACAATGTGGTTATTATAAAACAGAAAAAGGCACTCTGGGTAATGTAGTTTTGGTGACAAAGAGAAACATACTCTGGGTAATGTTGTTCTGATGACATAGAGAAAGGAACTGTGATATATATATATAGTTCTAAGAAGTTTGGGACTTGTAGTTCAGATGACACTATAAAAGGAACTGTTGTTAATGTTAATCTGATGAAGCAGAGAAAGGCACTGTGGGAAATGAAGTTCTGATATCATAGAAAAAAGAGCTGTGGGAAATGTTCTGATGACAGAGAAAGACACAGTGGGAAATATTGATCTGATTAAGTAGAGAAAGGTAATGTGGAAAATGAAGTTCTCATATCATAGAGAAATGATGTGTGGGATATGTAGTTCTGATATCTTAGAGGAAATATCTGTGGGTAATGTAGTTCTGGTGACACAGAGAAAGGCACTGTGGTAAATATCATTCTGATGTCGTAGACAAAGGAAAGGTGGGAGATGTTGATCTGATCTTAGAGAGAAAGGCACTGTGAGAAATGACGTTCTAATGATATAGAGAAAGGCATTGCAAGAAATGCAGTTCTGATGACTTAATGAAAGGAATGTAGGAAATGAATTTATGGTGACACAGAGAAAGGAACTTTAGGAAATGTAGATCTGATGATACAGAGAAAGGATCTGCAGGAAATGTAGATCTGATGACACAAGGAAAGAATGTGTGGGAAACGTTGTTCTGATTATGTAGAAAAAGGAACAGTGGGAAATGTAGTTCTGTTGCAATGAAAAAAGGAATAGTATTAAATAAAGTTCTGATGACATAGAGACAGGCACTGTAGGAAAAGTGGTTGTGATGACATAGAGAAAGGCCACTGTGGGAAATGTAGTTCAGATGACATGAAGTAAAGCACTGTGGGAAATGTAATTTTGGTGATGTATAAAAAGTCACTGTGAAAAATGTGGTTCTGATGACAAGGAAAAAGGCACTGTGGGAAATCTAGTTCTGAGGACATAGAGGAAGCAACAGTGAAAAGAGTAGTGATGATGAAAAAAATAGTACTTTGGACAATGTAGTTCTCATGATGCAGTGAAGGGAACTGTGGAAAATGTTCCTGTGTCTTAGAAACAGGCCACTATGAGAAATGTATTTCAGATGACACTGAGAAAGGCACTGTGGGAAATGTAGTTCTGATGACATAGAGAAAGGCACTTTGGGAAATGTAGTTCTAATGATACCAAGGAAGGAACTGTAAGTAATGCTGATCTGATGAAACATAGAAAGGCACAGTGAGAAATGTATTTCTGTGAAATAGGGAAAGGCACTGTGGGAAATGTAGTTATGGTTACACAGAGGAAGGAACTGTGGGAAATGTAGATCTAAAGTCCCAGAGAAAGACACTTTGAGAAATTTAGTTTTAATAACACAGATCAAGGGACTGTGGAAACTGTCAATCTGATGAAACAGAGAAAGGCACTGTGGGATATGTAGTTCTGTTGATGTAAATAAAAGAACTGTGGGAAATGTAGTTCTGATAAAGCAGTGAAAGGCACTGTGGGAAATATAATAATGATGACATCAGGAAAAGAACTTTGATTAATGTAGTTCTGATGACATAGAAAAAGGCACTGTGGGAAATGTAGATCTGATGTCATAGAGAAAAGAACAGTTGGAAATGTAGTATTGATCACACAGAGAAAGGCTATGGGAAGTGTAGTGCTGATCAAGTAGAGAAAGTAGCTGTGAGAAATGTAGTTGTGATGATGTTAATAAAGGAACTTTTACATATGTATTTCTGATGACATAGAGAAAGGTACTTTGGAAAATGTAGTTCTAATGAAGCAGAGAATGGCAGTGTGGAAAACGTAGTTCTGTCATGTAGAGGAAGGCATTCTGGGAAATGTAGTTCTGATGATATAGAGAAAGGGACAATAGGAAATGTAGTAGTAATGACAGAGAGAAAGGAACTTTGGAAATTGTAGTTCTGATGAAGCAGAGAATGGCAGTGTGGAAAACATATTTCTGTCAAGTAGTGAAAGGCACTCTGGGAAATGTAATTCTGATGACATAGAGAAAGGAACTGTGGGAAAGATAGTTATGATGATGTAGACATAGGAACTCAGGGAATTGATGTTCTGATGATGTAGATACAGGTATTATAGAAAATGTGGTGTTGATTATGTATAGAATGGCCCTGCGGGAAATGTAGTTATGATGACATAGAGAAAGGTACTATAGGTAATAAGTTCTGATGAGATGCAGAAAGGCACAGTGGGAAGTGTAGTTCTTATGGAACATAGATAGAAACTATGGGAAATGAAGTTCTGATGAAGAGAATGGAACTGTGGGAAATGTAGTTCTGATGACGTACACATAGGAAATCTGGGAAATGTAGTTAAGGTGTCACCAAGATAAAGGAAAGGTGGGGAATGTAGTACTGATGACACAGAGACAGGCACAGTGGGAAATGTAGTTCTGTGACATAGAGAAAGGCACTGCAGGAAATGTCTATCTTATGTCACAGAGAAAGCAACTGTGGGAAATGTCATTTTGATGTCATAGAGAAAGGAAGTGTGGAAAATGTAGTTCTCTGACATAGAGAAAGGAAGATAGGAAATGTAGTTCTGTGACAAAGAGAAGGAACTGTGGGTTATAGAGTACTGATAACATAGAGAAAGGACCTGTAGGAAATGTAGTTCTGAAGATGTAATATAAGACACTGTAGGATATGTAATTTTGATGACATGGAAAAAGGCACCATGAGAAATGTAGTTCTGGTGAAACAGAGAAAGATACTGCAGGTAATGTAGTGATGATGATGTAGAGAAGGAACTCTGGGAAGTGTAGTTTTGTTGATGTACACAGAGGAACTGTGGGAAAAGGAATCTGGATAACAGGAAGAAAGGCAATGTGGGAAATATTGTTCTGAAGAAACAGAAAGGAACTATAGAAAACATAGTTCTGTTGTCATACAGAAAGGAAGTGTGGGAGATGCAGGTCTGTGACATAGAGAAACAACTGCGAGAAAATTAGTTCAGTGACTTTCAGAAAGGGAATGTGGAAAACATAGTTCTGATGCCACAGAGAAGGCACTGTGGGAAATGTAGTTGTGATGACATAGACATTGGAACTGTGGGAAATGTAGTTCAAATAACCCCAAAATAGTCATTGTGGATAATGTCAATCTGATGAAACAGAGAAAGGCCCTGAGTGAAATGAAGTTATGATGACCCAGAAAAAGAAACTATGGGAAATGTAGTTCTTATGTCACAGAGAAAGGCACTGTGGGAAATGTTGCTCAGATGACATAGAGAAAGGAACTGTATGAAATGTTAGTCTGATGTCATAGAGAAATGATGTGTGGAAAATGTAGTTCTCTGACATAGAGAAAAGCACTGTGGGGAATGTAGTTCTGATTAGAAAGGGAAAGGAGCTAATGGAAATATAGTTCTGATGACACAGAGAACAGCACTGTGGGAAATGTAGTTCTTATGCCACAGAGAAAGGCACTTTGGGAAATTTAGCTCTGATTACATACATAAAAGAACACTGTGAAATGTTGCTCTGATATCATAGAAAAAGGAACTTTGGGTAATGTTGTTCTGATGAAATGGACAAATGCACAGTGGGAATTGTAACTCTCATATCACAGAGAAAGGAACCATAGTAAGTGAAATTCAAATGACACAAAAAAGGCTCTGTGTGTAATTTATTGCTGACAATTTGGAGAACAGAACTGTGGGAAATGTTGTTTCTATGATGTAGACAAAGGAACTGTAGGAAATGTAGTTCAGGTGTCACTGAGAAAGACACTGTAGGTAATGTATTTCTGTGATATAGAGAAAGTCATTGTGGGAAATGGAGTTATGATGACAGAGAGGATGGAAATTTGGGTAATGTATTTCTGATGAGATGGAGAAAGGCACTGAGGGAAATGTAGTTCTTATGTCATATATAAAGGCACTGTTGTTAATGTAGTTCTGAAGATGTAGAGAAAGACTGTAGAAATGTAGTAATGATGACACACTGAAAGACACTGTCGAAAAATATGCTCTGATGATGTAGAGAAAGGCCCTGTGAGATGTGGTTTTGATGAACCAGAGAAGGCACTTTGGAAAATGTAGTTCTACTGACACAGAGAAACCCACTGTGGGTAATGTAGTTCTCATGACTTAGAGAAACATACTGTGATAAATGTAGTGCTGATGACATACGCATAGGAACTGTGGGAAATGTAGTTCAGATAACACCAAGAAAGGAACTGTCTGTAATGTTGATCTGATGAAAGAGAGAAAGGCACTGTGGGAAATGTAATTTTGATGACACAAAAAAGGCTTTGTGGGAAATGTCGTTATGATGAAACAGAGAATGATAGTATGGGAAATGTTGTTTGCATGACATAGTAAAAGGCATCGTGATATGTAGTTGTGATGACAAAGAAAAGCCACTGTGAGAAATGGAGTTCTTATGACATGAATAAAGCATGGTGTGAAAGATTGCTTTGATAACAAACAGAAAGTCATTGTGAGAAATGTAGTTCTGATACCATGAAGAAAGAAACTGTGGTAAATGATGTTCTGATGATGTAGACATGAGAACTCTGAGAAATGAAGATCTGATGACATAAAGAAAGGTCACTGTGGGCAATGTAGTTCAAGTGACACAAAGAAAAGCATGGTGGGAAGTGTAGTTCTGATGATGTAGAAAAAAATCACTGTGGAAAAATGTTCTGATGTCATAGAGAAAGGCACTATGGGTAATGTAGATCTGATGACAAGGAGAATGGTACTGTGGACAATGTAGTTGTCTTGACATAGTGGAGGGGACTGCAAGAAATGTTCTGTTGTAGAAACAGGCCACTATGGGAAATGTAGTTCTGATGACCCCAACAAAAGAACTTTGATTAATGTAGTTCTGATGATGAAGAGAAAGGAAGTGTGGAAAATGTAGATCTGATGTCCTAGAGAAAGGAACTGTGGGAAATGTAGTATTGATGACACAGAGAAAGGTACTGGGAATTGTAGTTCTGATCAAGCCGAGAAAGATGCTGTGAGAAATGTAGTTCTGATGATGTAAATAAAGGAACTTTCAGATATGCAATTCTCATGACATAGAGAAAGGTACTTTGGAAAATGTGGTTTTAATGAATCAAAGAATGGCAGTGTGGGAAATGTAGTTCTGTCACGTAGTGAAAGGCACTCTGAGAAATGTAGTTCTGATGACATAGAGAAACGAACAGTGGACAAAATAGTTCTAATGATGGAGAAAAAGGAACTGTGGAAAATGGAGTTTTGATGAGGTAGACATAGGAACTGAGGGAAATGATGTTCTGATGACCTAGAGACAGACACTATAGGAAATGTGGTGTTGATTACATAGAGAAAGGAACTGGGGGAAATGTAGTTTTGATGACACAGAGAAAGACACTGTGCGAAATGGAGTTCTGAAGACACACAGAAAGGAACTGTGGGGAATGTAGTTAACATAATGTAGAGAAAGGTAGTGTTGGAAATGTAGTTGTGATGCTATGGAGAAAGGGACTGTGGGAAATATTGTCCAGGTGACTCAGAGAAAGGCATTGTTGGAAATGTAGTTATGATGACATAGACAAAGGAACTTTTGGAAATGTAGTTCTGATAAGAAGGAGAAAGGCTGTGTGATAATTTTAATTGTCATGTCAAAGACAAAGACAAAAACACTGTGGGAAATGTAGTTCTGATGTCATTGAGAAAGGGAGTTTCAGAAATATAGTTCTGATGAGATAGAGAAAGGTATTGTGATGAATGTAGTTCTGATGTAGTACACATAGGAAATGTGGGAAATTTAGTTCAAATGACACCAAGAAAGGCAGGGTGGGTAATGTATTTCAGTGACAAAGAGAAAGGCACTGTGAGAAATGTAGTTATGATGAAAAAAACAGAGAACTTTGGGTAATGTAGTTCTGATGTGTTGGAGGAAGGCAATTTGGGAATATTAGTTCTTATGTCAAAGAGAGAGACACTGTGGGAAATGACATTTTGATGACACAGAGAAAGGAACTGTGGGGAATGTAGTTCTGATGATATAGTCAATGGAATTGTGGGTAATGTAATTTGGATGACCCACATAATGCTCTGTGGATAATGTATTGCTGATGATGTGGAAAATGGGCCTGTGGGAAATGTGGTTCTAATGATGTAGTCAAAGGAACTGTGCGAAATGTAGTTCAGATAACACTGAGAAAGGCCCTGTAGATAATGTCTTTCTGTGACATAAAGAAAGGCCTTGTGGGAAATGTATTTATGATGACACATCAAGAACTGTGGAAAATGTAGTTCTGATGAAGTAGAAAAAGGAACTGCAGGAAAAGTAGTTCTGATGTCTTATACATAGGAACTGTGGAAAATGTAGTTTGGATGACACTGATAATGTAACTGTGGAAATGTAGTATTGATGATATAGATAAAGTAAGATGGGCAATGTAGTTCTGATCATAGAGACAGGCACTGTGGTATAGGTCGTTCAAATATGTCTGAGGAAGGCACTGTGGGAAATGTTGCTATGATGAAACAAAGACAGGCACTGTGGAAAATGTATTTCTATGACATAAAGAAAGTCACTGTGGAAAATGGAGTTCTTATGACATAAATAAAGTAAAGGTGGAAAACATAGTACTGATGACATAAAGAAAGCACTGTGGGAAGTGTGGATCTAATGACCTGGAGACAGAACTGTGTGAAATGTAATTCTGAAGACATAGAGAAATGCATTGTGGGTAATGGATTTTTGATGATGTAGAGAAAGGCACTGTGAGAAATGTAGTTCTGATGACCTAGATAAAGGTACTGTGGGTTATGAAGTTCTGATGACACAGAGAAAAGAATTTTGGGTAATATAGCTGTGATGACATAGAAAAATGAACTGTGGGAAATGAAGTTCTCTTTCTTTGTTGCATCTTTGTTTGGTTTAGGAATCAGGGTAATTGTAGCCTCATAGAAGGAGTTTGATAATACTCCTTCTATTTCTATTGTGTGGAACAATTTAAAGAGTATTGGTATTAAGTCTTCTTTGAAGATCTGATAGAATTCTGCAGTGAAACCATCTGGTCCTGGACTTGGAAAAGGGCACGTTGGAAATGTAGTTTTGATGACAAAGAGAAAGAAACTTTGGATAATATAGTTCTGATGACACAGAGAATGGTACTGTTGGAAATTTAGTTCTGATGATGTAGATATAGGAACTGTTGGAAATTTAGTTCTGATGATGTAGAGACAGGCATTACTAGAAATGTGGTTTTGATAACCTGCAGAAAAGCACTGTGGGTAATGTAGTTCTGATTACATAGAGAAAGGAACTGTGATGAATGTAGTTCAGATGACATACACATAGGAACTGGGGAAATGTAGTTGAGATGATACCAAGAAAGGAACTGTCAGTAATGATGATCTGATGAAACAGAGAACAGCACTTTGAGAAGTAGATTTCTGTGAAATGACAAAGGCACTTTGGGAAATGTAGTTATTATGACCAAGAGAAAGCACTGTAGGAAGTGTTCTGATGACATAGAGAAAGGCACTATGGGAAATGTAGTTATGATGACACCAAGAGAAGAAATGTGGGTAATGTCGATCTGATGAAAGAGAGAAAAGCACTGTGGGAAATGTATTTATTATGACCCAGAGAAAGGTACACTGGGAAATGTTGTTCTGATGACATAGAGAAAGGCAATCTCAGAAATGTAGTTATGATGATGTACAGAAAGGAACTGTGGAAATAGAGTTCTGATGATGTAGATGAATGAAATTGTGATGACGTAGAGACAGGCAGTATACAAAATGAAGTTCTGATGATGTAAATAAAGCGTCTGTGGGAAGTGTAGTTCTGCTGATATATAAATAGTGACTGTTGGTAATGTAGTTATGAAGATGTGAAGAAAAGCAGTGTGGGTAATGAAGTTCTGAAGATGTAGGGAAAGCCACTGTGGTAATTGTAGTTCAGATCACTCAGTGAAAGTCACTGTGGAAAAATATGCTCTGATGTAGAGAAAGGCCATGTAAGATGTGATTTTGTTGAACCAGAGAAAGGCACTGTGGAAAATGTAGTTCTGGGATGTAGAGAAAGGAACTGTGATAAATGGAGTTCTTATGACATGAATTAAGGCAAGTTGGGAAATGAAGGTCTCATGAAATAGAGAAAGGGACTTAGGAAATGTAGATCTGATCATCTAGCTAATGACATGGTGTGAAATGTTGATTTGATGAAGAAGAAAAAGGCACTGTGGGAAAGGTTGTTTTGTTACATAGTGAAAGGCATTGTGGGAAATGTAATTGTGAGGACATAATCATAGGAATTGTAGGAAATGTAGTTCAGATGACACCAAGAAAGGCACTGTGGGAAATGTAGTTATGATGATGTAGAGAAAGGCAGTGTCAGAAACGTGGGTCTGATGAAATGTAGTTGTGATGACGTACACATAGGAACTGTGGGATATGTAGTTAAGACACAGAGAAAGGAAATTTGGAAAATGTAGTTCTGATGAAAGGAAGAAAAGAACAGTGGGAAATGTAGCTCTCATGTCACAGAGAAAGACACTGTGGTAAATGGAATTCTGATGACACAGAGAATCGTACTATGGGTAATGTAGTTCTGATTACAAAGACAAAGGAACTGTGGGAAATGTAGTTCTGATGACACAAGAAAGGCTCAGTGGGTAATGTAGTGCTATTGACGTGGAGAAAGGAACTGGGCGAAATGAGGTTCTGATGATGTAGACAAAGGAACAGGGGGAAATGCCTTTATACATCTCATCAGAACTATATTACCCAAAGTTCCTTGCTCCTTGTCATCATAACTCAATTTCCCACAATACCTTTCTCTATGTCACTGAAATACATTACCTTCACTGCCTTTCTCAGTGACATCAAAACTATATTTCCTACATTTCCTTTGTCTACATCATCAGAACCTCATTTCCCACAGTTCTTCTCCATGTCATCAGCCCTACACTACCCACCAAGATTTTCTTGTATCATCAGAACCACATTACCCACAGTTCCTGTATCTATGTCATCAGAACTACATTTCCTACAGTGACTTTCTCTGTGTCATCAGAAATTTATTACTCACAGTGCCTTTCACTACATCATCTGAAGTTCATTATCCAGACCGCCTTTCTCTATGTCATCAGAACTACATTTCCCACAGTGCCTTTCTCTAAGACATATGAACTTCATTTCCCAGACTTCATTTCTCTTTGGCATCAGACCTCCATTTCCTGCAGTTCCTTTCTCTATGTCATCAGATCAAGATTATTCACAGGGCCTTTCTCTATGCCATCAGAACTACATTTCCTAGCGTGCCTTTCTCTATGACATCAAATATAAATTGTGGGAAATGTAATTCTGAGGACATAGAGAAAGGACCTGTGAGGAATGTAGTTCTCATGATGTAGAGAAAGGCACTCTAGGAAATGTAGTTCTGATACCTAGAAGAAACAGATGTGGGAAATGTCGTTCTGGTAACCCAATGAGTGTAATTGTGGGAAATGTTGTACTGATGAGTAGGAGAAAGAGACTTTTGGAAATGTATTTGTGAGATATTGAGAAAGGGATTGTGGGAAATGTTGTTATGATGACACAGAGGAAGGAACTTTTGGTAATATAGTCCTGATTAGAAGGAGATAGGCAATGTGATGATTTTAGTTCTTATGTCACAGAGAAAGACACTGTAAGAAATGGAGTTCTGATGACACTGAGAAGGCACAGTATTGGGATAAGTGTAGTTCTGTTGATGTACACATAGGAACTTTGGGAAATGTAGTTCTGATGTCATAGAGAAATGATGTGTGGGAAATGTAGTGCTCATGACAGCAAGAAAGGCACTGTAGGAAATGTAGCTCTGATGAAGTAGATAAAAGAACACTGGGAAATGTCATTCTGATGTTATAGAGAAAAACATTGTGGGAAATATAGTCTGTGACACAGAGAAAGGCACGGTGGGAAATGTAGTTTGATAACAGAGAAAGGAACTTTAGGTAATGTACTACTATGGACATAGAGAAATTAACTTGGTTGTTGAAGTTTTGATGATAAACACATAAGCACTGTGAGAAGGGTTGGGGATTTAGCTCAGTGGTAGAGCCCTGGGTTCGGTACTCAGCTCCAGAAAAAAAAATAACTGTAGGAAATGTAGTTCAGTAACAACAAAAAGGCACTCTGAGAAATGTATTTCTGATGACACAGAAATAGGCACAGTGTTTAACGATGTTCTGATGATGTAGAGAAAGGACCTGTGTGAAATGTAGTTCTGATGATGAAAATAAAGAAACAGTGGGAAATGTAGTCCTGATGATGTAGAGAAGGCAATGTGGGAAATACTTCTGCTAATTTATAGAAAGGCACTGTGGGAATTGAAGTTCTGAAGACACACAGAAAGGCACTTTGGAAATGTATTTGTAATGACAAAGAGAAAGGCACTGTGGGAAATGTATTTCTGGTGACACAGAGATAGGCACTGTGAGAAATGGAGTTCTTATGTTATGAACAAAGGCAAGGTTGGAAATGTAGTTCTCATGACATAGAGAAAGGGGCTGGGAAATGGAGATCTTATCACCTAGTTAAAGGCATTGGGAGAAGTGTAATGGTGATGACATAGAGAAAGATAATGATGGAAATGTAGTTCTCATGCCATGAAAAAAGGAACTGTGATAAATGAATTTCTGATCATGCATAGAAAGGCCCTGTGGGAAATGTAGTTCTGAATAATTAAAGAAAAGAAATGTGGGAAATGAAGTTCTTGTGAAAAAGAGAAAGGCACTGTGGGAAATGCAGTTCTGTTGATGTAAATAAAGGAACTGTGGGAAATATAGGTGGCATGGCATAGAGAAAGGAAATGTGGGAAGTGTATTTCTTATGCCACAGAGAAAGAACTATGGGAAATGAAGTTATGATGATGTATAGAAAGGAACGGTGGCAAATGCAGTTATGATGCCTAGAGAAAGGAACTAGGGATATGTAGGTCTGATGACGTGCACATAAGGATTGTGGAAATTGTAGTTCAGATGACAAAAAGAAGGAATTGTCAGTAATGTCCATATGATGAAACAGAGAAAGGCACTGTGGGAATTGTAGTTCAGATGAAACAGGAAAAAAACTGAGGGATATGTAATACTGATGATGTAGATAAATACAAGATAGGCAATGCATTTGTGATGGCATAGAATGAATCATTCCGAGGAATGAAGTTCATGTGACAACAAGGAACAAACAGGAAAATGTAGTTCTGATATCAAAGAAAAAGGAACTGTGGGAAATGTAGTATTGGTGACACTGTGAAAGGCACAGAGGGAATTGTGGTTCTGATCAGGGAAAAGTTCCTGAGGGAAATGTAGTGCTGATGATGTAAATAAAGGAACTTTTGGATATGTAATAATGATGACGTAGAGAAAGGCACTGTGGGAAATGTATTTATGATAATATAGACAGGTACTTTGGAAAATGTAGTTCTGATAAAGCAGAGAATGGCACTCTGGGAATTGATGTTCTGTCAGGTAGCGAAAGGCACTGTAGGAAATGTAGTTCTAATGGTGCAGAGAAAGGAAATGTGGTAAATGTAGTTCTGATGAGGGAGACATAGGAACTGTGGGAAATGACGTTCTGATGACCTAGAGACAGTCACTGTAGGAAAAGTGATGTCAATGATGAAGAGAAAGGCACTGTGGGAAATGTCGTTCTGAGGGCACAGAGAAAGGAGGTGTGAAAAATGTAGATCAGATGACATAGAGAAAGGAACTGTGGGATATGTAGTTATGTGACATACAGAAAGTCATTGTAGTATGATTGAGAATTCCTTGGATATATGCCCAAGAGTGCTAAAGCTGGGTCTTGGGGGAGATGGATTCCCTATTTTCTAAGGAAGTGCCATATTGATTTCCAAAGTGGCTGTACAAACTTGCTTTCCCACCATCAGTGGAGGAGAGTTCCCCTTGCTCCACATCTTATCCAGAATAAGCTGTCTTCTGTGTTTTTTATCTTAGCCACTCTGACAGGTGTAAGGTGGTATCTCAGAGTCATTTTGATTTGCATTTCCCGGATAATTAGGGATATTGAGCAATTCCTTAAATGTCTTTCAGCTATTTGAAATCCCTCTGTGGAGAATTCTCTGTTGAGTTCTATAGCCCATTTCTTAATAGGACTGTTGGACATTTTGATGTCTAATTTCTTGAGTTCTTTATATATTCTGGATATCAGCGCTCTGTCAGATGTGGTGTTGGTGAAGACCTTTTCCCATTCTGTCGGCTGTCACTTTGTCTTGTTGACCATGTCCTTTGCTCTATAAAAGCTTCTCAGTTTCAACAGGTCCCATTGATTGATTGTTTCTCTCAGTGTCTGTGCTACTGGTGTTATATTTAGAAAGTGATCTACAGTGCCAATGCATTCAAGAGTACTTCCTACTTTCTCTTCTATCAGGTTCAGAGTAGCTGGATTTATGTTGAGGTCTTTGACCCACTTGAACTTAAGTTTTGTGCATGGTGACAGATATGGATCTATTTGTGGCCTTCTACACATTGACATCCAGTTTTCCCAGCACCATTTGGTGAAGATACTTTCTTATTTCCATTGTACATTTTTGGCTTCTTTGTCAAAAATTATATGTTCATAGGTGTGCGGGTTAATATCAGGGTCTTCAATTTGATTCCATTGGTCCACATGTCAGTTTTTATGCAAATACCAAGCAGTTTTTATTATGGTAGCTCTATAGTAGAGCTTGAGGTCGGGGATCGTGATGCCTCCAGAGGCTGTTTTATTGTACAGGATTCTTTTGGCTGTCCTGGGTTTTTTGTTTTTCCATATGAAGTTGAGTATTATTCTTTCCAGATCAGTGAAGAATTGTGTTGGTAATATGATGGGGATTGTGTTGAATCTGTAGATTGCTTTTGGTAAGATCGCCAATTTTACTGTGTTAATCCTACCTATCCATGAGCATGGGAGATCTTCACATTTTCTGACATCTTCTTCAATTTCTTTTTTCAGGGACTTAAAGTTCTTGTCATATAGGTCCTTTTTAAAGGGAACCATGATCATGTCTAACAGTGACTTTGAAATCTTCAAAAGGCTTGTGGGCTTCACATGGTGATGCCGGCTTAATGATTTATTACATATACAAGTGTTCTGTCCTCCTGCATGTCTGCAGGCAGGCCAGAAGAGGGCACCAGATCTAACTACAGATGGTGTGAGCCACTATGTGGTTGCTGGGATTTGAACTCAGGAACTATGGAAGAGCAACCCGTGCTCTTAACCTCTGAGCCATCTTTCCAGCCCCTGAGAGAAGTGACCAAGAGTCTCTAGCCCTGTGGGCTGAAGACAGATGCCCCAACTTTACAAAGGAATATTAGGTGACTGTCCAGGCTGCCAGCTGTCTCTGTCTACCCTGCAAGACTCCCGAAAAATGCTTGCATCCTTCTCCCGGTTCTCAGGTAATATTATATCCTTCTGATGTCTTTCATGTGGTTGAAGGCTAGATAGTTATAATTTCCTCAATTATGATAAAAGGTAAGTTAGATATAAAACCTAAGACTCACAAATATGATAGATAAGATATCTTCTTTAATATTATAACTGTAATTCTTGCTTGGTAATTGTTTTGATATATGTAATTTTACTATGTAAAAGTTAAAAACTTCCTTTAAAAAAAAGAAAAGGGAAAGTGCTGTGAATATCGCTCTGTGTAAATAAAGTTCTGATTGGCCAGTGGCCAGGCAGGAAGTATAGGCAGGGCAAGAGAGAAAAGAATTCTGGGAAGTAGAAGACTGGAGAGAGAGACCACCCGCCGCCACCATGAAAAGCGACATGTAAAGACACTGGTATGCCACAAGCCATGTGGCAAAGTATAGACTAACAGAAATGGGTTAATTTAAGATAGAAGAAGTAGATAACAAGAAGCCTGCCATGGCCATACAGTTTCTAAACCATGTAAGTTTCTGTGTGCTTTCTTGGTTGGGTCTGAGCGACTGTGGGACTGGCAGGTAAGAGAGATTTGTCCTGACTGGGTCAGGCAGGAAAACTGTAACTACAGTCCTTCACATGCTTACTTAGAGTAACCCCAAGGTATTTTATATCATTTGTGGCTATTGTAAAGGGTGATGTATCTCTGATTTCCTTCTCAGCCACTTTGTCTACTGCATATAGGAGGGCTACTGATTTTTTTGAGTTGATCTTGTATCCTGTTAGGTTGCTGAAGGTTTTTATTAGCTGGATCAGTTCCTTGGGTGAATTTTTGTAGTCACTCATGTATACTATCATGTCAAGTGCAAATAAGGAGAACTTGACTTCTTCCTTTCCAATTTGTATCCCCTTAATCTCTTTTTGTTGTCTTATAGCTCTGGCTAGAACTTTAAGTACTATATTGAATAAGTATGGGGAGAGGGGACAGAAATGCCTTGTTCCTGATTTTAGTGGTATTGCTTTGAGTTTCTCTCCATTTAATTTGATGTTGGCTGTTGGCTTGCTGTAGATTGCCTTTATTATGTTTAGGTATGTTCCCTGTATTCCTGATCGCTCCAAGACCTTTATCATGAAGTGGTATTGGATTTTGTCAAATGCCTTTTCTGCATCTAGTGAGATGATCATGTGTTTTTTTTTTTCCTTGAGTTTGTTTATATGGTGTATTACATTGACGGACTTTCATATGTTGAACCACCCTTGCATCCCTGGGATGAAGCCTACTTGATCATGGTGGATAATTGTTTTGATGTGTTCTTGGCATCTGTCCGCCAGAATTTTATTGAGTATTTTTGCATCAATATTCATAAGGGAGATCGGTCTGTAGTTCTCTTTCTTTGTTGCATCTTTGTTTGGTTTAGGAATCAGGGTAATTATAGCCACATAGAAGGAGTTTGGTAATATACGTTCTGCTTCTATTGTGTGGAACAATTTAAAGAGTATTGGCATTAAGTCTTCTTTGAAGATACAGTAGAATTCTGCAGTGAAACCATCAGGTCCAGAGCATTTTTTGGTTGGGAGACTTTTGAGGACTGATTCCATTTCCTTAGGGGTTATTGGACTATTTAAATGGTTTATCTGGTCTTGATTGAACTTAGGTATGTGGTACCTATCCAGAAAATTATCCATTTCTTTTAGAGTTTCCAGTTTTGTGGAGTAGAGGTTTTTGAAGTATGACCTGATGATTCTTTGGATTTCCTCATTGTCTCTTGTTATGTCCCCCTTTTGGTTTCTGATTTTGTTAATTTGGATGCACTCTCTCTCTGTCTTTTGGTTAGTTTGGATAAGGGCTTGTCTATCTTGTTGATCTCCTCAAAGAACCAACTCTTTGTTTCATTAATCCTTTGTATTGTTCTCTTTATTTCTATTTTATTGATTTCGACTCTCAATTTGATAATTTCCTGGCATCTGTTCCTCCTGGTATACACGGCTTCTTTCTGTTCAAGGGCTTTCAGGTGTGCTGTCAAGTCACTAGCATTAGATTTCTCCAGCTTTTTATGTGGGCATTCGGGGCTATGAATTTCCCTTTTTGCACTGCTTTCATAGTATCCCATTAGTTTCGGTATGTGATGTATTCATTTTCATTGATCTTTAGGAAGTCTTTAACTTCTTTCTTTATTTCTTCCTTAATCCATTGATAATTCAGTTGAGCATTATTCAGTTTCCATAAGATTGTTAGGATTTCTGTAGATTTTTCTGTTGTTGAAATCTAACTTTAAACAATGGTGGTCTGATAGAACACAGGAGGTTATTCCAATTGCTTTGTATCTGTTGAGATTTGCTTTGTGGCCAAGTATGTGGTTGATTTTAGACAAGGTTCCATGGGGTGCTGAGAAGAAGGCATATTCTTTTTTGTTTGGGTGGAATGTTCTGTAGTTATTGATTAAGTCCATTTGAGCCATCACATAAGTTAAGTCGATTATTTCTCTGTTAATTTTCAATTTTGCCGATCTGTCCAGAGGTGAAAGTATTGTGTTGAAGTTTCCCACTATTAATGTGTGGGGTTTTATATGTGATTTAAGCTTTAGTAATGTTTCATTTACATATGTGGGTGCCCTTGTGTTTGGGGCATAAATGTTCAGAATTGAGACTTCATCTTGGTGGATCTTTCCTGTGATGAGTATGTAATGTCCTTCATCATCTCTTTTCATTGATTTTAGTTTGAAGTCTATTTTGCTGGATATTAGGATGGCTATACCAGCTTGCTTCTTAAGACCATTTGATTGGAAAGTCTTTTCCCAGCCTTTTATTCTTAGGAGGTGTCTATCTTTGAATTTGAGGCGTGTTTCTTGTATGCAGCAGAAATATGGGTCCTGTTTTCATATCCATTCTGTTAGTCTGTGTCTATTTATAGGTGAATTAAGTCCATTGATATTAAGGGATATTAATGACCAGTGACTGTTCATTCCTGTTGTTATTTTTATTTTTTTGTGGTAGTGTGTGTGTACTTCTCTTCTTTGGGAATTACTGCTGTGGTGTTATCTATTGCCTGTGTTTTCATGGGTATATCTGCCTTCCTTAGGTTGGAATTTTCCTTCTAGTGCTTTCTGTAGGGGTGGGTTTGTGGATAAGTATTGTTTAAATCTGGTTTTGACTTGGAAGAGCTTGTTCACTCCATCTATGATGATTGAAAATTTTGCTTGGTATATTAGTCTAGGCTGGCATCCATGGTCTCTTAGTGTCTGCATTATATCTGTCCAGGTCCTTCTGGCTTTCAAAGTCTCCATTGAGAATTCCTGTTTTATTCTGATGGGTTTGCCTTTATAAGTCACTTGGCCTTTTTCCTTTGCTGCCCTTAACATTCTTTCTTTAATCTGTACATTTAGTTGTTTAATTATTATTTAATTATGTGGCAAGGGGACTTTTTTGGGGGGTCTACTCTGTTTGGTGTTCTATAGTCTTCTTTTATCTTCATAGGCATTTCCTTCTTTATGTTGGGAAAGTTTTCTTCTATGATCTTGTTAAATACATTTTCTGTGCCTTTGAGTTGGTATTCTTCTCCTTCCTCTATCCCTATTATTCGTAGGTTTGGTTTTTTCATGGACAATTTGGATAAGGACTTTGTTGGTTTTAGTGTTTTCTTTGACTGATGAATCTATTTCTTCTACTGTATCTTCAAAACCGGAGATCCTCTCTTCCATCTCTTGCATTCTGTTGGTTATACTTGCCTCTGAAGTTTCTGTTCATTTACTCAGATTTTCTATTTCCATCATTCCTTCTGCTAGTGTCTTCTTCATTTTTTCTATTTCCCTCTTCAGGTCTTGGACTGTCTCCCTTGCTTTTTCATGATTTTCTTTCAAGGATTTATTGTTTTCTTCTGCTTTAATTGTCCTTTCCTCTAGTTTTTATATCATTCTTCCCATTTTTTGTTTGTCTGTTCCTCTATATTATTTTTGATTTCTTCTATATAAGCCTCTAGCCTCTTCATGATGTTACTTATAAGGTTGGTTTCTTCTTCTTCTTCTTCCATTTTGTGATGTTCATGTATAGCTGTTGGAGAGGGGCTAGTTTCTGGTGATGCTGTATTGCTCTTTATTTTGTTGTATATACTTCTGCCTTGATGTCTGCCCATCTCCTCTTGGGTTCATTGTTGTTCTTATCTGTGTACTTAGTCCAGAGAGAGCTGACAGTTTTAGGGAGCCTCTCTCTGGTCCTCTCTCTGGGCCTGATGGGAGCGCTTGTCCAGATGAGAGTGATGGCCAGATAGGAGCTGGGGGTCTGGACTTTGACTCTCAGGAAGTCCATGGGGTCTCCTTTTTTGTCCAGATGGGAGCTCCTCTTTTCCAGATGGGAGTTCCTCTGGTCTTTGGTCCAGATGAGAGTTCCAGGGCAGGATGGAAGCTGGGGGCTATTCTCTAATTCTCAGGATGTGGCTGGGATTTCCAGCAGATGGAAATGGGGGCAGGGTGTGGAGACTGCAGTGTCTGTCTGCAGTTTTGGAAAAGGGTAGCCTTCCCACAGACCTGCCTATTGTCCAGAAACTAGGGCCAAGTTGGTCAGGTTCTCCAGGGATGGGCTGCTCAATCATACCACAAGTTCATTTGCTCAGCTATGTTCATATCAGCATTGTTTGTAATAGCCAGAACTTGGAAACAACCTAGATGCCCTTCAACTGATGAATGGATAAAGAAAATATGGTACATATACACAATGGTGTACTACTCAGCAGAGAAAAACAATGACATCATGAGGTTTGTAGGCAAATGGATGGATCTAGAAAAAAATCATCCTGAGTGAGGTAACCCAGACACAGAATGGCAGACATGGTATGTACTCACTCATAGGAGGATACTAGATGTAAAATAAAGATGACTAGACTGCCACACAATTCCATGGAGGCTACCTAGAAAAATGGGACACTAGGAAAGACCCAGGGATCACCCAATGATAGAGAAATGGATGAGATCTACATGAACAACTTGGACGACAGTGGGAGTAATGAAGGGCAAGATTTGAGGGAAAGAAAGCTTAGCAGAGCAGGAGATCCCAGCTGTATCAAGAACAGAAAGGGAGAACGAGGAATAACAGACCATGATAAATGAAGACCACATGAGAACAGGAATAGGCAGAGTGCTTAAGAGGTATCCAGAAATCCACAATGATGTATCCTCTGTAGACTGCTGGCAGTGGTCAAGAGAAAGACTGATCTGACCTAGTCTGGTGATCAGATGACTAAACACCCTAACAGTCATCTTGGAGCTCTCATCCAATAACTGATGGAAGTGGATGCAGAGATCCTCAGCCAGGCCCCAGGTGGAGCTCCAGGAGTCCAACTGTTGAGAAAGAGGAGGAACTGTAAGAGCGTGAATTGTTGAATCCAAGATTGTCCAAAGCACAGGGACAAATAGCCAATCGAATGGAAGCACATGAATTATGAACCAACAGCTTAGGAGTCCCCAGCTAGATCAGGCCCTCTGGATAAGTGAGACAATTGAATAGCTTGATCTGCTTGGGAGGCACCCAGTCTGTGGGACCAGGACCTGTCCTTAGTGCATGAGCTGGCTGTTTGGAACCTTGGGCTTACATGGTGACTCATGCTCAGCCTTGAAGGAGGGGACAGGACCTGCCTGTACTGAATCCACCAGGTTTAAATGTATCACCTGGGGTGCCTTGATCCTGGGGGACATGGGAATGGAGGGGAGGGGCTGGGGGGAAGGTGGGAGTGCGGGCAGGATGGGGGAGGACAGGGGAACCCATGGCTGATGTATAAAATTAAAACACATAATAAAAATAATAAAGAAAGAAAAAAAGTAAACATTAAAAAAAGAAAGTCATTGTAGGAAATGTAGTTCTGATGACATTGAGAAAGGGACGGTGGGTCATGTATTTCCATGACCAAAAGAAAGGTCTTTTGGGAAATGTATTTAGGTTACATAGAGAAGAGCATTGTGAGAAATATAGTTTGATCATGTACAGAAAGGCACAGTGAGAAAAGGAGTTCTGATGACATAAAAAAGTAAAGGTGGATAATGCAGTTTTGATGACATAGAGAATGGTAATGTGAAATGCAGTTCTGATGACAGCAAAGAAAGGAAACATGGTTAATGATGTTGTGATATCATAGAAAGAGGACTTGTGGGAAATATAGTTCAGATGACACTGAGAAAGGCACTGTGAGAAACAAAGTGTTGATGATGTAGATAAAGGCAACATGGACAATGCAGTTCTGATGCCATAGAGATGGACACTCTGGGAAATATATAGCATATGACAATGAAGAAGGCACTGTGAATAATGTATTTCTATGACATAGAGAAAGGCATTATGGGATATGTAGTTCTGATGACATGAATAAAGTACAGGTGGGAAATATATTTCTGTGACATATGGAAATGGATTGTAAGGAATGTAGTTCTGATATCCTAGTTTAAGGTATGGTGGGAAGTGTCGATTTGGTGTAGCAGAGAAAGGCACTGTGGGAAAGGTGGTTTTGTCACATTATGAAAGGCATTGTGGGAAATGTAGTTATGATGATGGAGAGAAGAGCACTGTGGGAAAGGTTGTTCTCATGCCCAAGAGAAAGACACTGTGGGAAATGTAGTTATGATGATAGAGAAATGAACTTTGGGTAATGTAGTTCTGATGAGATGGAGAAATTCCCTTTGGGTAATGTAGTACTTAAGTGACAGAAAAAGACACACTGGGAAATGATTTTCTGATGACATAGACAAAGAAACTGTGAAAAATATAGTTCTGATGGTACAGAGAAAGGCTCTGTGGTTAATGTAGTCTTGGTGACATGGAGACAGGTACTGTGGGAAATGTAGTTCTGATGATGTAGAGAAAAGAACTGGGGGAAATGAAGTTTAGATTATACTGAGCAATGCGCTGTGGGTAATGTATTCCTGATTCATAGAGAAAGGCATTGTGGGAAGTGTAGTTATGATGACACAGAGCATGGAACTTTGAGTAATGTAGTTATGATGAGATGGAGAAAGTGCTGTGTGAAATGTTGTTCTTATGTCATAGAGAAATGATGTGTAGGAAATCCAGTTTTGTGACATAGAGAAAGGAACTTCGGGAAATGTAGTTCTCATGATGTAGATAAAGGAAATGTGTGTAACGCTGTTCTGATGACACAGGTAACTATGTTGAGGGAAATGTAGTTTTGAAAATGTAGTGAATGGCACTGTGGAAAATTTAGTTCTGAGACAAAGTCAAAGGCATGGTAGGAAGCATATTTCTGATGAAACAGAGAAAAGCACTGTGGGAAATGTAGTTTTGATGACATGGAGAAAGGCACTGTGGGTAATGGTGTTCTGACGATGTAGAAAAAGGCAATGCTGGAAATGTAGTTCTGAAGACGAAGACAAAGGCATTGTGGGAAATGATGTTCTGACAAAGGAGGGAAAGTAACTGGGAGAAATGTAGTACTGTAACATAGACAAAGGCACTGTTGGAAATGTAGTTCTTTAACATAAAGTAAGCCATTGTTGAAAAGGTAGTTCTTAAGATGGAGATAAATGTGAGATGGGCAATGTAGCACTGATGTCATAGACACAGGCAATGTGGGAAATGTAGTACAGATGACATGAAGGAAGGCTCGTAGGGAAGTGGGATCCTAGTGTTTTAGAGAAAGGAAGTATGGAAATATAGTTCTGTGACATAGAGAAAGAACAATGGGAAAAGTATTTTGTTGACATGGAGAAAGTAACTGTGGACAATGTACTTTTGATGACACAAAGAAAGGAACTGTGATAAATGTAGTTCTGATGATGTATGCATTGGAACTGAGGGAAATGTAGTTCTGATGTCATAGACAAATGATGTGTGGGAAATCTAGTTCTGTTGTCTTAGAGAAAGGCAATGTGGGAACTGTAGTTCAGATGTTATAGAGAAAGGAACTGTTGGAAATGTAGTTCTGAGGTCATTTATAGAGGAAGTGAGGGAAATTTAGTTCAGTGACATAGAGAAAGACACTGTGGGAAATGTTGTTCCGATAACACAGATAAAGGAACCTTGGGTAATGTAGTTCTGAGGACATAGAGAAAGGAACTGTGGGAATGAACACATAAAAATTGTGGAAAATGTTGTTCAGACAAACCCAAGAAAGGCACTGTGGGAATAGTAGTTCTGATGACATAGAGATAGGCACTGTGGGTAATGATGTTCTGATGATCTAGAGAAAGGAACTGTGGGGAATGTCATTCTGATGACATAGAGAAAGGCATGTTCTGATGAAAGAGACAAAGGCACTGTGGGAAATTTATATGTGATGACACAGAGTAAGGAACTTTGGGAAATGTAGCTCATATGACATACATATAGTATCTGTGGGAAAAGTAGCTCTTATGTCACAAAGAATGAAATTGTGGGAAATGTAGTTCAGATGACACAGAGAAAAGAACTTTGGGAAATGTAGTTATTATGTCATCTAGAAAGGAACTTTGTGTAATGTAGTTCTGATGACAGAGAAAGGAACTGCAATAGATGTAGTTCTGATGATGTCCACATAGGTACTGTGGTAAATGTAGCTCAGATGAACTGAGACAAGAATTGTGTGTAATGTATTTCTGTGAGATAGAGAAAGGCATTGTGGGAAATGTAGTTATGATGACACAGAGAAATGAACATTGGACAATGTAGTTCTGATGTCATAGAGACAGGCAATGTGGGAAATGAAGTTCAGCACACACCAAGAAAGGCACTGTGGGAAATGTAGTTGTGTGACATAGAGAAAGGCCATGAGGTATATGTAGTTATGAAGACCCAGAAAGTGGACTGTGGGAAATGTAGTTCTTATGTCACAGAGAAACACACTGTGGAAAATGTAGTTCTGATGACATAGAGAAAGGAAGTTTGGGAAATGTAGTTCTAGTTATGATGATGTTGAGAAAGGGACTGCAGGAAATGTAGTTCTGATATCATAGAGAAAGGAACAACTGGAAAGGTAGTTCTGATATCTGAGAGAAAGGCATTCTGGGAAATGTAGTTCTTATGCCCCAGAGAAAGGCACTGTGGGATATGAGGATATGATGACATAGAAAAAAGAACTCGGGGAAAAGCCGTGCGGATGTCATAGAGAGTGGAAGTGTGGGAATTGTAGTAATGATGACACAGAGAAAGGAACTTTGGGTAATATAGTTCTGATGATGCACACATAGCTACTGTGGGAAATGAGCTCAGATGATACTGAGAAAGTCATAGTAGGCAATGTATTTATTTGACATGGAGAACGGCATCGTAGGTAATGTAGTTTTGATGACACACAGCAAGGAACTTTTGGTTAAGTATTTCTGATGAGATGGAGAAAGGCACTATGGGAAATGTAATTCTTATGTCATACAGAAAGACACTGTGGGAAATGTAGTTCTGGTGATGTAGAGAATGGAACAGCAGGAAATGTAGTTGTGATGATGGACACATAGGAACTGTGGGTAGTGTAGTTCAATAGACACTGAGAGATGCACTGTGGGTAATGTTGATCTGATAAAACAGAGAAAGGAACTGTAAAAAATGTATTTCTCTGACTTAGAGAAAGGCCCTGAGAGAAATGTAGTTCTGATGATGTAGAGAAAGGACCTGTGGGGAATGTAGTTCTCATGATGTAGAGAAAGGCACTGTGGGAAATGTAGCTCTGATGCCATGGAGAAAGAGATGTGGGAAATGTCATTTTGGTGACACAGTGAATGTAATTGTGAGAAATGTCGTTCTCATGAGTAGGAGAAAGGGACTGTTGGAAATGTATTTTTGTGTCTTTGAGAAAGGGTCTGTGGGAAATGTTATGATGACACAGAGAAAGGAACTTTTGGTAATGTAGTCCTGATTAGAAGGCGATAGGCCATGTGATAATTGTAGTACTTATGTCACAGAGAAAGACACTGTAAGAAATGGAGTTCTGATGACACTGAGAAGGCACTGTGGGAAATGTAGATCTGATGTCATAGAGAAAGGAACTCTGGGAAATGTAGTTCTGATGCCATAGAGAAAGGAACTGCAGGAAATGGAGCTTTGATGCCATAGAGAAATGATGTATAGGAAATGTATTTTCTACGTCTTAGAGAAAGGCACTGTGGGAAATGTCATTCTGATGACACAGTGTAAGGCACTATAGGAAATGTAGTTCAAATGATGTAGAGTAAGGCACAGTAGAAAATGTATTTCTGCTAATATAAAGAAAGGCACTGTGGGAATTGAAGGTCTGAGGACACAGAAAAAGGCACTTTGGAAATGTAGTTGTGATGACAAAGAGACAGGTACTTTGGGAAATGTAGTTTTGGTACACTGAGAAAGGCACTTGAGCAATGCAGATCTGATGATATAAATAAAGGATTACTGGGAAATGTAGTTTCATGACACAGAGAAAGAATTTTGGATAATGTCTTTCTGATGAGATGAAGAAAGGAACTTTTGGAAATGTAGCTCAGATGACATAGAAAAAGACACTGTGGGTAATGTCCATCTCATGAAACAGAAAATGGCACAGTGGGAAATCAAGTCCTGTGACAGATAAAGGCACTCTGGGAAATGCAATGATGATGACATAAAGAATGGAAGCTTGGATAATAGAGATCTGATGACACCGAGAAAGGCACTGTGGGAAACATAGTATTGATGGTGTAGATTAAAACAAGATGGGCAATGTAGTTCTAATGTCATAGGGACATGCCCTGTGGGGAACATAGTTCAGATGACACCAAGGAACGCACTGTGGGAAATGTTCGGATGAAACAGAAACAGTGAATGGCACTATGGGAAATGTAGTTCTGAGGTTATAGAGAAAGAAACTGCAGGAAATTTAGTTATCATGACACAGAGAGAGAAACTATGGATAATCTAATTCTGATATCAAAGAGAAAGAAAACATGGGAAATGTAGAGGAGATGTCATAGAGAAAGGAACTGTGGGAAATGTACTTCTGCTGATGTAGAGAAAGGAATTGTGAGAAATGCAGTTCTGATGTCATAGAAAATGGCATTGTGGGTAATTTAGTTCTGATGACTTATAGAACGGAACTTTGGGTAATGTAGTTCTGATGTAATAGAAAAATGAACAGTTGAAAATGTAGTTCTGATGACACACATAGCAACTGTGGGAATTGTAGTTCAGATGTCACCAAGAAAGTAACTGTTGGTAATGTCAATTTGATTAAACCGAGAAAGGCACTGTGGGAATTGTAGTTCTGATGTCATAGTGAAAGAAAATGTGCAAAATGTAGTTCTGATGACACAGAGAAAGGCCCTGTGTGAAATATTGTTCTGATGACATAAAGAAAGATACTATGGGAAATGCAGTTATGATGACATAGAGAAAGGAACTGTGGGTAATGTAGTTCTCATGACATAGAGAAAGGAAGTGTTGTAAATGAAATTCCGATGACAGACAGACAGGCAGTTTAGGAAATGTAATTCTGATGATGTAGAGAAAGGTACTTTGGGAAGTGTAGTTTTGATGATGTATAATTAGTCTCTGTTGGTAATGTAGTTATGAAGATGTGAAGAAATTCATTGTGGGTAATGAAGTTCTGAAGACATAGAGAGAGGCACTCTGGGAAGTGTAGTTCTGATGTCATAGACACAGGCACAGCGAGAAATGTCATTCTGATGTCACCAAGTAGGAAGTGTGGGAAATGTGGATTGGATGTCAAAGAGAAAGGAACTGAAAGAAATGTAGTATTAATGACACAGAGAACGACAATGTGGGAAATGTCGTTCTGAAGAAACAGATAAAGGAACTGTGAGAAATGTAGTTCAGATGAAATAGAGAAAGGAACTGTGGGAAATGTAATTGTTATGAGGTAGAGAAAGGCACACAGGAAAAGCAGTTCTGATTTCTTAATAATGGGACTTTGGGATTTGTAGTTCTTATGACATTGAGAAAGGACCTGTGGGAAAAGTGTTTTTGATGACAGAGAGGAAGGCATACTGGGAATGAAGTTTTGAGGACACAGAGAAAGGCACTCTGGGAAATATAGTTCTGAATACATAGAGAAAATATATTTCTGATGAAATAGAGAATGGAATTGTGGGAAATGTACTTATGATGACCTAGAAAATTGATGTACTATGGAAATTTTGTTTGATGATCCAAGAAAGGCCATTGTGGGAAATGTAGTTCTGATGATGTAGAGAAAAGCACTGTGGGAAATGTGGTTCAGATGATGTACAAAAAAGCACTTGGGAAATGAAGCGGGGATATTGTAGTGAAAGGCACTGTGGGAAATGTACTTCTGACGATGTAGAGAAAGGACCAGTGGCAAATATACTTATGACACAGTTAAAGGAACTGTGGGAAATAGCGTTCTTATGTCACAGAGAAAGGCATGGTGGGTAATGAAGTTCTGATGATGTAAAGGAAGGAACTGTAGGAAATATAGGTCTAAGGATATAGATAAAGTCACTTTGGGAAATGTACTTCTGATGTCATTGACAAAGGAAGTGTGGGAAATTAAGTTCTGATGAGATGGAGAAAGGAACTGTGGAAAATTTAGCTCTTGTGTTACTGAGAAACACACTGTGAGAAATGTAGTTCTGATGATGTAGTGAAAGGAAGAGTGGGGAATGTAGTTTTGATGAAACAGAGAAAGCAACTGTGGGTAATGTAGTTCTGATGCCATGAATAAAGGAACTGTGGTAAATGTTCTTATGATGTAGAGAAAGGCACTATGGGAAATGGGGTTCTGATGATGTAAATACAGGAACTGGGGGAAATGTAGTTCTGATGACACTTAGACACTGTAGGAAATTTAGTTCAGATGACCCCAAGGAAGGTACTGTGTGAAAACTCGTTCTGATGAAACAGAGAAAGGCACTGTGGGAAATGTAGTTCTGGTGACACAAAGAAAGGCACTGTGGGAAATGTAGTTCTGTTGTCCTAGAGAAAGGAAGTGTGGAAAATGTAGTTCGGTGACATAGAGAAAGGAACTGGGGGAAATGTAGTTCTGATATCAAGGAGATAGGCATTCTGGGAAATGCAGTTGATAACACCATAGAAGGAACTGTGGGAGACATGGTTCTGATGAAACAGATAAAGGAACTGTTGAAAATGTAGTTCTGATGAAATAGAGAAAGAAACTGTGGTAAATGTAGTTGTGATAACACAGAGAAAGGAACAGTGGGAAATGAAGGTCTAATGATATAAAGAAATGAACTATGGAAAATGTAGTTGTGATGATGTAAATGAAGAAAGTGTGGAAAATGTAGTTAGATGACACAGAGAAACTCACAATGTGAAATATAGTTCTGTGACATAGAGAAATTCATTATTGTAATGTTAATTATGATGACATAGAGAATGAACCTGAGGGAAATGTAGTTCTTATGTCACAAAAAGGACACTGTTGAAAGTGTAGCTCTGTGACATAGAGATAGGCACTGTGGGAAATGTAGTTACGGTAACATAGAGAAAGGAACTGTGATATATGTAGTTCTGATGACATAACATAGGAAATCTGAGAAATTTAGTTCAGATGACACCAAGAAAGGAACTGTTGGTAAAGTTGATCTGATGAAAGAGAGAAAGGCACCATGGAAAATGAATTTCTTTGACATAGAGAAAGGAACTGTATGAAATGTAGTTCTGATGTCATACAGAAAGGCATTGTGGGAAATGTAGATCTGAAGATGTAGAGAAATGCACTGCAGGAAATTTAGATTTGATATCATAGAGAAAGGAAGTGTAGGGAATGTAGTTCTGAGGCACAGAGAAAGGAAGTGTGAGTAATGTAGTTCTGAGGACACAGAGAAAGGACCTGTGAGAAGTGTAGTTCTGATATCATACAAATGCACTGTGGTAAATGTACTTCTGATGACATAGAGAAAGGAACAGTGGGAAGTGTAATTCTGAAAATGTAAATAATGGAACTGTGGAAAATGTAGTTCTGATGACATAGAGACAGGCACTGTGAGAAAGGTGGATCTGATGAAGCAGAGAAAATTACTGTGGTAAATGGAGTTCTGATGATGTAGATAAAAGAACTCTGGTAAATGTTCTGATGTCATATAGAAAGGAAGTGTGTGAAACATAGTTCTAAAAACATTGAGAGAGGAACTATGGGAAGTGTAGGTATGATAACACAGAAAAAGGCATTGGGGAAATGAAGATTTTACATTACAGAGAAAGATGCTGTATGAAATGTATGTAGTTCTAATGATGTAGAGAAAAGCACTGTGGAAATGTAGTTCTGATTTCACAGAGACAGGCACTGTGGAATATGTAGTTCTGATGACACTACTGAAGGAACTGTGGGAAATGTAGTTCTGATAAAATAAAGAAATTTTACCGTGGGAAATATATTTCTGTGACATAGAGAAAGGCCCTGTGGGAAATTTAGTTCTATGTCACAGAGAAAGACACCATGGGAAATGTAGTTTGGATGACGTAGATGAAGGAATTGTGGACAGTGTAGTTCTGACATAAAAAGGAAATGTGGGAAATGAAGATCCCATGACACTGAGAAAAGCACTGTGGGAAATGTAATTATGATGACACAGAGAAAGGAATTGTGGAAATGAAATGTAGTTCTGATGAATTACACATGAGAACTGTGGGAAAAGTAGTTCTGATGACACTGAGAAAGGCACTCTGGGAATGTAATTATCATGACATAGAGAAAGGCACTATGAAAATGCAGATTTGATGTGGAAGAGAAAGGAAGTTTGGGAAATGTAGTTCTGATGATGTAGATTAAGACAAGATGGGATATGTTGTTCTGATGACTTTGAGAGAGGAACTGTGGGAAATATCATTCTGATGATGAAGAGAATAAAACCGTGGGAAATGTAGTTCTAATGATGTAGAGAATGTAGCTCTGGTAAACGTAGTTCTGAAACCATAGAAAAAGCATCTTTGCAAAAATTGTTCTGAATAAATAGAGAAAGGCACTGTGTGAAATGTCATTGTGATGACACAAGAAATGCTCTGTGGGTAACATAGCGCTGAAGAAGTGGAGAAGGAAACTGTGGGAAATGAGGTTCTGATGATGTAGACAAAGGATCTGTGGGAAATGTAGTTCAGATGTCACTGAGAAAGGTAATGAAGGTAATGTATTTCTGTGAGATAGAGAAAGGCATTGTGGAAATGTAGTTATGATGACACAGAGAAAGGAACTTTGGGTAATGTAGCTCTGTTAAGATGGAGAAAGGCACTGTGGGAAATGTAATTCCTATATCATAGAGAAAGACACAGTGGGAATTGTTGTTCCTATGATGTAGAGAAAGGAACTGTGGGGAATGTAGTTCTCATGATGTAGAGAAAGACAGTATTAGAAATGTAGTTCTGATGCCATGGAGAAAGGGACTGCAGGAAACGTGGTTCTTGTGACATAGAGAAAGTAATTGCGGGAAATGTTGTTCTGATGAAACAGAGAAAGGCACTATGGGAAATGCATTTCTCTGACAAAGATAAAGCCACTGTGGAAAATGTGGTTCTGATGAAGTAGAGATTGGAAATGTGCAAAATGTACTTATGATGACCTAGAAAAAAGTAACTGTGGGAAATTCAGTTTGATGACTCAAGAAAGGCCATCATGAGAAATGTTGTTCTGTTGATGTAGAGAAAGGCACTGTGGGAAATATAGTTCTGAGGTCACAGTAAAAGACACTGGTGAAAAAAATTCTCTGATGATGGAGAAAGGCCTTGTAAGATGTGGTTTTGGGGCTGGAGAGATTGCTCAGATGTTAAGAACACTGGCTGTTCTTCCAGAGGTCCTGAGTTCAATTCCCAGCACCTATATGGTGGCTCACAACCATCTGTAATGAGATCTGGCTCCCTCTTCTGGCCTGCAGGGCTACATGCAAACAGAACACTCTATACATAATAAATAAATATATCTTGAAAAAAGACTTATCAACAAAAAATTTTCAGATACTTCCCCTTTAGAAAAATAGATGTGGTTTTGTTGAACCAAAGAAAGGCACTGTGGGAAATGTAGTTCTGAGGTCAAAGTGAGACAATGGTGAAAAATATGCTCTGATGATGTAGAGAAAAGCCCTGTAAAATGTGCTTTTGATGAACCAGAGAAAGGCACTGTGGGAAATGTAGTTCTGATGACAAAGAGAAAGGCACTTTGGGAAATGTAGTTCTGGTACACTGAGAAAGGCACTTGAGGAATGCAGATCTGATGATGTAAGTGAAGGATTACTGGAAAATGTAGTTATGATGACACAGAGAAAAAAAAATGGGTAATGTAGTTCTGATGAGATGAAGAAAAGAACTTTTGGAAATGTTGCTTTGATGACAAGAGAAAGACACTGTGGGTAATGTCCACCAGATGCAACAGAAAATGGCACAGTGGGAAATGTAGTCCTGTGACATAGATAAAGGCACTCTGGGAAATGTACTGCTGATGACATAAAGAATGGAACTTTGGATAATGTAGTTCTGATGACACAGAGAAAGGCACTGTGGGAAATGTAGTGTTGATAGTGTAGATTAAAACAAGATGGGCATTATAGTTCTGATGTCATAGAGACAGGCCCTGTGGGAAACGTAGTTAAGATGACACCAAGGAAGGCACTGTGGGAAATGTTGTTTGGATGAAACAGAGAATGGCATTATGGGAAATGTAGTTCTGATGTCATAGAGAAAGTAACTGTAGGAAATGAAGTTATCCTGAAACAGAGAGAGGAACTATGGGTAATGTAGTTCTGATGTCATAGAGAAAGGAAACATGGGAAATGTAGATGAGATGTCATAGAGAAAGGAGCTGTTGGAATTGTAGTTCTGATGAAGAAAAGAAAGGAAGTGTCAGAAATGCAGTACTGAAGACATAGAAAATGGTATTGTTGGTAATTTAGTTCTGATGACTTAGAGAATGGAACTTTGGGTAATGTAGTTCTGATTCATAGAGAAATGAACTGTTGGAATGTAGTTCTGATGACACACATATAGCAACTGTGGGAAATGTAGTTCAGATGACACCAAGAAAGTAAATGTTGGTAAAGTCAATCTGATTAAACAGAGAAAGGTATTGTGGGAAGTATAGTTCTGATGTCATAGTTAAAATACATGTGGGAAATATAGTTCTGATGACACAGAGAAAGGCCCTGTGGGAAATGTAGTTCTGATGACGTAGAGAAAGGTACTATGGAAAATATAGTTATGATGATGTCGAGAAAGTAACTGTGGGTAATGTAGTTCTCATGATGTAGAGAAAGTAAGTGTTGTAAATAAAAATATGATGACAGAGAGAAAGGTAGTATTGGAAATGTAGTTCTGATGATGTAGAGAAAGGCACTGTGGGAAGTGAAGTATGGAAGATGTATAAATATTCCCTGTTGGTAATGTAGTTATGAAGACATGAAGAAATGCATTGTGAGTAATGTAGTTCTGAAGACATAGAGAAAGACACTGTGGGAAGTATAGTTCTAATGTCATAGATACAGGCACTGTGGGAAATGTAGTTCTGATGCCACCAAGTAGGATGTGTGGGAAATATCATTCTGATGAAACAGATAAAGGAACTGTGGGGAATGTAGTTTGGATTAAATAGAGAAAGGAACTGTGGGAAATATAGTTGTGATGAGGTAGCGAAAGGCACATGGGAAATGCAGTTCTGATTTCTTCATAAAGGGACTATGGGATTTGTGGTTCTTATGACATTGAGAAAGGACCTGTGGGAAATGTGTTTCTGAGGATGTAGAGAAAGGCAGAGTGGGAAATCTAATTCTGATGACAGAGAGGAAGGCATATTGGGAAAGAAGTATTGAGGACACAGAGAAAGGCACTTTGGGAAATATAGTTCTGAATATATAGAGAAAGCCACTGTAAGAAATGTGGTTCTGATGAAGTAGAGATTGGAATTGTGGGAAATGTACTTATGATGAACTAGAAAAAAGTCACTGTGGGAAATTTAGTGTGATGACCCAAGAAAGGCCATTGTGGGCAATGTAGTTCAGATGATGTACAGAAAAGCACTGGGAAAATGAAGAGGCAATGATGTAGTGAAAGACACTCTGGGAAATGTACTTCTGATGATGTCAGAGAAAGGACCAGTGGCAAATATACTTATGACACAGTTAAAAGATCTGTGGGAAATAGTGTTCTTATGTCACCAAAAAAGACAAGGTAGGTAATGTAGTTCTGATGGTGTAGAGAAAGGAACTGTGGGAAATGTAGTTCTAATGATACAGATAAAGGCATTTTGGGAAATGTACTTCTGATATCATTGACAAAGAAAGTGTGGGAAATTAAGTTCTGATGAGATAGAAAAAGGCACTGTGGAAAACATAGCTCTTGAGGTACTGAGAAACACACTGTGAGAAATGTAGTTCTGATGATTTAGAGAAAGGAAGAGTGGGGAATATAGTTCTGATGACATAGAGAAAGGTATTTTGAGAAATGTAGTGGTGTGACACAGAGAAAGAAACTGTAGGTAATGTAGTTCTGATGCCATGAAGAAAGGAACTGTGGTAAATGTAGTTCTAGTGATGAAGAGAAAGCAGCTGTGCAAAATGTAGTTCTCATGACATAGACATAGAAACTGTGAGAAATGTAGTTCAGATGATACCAAGAAAAAACTGTTGGTAACAAAGAAAGGCACTGTGGGAAATGTAATTCTAATTTATAGAGAAAGGAAATGTTGGAAATGTAGTTCTGATGTCATAGAGAAAGGAAATGTGGAAAATGTATTTCAGTGACATAGAGAATGGAACTGTGGGAAATGTAATTCTGATATCAAGGAGATAGGAATTCTGGGAAATGTATTTGATAACACCATAGAAGGAACTGTGGAAAACATCGTTCTGATGAAACAGATAAAGGAACTGTGGGAAATGTAGTTATGGTAACATAGTGAAAGATACTGTGATATATGTAGCTCTGATGACAACATAGGAATTATGAGAATTTTAGTTCAGATGACACCAAGAAAGGAACTGTTGGTAAAGTTGATCTGATGAAAGAGAGAAAGGCACAGTGGAAAATAAATTTCTGTGACATAGAGAAAGGAACCGTGAGAAATGTAGTTCAGATATCATACTGATAGGCACTGTGGAAAATGTTGTTCTGAAGATGTAGAGAAATGCACTGTGGGAAATTTTATTCTGATGTCGTAGAGAAAGGAAGTGTAGGAAATACAGTTCTGAGGACTCAGAGAAAGGAAGTGTGAGTAATGTAGTTCTGAGGACACAGAGAAAGGACCTGTGAGAAGTGTAGTTCTGATATCCTACAGATGCACTGTGGTAAATGTACTTCTAATGACATAGAGAAAGGAACAGAGGGAAGTGTAATTCTGATAATGTAAATAATGGAACAGTGGACAATGTAGTTCTGATGACACAAAGAAAGGGACTGTGAGAAATGTGGATGTGATGAAGCAGAGAAAAGTACTGTGGGAAATGGAGCTCTGATGACGTAGATAAAAGAACTCTGGCAAATGTTCTGATGTCATAGAGAAAGGAAGTGATTGAAACATAGTTCTAAAAACTTATAGAGGGGATCTCTGGGAAGTGTAGTTATGATAACACAGACAAATTCATTGGGGGAAATATAGATATTATATCAAAGAGAAAGATGCTGTGAGAAATGTAGTTCTGATGATGTAGAGAAAAGCACTGTGGGAAATGTAGTTCTGATGACATAGATAAAATCACTCTGAGAAATGTAGTTCTGATATCATAGAGAAAGGAAGTGTGGGAAATGAAGTTCTGAAGACACTGAGAAAAGCAGAGTGGGAAACATAGTATTGATGATATAGATAAAGGCAAGAAGGGCAATGTAGTTCTGATGTCATAGAGAAAGTGGAAATGTAGTTCTGATGATGCCAAGAAAGGAAGTGTGGGAAATGTTCTGATGTCATGGAGACAGGCAGTGTGGAAAATGTAGTTCTGATGTTACTAAGGAAGGAGCTGTGGGAAATGTAGTTCTGATGACACAGAGAAAGAAACTGTGGTAAATGTAGTTCTTATGACACAGAGAAAGACAATGTGGGAATTGTTGTTCTGATGACTTATAGAAAGGAACTAGGGGAAATGTAATTCTGATGTCATAGAGAAAGGAAGTGGGGGAAATGTAGTATTGATGATGTAGATAAAGGCAAGTTGGTCAATGTAGTTCTGATGTCATATAAACAGGCAATTTGAGTCATAAATTTCTGATGACATAGAGAAAGGCACTGTAGGAAATAAAGTTCTAATGACATAAAGAAAGGCACTGTGTGCAATGTGGAAAATGAAGTTCTGATTACAAAGAGAAAGGAAGTTTTGGTAATGTAGTTCGGATGACATAGAGAAAGAAACTGTGAGAAATGGAGTTCTGATGACATAAATAAAGTAAAGGTGGAAATGTGGTTCTGAAGACCTAGAATAAGAGACTTTGATAAATGTAGATCTGAAGTCATAGAGGAAGGCACAGTGGGTAATTTATTTCAGTGACATAGAGAAAGGCACAGTGGGAAATGTAGTTCAGATGACACAGAGAAAGACATTGTAGGAAATGTAGTTCTGATAATGTAGAGAAAGGTACTGTGGGAAGTGTAGTTTTGATGGTGTATAATTAGTCTCTGTTGGTAATGTAGTTATGAAGATGTGAAGATAAGCATTGTTGGTCATGAAGTTGTGAAGACATGGAGAAAGGCATTGTGGGAAGTGTAGTTCAATTGACAGTAATAAAGGCACTGTGGGTAATGTCAATCGGATGAAACAGAGAAAGGCATCTTGGAAAATGTATTTCTGTGACTTACAGTAAGTCCAAGAGGGAAATGTAGTTATGATGACCCAGAAGTAGTAGGATACTAGATGTAAAACAAAGATGACTAGACTGCTACTCACAATTCCAGGGAGGCTACCTAGAAAACAGGACACTTTGAAAGACACAGGGATTGCACAATGACAGAGAAATGGATGAGATCTGCATGAACAACCTGGACATGAGGGGGCATAATGAAGGGCAAGGTTTGAGGGAAAGAGAGTTTAGGGCAGCAGGAGATCCCAGCTGTATCAGGAACAGAAAGGGAGAACAAGGAGTAACAGACCAAGATAAATGAAGACCACATGAGAACAGGAATAGTCAGAGTGCTAGAGAGGTCCCCAGAAATCCACAATGATACCGCCACTGTAGACTACTGGCAATGGTGGAGAGAAATCCTGAACTGACCTAGTCTTGTTACCAGATGGCCAAACACCCTACCTGTTATGCTGGAACTCTCATCCAATAACTGATGGAAGTGTATACAGAGATCCTTGGAGAGGCCCCAGATGGAGCTCCAGGACTCCAATTGTCCAGAAAGATGAGGGACTGTAAGAGTGTGTATTGTTGAGACTAAGATTGGAAAAAGCACAGGGACAAATAGCCAAACTAATGGAAACACATGAATTATGAACCAAAAGCTGTGGAGTGCCCCGGCCAGCGGGGTTTCAACTGGGGCTACCTACCTGTGGAAGCGAAAGAAAGGGACAGGGGACACAAGAGATGACAGTAAGACAGGATTCTGATCAAGCTGCAAATTTTATTTTCCTCAGCAAGCTGATATAGCACAGGAGAGGAGGTGTCAGGAACAAGGGAAGGGGAAAGGGGCATGCAAAACATGGAAGGGGTGCAGAACGTGGGAGACGTGCATATCATGCAACTGTGGGATATCGGCTAAGGTCACTGGTCAGGGGCCATTTGTTCTGTTGCTAGGCTACCTGACCATGGAATGCTCTTTACCTTCGGTTGTCATGGCAGCTGACTGTGGAATGTTCTCTTATCCTTGAGGGCCTCTGGTTAGTAAACAGGTGTTGCTGCTCTGGGAAAGGGCAGTGGGTGTATGGCTTGTTCTCTGTCCAAGCTAGTACTTTTTCATGGTTCATGTTTGGTTCCTGACATCTTGATCCCTGACAATTGAGACCCCAACTGGATCAGGCCCTCTGGATAAGTGAGGCAATTGAATAGTTTGATCTGTTTGGGAGGCACCCAGGCAGTGGGACTGGGACCTGTCCTTAGTGCATAAGCTGTCTGTTTGGAATCTTGGGCTTATGCAGGGACACTTTGCTCAGTGTGGAAGGAGGTGACTGGACCTGCCTCTACTGAATCTACCAAGTTTAGCTGAATACCCAGGGCAGTCTTGGCTCTGGAGGAGAAGCGAGTGGAGCAGAGGGTTTGGGAGGTAGGTGGGGGTGGGAGCGGGAGGGGGCAGACAGGGGAACCCAAGGCTGATTTGTAAAATTAAAACATAAATATAATTTAAGAAAAGAAAATAAGTGTGGGAAAGGTAGTTCTGTGACATAGAGTAAGGCACTGTGGGAAATGTGGTTCTCATGAAAAGGAGAAAGGATCTTTGGGTAAGTAGTTCTGATGACATACAGAAAGAAGTGTGGGAGATGTAGTTCAGATGACAGCAAGAAGGGCAATGTGATTAATTTCAACTTGATGAGAAAGAGAAAGGAAGGGTGGGAAAAGTAGTTATGATGACACACAGAAAGAAACTTTGGGAAATGTAGGTCTGATGTCAGAGACAGGAAGTGTGGGAAATGTAAATCTCATGACAGAGTGAAAGGAACTGTGGGAATTTAAATTCTGATGACACAGAGAAAGGCACTGTGGGAAATGTAGATCTGATGTCAGAGATAAAGGAACTTTGGGAAATATATATCTAATGATACAGAGAAAGGCATCGTGGGTAATGAATTTCTGATGACACAGAGAAAGGCACTATGGGAAATGAAATTCTGATGACATAAAGAAAGGAACTTTGTGTAATGTAGTTGTGATGTCATAAAGTAAGGAACTGTGAAATGTAGTTCTGATGACATACACATTGGAACTATGGAAAATGTAGTTCAGATGACACTGAGAAAGTCATGGTGGGAAATGAGGGATAGATGATGTAGATAAAGGCAAGTTTGGCAATGTAGTTCTGATGTCATAGATACAGGCACTGAGGAAACATAGTTCAGGTGTCACCAAGGAGGACACTGTGGGAAATGTTGCTCTAATGAAACAGAAAAAGGCACTGTGGTAAATGTATTTCTTATGTAATAGAGGAAGAAATTGTGGCAAATACCCTTATGTCAAAGAAAATGACACTGTGGGTAATGTTGTTCTGATGACATAGAGAAAGGCACTGTTGGAAATGTAATTCTGATGTCATATTGAAAGGAAGTGTGTTACATGTAGTTCTGTGACATAGAGAAAGGCAGTGTTGTAAATGTAGTTTAATTCCATGGAGAAAGGCTCATTGGAAAATATTGTCCTGGTGAAATGAATTCCAAATGTCTCTGAGGAAGGCACTGGGGTAAATGTTGCTCTCATGAAACACAGAAAGGCACTGTGGGAAATGTGGTTCTGTGACATAGAGAAAGGAAAGTGGGAAATGTAGTTCTGATGAGTTAGACAAAGGAACTGTGGGAAATGAAGTTCTGATGACAGAAGAAAGGTTCTGTGGGTAATGTAGTTCTGATGGCATAGAGACAGGCCCTGTGGGAAATGTAGTTCAAAAGTCTCTGAGGGAGGCAATGTGGGTAATGTAGTTCTGATGTCATAGAGACAGGCAGTCTTGTTAAAGTAGTTCAGATGTCACCAAGAAAGGCACTATGAGAAAGCTATTTCTATGAAAAAGAGAAAGGCACAGTGGGAAATGTATTTCTGTTACATAGATAGATACACTCTGGGAAATGTATTTCTTATTTCACAGAGAAAGACAATGTGAGAAAGGTTGTTGTGATGATGTAGACAAAGGAACTGTGGGAAATGTAATTTTGATGTAATCAAGAAATGAAGTTTGAGTAATATAGTTCTGTGATATAGAGAAAGGAATGTGGATAATATAGTTCTGTGACATATAGAAGATAAAGGAAATGTGGGAAATGTAGTATTGATGATGTAGATAAAGGCAGGATGGGCAACATAGTTCTGATGTCATAGAGACAGGCACTGTATGAAATATAGTTCAGGTGTCACCAAGGAAGTTGGTACAAGAATGAAAGAGAGAAAGGTACTATGGGAAATGTATTTCTGAGACATAGAGAACAACACAGTAGGAAATGTAGTTCTTATGTCACAGAGAAAGACACTGTGGGAAATGTAGTTCTGGTGACACAGAGAAAGGAACGGTGGTAAATATAGTTCTGGTGACACAGAGAAAGGAACGGTGGGAAATGTATTTATGATGCCATAGTGAAAGGCACTGTGGGAAATGAAGTTATGAGGCCACAGTGAAAGACACTGTGGAAAAAATGCTCTGATAATATATTGACAGGCCCTGTAAGATGTGGTTTTGTTGAACCAGAGAAAGGCACTGTGGGAAATGTAGTTCAGATGACAAAAAGATAAAGCACTGTGGGAAATGTAGATTTGGTGATGTAGAAAAAGTCACTGAGGGAAATGTGGTTCCAATGTCATACACAAGGGCACTTTGGGTAATGTAGTGCTAGTGTTCTAGAGAGAGACACTGGGAGAATTTAGTTCTGATGTCATACAGAAAGGCACTGTGGGTAATGTAATTCTAATGACATAGGAAATGTAGTTCTCATGTAATAGAGAAAGGAACTGTGGGAAAAGTAGTTCTGAGGACACAGTGAAAGAAACTGTCGAAAGCTATGCCCTGATGATGTAGAGAAAGGCACTGTAAGATGTCGATTTGATGAACCAGGGAAAGGCAATGTGGGAAATTTAGTTCTAGTGAATAAGTGAAAGGAATTGTGGAAATTGTAGTTCTGGTGACACAGAGAAACATACTGTGCATAATGTAGTTGTGATGCAATAGAGAAAGGAACTGTGGGAACTGTAGTTCTGATGACACAGAGAAAGTCACAGATGGAAATGAAGTTTTGATGACATAGAGAAAGGAACTGTGGGAAAGGTGGATCCAGGGAGGCATAGAAAGGCACTGTGGAAAATGTAGTTTTTTGACATAGAGTAAGTAACTGTGGGAAATATATTTCTGATATCATAGAGAAATGAACTGTGGGAAATGTATTTATTATGTCATTGAGAAAAGAACTGTGTTTTGATGATGTAAATAAAGGAACTGTGGGAAATTCAGTTCTGATGACATAAAGAAAGCCATGGTAGTAAATGTTGTTCTGTTGTCATAGAGAAAGGAAGTGTGGGCAATGTATTTCTGATGATATAGAGAAATGTATTGAGGGAAACGTAGTTCTGATGATGTACACATAGGTAATGTGAGAAATGTTCTGATGTCATAGAGAAAGTAAGTGTAGGAAATGTTGTTCTGATGACATAGAGAAAGCCATGGTGGGAAATGTTAATCTGATGAAAGAGAGAAATGCACTGTACAAAATGTAGTTCTGAAAGATAATGAAGGGTCTATGAAATGTGGTTGTGTGGACATAGAGAAGCCACTGTGAGAAACGGAGTTCTTATGACATGAATAAAGGCAAGGTGGTATATGTAGTTCTGATGACGTAGGGACATGGACTGTAGGAAATGTAGTTCTGATCACCTAGCTAACTGCATGGACCAAAATGTCGATTTGATGAAGCAGAGAAAGGCACTGTGGGAAAGGTTATTCTGTCACATTGTAAAAGGCACTTGGGAAATGCAATTATGATTACATAGAGAAAGGAACAGTGGTAAATGAAATTCTGATGATGTAGAGAAAGACCACTGTGGGAAATGTAGTTCAGATGACACAAACGAAAGCACTGTGGGAAATGTAGTTTTGGTGATGGTGTAAAAGTCACTGTGGGAAATGTGGTTCTGATGTCATACAGAAAGGCACTGTGGGAAATGTAGTTCTGATGACAAAGAGAAAGGCACTGTTGGAAATATAGCTCTGTGCACATAGACAAAGGAAGAGGGAAAATGTAGTAATGTAGTAATGATGTCAAGGAGAACAGTACTGTGGATAATGTAGTTCTCATGATGTAGTGAAAGGAACTGTGAAATATGTGGTTTTGTTATTGAAGAAACAGGCTACTATGAGAAATGTATTTCAGCGGACACTGAGAAAGGCACTGTGGGAAATGTATCTCTGATGGCTTTGAAAAAGGCATTGTTGGAAACGTAGTTGTGATATCATGGTGAAAGGCCTTGTAGGAAATATAGATATGATGACGTAGAGAAAGGCACTATGGAAATGTAGTTCTGGTGACACTGAGAAAGGCATTGTGCGTAATGTATTTCTGTGACATGGAAGAAAGCACTTTGGTAAATGTAGTTATTATGATGTATATAATGGCACTGTGAGAAATGGAGTTCTGATGACATAAATAAAGCAAAGGTGAAAAATATAGTTCTGAAGACATAGAGAAAGAGACTGTGAAAAATATAGTTTTAATGAAACAGAGAATGGTACTGTGGAAAAGGTTATTCTTTCACATAGTGAAAGGCACTGTGGGAAATGTAGTTATGATGATGAACATAAAGGCAATGTAAGAAAGGTATTTCTTATGCCACAGAGGAAGCCATGGTGGAAAATTATAATGAAACAGTGAAAGAAACTTGGGGTAATGTAGTTTTGATGTCATAGAGAAAGGAACTGTGGGAAATGTAGTTCAGATGATGTAGAGAAAGGAACTGTGGGAAATGTAGTTCTTCTTAGCTAGAGAAAGGAATTGTGAGAAATGTAGTTCCGATGACATAGAAAATGCCATTGTGGGTAATTTAGTTCTGATGACTTAGAGAAAGGAACTTTGGGTAATGCAGTTCAGATATCATAGAGAAAGAAACAGTAGGGAATGTAGTTCTGAAAACATACACATAAGAACTGTGGGAAATGCAGTTCAGATATCACCAACAAAGGCACTGTTGGAAATTTAGTACTGATGATGTAGACTAAGGCAAGATTAGCAATTCATTTCTGATGTCATGGAGACAGGAACTTGTGGGAAATGCAGTTCTGATTACACCAAGTAATGCACTGTGGGAAATATATTATAGCTACATAGAGAAAGGCATTGTGAGAAATGTAGTTATGATGACACAGAGCAAGGAATTGGGGTAATGTACTTCTGATGAGATGGAGAAAGACACTGAGGGAAATGTAGTGCTTGTGTCATAGAATTGGAGAAAAACAATGTGGGAAATGTAGTTCTTATGTCATAGATAAAGGAACTATGGGAAATGTAGCCCTGATGACACATAGAAAGGCACTGTGGGAAATGTAATTCTGAAGACAAAGAGAAAGGCACTGTGGGTACTAAATTTCTGATAACATAGAGAAAGGCAATGTAGGCAATGTAGTTCTGGACACACTGAGAAAGTTACTGTGGCAATGCATTTCTGAACATAAAGGAAGGCATTGTGGGAAACGTAATAATGATGACACACAGAAAGGAACTTTTGATAATGTCATTCTGATGAGATGGAGAAAAGCACTGTGGGAAATGTAGATCTGATGACATAGAGAAAAGCACTGTGTTAAATGTAGTTATGATGACACAGAAAAACGAACTTTGGGTAATGTAGTTCTAATTAGATGGAGAAAGGCCCTGGTGGAAATGAAGTTATGATGATGTAGACAAAGACACTGTGGGAAATGTAGTTCTGATGACACATAGAAAGGAACTGTGGGAAATGTAGTTCTGATGATGTAGAGAAAAGAACTGTTGGAAATGTAGTTCAGATGTAGTAGTTAATGGCATGATGGGCAATGTAGTTCTGATGTCAAAGAGACAGGCACTGTGGGAAATGAAGTTCAGATGACACCAAAGAAAGCACTGTGTGAAAAGTCGTTCTGATGAAACAGAGAATGGCACAGTGGGAAATGTAGTTCAGATTATGTAAATACATGAACTAGGGTAAATGTAGATTTGTGACGTAGAGAAAGATTGGTGGGAACTGTAATTGTGATGACTTGGAAAAAGGCACTTTGGAAATGCAGTTTTGATGACAAAGAGAAAGAATCTTTGGGTAATATATTTCTGATGACAGAGAATGGCACTGTTGGAAATTTAGTTCTGATGATGTAGATATAGGAACTGTCAGAAATGTTGTTCTGATGATAAAGAGACAGGCACTATAGGAAACTTGGTTTTGATGACCTTCAGAAGGGCACTGTGGGTAATGTAGTTCAGAAGACTGTCATTAATGTCAATTGGATAAAAGAGATAAAGGCACTTTGGGAAATGGAGTTCTGATGTCATAGAGAAAGGAAGTGTGGGAAATATACTGATGACACAGAGAAAGGAACTGTGGGAAATGTGGTTCAGGTAACACAGAGAACAGCACTGTGTGTAATGTCTTTCTGATGACATAGAGAAATGAAGTGTGTGAAATGTAGTTTACATGCCATAGAGAAAGGAACTGTGGAAATGGAGTTGTGATGACATAGAGAAAGGCACTGTGGGTAATATAGTTCTAATGACATAAAGAACAAAACTGGTAAATGAAGTTCTGTTGAGGTAGAGACACACACTATAGGAAATGTAGTTCTGATGATGAATAAAACGTCACTGTGAGTAATGAAATTATGAATACATAAAGAAAGGCACTGTGGGTAATGTACTTCTGATGATGAAGTAAAAGGCACTGTGGGTAATGTAGTTCTGTTTATATAGAGAAAGGAACTGTGAAGAGTGGTGGTAAATGTCGATTTGATAAAAAAGAGAAAGGCACTGTGGTAAAGGTTGTTCTGTCACATAGTGAAAGACATTGTGGGAAATGTAGTCCTGAGGACATAATCATAGGAACTGTGGGAAATGTAGTTCAGATGACACTGAGAAAGGCACTGTGGGAAATGTAGTAATGATGATATAGAGAAAGGCAGTCAGAAACATGGGTCTGATGACCCAGAGAAAGGAACTGTGGACAATGCAGTTCTGATGAAGTAGAGACTGGCACTGTGGGAAATGCTGTTCTTAGACATAGAGAAAGGAACTGTAATAAATGTAGTTCTGATTACATACATATAGTAACTGTGGGAAATGTAGTTTAAATGACACTGAGAAAGGCACTGTTTAATGTCGTTCTGAAGAAAGTGAGAATGTCATTATGGAAAATGTATTTCTGAGAAATAGAGAAAGGCACTCTGGGAAATGTAGTTCTGATGTTATAGAGAAAAGAACTTTGGGCACTGTAGTATTGATGTCATAGAGAAAGGAACTTTGGGTAATGTAGTACTGATGTCATAGAGAAAGGAAGAGTGTGAAATGCAGTTCTGATGATGGAGATATGGCACTGTTTAAAAAGTAGTTCTGTGACTTAGAGAAAGGTACTGAGGGAAATGTAGTTTTGATGAGATGAAGAAAGAAACTGTGAAAAATGTAGTTCTGTGACTTAGATAAAGACATTGTGCTAAATTAGTTCTGACGATACCAAGAAATCACTGTGGGAATGCCGTTGTGATGAAGAAGAGAAAAGCACTGTTGGAAATATAGTTCTGATGACAAAGAGAAAGTCACTGTGGGAAATATAGTTCTGATGATATACAGAAAGGTTGTGTTGGAAATAAAGTTCTGATGACATAGAGAAAGGCACAGTGGGAAAAGAAGTTCTGATGACAGAGAAAGGAACTGTGGGTAATGTAGTTCTGATGTAACTAAAGGAACTCTCAGAAATGTAGTTCTTTTGACACAGAGACAGGCATTGTGGGAAATGTCGATCTGGTGAAGCAGAGATAGGCACTTTGGGAAATGTAGTTCTGGCGACATAGAGGAAGGCAAAGTTCAAATGCTGTTGTGGTCACATAGAGAAAGGCACTGTGGGAAATGTAGTTCTGATGATGAACACATAAGAACTGTTGGAAAAGTAGTTCAGATGATACACACATAGAGAAAGGAACTGAGGGAAATGAAGTTCTGATGACTTAGAGAAAGGAAATGAGGGAAAATTATTTCTGGTGACACTGAGAAAGGATCTGTGGGAAAAGTAGTTCAGATGACACAGAGAAAGGCACTGTGAGAAACATAGTACTGATGATGTAGATAAAGGCAAGATGAGCAATGTATTTCTGATGTCACAGAGACAGGCTTTTGTGGGAAATGCATTATGATTACATATAGAAAGGCACTGTGGGAAATGTTGTTCTGATTACAAAGAGAAAGAAAACTTCAATGTAGTTTTGATGTCAAACAGAAAGGAATTGGGAGAAATATAGTTCTGACGACATACACATAGGAACTGTGGGAAATGAAGTTCAGATGACACCTAGAAAGTCACTGTGGATATGTACTATTGAGGAAGTATCTAAAGGCAAAGTGTGCAATGTAGGTCTAATGTCATAGAGACAGGCACTGTGGAAAATGTAGTTGAGATGCACCAAGAAAGGCACTATGAGTAACGTATTTCTGATGAAATAGAGAAAGTAAAGGTGACAAATGTTCTGGTGATATACACATAGGTATTGTGGGAAATGCAGATCAGAGAAAGGCTCTGTGGGTAATGTCTGTGACATAGTGAAAAGTATTGTGGGAAATACAGTTATGATGATGTATATAAAGGCACTGAAGGAAATGGAGTTCTGATGACATAAATAAAGTAAATGCAGTTTTGATGACCTAGAGAAAGGCATTGTGGGAAATGTAGTTCTGATGACATGGAGAAAGGCTCTGTGGGTAATGAATTTCTGATAATGTAGAGAAAGGAACTGTAGATAATACTGTTTTGATGACATAAAAAAAGGATAGTGGGACATGTAGTTGTGATGACACAGAGAAAGGAACTTTGGGTAATGTAGTTGTGATGTCATAGACAAAGGAACTATGTGAAATGTAGTTCTGACGTCATACACATATGAATTATAGGAAATGTAGTTCAGGTGACACTGAGAAAGGCACTGTGGGAAATGGCGTATTTATGATGTAGATAAAGGCAAGATGGGCAATGTAGTTCTGATGTCAGAGAGATAGGCACTGCAGGAAATGTAGTTCAGATGTCACCAAAGAAGGCACTGTGGGAAATGTAGTTCTGATGAAACAGAGAAAGACTCTGTAGGAAATCTATTTCTGTGACATAAAGAAAAACACTGTGGGAAATGTAGTTCAGATGACTGAGCTAAAGGTATGGAGGGAAACATCAATTTGATGAAGCAGAGAAAGCCTCTGTGGGAAAGATTTTCCTATCACTTTGTCAAAGGCACTGTGGAAAATGTAGTTATGATAATGTAGAGAAGGGCAGTGTGGGAAAGGTTTTTCTCATGCCCCAGAGAAAGACACTGTGGGAAATGTTGATTTGATGACGTAGATAAATGAATTCTGGGAAAAGTAATTCTGTTGTCATAGAGACAATGTGGCAAATGAAGTTCTGATGTCATAGAGACAGGCACAGTGGGAAATATCATTCAGATGACACCAAGAAAGGCCTGGTGGAAATGTAGTTCTGATGATGTAGATAAAGGAACTGTCAGAAATGCAGTTCTGATGATACAGAAAAAGGCATTGAAGAAAACATAGTTCTGAAAATGTAGTGAAAGGCACTGTGGAAAATTTATTTCTGAGACAAAGTAAAAGGCATTGGGGGAAATGTCTTTCTGATGGAAGAGAAAAAGGCATTATGGGAAATGTAGTTCTGTGACATACAGAAAGTCACTGTTGGTAATGTAGTATTGATGATGTAGCTAAAGGCAAGATGGGCAATTTAGTTCTAATGTCATAGAGACAGGCACTGTGGGAAACGCCGTTCGGATGTCACCAAGGAGGGCACTGTGGGATATTTAGTTCTGATGATGTAGATAAAGACAATTTGTGCAATGTAGTTCTGATGTCATAGAGACACGCACTGTGGGAAATATAGTTCAGATGACACCAAGAAAGGCCTGGTGGGAAATGTGGTTCTGATGTCATAGAGGAAGGAATTGTGAGAAATGCATTTCTGTAACATAGAGAAAGTAACTGTGGAAAATGTAGTTTTGATGACACAGAGAAAGGAACTGGGATAAATGTAGTTCTGATGATGTACACATAGGAACTGTGGAAAATGTAATTCTGATGTCAGAGAGAAATGATGTGTGGGAAATGTAGTTCTGATAACACAGAGAAAAGCACCTTGGGAAATGTAGCTCTGATGACATAAACAAAAGTACATTGGGAAATGTCATTCTGATGTCATAGAGAAAGGAAGTGGGGAAATGTAATTATGATGACACAGAGAAAGGAACTTTGGGTAATGTAGTGCTGATGATATGGAGAAATACACAGTGGGAAATGTAGCACTCATGTCACAGAGAAAGATACTGTGGTAAAGGAAATTAAGATCTTATAGACAAAAGATTGTAGGAAATGTACTTCTGATGTATTATAGAAAGGAAATGTGGGAAAGTTACTTCTGTGACATAGAGAAAGGAACTGTGGAAAACCAAATTACTGTAGTTAACTCCAGTTGAACCAAAATAGAAAATCTGAATACAATGGTGTGATCTTGACTAACCAGACTGTTATTTTCCTGGTTTAAAATGTTCAACCTGAGAGAAAAGCTATGAGTAGCCCTTGTTGTACTCTAATACAAATCTCTGGTCTCTGGAGCACATGGCTATAAAGCCCGTTTTAATTTCTTAACATAATTTTGGGGATATCATTTCATCATCTTCACCATCTATTTTCTGCCTCTAAGCACAAATGTGTCAGGCATTCTAGGCTGGTCCTCTAAGCACAAATGTGTCAGGGATTCTAGGCTGGTCCTTTCCTGCTCAGTGAGAATGCAAAAGGAACTGGGCAATGAAAGTTTTAGTTCATTTTATGGTTTTTAATGTAAAGGTGCATTGCAGAGGTGCATGTTTAAGAATAGGAATTCATTGTCTGCATATTACAACCAGTGATGTCCACAGTGCAGAAAGGGAGAGTTGGGAAGGAGCCATAAAATTTTCCACTTTTCGCCAGGTGGTGGTGGTGCACACCTTTAATCCCAGCACACGGGAGGCAGAGGCATCAGATCTCTGTGAGTTCAAAGCCAGCCTGGTCTTCAGAGCAACATCCAGGAAATTTGCAAAGCTACACAGAGAAACCCTGTCTCGAAAAACAAAAACAAAAACAACAACAAAAATTTCCACTTTTCTCTATACTTTGGGTTGCCAATGTGCAATCAATTACTCAATTATCAGTGATTGATAAATGTACTGAGTGGTCATTTCTTAGAATCCACTGATTAGGTCCCTTGTCCAGGAGATTGACATTGCCCCACTGATATAGTGATATTTTATTTGTATTGAAATGTGATTTTATTTGTATGTCAATAAAGTTGCCTTGAGGTCAGAGCAAGCCAGAGCAGAAGCTGAGCAGTAGTGGGGCACACCTTTAATCCCAGCACTTGGGAGGCAGAGCTAGGCGGATCTCTGTGTGTTCAAGGACACAGCCAGCATGGCAGACACATGCCTTTAATTTCAATACCAACCATAGAAGACCTGGAGGTCTGTACAAACAGGCAGTGACGAGGAGGTCATGTGGCTGGGTTTACAACCAATGAGGGAGGAGAACAGAAAGTTTTTAAATAGACAGGACGCAGAGAAGTAGGTCTCTTGTGGAGAGGAAGAACCGCAGAAGAGTGAAGGGTAAGGTTTTCTGCTTGCTCTGACCTCATGGTATTTAACTCTGCAATCCGTTCTGTGATTCTTATTTAACAAGCCAGTTACATCTACATTACTGAAATGTTGGTTCTGTTCCCAGGATAAAGTTCCTATTCTCCTGAACAAGGTCCCTTTTAATAGGCCTTCATTACTACTTTTAACTTTCCTCCTTCCTAAGGCATGTAGAATCACTCATCATCAGAGAACAGAGTCCCCAAAACACTTTTGGCATCTTGGTTTTTTGTCATGGATTAAATCCTCAGAATCCTAGTGACACTTCAGGCTATTACTTAAGAAAGCAACTTCTTACTTTTCTTTGGGGTTTCTTTTTACCCTAAATTGTCTACTTGATTTTTGCCTCCAGTTCTTATCAGACCTCCCTCTGAAGTTTTAAGCCTAAATGCCTTTATGGGATAGGGCAGTGACTGATCTGTTTTCTCCCCAATGAATTAATTATCAGGTGGAAAGTAATGGGATACTCTTGTCAAGACCAAACTCTCAATAATAGACAGAAAAGGAATTCTTTTACTGGTGTCCCAGAAGGGCCTCTAACATGCTAGTCAGGAGGCCATAACAGAGCCACAACCGACTTTGCGTCCTGGTGTGCCATGAAGGTATCATAATTATATAACAGCTGCATTTCCAGCCTTTTTGAAAAGGTGTTTTCCAACAAATGTTCCTATACTGATAGAAGTGGATTTGAACACCCTCTGTAGCCTCACAGGGCATTGCCCTTTATATTCTCCTGACTAATTACCCCAAATTCTCAGATTACAGACGTGCAACCCCACAGAGTTCTAAATTTACCAGTTTGAGTCATAGTGGGCTGTCCAATACAGTAACAGCAAAAAGATTTATGTGTGCAGCATGGCTTCTCCTTCAGATCAGAAAAGTAGGAACAGTGTACTGTGTACACTGCAGGGGGAAACAAATCAGAAAATACCTAACCCAGAGGGTAATATTTCAGGCATTGAACTTTAAGGATCTCCTTTACAAAGAGGGACCTATGGTGCATGGTGAGTGACTTTCTCTGTAATTTTCCTATATGTATTATTTTTTTTTCCTTGTGAATAAAGACAGAAAGAAATGGTGGGCATGCAGTTCAGAGATGATAGCTTGAACTACTAAGTATTCAGTTTCAAATCAGAGAACTCTCCTATGCAAATATTTGCAATCATGATGGACATTATGACAGCTGAGAGATTTGAGACACAGGCCATTGGCTGTAATTCCTGACAATACTTACTGGCTAACATTTAACATTGGACAAAGTCATATAGTCCCATATTAATGGCATTACTGGGAGGTATCTACTGAGCTTCAAAATCAATACAGCAAAATGTTCTTCCAATTATTTTTGTCATTTAAAATGTCAATTATTTGTATCAATTTAAAAATTTATTATCTTTAAATGCATTTCTTCTATTTTTTCAATTTTTCAATGTTTCCTGGTTTAAGAATTCTTCTCCATTTTTCTTGATTGCTGTTTATTTATTTATTTGTTGGTTTGTTTGTTTGTTTATTTATATGCTTAATTATATCAGTTTAGAGTAGTGCTTATCAATATTGGGTGTCATGACTTCCTTTTGGGGGACTAAATGACCCTATCAGAGGACTGACCTAAGACCATCAGAAAGCAGATATATATATATATATTATAATTCATAATAGTAGCAATGACATAGCTATGAACTAGCACTGAAATAGATTTATAGATGGGGAACACCACATCATAATGTACTGTATTAAAAAGTCACAGCATGTGGAAGGTTGAGAACAACTGGTTTAGATCAAGGTCTCCTGTAGCTCAGACTTGCTTAACACTATACAATTGAGAATTACTTTGAAGACCTAATTGTGCCTGTGTTGCCCAATGCTACAAAGACAGTCTTGAAACTCCTACTAGGCTGGTCCATGACTATTTTATGGAAAGGAAAAATAGACCAATTTATGAGTATCCTCCAACTTTACTAGATTGAATTGTGAATTTACAAATAAAGTGGGACTTTTGTATGAATTGAGTTTACTGACCAACTGTAAAACAGGTGTAGTCACAGCATAGAAAGGGATGGGAAAGGAAGAGCTTGAAAGCTTTCCTCCTGTGACAGTAGTTTATATTAGCAATGAGTAACAAGGTTGCCAATTTTAGATGATCGCTAAATGCTCTGATTGGCCATTTCTTAGGTCCACAAACAAGGCAATCAAGAATCTTGATAAAGAACTGAACATATCATGAAACCAAACTGCTGTAGTTACACCAGTTAAACCAAAGTAGTAGAACTGGATAAAAAGGTATGGTCATGCTGGGTGGTGGTGGTGCATGCCTGTAATCCCAGCACTCAGGAGGCAGAGCCAGGTGGAACTCTGTGAGTTCAAGGCCAGCCTAGTCTACAGAGCTAGTCCAGGACAGGTTCCAAAGCTACAGAGAAGCCCTATCTTGGAAAAAAAAAGGTGTGGTAATTCCTAATGTGACTGTGTTTTCCATGTTTAAGATGTATACCCTGAGAGAAATAATGTGAGTAGGACTTGGTATGTTCTAATACAAATCCCTAGTCTCTGGAGCACATGGCCAAAAAGCCTGTTTCAACTTTTTAGCAGATTTTTTTTGGATTAAAACTATGTCATTTCCACTACCTCTTACATGCCTCCAAGCCCCTGTCATATACCCTTCATCGTGTTCTATCCCATGGCCTCTTTTTGTTTAACAATAGTTACACTTTGAATGTTACTTCTGTTTGGCTGCAGGACCTCTCAGCTATGAAGTAAAGTGTTGTCTGCACTGGACATTGAGTGTGTAATGGAATGTGCACACATAGGACCCTGTACCTTAGAAGAGTAAGACCTAACCAGTTGATGATACCTTTGTGACCTAATCAGAGTTGTAGCAAGTCTATTTGTTCATACAGTTTCCATGCAATTAATAAAATTTTGTCGACATGATCTCACCATTATGGACTGAAATAAAAACATAAGAAAAGTCAGCCTTTCATCATTTGCTGACATTTCATGTGCAATTTTCTTAGAGCAATGCATTACAGTAGACCATGTCCAGTAAATTTATATTTCTTGGTTGAACACTTCCTTATATTATAGGAATATGTCATCAGGGATGAGATTTCACAACTGCATTAGATACACAAACACACATAAGCAAAAAATTAATCTGAGATTCACTCTTTAAAACATATTTTCAGTTTAATATACTTGAAGTTAAATGGAAAACCACATCCTGAATAGGAGATTAGAAGCAGAGATATGTGAAATACTGTCTGTAGTATTATAGTATTTATTAAGGACCTATAAATGATTCATTCATATAATATGCCAAATTAATTTTTTATTCAATTCCATATCCTAGTAATATAAAACATCCATTTAGAATAGTATTATGCCTGAGGCCTTCCCCATGTTGGCTTGGTTCAAGAGAGGAAGTAAGGATAGGATGAACCAGGTATGATTACTCAGAGAATCTTACAGCCTGCCTGACTAGCAGCCAAACTGTTTCTTCATACAGAATTTATTAATCAGGGATAGATTCACATTTTTCTAATACATAGATCATATAATTTTTGGTGTTCGGCATGTGTTTAAATTTTTTCTCTTGTGCATCTGGGTTTATAAGTTTAGTTATTATTGATAATCCAAGACAGAATAGAGTTATCTTTTATAATTTTTTTCCTCAAGTTTAGAGATCATTGATAAACAGTTGCCTTTTACAATAAATTTCAACCCCATAATCCAATTTTTAAATAAACTACTGGCAAATGATAGCCTGTTCTCAAGTTGGCAAAATTCGTGGCTTCAAAGACTCTAGACCAAATTCAAATTTCCATGCCAGCCAAGGCAGTTTGCCATGTCCCAAGCAATTTATTAACTATTAATTGTCATAATTCACATGAAAAACATAATTGGCAAATGTTGTTGCAGTTATGATTCAATTTCTGATATAACACAATGTTTATATTTTATATCTGTATAGAATTTATTTATGCATCTAATCCTGTCATTCTTGTGTTCCTTGGTCATAAACATCACAATGGATCATCATGAGCTAACTTTTATCAGAAAGGGAAGTCTTGATACCTTATACTATTATCATCTTTTTACATCATTCTTTGCCTATCAATACATGTTTCTGTGTGGGGCAGAGGTAATTTTTGCTAATTTCCCTTTAATACTGTATGTGCCATGTAATTGTCTGATTGTATAGGGGGAAAGGGCTTGCAATCTGAACTATGGCCAGCTCCTCTAGCTCATCAAATCTTATTGACCTCTGTAAGTTTACTTTAGTGTCATTATCTTGTTCCTGAGAAAATACAGGGACAGATGATTTAAAAATATCTCATGCCTTCATAAGAGAACTCTGGCTTTTATATGTGTGTCAAAATTCCCAAGGCTAAGGAAGACAATGAAATAAATAAAGGTATCTCTCTAAAAGTGGAAGAGGTAGTATGCCTCAGGCCTTTACTGGAGAAGCTTAGAAGTAGAAATCTTGGTAGAATGCATAAACCATTCATAAGAAAATTTCCAGCAATTCAATATGCCCAAATTGTACAAATAATAAAAGTCCTGAAATCTATAATATATCAACATCAAAATGAAAAAAGGCATGTCAGCCATTATGTTGATCAGGATTTCTGGATCATCTTCAGGCAACTATGATGGATTTTTGACTTTTGCTCTTCCCATCAGATATGGCTGCATCAGTATTGTGTATGATAATTCAGTAAAAATTTCTTCAATAAATCTTTTCTTGAGTAATCAACCCTTATGCACCAATTATAGGGGATTGTAGCTATAGTTTTCTGGTCCTGTCCGGCTCATGGAAAAGACAAATCTCTCTTGTCTACCTGTCCCACTGTTGCTCAGACCCAACTGAGTAAATACAGAGCCTTATGTTGCTACACACTGGATGGCCATTGTAGGCTTCTTGCTATCTGTTCTTATATCTTAAATTAACCCATTTGTATTAATCTATAAGTTGCCACTTGGCTTGTGGCTTCCTGGTATCTTATCCTCTGCTTCTCACTGTGGCAGTGTCTCTCTGTTTCAGCCTTCTTCCTCCCAGAATTCTCTTCCCTACTTGTCCCACCTAAACTCCCTGCCTGTCTAGTGGCCAATCAGCATTTTATTTATACAGAGTGATATCCACAGCAGGGGATCCAGATTAATTTCCCCTAGAGTTACAAATAATGGGGCATAGTTAAATGATGTTTTCTATCTTAGATGTATATTTACAATACATAAATGAATGTACTACACCATGATCATTAAAATAAATGACACTTTCCTCAAGTTAAAAAATTCACATGTACATGAACAAAATTATGAGATCAGGCATTAAGGAAACAACAGTTTCTGGATTAAGTGAGTCATCCTTCCAGTTTTAAAAACTAGTGATTATTGGCTTATATAGGGACTAGTTTCATATTTACTTTCATGGATTACAAGACCAGAAAGAATTTGCTCATGGTTGTTCATTTCTGTCTATAAAATTTTATTGCAGAAATTCTAATCTCTGGCTCATTTTTAGGTAATTTATTTCTTAATGAGACGTTATGAATACAATTCATTACAAGTACCCAAATAATTCCTTCCTTGTTTGAATAGACTATAATCTATTGTTTTTCTGTCCAGTATGTCTCTAGTTAGAGATCTAAGAAGATTGGTGTGAGAATGAAGAAAATACAGACAGATATGTCACTGGGACCCAAAGGAAAGCTGGGGGCAAGTGTCTGTGTTCCCTGAGGTGAAACTACAACACCTTACGAGCTTTGTGTCAGTAATACCTACATTCAAATACATTTAATGCATGGTGATAATGGAAAGGCAGGGTTACTATCTAAAGCTATGTACATACTCATTCTTGACTCAACTCTGTATTCTCTGTCTCTTTAGCCTTAAATTGTACAGGCCTAAACATCTGAAAAGAGCAAATTAGGGTAGAGAATTTTTTTCCCTTAACTATTACCATCTTCATAAGATCAAAAGAGGATTTATAATATTTCAAGCCTCAAGTGATGAGGGAAAATTTCTGTGCCTTTTTATGTATGTGTATGTCTTGGTCATTGATCTAGATCTGCCCAAGTAAACAGCTCTAGGTTAACTCATGGACATATTCAGGCCTTATTTTTCACCATATATACTTTTGATAAATTGATACATCATATTTTTCCTAAAACAATCTGCTTTGTATTTTCATGACAAGTTTTGGACATTTCCTGTAATGCAGTAATTGGCATTAATTATAGAATATCATTATAAAATAAATACCCAAAATTCCAGAGCAGCAGAAATTGAACACAAATTTTATTGTATTTATTGATAGAAAAAAATTGGGACATAATTAGGGGTTTAAGAAAATCTATATTATATTCTATAAAATCTCAAGTTTTAGCAAAACAAAAATATGTATATAAAAGCTTTAGCAGTCTAAGATCAATATCCTGTACCATAAAATATACAGTAAATTATGCAGTGATTTTGACTTGATATAATTATCCATAAAATTATCCTGGCATAAGTCTTCACACTTTAAATTATTGTTTCCTTCATATTAATTGTCAAATTAATCCTATGTCATTTTAATATATGATTTTTGTGTAATTTTGTTTGATTCACTGCTGTATATGTAGATGGTTTCCTTAGGAAATTGTGTGAACATAAATTTTATTTCTTGCTAAAAATATTTCTAAAATCACACCAAGCATATGGCTTTCAGATTTCACTCATCTTACATTGAGTAAGGTTTTAAAACTTGCCAAAGGTATCCTTCTATTATCCATATTATAGAGAATCCTTTTATTGCATGAGTACTGTGGTAATAATTACCAATTGAGTTTGTTTCTTTCATGAATTATCTGACATTTTATAAGTTGTTAGCTTCTTGTAAAGAATTCCTTTTTAAATTCTATAAATATGTTAAGTTTTTTCCCATTAGTGATACTCTGTTGTGATTGAATAATTGAGGACTCCATAACACCACATTCTTGATATTGAATGGGTTCTCTCTAATATGGATTATGTGATGATGTTCAAGATTTAAAAATCTAGATAAGGTTTTTCCACGTTTTATCCAAAGTATGGTTTTAGTGACTTTGTGCAGAGATGATCTATGGTAAAAGGACATAATATGTAACACATTCATTACAATTGTAAGGGTTCTGCCTTCAATGGGTCTTTAGTGTCCTTGAACATGTGAATCATGTGCAAAGGGTCTGTCACAATCAGTATATTTTTAACTTTCTTCTCCATTTTGGATTCTTTGATGGACTTGAAGTGTTGACACCCTGGTAAAGGACTTGTAACATTTTATACATCTGAAATGATTCCCTCCAGTGTGGACTTTGGGATGGCTTTGTAGTTGTGAGATCTGCCTAAAGAACTTGCCCAATTCTTTACATCTCTAAGGATTTAATCCTGTATGGATTCTTTGTTGAATATGAAAACTTGAGCTTTGAAAAAAAGTACTTTCCACAATCTGAACATTTGTAAAGTTTCTCTCCAGTGTGTGTTCATTGTTGAACATGAAGTTTTGAGGTCTTTATAAAGGACTTGTCACAATCTGATCATTTGTAACGTTTTTCTCCAGTGTGTATTATTTGATGAACTTTAAGTTTTGAGTGTACAATGAAGGACTTTCCACATATATTACATTTGTAAGGTTTTTCTCCGGTGTGTGTTCTTTGATGAACATGAAGGTTTGAGCTCGGAGTAAAGGACTTGACACAATGTGAACATGTATAAGGTTTCTCTCCAGTGTGTGTTCTTTGATGAACATGAAGGTTTGAGCTCTGAGTAAAGGACTTGCCACAATCTGAACCTTTGTAAGGTTTTTCTCCAGTGTGTGTGCTTTGATGAACATGAAGGACTGAGCTCTGAATAAAGGACTTGCCACAATCTGAACATTTGTAAGGTTTTTCACCAGTGTGTATTCTTTGATGAACTTTAAGTTTTGAGCATACAATGAAGGACTTTCCACATACATTATATTTATAAGGTTTCTCTCCAGTGTGTGTTCTTTGATGAACATGAAGGACTGAGCTCTGAGTAAAGGACTTGCCACAATCTGAACATTTATAAGGTTTTTCTCCAGTGTGTGTTCTTTGATGAAAATGAAGGTTTGAGCTGTGAGTAAAGAACTTGCCACTTTCTGAACAATTATAAGGTTTCTCTCCAGTGTGTGTTCTTTGATGAACATGAAGGTTTGAGCTCTGAGTAAAGGACTTGCCACAATCTGAACCTTTGTAAGGTTTTTCTCCAGTGTGTGTTCTTTGATGAACATGAAGGACTGAGCTCTGAATAAAGGACTTGCCACAATCTGAACATTTGTAAGGTTTTTCTCCAGTGTGTGTTCTTTGATGAACTTTAAGTTTAGAGCCTAAAATGAATGACTTTCCATATTTATTACATTTGTAAGGTTTTTCTCCAGTGTGTAATCTTTCATGAACTTTATGTTTTGAACTATCATTAAAGGACTTTCCACATATATTACATTTGTTAGGTTTCACCCCAGTATGTAATCTTTGATGCACTTTAAGTGTTGAGCCCCTGGTAAAGGACTTTCCACATTCTATACATTTGTAAGGCCTCAGTCCAGTGTGTATTCTTTTATGAACATGAAGTGTTGATCTCTGAGTAAAGAACTTGTCACATATTTTACATTTGTAAAGTTTATCTCCAGTATGGATCCTCTGATGAACTTTAAAATTTGAGGCCTTATTAAATGACTTGCCACATTCTTTGAATGTATGAGGATTCTCTCTATTATGTATCCTCTGATGAAAATGAAGTGTTGAACTCTGAGTGAAAGAATTGCCACAAGTTTCACACTTGAAAGGTTCTTCTCCAGCATCAGTTCTCTGAGGAAGATGAACAGAAAAGCCATGGCCATAGGACTTGCCATACTCTGTACATTTGAAAGCATTCTTTTCACTATGAAATTTACAATGAGCTCTATTTGAAAGGAACATGTCATGCTCTGGACAGTTGTGTGATTCTTTTATCATATGGATTTTGTAATGCTCCTTAAGTACTGATAACTTAGAAAAAAACTTTCCACATATTTTACATTTGCATATTTTTTCTCCAGTATGAATCACATTAATTTTAACGAGGTCTGAATATCTCCTGGAACTCCGCCCAAATTTCTTATATTTTTGTCCAATACTGAATCTTGGATTCCATTCAAATTTTGAAGGATGGGTGAAATATTGTCTAAATGCTTTGGATTTTGGTTGTTTCCCTTCAGTGTGGCTTGAGTCATTTTGAGTATTTGAATGGAAATTGCAGCATCTGATTGAAAATGATGTAGAGTGAGCTATTTGAGGAGAAGCTGGAACTTCTTCATCTATTATATCAGGAATGCCAGTGATGGGTCTCGCATAAAGATCTTTTCTATCAGCACATGATTCAGGTTCTTCATTGTCTGAACTACATGCCCAGAACTTCCTTATGTGTAAATCACCAAGGACATTACATCCAAACTGCTCTGATATTTTTCTTTGGCAAGGATCCTGTGTACGCTCTTTTTGGAACAACTCATAAATGGGATAACAAAACAGAGCTGGAAGAAATGAAGGGCAATTATTGTCTAACTGTGTAGAACTGGACAAAAGTAACATAGAAACTTTTACATAAAGTGACACCAATATGAGTGAAATAGCAAAGGGAAGAAAGACAAATCTTCAGCACTTCTTCCATAAGCGATCAAAATCCAAAAATGATGAACATGGACAAGGTCATTTCATGGAACTTGTATTTTATAATATGTAAAATTTGAAAAGATCTTCTTTAAGCATGTCATGTAACCAGCAACTGTAAACATAATTCTTAGAATATGAAATGAAACTATTAGCCATTATTAAAAATATTCTGTTCACTTGGAAATTGTATTATCAATTTAGATCAAAACAAAAGGACTTTTCCAAACACATAAATGATAAAATGATAGAAATGAAAAAAATATCATAAATAGAATTTCTATGATTAATGTTCATTTATGTATATTAGTATGTAGTTATTCAAGGAGAAAACAAGGAAATGATTATGAAAAACATATATGTCTGTCAGGTCCACAGAGCTTTATGGACCTTAGGAGAGAATGTTTCAAAATCTCCACAATCACACCAACAATTCTTTAGGACTTTATTTTTTCAGATGCCTAAGTGTATCTTAAATTTATAAAAGACTGGCCTTTCATCTCAGCATTTGGAAGCCAGTGGCTGGTGGATCTCTATGGTTATGAGGCTAGCCTGACCTACATATTCAGTTTCAGGACATTCAGGGCTATATGGTTAAAGACCCTGTCTCAAAAAAGGAGATAAGTGAGAAAAATTATGTGTCTAGGAAAGAAAGAGGGCTAATAGAGCAAATGTGGTCTCGTGTGACATGAAGATGGATATGTTTTTCCACTATAACACTAATCATCAGCAAAGCAAATCTTGGCCTCAGTATCCCCTGTCATAGCATAACTAACTGATAGTACCATCCCAGATGGCCCATCAATGGGAATCAGAGTCTGGCTTTTTCTTAAAGTGCACCTCACTGACTTAAATGCAGAATATGAATAATGGCCAGAGTGCATAATAACCTATGTTTTTTTCAAAGACTCTTAGATCTCTAATATGTTTTTAATCAAAAGTACACAAAAAAGTTTGCTGGGCAAAAGTTGCACATACTTTTAATCCCAGCACTCAGGAGGCAGAGGCAGGTAAATCTCTTTGAGTTTGAGGCCAGCATAAACTACGGGGCAAGTTCCAGGATACCCTTGGCAGTTATATAAAAAAAAAAAAACTGTCACAAAACAACAAGAAATTGATAAAAGACCTACATAATACAATTTATATTTACAAAGTAGACGGCAATGTAGTACTCTATTTCAAGGTAAAATATCAGAACTCAGATTACATATGTGAAATACACAACTTTTGTAAATGTAAATTTAATTTAAATATTACTATACCATTTTAATTTATGCTTATCACAGTCACTTTTCCCCTATCTCTTCTCATATCTCCAAATAAATAATAGAAATCCCAGTTGATAATTGTTACTGTTATATATTTATGTATATAACTTTATGTATATATAAATTATATACAATTTCAAAATTTTAGTCCAGCTTCATTGTTAATGATTATATCATTTCAGGTGTAACCATTTTGCATTAGACAAGCAGCAATGGGGATAACCCATGACAGAGGGTCATTTTACTTGTCACACCATTCACCAGGTGTCCTTAGCTCTTTGATTAGGGGTTTGAGATATAGGGACACTATTAATTGGGAAACCATAATTCAGGATGGTTCTTCAGTTATAATGGAAGAAAAGTTGGTGGAAATTGTGAAGGAAGATTGAGAGACTAATAATAACAACAAGTTTGTCTGTTAATTACTCAAGAAAACATTATTTTATATTTTTCTGTAATTCTATTCCAAATAAATATGTAAGACATAAAGGAAGTAATGACTTCCAGGTTGGCAGTCCCACACAAAAAATCAGAGATTAGCAACAACCTTAGCACAAAACATAAGAATCTTGATTTAAAGTTTCTGGTATAAAATAAATATTAACTGTAATGAGGATACTATGACTTCTTTCTTTCCTATATGTATCCCCTTGAACTTCCTATTATCATAGACTGACATTTAAACTTCAAGCAGAACATGGAACAATTATACAGAGAGTGGGTATCCTTTATTTTCCAATTATAGAAGAACTGTTTTCAGTTTTCTCCATTTAAAATGATTGTGTTGGTAAATACTTACAATAAACTTAATCTATTAAATGTAGATAAGGCACTCATGTTGAATTTTTGTAATGAAGGGATATTGTATTTTGTCAAAAGGATTTTCTGCATTAATGATGAGATCATTAGTTCTCTTTCTTATAGTCTACTCTAATGTATTAAATGTACATTATATACTTATGTTGATTCCCATTAGCATCTCTTGGAGGAAGCAACCTTGAGCCTAATAGATAATTATTTTGAGGTGTTCTTGAAGTTGAAAATTTCCATTTTGTCATATAATTGGAAATATATTTGTGTTAGTCTTTCTTTACTTATCTGGTGGGATTCTGTTCTGAATCCATCTGGCTTTCTTAAATTGAGTTGGTTTTTTTTCTGTTCCTTCCATTCAATTTCAGAACAGGTGACATGATAAATTGTTTATGTCATTTGATTTATTTTTGTTAGGTTATATGCTAAGAAATCCATCCATTTATTTTTGATATTATAGATATTGTAGGTAAATGAATGGAACTGAAAAAATTATTCTAAGTGACAAAAATCAGAAAGACAAATACTGTACCTTTTCTCAAATTTGTGGATTTTCACTTTTAAGATTTTGCTCTCTATGTCTTCTATAGAGTTTAGGTTGCTAGGTTGAGGACAATGGTCTTATATATTATTATAGGAACAGCCTTAATAATATATTTCTCAAAGGTCCAGAAGAGAAACTACAAATGGTGAGAATTATTTTCAGGAAAAGAAGCTAAGTACACCAAGCTCTTTGTCAATCTACTTTATTCCTCCTGGATAAATTCCTATCTATACAACTACAGTTTTGTACTCAAGCATATTTCCTTTCTTGCGTGATTTGTGTCTACCTTTATCTGCTGTCTGCTCTAAGATTTATATTAATTCTCTCATCTTAATTCTGCTTTATCTAGATCCTTCTCATCTCATTCTTAACCATCTAGTACTTTCCTATCTGCCTCTTCCTCATCTTCCATCTTATACTCAAGTTCTCTAGTCAAAATCCTCTCCAGTCAAAATCCTCAATATCCTCTCATCATTCTCCTTATACCTCAGTTTCCCATCAGTCTCTAAGATGCTCATATATAAACCCAAGTCATAGCAATCCTCTAACCAGGGAAGACCAGCAAGCTTGAATTCCTATGGTGTCATCAAGGCAGGTAAGACTTTTCCTCTGGCAGTGACTGCCAGGCATTCTTTTACAACCCAAAACAGGAGTGGTAAAGGAGGAGTACAACTGAGAGCAAGTGATCAGTTAGAATATCAAGAAGGGGATCTATGTGCTCAGTCCACATTCCTAGAGGTGAGTAGATAAGAAGTTAGAAGTCTGTAATGTTAGTAAGGCCATAGTAAAGGGGTTCTCACACTAGATTGCACAAGAAATAAAGCTATATCCACTTGACTTAGAAGACAGGTGGTGTTTCATTTGTCCTTGAATACTTAAATCTGTTCTGAAAGAGTACAGAGCTATATATAATAAGATACTTTTTTCCCTTTTGGATGGTTCTGGTCAGATGCTGCTATTGGCAAGAATTACAGGGAGGCTTGAGCTGGGGTTCTGGTAGTGCACATTGTCAGTGCAGAAGGTTATGTAAATGTTCTATTAGTAGAGGGGAAATGTTGCCCAATAAATGATGGAAAAGGTACAATGGGACATTAGAAATTCATAGCAGGAAATGGCTAATAATCAAAAGCCAAATATTTCCAAGGATTCCTGAGCCTCAGCTTGACTTCTGGAAGGCCCTTGGCTTCTTCCAGGTATTAGTTTTGTCATAATCAGATGAAATCCGATTATGACTTTATATAATTTGGGAGCTTGTAGCAAAATGGAAATGGAGGGTTTTTTTTTTCCACAGAATGATGCTGAAACTATTATTGCAGCCAAGAAACTGAGACCAAATTGGACATTGGACTTAGATAAAAAATATTATTCTGCTTTATGAACATGGCATTAAACTAATGCTATATTGTTATAGCCATGGATTAACATATTACTCATCATTCAATAGAGAACCTTAATATGGAGATTTTGAAGAATTAAGCCCTACCTAGGATTCCTTTATCTTAACCCCTGCATGAGTGTTCAGACACCTATGAATAAATGATTGAAGAGAGAACATAAAGACCAAAAAATGATAAATGACTCTAGGTAAAAAGAGGTTCACAAACATTATAGGAACAATGGTGATATTATCACCGAGTCAGTGACAGCAAGTCCAAAACCTACACAAGCCCAATACTACAGGCGAAAAATCAGCACATAAAATGGAAAGTGGACCCCAAATCACAACTTTGCGACAAGAACATATGTGCACACCCTAGCTTCAAGAAGTAAGAAAATCTGTTTTTCAATTGAGTAATACCAGGGTATATATCAATCACATTCAATGTCTTCTGTTCAGACACAGTTGGTCAGCACCAATATTCTTTGATTTTTATGAATTTTCTCTCCTTTCTTTGATAGAGATGTACTGCAGAAATCATGTCATTGGATTGGTGTGGTACGAGGATGGTATGCAAGGAGGTAAAAGAAAGAAAAAAAATCCAGATATAATGTAAAAATGTTAAAAAAAAATCAGAAAAACCATAAAATCACTGACATACAAGAGAAAATTTCAGACATTTATTGGAAAACAAAATAAAATCCCACATATATTGTCAAATTGCTATTGGCATACTAAATTTCATCTAATCACTATTTTGATGAAATGAGGGAAATATGTAAAATTTTCTATGTGCTGTATCCTAATGTACTATTGTAAATGAAATTATTAGGCATTGCATCTATTGAGGAGCTGTGCTAATCCCACTGCAGTTATGGTTTGCTTCTTGTTTTGTACTCTACATATAACCAGTCATTCCTTCTAACTTACCTTGTTCTCTGCCTTCTACTTCCTCTGTGTTCATATTCCAGGGTTCTTTATTCTGTTCAAGGTAGGTGACTAGCTCTGGTTTTGACACAGAAAGGCCTGTGAATTAGAACAGACATAAGATAATTTATTTACATGATGGGCACCAGAGTTGGATTCTAGTAGAAGTTGTATTCAGTGGCTATGAAGTTACATAAGGTTAGACTCAGTAGTGAATTCTTATTAGTACATATTTGACATTAAGAAATCCATAATTTTAATTGTGTATGCATTCAACTTTCCTTATATTACCCCATTACATAAATAAATCTGTGGGAACCATACTGTATTTACACATATTTGCCACTGAATGACTGCCGAAAAAACCAATTTGGGATTGAAGGGAGTACTTGCTAGATTAAAAGACCATTTAGAATAAGAAAATTCTCAACAAATAATACACTCACCAGTATCTAGTAATAATTGGGAGCCAGGATTCACTAATAGAAAACAACTCAAGTACTAATATGTTAGTAGATATTCCTAGGTCTAAGCAGCAATTAGGAAAGAATTTATTCTCACCTACAGAAACCAGGTTGCTGTAGTTCTCCAACATGACCTCTCTGTACAAATCCCTCTGAGATGTGTCCAGGCATTTCCATTCTTCCTTGGAGAAATTGATGGCCACATCCCTGAATGTCAACGGACTCTGAGGTGAAAATTCAATATTCCTTTGTTATTATGGTTTGAGTCTTTATTTGTCCCAGATAAAGAATATTTAAGTAAAGAACTCTCTGTTATCAGTAATCAATCTACAATTTTTAAATGTTGTATATTAAAAGGGAGGGTGTTGTGACTTTCATGAGATCAAAGTGCCCAGAATCTAAACATATCATGAAATATGTTTCTTTTATCCTAGATAAATAATGTCTGAAATTGTCCTCAGTAGGAATTCAGTTTCAATATTTGTCTTTAATATCATAAAATTTTTAAATATTTCAGATCATGAACTCATGTAGAAAAGTGATACTGGAAAATAAAAGAGGCAAGAAAGAGTGGAAATCAGGATATAGAACAGAAATTATAGTTATAATAAAGAATTTAGATTAAAATATAAAAAACACAAAAATATGGTTTTCCAGAATGAGTGACTATAGTGAAAGTTGAGAGCACTGCAGATAAAGCATTTATGTATAGAATGTCATCAACCAGTCCCATCCTTGTGCCTACCTTTTCCTGAGAACAAGCCATCTGTTCTTCACCTTTCTTATGGATTCTGTCAAGAAGTTTATTTAACAGTTTCAGCTTTCTGATGCTATTCTGTGTGCGAAGGCAGCAGCACCTGCATTCCATGCTACCACACTCAGAGCCCCCACTTACTGGCTTTTGCCACAGTAGAGGTGCAGAAACCATGAATTTTTACGGACAGGTTAAAACTTAGTTTCTCTTTTCCTGCTTTGGGTGAGTCCATTATTCCTTCAAATCATGGAAATCTCTAAAACCTGGATATGTGGCTTCTGCACCTTGTTTTATACTGTGCATAGACATTTTAAATTGAGTCTAAACACAGCAGTAAAAAGTTGTAGTGACCATTCCTCTCATTCCATTTCCCTGAGATGGTTAATTAAAAAATAACTGACAGCTGTATTGGAAACAGCAGACAGAATCTGAGGGGTAGCCACAGCTAAAAATATTTCTCACACTGGGTAAGTAATATATTTTTCTACAGGCCCAGCAGGAAATTGATACCACACCAGTGTCTCCAATGAAGCAGTCCTTTTAATTTCTATGATCTATCCTTAAATTTCACCATTTTACAATTTTGCAGTGAGACAAGTGATTAGAATCTCTCTTTAGTATATTTTAAACAGTGAAAAAGCTTCTTTTGGATTCACTTGAAAATGGTATATCTAAATAATTGCATCCCTGCACCCAGTTTAATACTTTTGATTGTTAATGAAGGCACTTCATCTCCAACCACCTAAATTTTTCACTTTTAAGACTTTTTTACTATTTGTGAAATCAACATGAATATAAGTACACTTTGCCTACCAGTTCTTCATTAGTTTGTTATTTAAAAAAGTGTACTATATAACCATAGCATGTAAAATTGCATCATCTCTCAGGGGAGTGATTATAAGCAGATGTAAGAACAACTAAGGGGCATTGCAAGTTAATGGTAAGGGTAGTAGGTAGCAAAGAGAAATGATGGAATAGACTCTCTGAATCAATTCACAAAATAAGAACAGAAAACAGAAGAAAAGCTGCATCATAGGATAACTTAATATGAACTTACTCCTGGCAAATTTGATTTGGAAGTTTGTATTTCATTTGGACACTTCATCTTATTATATAACACAGTATACTTTCATAGCAATACTGCTTTAAACATTATCCATTGACAGGAAGAAATTCCATTCTTTTTCATAGTGCCTCTTTCTCAGAACAGTCTATAATTAACAAACAGATACGTGAGTATCTATTTGAAAGAAGCCACCATGGAATATCTTCTTTCTCATTCATATAACTTGACTCAATACCATTTTCAGTAGGACAAGTGAATGCATATATATTTATATATCAAATGAATATACTGTGTATTAATGCAGAGAATATATTTTGAAAACATAAAGTGAGAAAGCAGCAACACACTCATGTGACATGCATTCAAAAAATTTACCTTGACAACTGCATCAGAAATAAAAAAAAATCCTTGTAAAAACTGTGAGGTAATGTAAATGCTTGTGATCACCACAAAAGAAGCTTTTGTAGAACAGGCAAGAAATCTCACCTCCATACATACATTTACCTGAGAAAAAGCCATCTCTCTTTTCCCTTCTGTCTGGATCCTCTCAGCAAACTTTATCTCAAAGTTTCACCTTCCTGATAATATATTGGATTTTTAGAAAAAAATGCCTTGTATACCTTCTTCTACACTAAGAGATTGGAAGGAGGATCAAAATGCTCACTCTCTGTACTTTACTGGAACAGAGAAATAGAACAACATGGGCTCCCAGAGGCAGACAAAACTTTCATGCATTCAGTTAGGTAGACTGGCCAGCATGAATAACTTTAGTACAGACCTGGCTACATGGTTAAATTGACTCATTAGAGCTAGCAGAATCAGGTGGGGATTTGAAATTGAAGCTTAGCACAGCTGACATCGAGAAGCACTGAGGAAACTCACATTCTCTTTCTCTGAGGTGGTTGATTAAGGTTGATTAAAATGAGGCTTCCATAGAGGATAACACACAGTATCTCTGGGGTATCTCAGATGAAAGTAATTCTTCAACTGGGTAAAAAAAAAATCTAGTTACTTGTGTACAAGAAGCATGAAGGCAATGTATTCCCCTCTAAAGTCTCCAATGACTTTTCCCATTGGTTACCATAATACAATTTATAATATTAAGAATCTGCAACTTTGCCATGAGAACCATGATTAAAACTTTTCACAGAGTTATTTTCACAATAACATCAGTTCACCCAGGATCACTGTTAAGTAATTATGGGTGAAAAATGAGGAGATGGGTGCTGGTGGTGCATGCCTTTAATCCCAGGATTCAGGAGGCAGAGGCTAGTGAATCCCTGTATGTTCAAGGACAGCCTGGTCCACAAAGTGAGTTCCAGGACAGGGGCCAAAAACAACACAGAGAAACCCTGTCTTGAAAAATCAAAAAAGAAAGAAAGAAAGAAAAGAGGAATTGAAGAAAAATCACAAGAAACAAGTGGTATTTTTAAATTATGTGAGTCCCTTAGAACCCTCTAATTCCTTAAGTTTTAAGTGAAAAACACTGAATTCCATCTTTTAACAATATTTTTGGCAATTTTAACATATATTGATGGTTACAAAATGCCCTCCTACATAAGGCTGATTTGCAAAACAGGACTTTATTAATTTAATTATAAGAGGAATTCATGGAACACTCCCTGGAAGTGGCATTGAATACATAGAAATCTGCACACGTGGTCAGTTTATTTTTGATTTCTACATAGTTGCATATTAATTACTCAAACACCCCATTAACGTTTGGAATTAAGTAAACTAAATTTTGTTGTTTTTTATTTGTTTATTTCTTGCACTAATATAAGGCATTTCCTAGAATCAGTGCTTTATGACATATATGTCATTTTGCAGATATGAAGAATGCACAGGAACTCCATAGTGTTTAAATTTCCATATTCAATTTTCAGTTCCTACAACCTATGCATATTTTTTCAATTGAATTCTAATGAACACCAATTCCTCTCATTAGAAGGAAAGTCATAATTTTATAGTTCCTAAGCAGGATTAAAGAGAAACTACTCCTAAACTGAAGAAGATGCGATGACTTTCTTTGAATACAAAATTCTGCAGCGTAACTAAATGCTTTATAAATGAATAAACCTCTCACCACCATCCAGACATGTATATCAACACTCTGCAGAAAGAAAAGAGATTGAAATTATGAGTAAGAGGAAGAAAATATAACTCGGGGTAGAATTAAATGCAATCAATTTAGAGAAATAGACAGAAGCATAAGGATGACAAATAATACAAACTATGTGCTGCTCCTTACTCATGGTGAGCATAACAAAACTACTATGATAATTTGTCTGTGTTTTCTCAGTAATTTATTTGTTAACTTCATGCAGACTAATAGCTTCCAGCAAGATAAATCTGATATCTGAATTATATGGATATTAGAATCATGGTGTCATCTAGTCTCTGAGTATACTGTATCAATTCTTCACCTGCAGAAGGAACATGAGACTCACTGAGATTAGGAGAGGAATCTGCCTGGGCAGTGAAAGATAACTTTTTTAACCATGCTTTTACAACTAGATTCTATAATAAAGATTTTTATTTTAAGATCAAGGAGAATACATGTCTGGCACAATTTGACTGGCTGTGTTGTCCTGAAACAGGCACATTTCCATTCATGGATGTAATTCAGGGAAACACTCTGAGAGCATGACAAACATATGCTCCACTAGGCTTTAGTTAAATGCTGTCTTTATATACTAATTAACTGGGATCTCCACATTGGTAAGACTGGAATTAGAAGTCATTTCTAATACAGGAATTATCTATTCATCATAAATCCTTCCTCCCTTTTCCCTTTAAGTTTCTTTTTATTGATGGCTCCAAATATTACTTCTCTGAGGAAAGGAAAAAAAGTCATCTGAATTTGATTTCAGTACATTGGAAACAAAAACCTTGGTGTATTATACTGGAAATTTTAATAAAAAAGAACAAAATTCCTGTGTGCCTACCTGTAAATAAGATTGCCCATGATTAAAATTAGAAACATCGTAAAGCAGGTATGCAGTGAGCAGTCTTACATTTTCAAGCGTGTAATTCAGTGTAGAAACCTACCAGTTCCTTGTACCTTAGTATTCAATTACTACACTTAATAGATACAATTAAGAGAAAACCAAGTATGGTTGACATAATGGTTCCATAATGGTACTTCTCCTTAACATGTGAGAAAGTCTTTTGTCATTCAGAACCAATGTTTTCTAAAGACAGAGCTAACTCCCTTCACACTGCAGCAATGTGCTATATCACAGAAACACACCACACAAACCTGTGTACATGCAACATCAATAAAACAGAAGCCCTATACACTATTCTATACTGTTGAATTATTGTACTGATGGAGCCCTCTGCTTACCTGCATAGTTGTGATCTATAATATCTGTTATCTTGTGAAAAATCCTCCATTTTTATTCAGGTCTTTGAATATGACTTCCAATCTTGATCATACCCAATTCACAATGTAACCATTAGAAACAGAGAGGACAGCATAAGTTATGGAAAGTCAGTTGATCTTGGCTGTGTTTCACACACTTTCCAGTCATGATCAGTAAAAAAGTCTAATAAAGTTCACAAGATCCATACTCATAGGAGAACTGGCATTGCATGAGAAAAACCACACAACACACACTGGACCCTCAAATAACTGCTTGATGATATCACAGCTGTTTAGAGGAAAAACAACTCTGTGCAAAAATAAGGTAACCAAAATATTAATAATCAGAGCAGAATGATCATCTATTTTATGAACATAGAGATAAATTTGAGGGACACAAAACAGAAAATTATAAAATGGAATAGACACAATTGAGGGAGGCAGTAGTATAACCTGAGAGAACTCTCATCCAATGTTAGGGACCAAGATGTCAGGAACCAAACATGAACCATAGAAAGTACTAGCTAGACAAAGAACAACTCATAAGCCCCTTCCCAGAGCAGTAACCAGAGGCCTCCCAAGATAAGAGAACATCCCATAGTCAGGTGCCATGACAACCGAATGTAAAGAGCATTCCAGGGTCAGGCAGCCTAGCAACAGAATAAACTGCCCCTGACCAGTGACCTTAGCCGAAGTCTTGCAGTTGCACTATCTGCCTCACACATCTTGCACCCCTTCCATGTTCTACATGCCCCTTTTCCCTTTCCCTCCTTCCTGCCACTTCCCCCCCTTATGCTATATAAGCCATGTGGAGAAAAATAAAGATTGGCGGCTTGATCAGAATACCGTCTTGCTGTCCGTCTCTTTGTGTCGCCCTGTCTTTTCATTCTCTCGCACAGGTGGGTGGCCCCGTTGACACCCTGCTGGCTGGGGCATCTGGCGCCCAACGTGGGGCTCGACCCTTGCCTCTTCGGGAGTTGAACGTCCTTCTCCAGGAAAGTCCAGACGTCTGGTGGAGATTTAAAGTGATCACCTGTCGAGACCACCCTACTCAGCGTCCTGGTGATCTGGGGGAAAGCGAGAAGGACAAGGTGAGTCTGAGCTATAGACTTTGCCATGGGACAGGGAACTTCTTCTCATGATTTGTTAGTAAAGGGCGTTAAAGACGCCCTCCATACACGAGGGATAAGGGTTCGTAAAAAAGACCTCAACAAATTCTTTAGTCACTTAGAGGACTGTTGTCCTTGGTTCCCCCAAGAAGGAACAATTGATAAAAACCGTTGGAAAAAGGTGGGCGACTACCTTAGGGACCACTACCGAGCCTTTGGCCCAGATAAAGTCCCTGTGATAACCTTTTCCTATTGGAACCTTGTTAATGATATTCTCAGGATCCAAAGGACCTCCCTCTCCCCTGACATTGAGTCGGTTATTTCTCAGGGAGAAAAAGTCATGAAAGAACAGTCTTGCCCCCCCTCTTGCGCTGATACACATCCTCCCCACCCCCCCACCCCCGACCCCCTTCATGAGCACCCTCTATACAGGAGATTAAAAATATGGAAGAAGGAGTCCAATCACCCCCACCTCAGTCTATTTACCCCTCCCTCCAGGGTCTTGATCCAGCCCCCCTTAACGCTGGCGATGAGGCCGGTCTAAAAAAGGAGGCCGCCAACTTGGCCCCCTTAACCTCCCTCTCACAAAATCCACCCCCAACAAAGATAACATATAATCTTACTCAGCCCCCTCCTTATGATGCCCCCCTCACTGCCCCCTTCTGTGCCCTAGTCGTTGAGGCCCCTGCGGGTTCACTGCCAGCGCTCCCAATGCCAACCCCCGATGATCCAGAAATCCCCTCTAATCTCATAACAGAGTTACAGCGCCTACAGGGCATACTTCGGGCCGGTAGACAACACCTGGCCCTTCTAAAGGAATTATGCTCCCTTGATCAGGAGCTCTCTGACCTTGCCCTGGGAACTCCAAAGTCTCGGCCACCGCACATCCCCTTGATTAAAAAACCTCTGCCACAGCCAGTCTTGGCTTTTTCCGTTACCCGAAACCAGGCGAGTGGATCGGATCCACCAAATCTGCCTGAGATGGAGGAGTTGCCTCCCCTTGAAGAGGAGGAGGGAGAGACCCCTCACGAAGAGGAGCCCCTAGTTACAGGCTCCAGGGCCGATCAGGGGCCCCCACCCGGGTAGTCTTACCAAAAACTTAGCTTTCGCCTTGTTGAGCGACTTAAATCAGCCTGTGCTCAGTATGGCCCCACGGCTCCCTTTACCCTTGCATTGCTTGAAAACCAGATTGAGGCTTGGCTTACACCAAATGATTGGTATTTTTTGGCCCGTGCTGCACTGTCTGGGGGAGATTTTGTCTTATGGAAAACTGACTTTTCAGAAAACTGCCATGAGACGGCCCAGCGCAACGCTGATAACCCTTCCTCAAAACATTGGACCATTAATAAACTTCTTGGCAAAACTCCTTATGACAAAAACGAGGTTCAAGCCACTTTTCCACCCGGCTTATTGTCCCAGATTCAGGTTGCTGGCCTTCGAGCCTAGAAGCGGCTTCCCCAAAAAGGCACCGCTACCACCTCATTGACCAAGGTGCGTCAAGGACCAGATGAGCCCTATATTGATTTTATATCTCGTCTAAATGACGCTGCTGAGCACCTCCTGGGCTCAGGAGAAAGCGAGAGTACATTTGTTAAACACCTCGCCTTTGAAAATGCAAACTCAGCCTGTCAGGAGGTCCTTCGCCCCTACAGAGATAGGTTTCCCCTTTCTGAATACGTCTGCCTTTGTGCGGGAGTTGGCTCCGCCCACACCATCAGTCTGGCTATTGGTGCAGCCCTAAAGTCAATGGGCACCGAAGAATTAAGATTCCAACAATGTCGCCTTTGTTTCTCCTGTAAACAACCGGGACATTTTGCGAGGGAATGCCCCAAGCGGATCCCTGCCCCCTCAGGGGGCACAGCCACAGTGCCCCAGCTTGGTGTCACCACTCGGCCACTACCAACCACCCCATGTCCTAGATGTGGCCAAGGTTTTCATTGGGCAAGGGAATGTAAATCTAAAACCGATGTTCATGGTCGCCCGCTCCCTCCCTGCCCGCTCCCTCCCCGCCTGTCGGGAAACTTTCTTCAGGGCCAGCCCCTGGCCCCTCTGCTCCAGGGAGTGCTCCATGGGGCTTCGCAGGCCACCCACAACTGTCTGCTCCCTCTAACGGGCAACTCCAGGCAGTGTAGGACTGGACCTCTGTGCTGCCACCGACACAATACTAGATCCATTACAGGGCCCCCAGGTCATCCCTACTGGGATTTGGGGCCCCCTGGCCCCAGATACCCATGCCCTTATCTTTGGCCGTGCCTCTTCCACCTTAAAAGGTGTCCAGATCTACCCCGGAATTATTGATAATTACTATACAGGAGAGATTAAGATTTTGGCCCTAGCACTCCAGGGTCTTGTTGCCATCTCCCATGGCACCTGCCTTGCTCGCCTGGTTACTTTCCCTGCACTTTCCTCTGACAACCCCATTCAGTCCACCCAGCCCCAAGGAGCTGCTCAGATTGGCTCATCAGAGGCTTATTGGGTTCAGCCTATTTCTCACTCTCAACCCACACTTACCCTGAAACTAGATGGTAAAAAATTTCAGGGGATACTAGCGCTGATGCCACTGTAATCTCCCAAGACCATTGGCCCACCTCTTGGCCTCTTACCCCCTCCCTCACAGACCTCAAGGGCATAGGTCAATCCAGTAACACCCTCCAATCCTCTAAAGTCCTGGCCTGGACAGATGAAGAGGGTAATCAGGGTACTGTCACCCCCTTTGTGGTCCCTGGGCTCCCTGTCAACCTTTGGGGTCGAGATATTCTCTCCCAAATGAAGGTCATCCTCTGTAGCCCAAATGAGGTGGTTACCCAACAAATGTTAGGCATGGGCTTCATCCCAGGAATGGGTCTCAGTAAACTTCAACAGGGCCAAACCCAACCCGTCACTCCCACTAATAAAACAGATAGACTCGGTCTGGGCTTTGAGGGTTTTTAATTGAGGCCACTGCTCCCCCTGTACACCATGCAGATAAAATCACTTGGCATACCCAAGAACCTGTATGGGTAGACCAGTGGCCTCTGCCACAAGAAAAACTACAGGCGGCAGAGATGTTGGTACAGGAACAGCTCGCTGCCGGTCATATTGAACCATCCAATTCCCCCTGGAATATGCCCATCTTTGTCATAAAGAAAAAATCTGGAAAATGGAGACTCCTCCAAGACCTGCGAGCCATTAGTAAGGTTATGCAGCCCATGGGTGCCCTCCAACCAGGCATGCCCTCACCCATTGCCATCCCCAAGGCCTATCATAAAATGGTTATTGATTTAAAAGATTGCTTCTTTACCATTCCCCTACACCCTGATGATCGAGCTTATTTTGCCTTTAGCCTCCCTTGGGTTAATTTTCAGGGCCCCATGCTCCGTTTTCATTGGTGCATCTTACCCCAGGGGATGGCAAATAGCCCAACTCTCTGCCAAAAGTTCGTGTCCCAGGCAATCGATCCCATACTCGAAAAATGGCCCTCTACTTATATCTTGCATTACATGGATGACCTTCTTTTGGCTGCCCCTACCTCCTCCATTCTAGAAGCAACTTTCCAAGATCTGTCACAGACTCTTTGTGCTGCTGGCTTACAGCTTGCCCCTGATAAGATCCAGCGCTCTGAGCCCTTTAGTTATCTGGGACTTGAATTACATGCCAATCGAGTCTTGGTCCTGTGCATCCAGCTGTGCACAGATAACCTTACCACCCTTAATGATTTTCAAAAACTTCTCAGGGACATTCAATGGCTATGGCCATACCTAAAACTCCCTACTGCTGATCTTCTACCCCTCTATGACATTCTTCGGGGCCCCAGTGAGCCCACCTCCCCCCCCCCGTCAATTGACCCCAGCTGCTCACAAGGCTCTATCTTTAATCACCAAGGCCATTTCCTCCCAAGCCTCTTTTCAGATTGATTATTCCCTCCCGCTGGTTTTTGTTGTCTTATCCACTCCCCATGTGCCCACAGGGGTCCTTTGGCAGAGTTCCCCTTCTACCTTAAGGGCCCAGGATAAACTCAAGGGTCATTCCCTTTTATGGATTCATATGCCTGCCAGTCATACTAAAGTCATTCCCAACTATCCCCAACTTGTTTCTTCCCTAATCATGTGTGGCCGCCAGACCTCACGTCAGATTTTTGGTAAGGACCACGATTCCATCTTAACCCCCTACACCCGCGAACAAACTCAATTTTTGTTTCAGACACTGGATTGTTGGGGTGTTGCCTTTTCAGGGTTCCTGGGCCTTCTTGACAATCACCTGCCCGATGACCCAGTCCTTCATTTTGCATCCACTCATCCCTTTATTTTCCCAAAAGTCATTTTCCCTAGCCCCTTGCCAGAGGCCCCAACCGTTTTTACAGATGGGTCAGCCAATGACACTGCAGCTTATGCCTTTCAAGGTCGCTCGTTTCCCTTCCCTTCGCCCTTTCATTCAGCTCAGCTGGTTGAACTTTTTGCTGTTTTACAGGTTTTTCAGAATTTCCATGATTCCCCCCTTAACATTTACACTGATAGTGCATATATCGCTCATTGGATACAGCTTCTTGATACAGCCCCCTTCATTAAGCCCACCTCTAATGCCACTCCCCTTTTCACTCAAATTCAACAAAAACTTAGAGAACGCTCCCATGCTGTTTTCATTGGCCACATTCCTGCTCACGGGGAGCTTCCTGGACCCCTCTCGGAGGGAAATGCTTTGGCAGATAAAGCCACTCAACAGGTTTTTCCAGTGCTGCAGGAGCCCATCCTGTAGGCTTCTCACGCCCACCGCCTTCACCATCTTAATGCCAAAACCCTTCGATTAAAGTTCAAAATCACAAAAGAACAAGCTAGAGACATAGTAAATCAATGCCCTTCTTGTGTAGTTTCCCATCCTGTCACCCATGGTGGAGTTAACTCCCGAGGGCTCTTGCCTAATATGATCTGGCAAATGGATGTTACACATGTTCCCGACTTTGGTAGACAAAAATATCTCCATGTTTCTGTTCATACGTTCAGCGGTTTTATTTTTCCCTCCCCTCATACTGGTGAGGCCGTCAAGGATGTTATTGCTCACCTCCTGGTCTGCTTTTCTACTTTGGGTGTCCCAAAACACATAAAAATGGACAATGGCCCGGCCTACACCAGTGGAGGACTTAAACGGTTCCTCCAACAATTTGAGATCTCTCACACTGTTGGTATTCCTTATAACCCTCAAGGTCAGGGCATTGTAGAACGAGCCCACCAGACCTTAAAAACATGGCTCTCTCGATTAAAGATGTCCGAGCTTTCCTTTGTCTCCCCCTGAGACCGCCTGAGCCATGCTCTCTTTGTCCTTAACTTCCTCACCCTGGATGGTGAAGGTTGATCAGCGGCTGACCGTCATTGGTGCCCCTCAGTAGACGCCAGTCACCCTTTGGCCATGTGGCGAGAGCCCCTTACAGGCGTTTGGAATGGTCCAGATCCTGTACTTATCTGGGGCCATGGCTCTGCTTACATCCTTGATCAGGCACATGATGCCCCATGCTGGCTACCTGAGCGCCCGGTCCGATCTGTAAATTTACCTAACATTCCCAGGGGACAGGCTGCTCCCCCTGAGGACTCTCCTTCTTCTCTTTCAGATGCTAAAGCTACCATCAAAGACTGAGACCTCAAAGAGATGGAGATCACCCACGAAGCTGCCCATTGAGAGTCAGCTGGCTGCCTGGGGTCTCATACTCCTCCTCCTGAGCCACAGCCTCTCTAGCCCATCACAAAACACCAAATGCCACCAGCCCCTAAACCATACCTGGCAGGTACTGATGGAGTGACAGGATATCATCTGGCAAACCTCCCTAGTCACCCCTGGCCCTTGGTGGCCAGACCTGTTTCCGGACCTCTGTAAGCTCGCATCAGGCTCTACGGCCCCTTGGGGTCTAGAAAACGACTCCCCGCCTCCCCACACACTGCCTAACTGCCCCCTACAGGCCCGTGCCCCGCCTGGATATAGCAATGCCTTCCTTCACTCCCACCTCACTAGGCCCACCCTCTATGTCTGCCCTGGTTACCATCGTCCCTGCTCAAGTCATTACACCTGTGGTGGTCGCCCTGAGCACCATTGCAAGGCCTGGGGCAGTGAAACCACTGGTGATACATACTGGGGCCCTTCCTCATCCTGGGACCTTATAACTGTTAGGGCCAATTACTCCCGCCCTAAGAATCCCTGGACTATTAGACCTGAATGCATTAATTCATGGTGTCATCCTCTTAGGATCCAATTTACTGACCCCGGAAAGAAGGCTACCAATTGGGAGCGGGGCTACGAATGGTGCCTCTTACTCTACCAAGATGGCCATAATTCAGGTGTCATCTTCATCAAACTTTTAAAACAGCCTGTTAATTCCCCTAATGCTGTTGCCATCGGTCCCAACTCTTTTCTTGGCAACAATGATTTTCCTACAACCAATATATCTCAGACATCCATGGGTTTTTCTCCCACCTTCCCACCTCCCCCACCAACTACCAAAGATATGATTACCACTCTGATCACAAAAACCTAACATGTACTTAATACCTCCAAGCCCGATTTGGTTGACTCCTGCTGGCTTTGCTATCATTCTGCCCCACCATTTTATGAAGGAGTGGCTGTTGATTTAGATTTCTCCCTAACCACTGACCCACATGATTGTCGCTGGCAACAGCCACCCACATCTCGCCTTACACTCTCCCAAGTTATGGGCTCAGGCCGCAGCCTTGTCACCCAAGGCGCTATCATTCCTTCTGTTTATCAAGCACTTTGCAATGTCACAGACAACCTAAGTACTTCCCGTATGTATGGATATCTTCTCCCTGCCAATGATACTTGGTGGGCCTGTACTGATGGCCTAACACCATGCATTTCTCTTCATTTAAATAATCCCTCTGCCCCCTTATTTTGCATATTGGTTCAGCTTATCCCTAGGCTAACCTATTATTCTCCAGAGCAATTCTCCAGAAAATGGGAAGAGAAGACTCTGGCAGAGACAGCTGCCCTCACAACCCCCCCCCCATCGCTCAAAAAGGGAGCCTGTGACTGCAGTCACTTTAGCCGTCCTCCTGGGGGTGGGGGCTGCAGGGGCCGGTACAGGCATAGCCTCCCTGGTCTTATCTAATCAACATTATTCAGAGCTTAGAATTTCCATAGATGAAGATATAGCACAGCTTGAGCTAGGCATTTCCACCCTTGAATCCTCTCTCACCTCCGTTTCAGAGGTGGTGCTCCAAAACCACCGAGGGTTTGACCTCCTCTTTTTACAGTAAGGAGGCCTCTGTGCTGCTCTTAATGAAGAGTTTTGCTTCTATACTGATCACACAGGAGTAGCAAGAGATAACATGGCTAAGGTCTGTGAAGGCCTAGAGAAGTGCAAAAAAGAAAGGGACCAAGAGCTAGGCTGGTTCCAAAATTGGTTCTCTGCATCTCCCTGGCTAAGCACCCTCCTGCTGTCCCTCCTGGGACCCTTGATTGGCCTCATTCTTGTCTTGACAGTCGGCCCTTGGGCTTTGTCTCGACTAACTCAATTTGTGCACAGTCAGCTGGTTGAACTTCAGACAAAACAAATTCAGGTTCATTACCATCACATTGACCTCCGTGAACGTGGTCTCAATGAACCAGATACAGACTCCATATCAGCACAGAGCCCTCTGCCCAGGGGAGGATGCACCTGTGCCTGAGAGCTGGAGCCCACTGCTTAGGGGATTGAGGGTGCAGCTGGGACTGCAGAAGGCAGGGAGACTAAATTGCTCCACCATCCTGGGTGCCTTGGATGACATGCTCTATTGCACGGCGGTTATGCAGACCCTATACTCTTCCCTCCTGGATTAAAACCCACCCCCTGTAAAAAAAACTGCATCGTTCCAGCTTCCTTCAGGACATGTGGGGACGCCTACATGAACCGATTGATTAACAAAAGAACTCAAACTCAACAGGGATGGAGCCTCTGTCACCCCTCCCCATCATGGCAAAAGATTTGGGCCTCCTTTCTTTGTTTTGCTATATGTATAGAAGGGGGAGATGTTAGGGACCAAGATGTCAGGAACTAAACAAGAACCATGGAAAGTACTAGCTAGACCAAAGAACAACTCATAAGCCCCTTCCCAGAGCAGTAACCAGAGGCCTCCAAAGATAAGAGAACATCCCACAATCAGGTGCCATGACAACCGAAGTAAAGAGCATTCCAGGGTCAGGTAGCCTAGCAACAGAATAAACTGCCCCTGACCAGTGACCTTAGCTGACATCTCGAAGTTGCACTATCTGCCTCACACGTCTTGCACCCATTCCCTGTTCTACATGCCCCTTTTCCCTTTCGCTCCTTCCTGTCCCTTCCTCCCTTATGCTATATAAGCCATGCGGAGAAAAATAAAGATTGGCGGCTTGATCAGAATTCTGTCTTGCTGTTCATCTCTTTGTGTCGCCCTGTCCTTTCATTCTCTCCCACAGGTGGGTTGCCCCTCCTTGACACCCCGCTGGCCGGGGCAATTCCCCACAGATACTTCCTCTAAGCATCTGAACTACATATCCCACACATCATTTTTCTATGACATAAGAACTTCATTTTCCATATTGCTTTTTTCTATGTGATCAGTACTACAATTCCCACAGTGTCATTCTCTACTTAATCAGAACTATATTTCCCACTGTGTCTTTCTCTCTCATCAGAACTACATTTCCCACAGCTCTTTTTTCTATGATATCAGAACTTTATTTCCCACAGTGTCTTTCTCTGTTTTATCAGACTGACATTAATGACAATTCCTTTTATACTGTCATCTGAACTACAATTGCCACCCTTCCTTGAACTACATATATCACAGTTCCTTCCTCTATGTCATCATAACAACATTACCCACAGTACGTTTCTCTGTGTTACCAGAACTACATTACCCAGAGTGCTTTTTTCTGTTTTATAATAACCACATCATACAGGGCCTTTCTCTACATCATTAGTACTACTTTTCCCCACAGTTCCTTTCTATATGTCACAGAAATATATTTCCCACATTGCCTTTCACCTTTTCATCATAATGACATTTCCTACAGTGCATTTTTCTATATCTTCATAACTACATTACCCACTGTTCCTTTTTTTCATGGCATCACAACTTCATTTTTCCAATTCCTTTCACTACGTCATCACAGATTATTTTTGTGTCATCCCAAAGACATTTTCTACAGTGTCTTTCTCTTTGTCTTCAGAACTTTCTTTCCCACACTGCCTTTCTCTATATCATGAAAATGACATTTTCCATAATTCTTTTTTCTAAGTCTTCATTACTACATTTCCCACAGTTCCTTTATCTACATCATCAGTACTACATTTCCCACAATTCCTTTCTCTACTTCAGCATAACTATACTTCACACAGTGATTATCTCTATGTCATCAGAACTACACTTCCCACAGTGCCTTTCTCTGCTTCATCACAACTACATTTCCACTGTGCCTTTCTTGGTGTCATTAGAACTAATTGACCACAAAGCCTTTCTCTAAGTCACAGAAGTACATTTTTCACAGTGACTTTCTTCATCTCATCAGAGCTTCATTTCCCACAGTGCCTTTCTCTAAGTCAAAGAACTAAATTTCCCTCAGTGCCTTTTTCAATATCATCAGAACTACATTTCCCACAATGTCTCTTCCAGTGTCATCAGAGCTACATTTGCCAAAGTTCCTTTATTTAAATCATCATAACTACATTTCCCACAGTTTCTTTCTCTTTGAAATCAGAACTACATTTCCCACACTTCATTTCTGTATGAAAACAGAACTACATTTCCCACAGTATCATTTTCAGCATCATCAAAACAACATTTCCTAAAGTTCCTTTCTCTACATCATCGGAACAACATTACCCACAGTGCCTTTCTCTGGTTCATCAAAATCACAGCTTACAGGGCATTTCTCTTTATCAATAGAGCATATTTTTTCACAGTGACTGTCACTATGACTTCAGAACTACATTTCCCACAGTGCCTTTATCTATGACATCATAAATATATTTCCGAGAGTTCCTTTCTCTGTGCCAACAGAACTACATTTCCCACAGTAACTGTCTGTGTGACATCAGAACTACATTTCCCACTGTGCTTTTCTCTGTGTCATCATAAGTAAACTTTCCAGAGTTCCTTTCTCTATATTCTCAGAACAATGTTTTCCACAGTGCCTTTCTCTATGCCATCAGAACTAAATTTCCCACAGTGCCTTTCTCTTTGACATCAGAACTACATTTACCATAGTGCCTTTCTCTGCTTCATCATATCGACATTTGCCAAAGTTACTTTATTTACATCACCAGAACTACATTTCCCACAGTTCATTTATCTACATCATCAGAACTACATTTCCCACACTTCTTTTCTCTATGTCAGAGTACTACATTTTTCAGTTTCTTTATGTCATTAGAACTCCTTTCTCCATCTCATCAGAACTGTATTACCCAAAGTTCCTTTCACTATGTCATCAGAACTACATTTCCCACAGTGTCTTTCTCAGTGTCCTCTGAAATATATTTCCCATAGTGGCCTGTTTCTATGACAACAGAACAACATATCCCACACTTCCATTCACCATGTCATGAGAAGTACTTTGTCCACAGTAACTTTCTGCTTGTTATCATAACTATATTTCCCACTGTTTCTTTCTCTATGTCCTCAGAACTACATTTCCCACAGTGCCTTTCTGTATGTGACAGAACTACATTTTGCCCAGTGCCATTGTCTGCTTCATCAGACTGATATTTCTCAACATGGCTTTCTCTCTGTCATCAGAACTGTATTTCCCACAGAGCCTTTTCCTATGTCATTAGAACTACATTTCCAACACTGCCTTTCTCTGCCTCAACAGAACTACATTTCCCACAATTCTTTTATTTTCATCATCAGAACTGCATTTCCCACACTTCCTTTTTCTATGTAATTAGAACTACATTTCCGACAGAGCCTTTTTGTGCGTCATCAGAACTACATTTCCCACAGTGTCTTTCATTATGCCATAAGAACTACATTTCCCACATTGTCTTTCTCTATGTAATCAACACCCCTTTTCCAATAGTGTCTTCATCTAGGTCATCAGAACATCATTTCCCACAGTTCCTTTATCTACCTCACCAGAACTACATTTTCCACAGTTCCATTCACCCCGTCATCAGAACATCATTTCCCACAGTGCCATTCTCTGCTTCATCAGAACTCCACTTTCCAAAGTACTTTTCTGTATATTATCATAAATATATTTCCCATAGTGACTTCCACTTCTTCATCATGACTACATATTCCAAAGTTCCTTTATTTACAATAACAGAGCTACATTTCTCACAGTGCCTTCTCTGTGTCCCCAAAACTATATTTCCCAAGGTGACTTTTTCCATGTCATCACAATTACATTTCACACAGTCCCTTTCTCTGTGGCACCAGAAATACATAAAAGTCTCATATACAAAATATACATATTAAAATGAAGATATCAGGTAATAAAACAAATATTGTCACCTGATAAAGTTCTAATAACCAAAGTATATATATACTGATATCAAAAAATTAGAAAAAACCAAATTCTCACTGGTAGGTCTAAGATAGAAATTAAACATATTGAATGGAATAAATTAGAAAAAACCAAAAATTCTCTTCAGTAATGGTCCAATATCCAAAATATACTTATTAAACACAAGAAATCAGATAAATAGAACAAAAACGCACATCTGATAATAGTGTCATATCCAAAATATACACAGTGGATATAATTAGTTAAATAAAACAAAAATTCTCACCTGATAAAGGCCTAATATCAGATATATTGTCATTTTTTTCCTCTGCTGAGTAGTACTCCATTGTGTATAAGTACCATATTTTATTTATTCTTCAGTTGAAGGGCATCTAGGTTGTTTCCAGCTTCTGGCTATTACAAACAATGCTGCTACAAACATAGCTGAGCATGTGCCCTTGTGGTATGATTGAGCATTCTTTGGGTATATGTATGTAATCACTCATAAGTTGATACTTGATGTAAAGCAAATGATAACCAGACTGCAACTCACAACTTCAGGGAGGCCACCTAGTAAAGAGGACCCTGAGAAAGACACAGGAATTGCCCAGTGACAGACAAATAGATGAGATCTACATGAGGAAACCCATACAGATAGCTGGGGGTGGGAGAGGGTGAAGGACAAGGGTCGGGGTAAAGAGCTTAGGGGAGCATTATGTCTCAGCTGGATCAGGAATGAAGGAAGAAAATAATGAAAGAGATACAATGATAAATGATTGTAGTTAGAATTTCCTGCCTGGCCCAATCAGGACAAATCTCTCTTAACCGCCAGTCCCACAGTTGCTCAGACCCAACCAAGAAAGTACACAGAAACTTACATTGTTTAGAAACTGTATGGCCGTGGCAGGCTTCTTGTTATCTGCTTCTTCTATCTTAAGTTAACCCATTTCTGTTAGTCTATACTTTGCCACATGGCTTGTGGCTTACCAGTGTCTTTACATGTTCCTTGTCATGGCGGCAGCTGGCAGTGTCTCCCCCCAGCCTTCTGCTTACCAGAATTCTCTTCTCCCTTGTCCCGCCTATACTTCCTGCCTGGCCACAGGCCAATCAGAATTTTATTTACACAGAGCGATATCCACAGCACTTCCCCTTTTCTTTTTTTTTTTAGGGGAGGTTTTAACTTTTACATAGTAAAATTACATATAACAAAACAATTATCAAGCAAGAATTACAGTTACAATATGAAAGAAGATATCCTATCTATCTTATATTTGTGAGTCCAAGGTTTTATATCTAACTTATCTTTTATCATAACTGAGAAAATTATAACTATCTAGTCTTCAACCACATCAAAGACCTCAGAAGGATATAATATTACCTGAGAACTGGGAGAAGGATGCAAGCATTTTTCGGGAGTCTTGTAAGAGTAGACAGAGACAGCTGGCAGCCTGAACAGTCACCTAATGTTCCTTTGTAATGTTGGGGCATTTGTCTTCAGTCCATAGGGCTAGAGTCTCTTGGTCACTTCTCTCAGTGTCCTGTGGAATGTCTGGCAGTTTCCTCTGCGAAGCAGGAACCTGAAGGACCATTTTGTCAAGCAAAGTTTAGTGGTCACCTTTTTATGGGTCCTGCATGTCCAGTCAATCAAGCAGTCCAGGCAAGAACAGTTTCTTGCCCAAATGGCTATTTTTGCCAAGGTGAAGATAAGATATGAAGTGTCTTCAATGCCCATCCTCCTCTCTGAAGTAAATCGGTGTTGCCAGGAACAGACATGTCTCACTGTCCAGAAAGTCTAAATTTTAAAAATATTTTAAATGCCATATTCTGAAGGTCTTTGAAGTATTTGAAGATTACCTATCTATCTGAAATATCTCTATGTATACCTAGAAGACTTAACTAACATGGCTATGAGTATGATTATCACAGATGATTAATTATTAATCTATTTTTAATTATCCATTACAATTTTAAATGAGCTATACAAACACAGTACCTTAAACACAAGTAGAAATATATACATAGTATAACAAAATTAACTTTAAGTTTGTATCAATAGACTAAAATCGAAACCAATGTAAAACATTTTAAACAAGTTGTTGCTCTTTAGAAGTAAGTTCCTTCCTTAATCTACACTTTCATCCTATCATATCTATATCATATCCCCTTTTCTTCTTTAGAAAGAGATCGCATTTATAATCAACCTGTTTTAAAGAAAAATATTGGTTTTTCTCTGTCCCACACCAGAGGGCTCTTCTGATTTGGGACACAAGAATCTCTTAACCTTTTCTTTTAGCAATATGTCTGGGTTTAGAGAAGGAGTGAGCCAATTCCATCTCCAAAGCCAGCTTGATAATTTTGGGAATGTGGATGTAGTTTCTCTTACTACTTCCTGCTGGAGGGGGGCGCTGCATCTTATGGGGACACAAAGAAAATTTTAGGATTATGGAGTAGTCCATTAGGGTGAACCTCTGAGCCAGTTGCCTTGAAACCATTCTGGATGTTGGATCATCTGGGCCATGGGCCTTTCAGGTGGTCTTGGCTGATCAAACCTGATGTATCTTAATCTGGAACAAATCCACAGCCTCTGGCTTTCTGTGGAAACAAAAGCAGAGACTCTTTTCCAAAGCAACATATCCTTATATCCAAATTTTGAAGTCAAGGTACCTTTAAAATTTACATATTTGTTTAACTCAGCAGCTTTTATGATCAAATCTTTTTCTGTGGTTAAAAATCCCAAAGACAACACAAACCAGATTCTCTGTGTAATATCCATCTTTGTAAGACTGAAACACCACTGTGACTGCTGGCTCTGCCCAATTTAGCTTCCCAACATGGTGGTGGTACAGTTTACCACCAGCTCTGGGTCTGGAGCCATGTGTACCATCAACTATCAGAAGCAGTTCTATCAAAGCAGCGCATAGCCCAGAAATCTTTTTTTTTTTTTTAACTAGCAAAGGCTAAATCCACCACGCAGCAGAGTAAAGTGTCGCTTATAGATTCCTCATTCCCGCCACACTGCAGGTCAGACGCACACGCCAGGAACCCGCCATAGTTGCTCAAACCGGCATGTTGCTTCTAACTTGAGAGAGACAATTAGGAAGCTATTTTTAGCTCCGTTTTAGAATCTTTTTTCTCGGGTTTTAGGTAGAAACACTTGCCCCACATTGGGCGCCAACTGTAGATGTATCCGGCTTGTTAAATAAGAAACACAGAACTGATTGCAGAGTTAAAAACCACGAGGTCAGAGCAAGAGTGGAAAACCTTACCCTTCACTGCTTCTGCTGTTCTTCCTCTCCGCCAGAGACCTACTTCTGTGCATCCTGTCTATTTAAAAACTTTCTGTCCTGTTTTCTCATTGGTTGTAAACCCAGCCACATGACCTCCTTGTCACTGCCTGTTTGTACAGACCTCCAGGTCGTCTATGGTTGGTATTGAGATTAAAGGCGTGTGTCTGCCATGCTGGCTGTGTCCTTGAACACAAAGAGATCCGCCTAGCTCTGCCTCCCAAGTGTTGGGATTAAAGGCGTGCCCCACTACTGCTTGGCTTCTTCTCTGGCTTGCTCTGACCTCAAGGCAATTTTATTGACATACAAATAAAATCACATTTCAATACAAATAAAATATCACTATAAATGATAACCCCATGGGAATAGGAAAGAACAAAGTGCTAGAGAGATCCCCAGAAATCCACAAAGATACCACCACAATAGATTATTGGAAATGGTCCAGAGAGTGCCTGAACTGACCTACTCTGGTGATTGGATGGCTGAACACCCTAACTGTCATGATAGAACTCTCATCTATCTGATGGAAGCAGATGCAGAGATCCACACCCAAGCCCCAGGTGGAGATCTGGGAGTCCAATCAGTGAGAGAGAGTAGGATTATATGAGCAAGAGATATTGAGGCCATGGTTGGAAAAAGCACAGGGATAAATAGGCCACCTAGTGGAAGCACATGAACTATGAAAAAATAACTGAGGAGCCCACAATTGGATCAGGTCCTCTAGATAACTGAGACAGTTGATTAGCTTGAACTGTTTGGGAGGCCCCCAGGCAGTGGGGCTAGAACTTGTTCTTTTTGCCTGAGCTGGCTTTGTGGAGCCTGGAGCCTATGCAGGGACACTTTGCTCAGCCTGGGTGAAGGGAGGAGTGGACTGGACCTCCCTTGTCTGAATCTACCAGGATGAAATGACACCTCAGGGGAGTCCTTGCCAATGGGGGTGGAATGGGAGGAGGGCAGGGGAGCAGGAGGAGGGGTTACCAGGGAATCTGTAGATGATATATAAAATTAAATTAATTATAAAATAAAAATAACACAAAATACAGTGCAGCTCTCATCAAAGTGCGAAAATAAATCTGTTTTTGCAAGCTTTGCTGACCCTGATTTCTGACCCACAGCATGTAACACAATGCCCTTAAATTCTGATTTTTTTCAATGAATAACTTTCACAACTCCCAAACATATTCTGTTACAGAAGATTATTTTTTTAAAATCCCCCCGTTATAATTGGGGTGGTTAACTTCCACTCAACCAAGAAAAGAAGAATAAGAATAAAAATAGAAAGACAAGAAGAAAATAGCTGGACTCAATATACACTACATGAGTTCAAGTAAGTCACCAAAATAGTTTATGTGTTTCTATTAAAATACACCAATGGGCATAGGTGGCATTTTTTTGTTATTAGACTAGCCAGATAAGGGTAGATTTCTGAAATTGGAACAGGCAAATACAACTCTATATTTAGGATCAAACATATTGATTTGTACCTTCCCTCTATATCTTCTTTGGTTTTATTATCTGAAAGTGGTTAATGAATAGCGAGCTAGTGAGTCATTCCAAATGGCAAAGGACAGGAGCCACAGGAAAATATTTGGTAAGAGTCATGAAGAGAAATGTTATTTTTTTCAACCACGTGAAGGGATTCTCTGCTTTAATGCATCATTTTCAGCATTTTTGATAAGTTTAGGATCTGATTCCTCTGTTCCCAGAAAGAGATGTTCACCAGAAAGAGATGTGCAGCTTAGCTCATATACATGCTAGCTCATCACCCCCACCCAAAAAAACATGCAAACAAACAAAGTCCCAGTTGTTAAAGAAGACATTTTGTAGTTCATGCCTTTTGATAAGACCCATCTCCATGGGGCATTCTTATCCATCTTTCTCTAGGTAGAAGAAACTGACATGCCTAGAGGCTAATGTGCCAAAGACATACCCAAGAATTTCCTGGGTGTTCCTGCTGTTCTGCCCTTGATTTGCACTCTGTTCCTCAGAATTGTATTCTAAACCTGTACCTGTGGTTATTTCAGTTCCTAGCCCAAGACCTTATTCTCATTGGATAACCTTGGCAGTAGCTCAAAAGGGCCTGTTACATGTCCATGGAGAAGGACAAAATCAAAGTGACTTTTCACATCTGATAAGGTCTATTTACTTGTGAAGGAGGAAATTTGTAAAAGATCTGTTTACCGAACTTTTAATGAAGAGGCACAGAAGTTAGAGGGATACCGAGAAATTTTGACGGGGATGTGTGTACATCAGCCCTGGAGTTAATATTCAAACTAAGGTAATAAGTGCACACATTGCCAGTCATTACTTACACCCCTTCATACCTGCAATTTAAGGTGCTACTTTGCTCTCAGTTTAAGGAGTTTCTTCTGACCTTCATGGAAGGACATAGCAAAAGATTGAAATTCATAGTTAAGGCCCAAGTCATTCCCCATATCTTAAAAGTTTAGTGGTCAGGAAATTCAAAGAAAAATACATTCATTGAAGTGAAGCTTGTTGTATAAAACACATTAGAAGAATTTAGCTTAGCACTTGATATGGCAAGACAATATCAAGGGACATATGTTGAGAGGGTGAAGAAGTTTGTGAGTCTTTGGGTGTCTCAGTGTCTTTGAAAAACTTTAACAGGGAAACCCAGGTTGGGTTTAGTAAGAAGTAATGATAGGGATTCACTATGAACCCCCCATATTGTGCATGCCCAGAAGACCTAGACACTTTCGCCTAGGCATTTCCAGGTCAAAATAAACATTTCTGGGTCAAAATAGCCATTTCTAGGTCAAAACATCTCACATGACCAGGATCCTGTGGCTTTGCATGGTTGTGTAAAGAGCACAGCACAACCATGTGATCTATGCGCATGCATGGAATAGCTACATGGGCCTGTGCATGCAGGTGCGGCCCAGCCTTTATAAGTGGGTGCCATGTTCCCAATGCCTTCTTTATTCACTTGTGTATTCCTCAGGCCTCTCACATTTCTCTCTCTTTCCTGTCTTAATAAAACTCTTGTTAGTGGATTCTGTTGTGGTTCTTGACATTTCTTTGCAGGGTAAGAGTACTGTCAAATAAGGAACAATTAGGCTCTCTTCTTCTGAGACAGACATGGTGCTGTTGAGCATTTCATGAAATACACATCTCACTGACTTGTGAAAACCTCTCTGTCATAGAGTGCTTTCTTAACATCTTTATTACATTGAGTTATCAGGCACAGCAACTTAGAATGGGAAAAATTGATCATAGCCCACAATTCTAGGTAAGAGTTTCATTTTGGACAAATCAAGGTAGGAATTCAACTAATCATATCATATCCACATCCAAGAGCAGAGATAAACAAATGCACCCATGCTGCCTGTTTGTGTATGATTATGCTCTATGTTCTTCATTCTTACACAGTACAGGTTACAGACAATGAAATGATTTTGCCCATTTTAGGGAGTCTTATCTCAATGAACAATTAACAAAATCCCACAGACACATGTTCAAAGTAAATCTGATCTATATAACTTCTCATTGAGGGTCCCTCCTCCCAGGTGACTAGTTTAATTCAGTCTGATAATAAAAATTAAGAATGACACTGCCCAGCATCACTGTAAGGATTTGTGGAGACTTCTTTCTGCATTCAGAAGTGTGGTCCTCAACCTGTGGGTCACCATCCCACTGGGGGTTGCATATCAGATATCCTGCACATCAAATATTTGAATTATGATTCATAACAGTAGCAAACATAAAATTAAGTATCAATCAAATAATTAGGGTTCATCATAACTAGAGGAACTACTGTTAAAACAATTTAAAGGGTCAGAGTATTGGACAAATTAAGAACAAATCATGTGGACTGTCCAGTGGAACCATTTTGTCTATGTTCCTATATATGAAGGGGCTTGCATAGGATTTTCCTGAATATACTTTGCTTTATAGGAAACTCATGTTCTGTGTGGAAGGCTCCAACTGTCTGGACACCTTTAATACCCAGTAACAGCAGAACACTTTGAGCTACTCAACAGTGAGTACAACAACCACTACACACATGCTGATGACACAGATTTTAGTCACAATGAGCTGTATGACCATATCACATTCCAATGTGTACTCGTTCCTAGGCTGTCATCCTCTTCCTCTAGCATAAATCTGCCTAGCTGTTTCCTGTAGACCCTTTAACAGGAAATTGTTTAACAATTGTCCTTCTCAGTCAGCATTAAGTCTTTAATGTCTTGTGACTAAGGAGATAAGGAGATGCAGGAAGTTATGAAGAACTGTAGCATATATAAATTTCTATGATATTTTTACCTTGTGTACATAAAATTTCAATAGGAGATTAACATTCAGCTCCACACATGGAAAGAACTAAAGAATGTCCAATCAATTGGAGAGAGATCTCCAGCTTTGGATGAAGTGGGTGCTGAAGGGCTTCCCTTGTATCCCAGCAGAGGCTCCTGCAAAGGTCAGCTTGACTTCTAGTGTATTATGAGGAAAGCTCATTAGCAGGGAAGCAGTGTCAGTTCCCATGACATTGTCAGCTCTTCCCTGGACATTCTATTGTATCCTGGAGAGCCCTAGCATCCTCTGTGATGTCACCTATGTTGGGCAATACCAAATGCACTTGGGAAATTTATTCAATGTCTTCTCCATATACTGATGAACAAGTTGGCATACTGAAGAGTCTAGTTCAGAAAGAGAATGGAGATGGTAGAGAGAATAGAGTGTGTCAGAAAAAAGCTGACCTTCAGCCTCAGAGTAAAACATCAAGAAAGAAATGGCCAAGATAATTGTGAAATGAGTTATGTGGAGGAAAAGAGAAGCTTCTTGGAGGAAGTGGTCTTGAACTGAATCTTCCAATAATGAGTCACAGAAAGCTGGAGGCTCTAGGAACCAACAGAATATCCCTGTGTGTCATGGCTCTTGAAATTCAAGGGTTCCATGGTATTAATTGTTTTTCCTCAGAGGTCAGGAACTGGTAAGACCAAAGCTTTATGCTGGGAACTCTTTGCTTTTGTTGCTTTTGGAGGATAGGCACTGAGGAATGAACATGAAACCAACATGAAATCAGGAGAGATTAATGAGGTGTGCCACTTTCAAGTCTGAACATCACTGTAGTTCAACAACACTGGCTAACTTTAAGTACTTCCCAGTTGCTTTGTGAGTCCTGAGTTGTTAGTGAGGTGACTTGTTGAGTCTGTTGACCATGTTCTGCCCTTATATGTCTTCTCCATCAATAGTTATTTGGTTAGTGAAAACTGTCCCGATATTTGGGCAACCTCTAAATGACTGGAGTGATTGTAAACTAAGGCAATTTTTTCTGACTCTCTCTCCTTGGTTTCTTGGTGTATGTGCTATGACAGAGAAAACCAAATAGCTGAGATAATCACTTCCCTTCAAATAGAGAAGACAGTTGAGTTCCCCAGAGTGGGCATCTGAATCATGGGACAAAATAATTTGGGGTGTCACTGAGTCATTGTTAAACAAACTTTCTCAAACATTTGATTAGGACTCAGGGTGCTCTGTCTATCCTCTTTGCATTGTCATACTGCAAGGTAATTTGTGTACATCTACCCACAAGGAGCACCAGGGAGCCACAATCCCACCAAATCTTCCTCAGCAAGATGCATTTGAAGCAGAAGGTGCAGAGACTGAACAGTCAGCTACAGCAAATGACCATTGAAAGAAATTAGCAAAAGCATTGTAAGAGAAACAAAGCTGCAACTCGTGAGCCGAGTTGTGTTCTCTGGTGGTGGGAGTCTGGGTTCTGCAGCTGGGTGGGTGCTGGAACCAGAGAAGCAGTGAGGTAGACTGTCACATAGGCTGGCAACTTCTGGCTCCACTCAGCAGCTCCAGGAAACTAAAGCTAAACTAGAGCAATGCAAAGCAGAGCTAAGCTCCACCACTGAAGAGCTACAGAGGTTTCAGCAAATATTAAATCCACCACAGACAACCAAGCCCTTCATCATTGATATGGATAAGAAGTTAGAGGAGGGCCAGAAGTATATAAGGATGCTACAGACTTAGCTTAAGAAACACGAGTAGTCTATCCAGTCAGCAGAAAGGGCCTGCTGCCACAGCACGGGGGCAGAAAAGCTTTGGCAAGCCCTGACCACCTGTGATGACATCCTCATCAAACAGAACCAGACCCTGGCTGAGCTACAGAATAACATGGTGCTAGTGAAGCTACACCTTCGGAAAAAGACAGCCTGCATTTCTGAGCAGTATCACCATGCTGAAACTCCAAGGCCAAGGTTCTTCTGCTAAAAAGTGTCAGGAAACAAACCAGGAAAACCAGCAACCAAATCATCAACTTCCAGGAAAGAAACCTTTCCTTTGAAACTTACTTCCCCAAACACCCACCTGCCAAAGAACAACAGACAGTGGCCATTATTGGTGGATCTTGAGCTCATGGCAATCTCCTTTGCTCAGATCTCCTTTTGGCAAAAAATACTAAAGTTGTGGGGATGAAGATGTACTCTTGTTGCCTTAAGATTATTCAGATATGTATATATATATATACATATGTCAAACACAAGACATTAAATAAAAAATTTTCCTGTAATAAAGAATATCCAATATATACATATTGAACACAAGAAATCAAATAAATAAAACAAAGTACCTCTCCTGATAAATGTCTAATATCCAAAATATACATATAGAACATAAGAAATAAAGTAAATAATAAAAAATTCCCATCTGATACAGGTCTAATAAACATAATATATGTAGTAAACACAAGAAATAAGAAAAATAAAACAAAATTTCTTATATGACAAATATCTAATATAAAAAATATACCTACTGACACAAGAAATTAGATAAATAACACAAAAATTCACATCTGATCAATGTCCAATATCCAAAATATACATGTTGAACAATATACCAGTTAAATAAAAAAAAATCTCATATCATAAAGGACCAATATCCTTATTATACATATTGAAATCAAATAAATAACACAAAAATTCTATTTTGATAAAGATGAAATATCCAAAATACACATATTGAATTAGTTAGATAAATAAAACAAAAATTCCCATCTGATAAAGGACTACTATCAACAATATACACATTGAACCCAAGAAATCAGACAATTAGCATGAAAATTCTGATCTGATAAAGGTGTAATATCCAAAATATACATATTGAACATAATTAGCTAAATAAAACAAACATTTTCATGTGACAAATGTAAAATATCAAAAAAAATATATGGAACCAAAGAAATTAAATAAAGCAAATATTTTCAAGGGAACATACTAGTATCCAAAATACACATTTTGAACACAAGAAATCAGATGAATAAGACAAAAATTCTCATTTGATGAAGGTTTAATACCTGAAATAATCATATTGAACATAATTAGACAAATTAAAAAAAAGTCTAAGCTGGGCATTGGAGGCACATGCCTTTAATCTTTGCACTCGGGAGGTAGAGGCACGTGGATCTCTGTGAGTTTGAAGGCAGCCTGGTCAACAGAGTGAGTTCCAGGAAATGTGCAAAGCTACATGGAGAAACCCTGTCTCAAAAAAGAAAAAAAAAAGTCTAATATCCAAAACATACATATTGAACAAAAGAAATCTGACAAATAAAACACAAATTCTTATCTGACAAAAATCTACTGTCAAAAACATACATATTGAACACAAGAATTCAGAAAACCAAAATATTCTCATGTGATAAAGCTGAAATATCAAAAATATTCTTATTGAACACAAGAAATTAAGTAAAACAAAAATACTCAGCTGATAAAAGTATCATTTCCAAATATACATATTGAACAAAATAAATAAGAAAAAGAAAGTAAAATTTTCATGTCAATTGTCAAATATCAAAAACAAACACATTGAACACAACCAATTAAATAAAAAAAAGATTCTCATTTGATAAAATTGTACACAGAATATACATACTGAAAACTAGAAATCAGATAAAAATTCTCATTTCATATTGCTCTAATACATTTTTAAATTGATGAAATAAAAAAGAAATTAACCTAATTATTGAAGACATATGAAATGATTTTCTAGTTTAAGTTATTATTATAGAATTTTAAGAATTACTATGGTTCATCAAAACATTAATGATTCCATGCTGTATCTTATTTAACATTTAATTATCTGATTTAAATATATGTTATTTTAAAAACAAATCTCAGTTGGGCTTAGTAATTTCAGCATTTGGAAGATATAAGCATGCCACTCTCTCTTAGTTTGAGGTGATCTTGGTCCACAAAGTAAACTCCAGGACAGTCAGGGATATGTAGAATTATCATGTCTCCAAAAAATTCCAAAAAGATGAAGTAATCTCAATTTATGAATTTTACTCTAACATAATCTAAGTGGATTCTGACTGGTTTCAACCAATACTTTACCTTTACTTTTTGTTATCTTTACTCACATTAAGAGAACTTTTTTGACAATGAAAATATGACAAAATGTGGAGAGTCCTTTTATAGAAATATAGAAAGCCATTGAATCTTTCCAAAAACATCTAGTAGGGACTTTCATGAACTTCAAGTGATAGAAAACACAAGGAGTAATGGGGCATTTTCATCATTGGCATTTTAATAACTTATTTGGGAGATAGAGAGATTTCTCAATATTACTGTTCCCCTTAGCTGCCAAAGTTTTGTTCCTAGCACCTACATCAGAAGACTGAGAACTACTTGTATTTGTATTTCCAGGTCCAGGAGATCTAATGCCTTCTTCTGGTCTCCTAGAGCACTAGATATGCAAATGGTGAACACAAACACACACACACACACACACACACACACACACACACACACACACACACTGTTTGTGTGTGAGTGTGTCTGTGTCTCTCTGTGTTAATCCATATTTAAAAATGTTTTCTTCATGTATATGTTATCTTCAAAATGGATTTAATTTAAGCATATAAGTTTAGCCAGTGTATATATTATTTGCATTCCAGGTAGCAGTAGAAGACACAAGAGTGACTATTTACCAGTGCCTATAGTTACAGACAGTTGTGAGCTGTCTCTCTGTTGTTGGAAATCAAAGTCAGATGCCTGTGGATGAACAGCCAATGCTCATAGGTGTTGAGCCATCTGTTCAGCCACATGAACATTTCATAACAGCAGTAAGATGTGAGTGGATGATCCTGAGTTCATCTTTACCTCAGCCCTAATTATCCAGATGAGATCCAAGCTGATAGCATCATTAAATCGCTTAGATTGCATGTTTAAATGAGTTTCCATGCCTAAATATCCACAAAATGAGGGAAGACTACAAAATGATCAGGGGTGAAACTGACAATACAAGTCTTTTGAAAGTAGCTGACCACTTGACCAAACCACAAGACTGAGTCTATTGCCAGTGTCATAAGTGAGCAGCAATGCAAGCTGACAAGGATATATGTCATGTGTACTCTTGCTGGAATTTAAACCTTTTATAGAGAAACAAAAAGAACTTGTAGATATGAAAACTGATCTGTCTGAAGGGGATCAGAGGCTGCTTCCCTGATGCCCACAAAGCCTTCAGTTAGGAACCATTTTTTTTTCTTGTGACTTCAGATGACATCCAGGTTGTCAGGCAATCCTGAGATTTAACCAGAAGTCACTCTAAGAGTGGGACACTCAAGCATTTACAAAGAGCTGTAAAGTATGGAGGGATTGTTTGGGAGAGAACTTTGGGTGTAAAAGCCAAAATATCAAATGGACAGAGAACAATGCTTGATGTGTACCTGAGGACAAGCTGATTCCTGCTGTGCCCTTTTTAGCTACTCACCTGTGGTGTGTCAGCCATATTCAGATCTTCTACTTTTTTTTTCTTTTTTTGGTAACTACCTGTACCTGTCAATGAAAATGACCAGTTCTCCTCAGTTTGCATCTCTCCATAGTCCTTAATGTTCCTCAGTCTCCACCCTGACATCCCTCTACTCTGCCTGCATGGCAGGAATAAGCATATTCTGAAGTCATTTATATCACTTTCTTTGACTAATTAGTTTGACAGTGAAACACATGAACTTGTAATTACCCTGTGAATCACATTGTGGGAAAAGACTGTGTCCTCAAGATGAAAATGATTCAAGAAACATATACCCCTTATCTGACCACATGGCTGGAGAGACAGGACCCGAAAATGGGGGAAGGTTTTAGAGATGGAAAAGTTCATTATAAGACTTCATTAGATTGCTCATTTTTGTTTATGTTTTGCCTTCTACCTAAACCTTTCAAGACCTAAAGAATGTATTAGGTACCTTATATATCCATAATAAAATTAGTATAACTCAATAAATATCATGTTTTCATTGTTTTTTAGTAATGTGCTTTCTTTCTTTTTTATTCTTTTCTTCTTTCTTTCTTTCTTCTTTCCTTTCTTTCTTTCTTTCTTTTTTTCTTCCTGTCTTTCTCCCTTTCTTCTTTTTGTTTTAAAATATAATGTTAGAAATATCCTTGTCTGACCTGGGACTCACTTTATAGATTAAACTGCCCTAGGTCACCAGAGAGATTGGCCCACTTTGCTTCCAGAGTGACTGCATTTTAAGTGGACACATCACAAGTGGATAACTTGGTTTACTTAAAGGGATTAGTAAGGATCAATGTCTGAGCCTGGTATCAAGGGTACAGGCTCTGGCTCTTACTATAGTAACAGAAAAAGGCTCCCCTAAAACTGATCCCTCCTGCTTTTGAGTCTATTGTCTTCCAACTATGACTTTTACTTGTTTTATTTTATCATCAATTCTGTTATAGCTCAAGGGAATAGGAGAGGGTTCTGTCTATATTCTCCTGATAATGAAACTCACGTTCAATGAAATATTTGATTTTATATATGGTTAAGTGTAACTGCTCATCTCACTCATCCTGTTGTGGATATCACTCTGTATAAATAAAACACCGATTGGTCAGTAGCCAGGCAGGAAGTATAGGTGGGACTAAGAGAGAGGAGAAATGGAAAAAGAGGAAGGCAGGGGAGAGAGACACTGCCAGCCACCACCATGAAAAGCAACATGTAAGGTACTGGTAAGCCATGAGCCATGTGGCAAAGTATAGGTTAATAGAAATGGGCTAAATCTAAGAGTAAGAGTTAGACAGTGGTAGGCCTGAGCTAATGGCCAAGCAGTTTAAATAATATAAGTGTCTGTGTGTTTATTTTATAAGTGCGTTGTTGGACTAACAAGGCTTGGCGGGGGCTGTAGAGAAGGTCTCCAGCTACAAATGCCTGAGAATATTTAAAAACCAATTCAAAATGGGGCTAAAAAGAGCTTCCTAGTTGTCTCGCTCAAGTTGACAGGTACTTGGTGCTTGTGCTTGACAACCAGTATGGAGTGAATGAAGTGCCTGCAAGCAGCACATTATGATGCGTGGTAGATTTAGCCACTACTAGTATAAAAAAATGTGGTTTCTGGGCTATTTGCTGCTTTGATAAAACTGCTTCTGGTAGTTGATGATACACATGGCTCCAGACCCAGAGCTGGTGGTAAACTGCACCACCTCCATGTTGGGAAGCTGAGGTGGAAAGAGCCAGCAGCCACAGTGGCCATTTCAGTCTTAGAATGCTGAAGTTTAATACAATAGATCCACAATAAGACAGATTCAGGTGGAAAACCTGAATCTGTCTTATTGTGTTTTACAACGTGTTTAAAAATGTATATAGGCTTGAAAGAAAAAAAGGAATATATACAGTTATAAAAATAGATAGTTTTTAAAAATAAAGTCTGTAAAGAGTCAGTAAAGGTAGTATAAAAATAAGCTATGTAAAGATGTATATTACACAGAGAATCTGGATTGTGTTTTCTTTGGGATTTTTAACTGAAGAGACATATTTGATTGTAAAGGCAGCAGAGTTAAGCCAATCTTTATATTTGAAAGAGGACTTGACTTCAAAATTTGGATGTAAGGATATTTTGCTTTGCAAAAGACTCTCTGCTTTTGTTTCCATAAAGCCAGAGGCTATGGATTTGTTCCGGATTAAGATATATCAGATTTGACCAGCCAGGACCCCTTGAAAGGTCTCCAATGACACCATGGCCCTGATGATGCAATATCCAAAATGGTTTCAAGGCAACTGGCTCAGAAGATATATCCTCACGGACTACTCCATGATCCTAAAATTTTCTCTGTGTCCCCATAAGATACAATGCCCCCCTCCAGCAGGAAGTAGTAAGAAAAACTACACCCAAATTCCCAAATATATCAAGCTGGCTTTGGAGATGGAATTGGCTCACTCCTTCTCTAAACCCAGGCATACTGCTAAAAGAAAAGGTTAAAAGATTCTTGTGTCCAAAATCAGAAGAGCCCTCTGGTGTGGAACAAGAAAAATCAATATTTTTATTTAAATTAGGTTGATTATAAATGTGATCTCTTTCTAAGGAAGAAAAGGGGATATGATATAGATATAATAGGATAAGAGGAGAGATGAATGAACTTAATTTTAAAGAGCCACAAATTGTTTAAAATGCTTTACATTGGTATAGATTTTAGTTTATTGATACAAAATTAAAATTAATTTTGTCATACTATGTGTATATTTCTACTCTGTTTAAGGTATTATGTTTGTACATCTCATTTAAAAATGTAATGGATAATTAAAAAATAGATTAATAATTAGTCATCTATGATAATCATACTCATAGCCATGTTAGTTAAGTCTTCTAGGTATGCATAGATATATTTCAGATACATACATAATCTTCAAATACTTCAAAGACCTACAGAACATGGCATTTAAAATATTTTTAAAAATTTAGACTTTCTGGACAATGAGACATGTCTGCTCCTGGTAGCACCAATTTACTTTAGAGAGGAGGTTGGGCATCAGAGACACTCCATATGTAGTTTATCTTCATGTTGGCAAAAATAGCCATTTGGGCAAGAAACTGTCCTTGCCTGGACAGCTTGATCAACTGAACATGCCAGACCCATAGAAAGGTGACCACTGAACTTTGCTTGGAAAAATGTTCCTCTGCTTCACGGAGGAAACTCCAAGACATTCTACAAGACACTAAGAAAAGTGACCAAGAGACTCTAGCCTTGTGGGCTGGACAGATGCCCCAACTTTACAAAGGAATATTAGGTAACTGTCAAGACTGCCAGCTGTCTCTGTCTACCCTGCAAGACTCCTGAAAGTTGCTAACATCCTTCTCCCATTTCTCAGGTAATATTATATCCTTCTGAGATCTTTGATATGGTTGAAGACTAGATAGTTATAATTTCCTCAGTTATGATAAAAGATAAGTTAGATATAAAACCTTAGACTGACAAATATAAGATAGATAGGATATCTTCCTTAATATTGTAACTATAATTCTTGCTTAATAATTGTTTTTTATATGTAATTTCCCTATGTAAAAGTTAAAACCATCCTTTAAAAAAAAGAAAAGGGGAAGTGCTGTGGATATCACTCTGTATAAATAAAACACTGATTAGACTGTAGCCAAGCAGGAAGTACAGGTGGGACTAAGAGAGAGGAGAATTGGGAAAAAAAGGAAGGCAGGGGAGAGAGACACTTCCAGGCACCACCATGAAAAGCAAGATGTAAGGTACTGGTAAGCCACGAGCCACATGGCAAAGTATAGATTAATAGAAATGAGCTAAATTTAAGAGTAAGAGCTAGACAGTGGTAGGACTGAGCTAGTGGCCAAGCAGTTTAAATAATATGTGTCTCTGTGTTTATTTTATCAGGGCGTTGTTGAAGTAACAGGTCTTGGTGGGGGTTGGACAGAAGGTCTCCAGCTACATCATCCTGTTATTCTAATGTCTCACTAAATAAGTTTGAAGCCTCCTAGGTGAGACAAAATGGCTCAGACCTGTAATCATGGTATTTAGAAATTAGAGGTAGAATTTTCAAAGGCATCCAAGGTGAACATGGTCCATTGAGTATGGTGTGAAGCCCATGGAACCAAGGGAGACTGTGATTTTTTCAAGACGCTGTCCTTCATCTTCTCTGCAGCTCTAGAGCTAAAGGACCATAGCTCCAGGAAGTGTGTGCACTGCAGTGTGAAAGAAGATAGGCAGTTAACTGCTGGAGTAACCATTATGAAATAGGACCTGATTGTGGCAGGGTTACTGATTTATAATTTCTCATCATGTATTATTTCAAATCATGTGAATGAAGGCAGTCCAGATTAGTGGGCATACAATTTGGAAAGGTTCGTTCGAGCCACTAAATACTGAATTTCAAACTAGTGTACTCTCCTTTTGCAGATAAATTTAATACTGTTTTGTACTGTTAAGTCAGCTCAAAGAGCTGAGACACAGGTCATTGACTGTAGATGTGTGTGTCAGGTGACAAAGCTCAGCAGCTAACATAAAACATAGTGACAACATCAAAGAGTTGGTTTTAATACCAGTCCTCTACCCAGGAATGGCCTGCTACTAATCAAAGTCAGGATAGTTCTGTGTTTTTTAATTATATTTATATTTTTTAAATATCAATGAATAGTTTTACTTTTTAAATTTGACTTTCTTGAATTGTATCATTCCTCTAATCTCTTGTTTGTTTTATTCTATGAATTTCCCAGTCATTAAGGATTTATTTGCAGTTTTCTAGATGTTGGTTTTTTTGTTTGTTTGTTTTTTGTTGGTATTTTTTAAGTTACCAGAAAACAGCATTTTATTTTGTAGTTAAACTATAAATGAGTCTGTTTCCAGAATGAATTTAAGTTCTCCAGGTTGGAAGATACTAAAAACAATTGGCCTCCTGCTTTATAGTAAGAGTGGCAGACACTTGCTTCCAAACTTCACACTTGGGGAGTGACTGGACTATCATGTTAGAGGTGTTCCTGCTACCTGGGGAAGCCAGCTGCTGTAAAATACTTCTTGTTCTGGATCCTATGTGTATGTTGTGCTCATAAGAGGTCATAGAGGATCTAGTGTATCCTGGGCTAAGTTACACCCATATGCACATGTAATCATTCCCAGGTAGAAGTCTTCTCATGGTGATTGGCAGGGCTGGATGTTTCCTGAGTCTTTCTCATGAGAAACCTGGGAGCATTCTGGTGGTCATCATTTCAAGGTTGATGTTACCACAGGCTCAGGGAGAAGTTCTCAGGCTCCTGAGAATAAGTGTGTTCCTAAGGCAACAACATCAAGTACATGGTAGAATCTAAGGCTAGTCCAGTGTCACTGGTCCTGCTGGTGTGCAGCTCCATGACTGTCTCACTGTGACTCCCTTACTGTGAGTTCATGAAATGCCTTCACCAGCCAAAAAGCAGCTCTCCACTTAGCTAGGGTTTCCCCTGGTCCCCAGTGTTCCTGGGCAAATACAGTGAGACAGGAAGTAGATGGCAAGTTCCTGTTAGGAAATGAAAAGCAGGAGGAAACATTCTGCAACTGAATTTTGATAAAGGTGACGTAACATAGTATGTCCCATCAGTTTAGGAAAATAAGGGGAATTAACTGGACACAAACTTCTAGGAAGGTGGACATTGTTCCTCCAATTCCAGAGATCACAGTGGCTCTCAACGTTGCTAATGCTGTGACCCTTTAGCACAGTTCCTCATGTTGTGGGGACCCCAACCATAAAATTATTTTCATTGATATTTCATAACTATAATTTTGCCACAGTTATGAGTTGTTATATAAATATCTGTGTTTTCTGATGCTCTTAGGTGAGCTCCGTGAATGGGTCCTTTGACCCCAAAGGTGTCACAACCCCCAGGTTGAGAAATGCTATTTTAGTCAAAGCCAAGAGCCCAGTTTCTGAGACTACAATGGGTCTTCCTGAGATGTTGTGTTCAAGGATGTCCTGCCCCATTTCCACCAAGGCAGAGGTACTCAAAACCTCCATGCCTATTCCTGCTGCCCAGCGTGAAGTTTCTGAACAATCATCGTTGATGCAAACACTTATCACTGTTCAACTCAAAACCATTACATCAAAAGTGTTTTTGGACAATCTAGCCAAGAAAAAAATATGAAAACTACTCTAAAAACAGTGTCTTCTATTACATCATGCCAAAAGCTTCCCAGACCCTTCTTCTACATTGATTGGCTGGCTTCAGCTTTAAAGTCACAATTAGATTTTCTTCTGTTGATTTCCATTGCTCACACAAAGAGAGATTTGAATATACTTAGGGAAACTGACAAATTTAACTCTGAAAAGTCAAGGCCAGTTGTCTTCCTTGTAAGAGATGCAGAATGTATTCCCAGTACTGGGCAGCTGTGTCTGTTTTCAATCTCTGATAGTAAATAGTTGCTTCCCTTTCAGATGAAAATACACTATCATAGTTGCTTCCAATGGGGAGTAACCTGATGGTGACATCAGAGGCTACACTGTCTCCTTACTGTTGTCTCCAGGAAGTTTCCCCAGCTGCAGCATCCCATAGCTCCCATGGCTCCAGTTCAGAGATTCAGTTCATTATCATCATGGTGGGACATGTCAGTGTGCAGGCAGACATGGTGCCAGAGAAGTAGCTGAAGGTCCTACATTTTTCAGCCAACAGGAAGTGATCTTTTGTTTGTTTTTTTCTAATTGGAGATCTTTCTTTGGTAGCTCAGGCTTTCCTCACACAATGTAATTGAGAATTGCTTTGATCCTTTATTCCTGACTGTGCTGTTGAGGGCTGGGAAGACAGTCCTGACACTCTTTCTATTTTGAGTCTTGACTGGTCAGTGAGAAAGAAAAATAGACCAGTGAAGGAATTTCTTCCAAACCTTCTGGCATTTTTGGGGAACTTACAAGTGAAGAGGGACCTGTGCAATAATTGAGTTCACAGACCAACTTTAATCAAGTTTAGACACAGTAAAGAAAAAGATGAGCAAAAAGTTGGTGAAATCTCTCATGCTGTGAAAGTAGATGATATTAGTAAAGAATACTGAAGTAATCAATGTTAGATAATAACTGTCCTGACTGCCCAAGACAAAGCTATCAAGAATCTAGATAAAGAACAAAAAACCAAATTATTGTAGTTAACTCCAGTTGAACCAAAACAGAAAATCTGAATACAATGGTGTGATCCTGACTAACCAGATTGTTATTTTCCAGGTTTAAAATGCGGAACCTGAGAGAAAAGCTATGAGTAGCCCTTGTTGTACTCTAATACAAATCTCTAGTCTCTGGAGCACATGGCTATAAAGCCTGTTTTAATTTCTTAACATAATTTTGGGGATATCATTACATCACCTTTAGCATCTATTTTCTGCCTCTAAGCACAAAAGTGTCAGGCATTCTAGGCTGGTCCTTTCCTGCTCAGTGAGAAGGCAAAAGGAACTGGGCAATGAAAGTTTTAGTTCATTTTATGGTTTTTAATGTGAAGGGGCATTGCAGAGGTGCGTGTGTAAGAATAGGAATTCATTGTCTACATATTACAACCAGTGGTGTCCACAGTGCAGAAAGGGAGAGTTGGGAAGGAGCCATAAAATTTTCCACATTTCACCAGGTGGTGGTATCACACGCCTTTAATCCCAGCAATGGGAGGCAGAGGCAGCAGATCTCTGTGAGTTCAAGGCCAGCCTGGTCTACAGAGCAACAACCAGAAAAGGTGCAAAGCTACACAGAGAAACCCTGTCTCGAAAAACAAAAATAAAAACAACAACAACAACAACAAAAATTTCCACTTTTCTCTATAGTTTAGGTTGCCAATGTGCAATCAATTACTCAATTATCAGTGATTTACAAATGTACTGAGTGATCATTTCTTAGACTCCACTGACTAGGTCCCTTGTCCAGGAGATTGACATAGCCCCACTGAAATGTTGGTTCTGGACCCAGGACAAAGGTCCTATTCTCCTGAACAATGTCCCTTATAACAGGCCTTCATAACTACTTTTAACTTTCCTCCTTCCTAAGGCATGTAGAATCACTCATCATCAGAGAAGAGAGTTCCCAAAACACTTTTGGCATCTTTGTTTTTTGTCATGAATTAAATCCTCAGTATCCTAGTGACACTTCAGGCTATTACTTAAGAAAGCAACTTCGTAATTTTCTTTGGGGTTTCTTTTTACCCTAAATTTTCTACTTGATTTTTACCTGCAGTTCTTATCAGACCTCTCTCTGAAGTTTTAAGCCTAACTGCCTTCATGGGCTAGGGCAGTGACTGATCTGTTTTCTTCTGAAATAATTAATTATCAGGTGGAAATTAATGGGATACCCTTCCAGAGGGCCACTTGTCAAGACCAAACTCTCAATAATAGACAGAAAAGGAATTCCTTTACTGGTGTCCCAGAGGGGCCTCTAACATGCTAGTCAAGAGGCCATTACAGGGTCACAACCTATGTTGAGTCCTGGTGTGCCATGAAGGTATCATAATTATACAACAGCTGCATTTCCGGCCTTTTTGAAAAGGAGTTTTGCAACAAATGTTCCTATACTGATAGAGGTAGATTTGAACCCTCTCTGTAGCCTACAGGGCATTGCGCTTTTTTATCCTGACTAATTACCCCAAATTCTCAGATTACAGACCTGCAACACCACAGAGTTCTAAAATTACCAGTTTGAGTCATAGTGGGCTGTCCATTACAGTAACAGCAAAAAGATTTATGTGTGCAGCATGGCTTCTCCTTCAGATCAGAAAAGTAGGAACAGTGTACTGTGTATACTGCAGGGGGAAACAAACTAGAAAACACCTAGCTTGGACGGAAATAATTCAGACACTGAACTTCAAGGATCTCCTTTACAAAGAAGGACCTATGGTGCATGGTGAGTGACTTTCTCTGTAATTTTCCTATATGTATTATTTTTTCCTTGTGAATAAAGACAGAAAGAATTAGTGGGCATGCAGTTTAGAGAAGATAGCTTGAACTACTAAGTATTCAGTTTCAAATCAGAGACCTCTCCTATGCAAATATTTGGAATCATGATTGACATTATGACAGCTGAGAGATTTGAGACACAGGCCATTGACTGTAATTCCTGACAATACTTACTGGCTAACATTTAACATTGGACAAAGTCATATAGTCTCATATTAATGGCATTACCGGGAGGTACCTACTGAGATTCAAAGTCAATATAGCAAAATGTTCTTCCAATTATTTTTGTCATTTAAAATGTCAATTATTTGTATCAGTTTAAAAATTTATTGTCTTTAGATGCATTTCTTCTATTTTTTCTATTTTTCAATGTTTCCTGGTTTAAGAATTCCAGTCCATTTTTCTTGATTGCTGCTTATTTATTTATTTATTTACTTATTTTATAAGTTTATTATATTAGTTTAGAGTAGTGCTTATCAACATTGGGTGTCATGACTTCCTTTTGGGGGACTAAATGACCCTATCAGAGGACTGACCTAAGACCATCAGAAAGAACAGATATGTATATTACAATTCATAATAGTAGCAATGATACAGCTATGAACTAGCACTGAAAATAGATTTATAGATTGGAGAACACCACATCATGATGTACTGTATTAACAAGTCACAGCATGTGGAAGGTTGAGAACAACTGGTTTTGATCAAGGTCTCCTGTAGCTCAGGCTTGCTTAACACTATACAATTGAGAATTACATTGAAGACCTAATTGTGCCTGTGTTAGCCAGTGCTACAAAGACAGTCTTGAAACTCCTACTAGGCTGGGCCTTGACTGGTTTATGGGAAGGAAAAACAGAACAATTTATGAGGATCCTCCAACTTTACTAGATTAAATTGTGAATTTACAAATAAAGTGGGACCTTCATAAGAACTGAGTTCACTGACCAACTGTAAAACAGGTGTAGTCACAGCATAGAAAGGGATGGGAAAGAAAGAGCTTGAAAGCTTTCCTCCTGTGACAGTAGTTTATATTAGCAATGAGTAACAAGGTTGTCAATTTTAGATGATCGCTAAATGCTCTGATTGGCCATTTCTTAGGTCCACATACAAGGCAATCAAGAATCTTGATAAAGAACTGAACATATCATGAAACCAAACTGCTGTAGTTATACCAGTTAAACCAAAGTGGTAGAACTGGCTAAAAAGTGTGGTCATGCCGGGTAGTGGTGGTGCATGCCTGTAATCCCAGCACTCGGGAGGCAGAGGCAGGTGGAACTCTGTGCGTTCCAGGCCAGCCTAGTCTACACAACTAGTCCAGGATAGGTTCCAAAGCTACAGAGAAACCGTATATTGGAACAAAAAGGTGTGGTCATTCCTAATGTGACTGTGTTTTCCATGTTTAAGATGTATACCCTGAGAGAAATAATGTGAGTAGGTCTTGGTATGTTCTAATAAAATCCATAGTCTCTGGAGGACATGGCCATAAGCCTGTTTCAACTTTTTAGCAGAATTTTTTGGATTAAAACTATGTCATTTCCACTATCTCTTACGTGCCTGCAAGCCCCTGTCATATACCCTTCATCGTGGTCTATCCCATGCCCTCTTTTTGTTTACCAATAGTTACACTTTGAATGTTACTTCTGTTTGGCTGCAGGACCTCTCATCTCTGAAGTAAAGTGTTGTCTGCACTGGACATTGAGTGTGTAATGGAATGTGCACACAAAAAAAGACCCTGTGCCTTAGAAGAGTAAGGACCTAACCAGTTGATTATACCTTTGTGATCTAATCAGAGTTGTAGCAAGTCTCTTTGTTCTTATAGTTTCCATGCAATGAATAAAATTTTGTCGACATGATCTCACCATTATGGACTGAAATAAGAAAAGCATAAGAAAAGTCATGCAATTTTCTTAGAGCAATGCAGTTCAGTAGACCATCTCCAGTAAATTTATCTTTCTTAGTTGAACACTTCCTTATATCATAGGAATCTGTCATCAGGGATGATATTACACATCTGCATTAGATACACAAACACACATAAGCAAAAAGTTAATCTGAGATTCACTCTTTAAAACATATTTTTAGTTTAATATACTTGAAGTTAAGTGGAAAACCACATCCTGAATAGTAGATTAGAATCAGAGATATGTGAAATACTGTCTCTAGTATTATAGTATTTATTAAGGACCTATAAATGATTCATTCATATAATATGCCAAATTAATTTTTTATTCAATTTCATGTCCTAGTAATGGTAAAACATCCATTTAGAATAGTATTATGCCTGAGACCTTCCCCAAGTTGGCTTGGTTCCAGAGAGAAGGTAAGGATAGGATGAACCAGGGATGATTGCTCAGAGAATCTTGCAGCCTGACTGACTAGCAGCCAAAGTGTTTATTTATACAGAATTTATTAATCAAGGATAGATTCACATTTTTCAAAAATATAGATCATATAATTTTTGGTGTTGGGCATGTGTTTAAACTTTTTCTCTTGTGCATCTGGGTTTATAAGTTTAGTTATTGTTGATAATCCAAGAGAGAATAGAGTTATCTTTTATAAAATTTTTTCCTCAAATTTAGAGATCATTGATAAACAGTTGTCTTTTACAATAAATTTCAACCTCATAATCCAATTTTTAAATAAACTACTCGCATATGATAGCCTGTTCTCAAGTTGGCAAAATTCGTGGCTTCAAAGACTCTAGACGAAATTGAAATTTCCATACCAGCCTATACAGTTTGCCATGTCCCAAGCAATTTATTAACTATTAATTGACATAATACACAAGAAAAAATAATTGTCAAAAGTTGTTGCAGCTATGATTCAATTTCTGGAATCATACAATGTTTATATTTTATATTTTATATCTGTATAGAATTTATATATGCATCTAATCCTGGCATTCTTGTGTTCCTTGGTCATAAAAAGCACAATGGATCATCATGAGAGAACTTTTATCAATAAGGGAGGTCTTGATACCTTATTCTATTATCATCTTTTTACATCATTCTTTGCCTATCAATACATGTTTCTGTGTGGGGCAGAGATAATTTTTGCTAATTTCCCTTTAATACTGTATGTGCCATGTAATTGTCTGATTGTATAGGGGGAAAGGGCTTGTAATATGAACTATGGCCAGCTCCTCTAGCTCAACGAAACTTGTTGACCTCTGTAAGTTTACTTTGGTATAATTATCTTGTTCCTGAGTAAATAAAGAGACAGATGTTTTAAAAATATCTCATGCCCTCATAACAGAACTCTGGCTTTTATATGTGTGTCAAAATTCCCAAGGCTAAGGAAGACAATGAAATAAATAAAGGTATCTCTCTAAAAGTGGAAGAGGTAGTATGCCTCAGGCCTTTACTGGAAAAGCTTAGAAGCAGAAATCTTAGAAGAATGAATAAACCATTCATAAGAAAATTTCTAGCAATTAAATATGCCCAAATTGTACAAATAATAAAGTTGTGAAATCTGTAATATATCAACATCAAAACGAAAAAGGGCATGTCAGCCATTATCTTGATCAGGTTTTCTGGATCTTCTTCAGGCAGCTGTGATGGATTTTTGACTTTTGCTCTTCCCATTAGATATGGCTGTATCAGTATTGTGCATGATAGTTCAGTAAAAATTTCTTCAAGAAATCTTTTCTTGAGAAATCAACCATTATGCCCCAATTATAGGAGATTGTAGCTATAGTTTTCTGGTCCTGTGTGGCCCATGGAAAAGACAAATCTCTCTTACAAACCAGTCCCATGGTTGCTCAGACCCAACTGAGTAAATACAGAGCCTTATGTTGCTTACAAACTGCATGGCCATTATAAGGTTCTTGCTATCTGTTCTTACATCTTAAATTAACCCATTTGTATTAATCTATAAGTTGCCACTTGGCTTGTGGCTTCTGGTATCTTATCCTCTGCTTCTCACTGTGGCAGTGTCTCTCTGTTTCAGCCTTCTTCCTCCCAGAATTCTATTCTCTACTTGTCCCACCTATACTTCCTGCCTGGCTACTGGCCAATCAGCATTTTATTTATACAGAGTGATATCCACAGCAGGGGATCCAGATTACTTTCACCTAGAGTTACAAGTAATGGGGCATAGTTAAATGATGTTTTCTATCTTAGATGTATATTTACAATACATAAATGAATGTGCTACACCATGTTCATTTAAATAAATGACACTTTCCTCAAGTTAAAAAATTCACATGTACATGAACAAAATTATGAGATCAGGCATTAAAGAAACAACAGTTTCTGGATTAAATGAGTCATCCTTCCAGTTTTAAAAACTAGTGACTAATTGCTTATATAGGGACTAGTTTCATATTTACTTTCATGGATTCTAAGACCAGAAAGAATTTGCTGATGGTTGTTCATTTCTGTCCATAAAATTTTATTGCAGAAATTCTAATCTCAGGCTCATTTTTAGGTAATTTATTTCTTAATGAGAAATTATGAATAAAATTCATTACAAGTACCCAAATAATTCCTTCCTTGTTTGAATAGACTAAAGTCTATTGCTTTCCTGTCCAGAATGTCTCTAGTTACAGATCTAAGTAGATTGGTGTGAGAGTGAAGAAAATACAGACAGATATGACACTGGGACTCAAAGGAAAGCTGGGGGCAGGTGTCTGTGTTCCCTGAGGTAAAACCACAATACCTTAGATGCTTTGTGTCAGTAATACCTACATTCAAATAGATTTACAGCATGGTGATAATAGAAAGTCAGGGTTACTATCTAAAGCTATGTACATACTCATTCTTGACTCAACTCTGTATTTTCTGTCTCTTTACCCTTAAATTGTTCAGACCTAAACATCTGAAAAGAGCAAATTATGGTAGAGAATTTTTCCCCTAACTATTACCATCTTCATAAGATCACAAGAGGATTTAATTATAATTTCAAGCCTCAAGTGATGAGGAAATATTTCTGTGCCTTTTTATGTATGTCTATGTCTTGGTCATTGATCTAGATCTGCCCATGTAAACAGCTCTAGTTAATCATGGACATACTGAGACCTTATTTTTTTCCTCATATATACTTTTGATGATTTAATATGTCATATTTTTCCTAAAACAATCAGCTTTGTATTTTCATGACATGTTTTGGACATTTTCTGCAATGTAGTAATTGGAATGAATTATAGAATATCAGTATAAAATAAATACCCAAAATTCCAGAGCAGCAGATACTGAATACAAGTTTTATTGTATTTATTGATAGAAAAAATTGAGACATAATTAGGGGTTTAAGAAAATTTATCTATAATATCTAAAGTATTAGCGAAACAAAAACATTTATATAAAAGCTATAGCAGTCTAAGATCAACATCAAATACCATAAAATATACAGCAAATTATACAGTGATTTTGACTTGACATAATTATCCATAAAATTATCCTGGTATAAGTCTTCACACTTTAAATTATTGTTTCTTTCATATCTTGTCAAATTAATCCTATGTCATTATAATATATGATTTTTGTAAAATTTTGTTTGATTCATTGCTGTTTATGTAAATTGTTTCCTAGGGAAATTTTGTGAACATAAATTTTATTTCCTGGTAAAAATATTTCTAAAATCACACCAAGCATATGACTTTCTGATTTCATTCATCTGACATTGAGAAAGGTTTTAACTTGACAAAGCTTTCCTTCTACTATCCATATTATAGAGAATCCTTTTATTGCATGAGTATTGGGATAACAATAACCAATTGAGTTTGTTTCTTTCATGAATTGTCTGTCATTTTCTAAGTTTTTAGCTTCTTGTAAAGCATTTCTTTTTATATTCTATACATGTGTTAAGTTTCTTCCCTTTAGTGATACTCTGTTGTGCTTGAATATTTGAGGACTCCATAACACTGCATTCTTGATATTGTATAGGTTCTCTTTAATATGGATTATGTGATGATATTCAAGATTTAAAAGCCTAGATAAGGTTTTCCCACATGCTTTATCTAAAGTATGGTTTTAGGGGCTTTATGCAGAGATGGTCTATGGTAAAAGGACATAACACATAACACATTCATTACAATTGTAAGTGTTCTGCCTTCAATGGGTCTTTAGTGTCCTTGAACATGTGAATCATGGGCAAAGGGTCTGTCACAATCAGCATATTTTAAACTTTCTTCTCCATTTTGGATTTTTTGATGGACTTGAAGTATTGAGACCCTGGTAAAGGACTTGTAACATTTTTTACATCTGTAATGATTCTCTCCTGTGTGGACTTTGGGATGGCTTTGTAGAAGAGAGATCTGCCTAAACAACTTGCCCCATTCTTTACATCTCTAAGGATTTAATCCTGCATGTATTCTTTGATGAACTTTAAGTTTTGAGCATACAATGAAGGATTTTCCACATACATTACATTTGTAAGGTTTTTATCCAGTGTGTGTTCTTTGATGAACTTGAAGGTGTGAGCTCTGAGTAAAGGACTTGCCACAATCTGAACATTTATAAGGTTTCTCTCCAGTGTGTGTTCTTTGATGAACATGAAGGTTTGAGCTCTGAGTAAAGCACTTGCCACAATCTGAACATTTGTAAGGTTTTTCTCCAGTGTGTATTCTTTGGTGAACCTTAAGTTTTGAGTGTACAATGAAGGATTTTCCACATACATTACATTTGTAAGGTTTCTCTCCAGTGTGTATTCTTTGATGAACATGAAGGTCTGAGCTCTGAGTAAAGGACTTGCCACAATCTGAACATTTATAAGGTTTCTCTCCAGTGTGTAGTCTTTGATGATCTTTAAGTGCTGAGCTCTGAGTAAAGGACTTGCCACAATCTGAACTTTTATATGGTTTCACTCCAGTGTGTGTTCTTAGATGAACTTTAAGTTTAGAGCCTACAATGAATGACTTTCCACATTTATTACATTTGTAAGGTTTTTCTCAAGGTGTAATCTTTGATGAACTTTAAGTTCTGAGCTATCATTAAAGGACTTTCCACATACATTACATTTGTTAGGTTTCACACCAGTGTGTAATCTTTGATGCACTTTAAGTATTGAGCCTCTGGTAAAGGATTTTCCACATGCTGTATATTTGTAAGGCTTCAATCCAGTGTGCATTCTTTTATGAACATGAAGTGTTGATCTCTGAGTAAAGAACTTGTCACATTTGTAAAGTTTATCTCCAGTATGGATCCTCTGATGAATTTTAAAATTTGAGGCCTTGTTAAATGACTTGCCACATTCTTTAAATGTATGAGGTTTCTCTCTAGTATGTATCCTCTGATGAAAATGAAGTGTTGAACTCTGAGTGAAAGAATTGCCACATGTTTCACACTTGAAAGGTTCTTCTCCAGCATCATTTCTCGTAGGAAGATGAACAGAAAAGTCGTGGCCATAGGACTTGCCATACTCTGTACATTTGAAAGCATTCTTTTCACTGTGAATTTTACAATGAACTCTATTTGAAAGGAACATATCATGGTCTGGACATTTTTGTGATTCTTTTATCATATAGATTTTGTAATGCTCCTTAAGTACTGATAACTTAGAAAAAACCTTTCCACATATTTTACATTTGCATATTTTTTCTCCATTATGAACCACATTAATTTTAAAGATGTCTGAACATCTCCTGCAACTCCTCCAAAATTTCTTATATTTTTGTTCAATACTGATCTTGGATTCCATTCAAATTTTGAAGGATGGGTGAAATAGTGTCTAAATGCTTTGGATTTTGGTTGTTTCCCTTCAGTGTGGCATGAGTCATTTTGAGTATTTTAACAGAAATGGCAGCATCTGACTGAAAATGATGTAGAGTGAGCTTTTTGAGGAGAAGCTGAAACTTCTTCATCTATTATATCAGGAATGCCAGTGATGGGTCTTGCATAAAGATCATTTCTATCAGCACGTGATTCAGGTTCTTCATTGTCTGAACTACATGCCCAGAACTTTGTTATGTGTAATTCACCAAGGACATTAAATCCAAACTGCTCTGATATTTTTCTTTGGCAAGGATCCTGTGTACACTCTTTTTGGAACAACTCATGAATGGGATAACAAAACAGAGCTGGAAGAAATGAAGGGCAATTATCGTCTAACTGTGTAGAATTAGACAAAAGTAACATAGAAATTTTACATAAAATGAAACAAATATGAGGGAAGTAGCAAAGAGATGGAAGACAAATCCTCAGCACTTCTTCCATAAAGGATCAAAATCCAAAAATGTTGAACATGGACAAGGTCATTTCATGAACTTGTATTTTATAATATGTAAAATTTGAAAAGATCTTCTTTAAGATGTCATGTAACCAGCAACTATAAACATAATTCTTAGAATATGAAATGAAACTATTAGCCATTGTTAAAAATATTCTGTTCATTTGGAAATTGTATTATCAATTTAGATCAAAACAAAAGGACTTTTCCAAACACATAAATGATAAAATGATAGAAATGAAAATATTTCATGAATAGATTTTCTATGATTAATGTTCATTTATGTATATTAATATGTAGTTATTCAAGGAGAAAACAATAAAATGATTATGAAAAACATATATGTCTGTCAGGTCCACAGAGCTTTATGGACCTTAGGAGAGAATGTTTCAAAATCTCCACAATCACAGTAATAATTATTTAGGGCTTTGTTTCTTCAGATGCCTAAGTGTATCTTAAATTTATAAAAGACTGGCCTTTCGTCTCAGCATTTGGAAGCCAGTGGCTGGTGGATCTCTATGGTTATGAGGCTAGCCTGACCTACATATTCAGTTTCACGACAATCAGGGCTATATGGTTAAAGACCCTGTCTCAAAAAAGGAGATAAGTGAGAAAAATAAGTTTTATGTCAGGGAAAGAAAGAGTGCCAATAGAGCAAATGTGGTCTCGTGTGACATGAACATGGATATGTTTTTCCACTGTAACATTAATCATCAGCAAAGAAAACCATGATCTTGGCCTCAGTATCTCCTGGCCTAGCATAACTAACTGATAGAACCATCCCAGATGGCTCATTAATGGGAATCACAGTCTGGCGTTTTCTTAAAGTGCACTTCATTGACTTAAATGCAGAATAGGAATAATGGCCAGAGTGCATAATAATCTTTTTTTTCAAAGACTCTTAGATCTCTAATATGTTTTTAATCAAAAGCACACAAAGAAGTTTGCTGGGCAACAGTTTCACATGCTTTTAATCCCAGCACTCAGGAGGCAGAGGCAGGTAAATCTCTTTGAGTTTGAGGCCAGTATTACCTACGGAGCAAGTTCCAGGACACCCTTGGCAGTTACATAATAAAATTCTGTCACAAAAACAACATCAAATTGATAAAAGAACTACATAATAAAATTTATATTTACAAAGTAGATGGCAATGTAGTACTCTGTTTCAAGGCAAAATATCAGAACTCAGAGTATATATGTGAAACACACATTTTGTAAATGTAAATTTAATTTATATATTACTACACCATTTTATTTTAAGCTTATCACAGTCACTTTTCCTCTAACTCTTCTCATATCTCCAAGTAAATAATAAAACTGCCAGTTGATCATTGTTACTGTGATATATTTATGTATCTACTTTTTCAAATATATATATATATATATATATATATATATATATATATATATATGTATGTATATATAAAATTATATACAATTTCAAAATGTTAGTCAAGCTTCATTGTTAATGATTATAACATTTCAGGTATAGCCATTTTGCATTAGACAAGCATCAATGGGGATAACCCATTTTATTTTATTTGTCACACCATTCACAAGGTATCCTTAGCTCTTTGATTAGGGGTTTGAGATATAGGGACACTATTAATTGGGAAACCATAATTCAGGATGGTTCTTCAGTTACAATGGAAGAAAACTTGGTAGAAATGGTGAAGGAAGATTGAGGGGTTAATAACACCAAGGTTGTCTGTTAATTACTCAAGAAAACATAATTTTATATGTTTCTGTAATTCTACACCACATAAATATGTAAGACATAAAGGAAGTAATGACTTCCAGGTTGACAGTACCAAAAAAAAAAAAACAGAGATTAGCAACAACCTTAGCATAAAACATAAGAATCTCAATTTTAAGTTTCTGGTATAAAATAAATATTAAGTGTAATGAGGATAGTATGACTTCTTTCTTTCCTATATGCATCTCCTTGAACTTCCCATTATCATAGACTGACATTTAAACTTCAAGCACAACATAGAACAATTATACAGAGAGTGGGTGTCCTTTATTTTCTAATTATAGAAGAACTGTTTTCAGTTCTCTCCATTTAAAATGATTGTGTTGGTAAATACAATAAACTTAATCCATTAAATGTAGATAAGTCCCTCATGTTGAATTTTTGTAATGAAGGGATATTGTATTTTGTCAAAAGCCTTTTCTGCATTTAATGGTGAGATCATTAGGTCTCTTTCTTATATTCTGCTCTAATATATTATATGTATTGATTTACTTATGTTGATTCCCATTAGCATCTCTTGGAGAAAGTAACCTTGATCCTAGTAGATAGTTATTTTGAGGTGTTCTTGAAATTGAAATTTCCATTTTGTCACACAATTGGAAATGTATTGGTGTTAGTTTTTCTTTACTTATCTGGTGAGATTCTGTTCTGAATCCATATGGATTTCTTAAGTTGAGGGTTTTTTTTGTTGTTGTTGTTCCTTCCATTCAGTTTCAGAACAGGTGACATGATTAATTGTTTATGTCATTTGATTTATTTTTTGTTAGGTTATATGCCAAGAAATCCATCCATTTGTTTTTGATATTATACGTATTGTAGGTGAATGAATGGAACTGAAAAAAAATATTTTAAGTGACTTAAATCAGAAAGACAAATACTGTACCTTTTCTCAAAAATTTTGGATTTTCACTTTTAAGATATTGGTCTTTATGTTTTCTATAGAGTTTAGGTTGCTAGGTAGAGGCCAATGGTCTTATATATTATCATAGGAACAGCCTTAATAATATAGTTCTCAAAGGCCCAGAAGAGAAACTATAAATGGTGAGAATTATTTTCAGAAAAAGAATCGAAGTACACCAAGCTCTTTGTCCATTTGCTTTGTTCCTCCTGGATAAATTCCTATCTATACAACTACAGTTTTGTACTCAAGCATATTTGCTTTCTTGCATGATTTGTCTCTACCTTTATCTGCTGTCTGCTCTAAGATTTATATTAATTCTCTCATTGTAATTCTGCTTTATCTAGGTACTTCTCATCTCATTCTTAACCATCTAGTACTTTCCTATCATCTTCCATCTTATGCTCAAGTTCTGTAGTCAAAATCCTCTCCAATCAAAATCCTCAATATCCTCTCTTCATTCTCCTTATACCTCAGTTTCCCCTCTGTCTCTGAGATGCTCAGATATAAACCCATGTCATTGCAATCTTCTGGCCAAGGAAAGTCAGCAAGCTTGGATTTCTATGGGGTCATCAAGGCAGGTAAGACTTTTCCTCAAGTAGTGACTGCCAGACATTCTTTTACAACCCAAAACAGGAGTGGTAAAGGAGGAGTACAATTTAGAGCAAGTGATCATTTAGAATATCAAGAAGGGGATCTATGTGCTCAGTCCACATTCCTAGAGGTGAGTAGGTAAGAAGGTAGGAGTCTATACTGTTAGTAAGGCTGTAGTAAAGGGGTTCTCACACTACATTGCACAAGAAATAAACCTATCCACTTGACGTAGAAGACAGGTGTTGTTTCATTTGGCCTTGGATACTTAAGTCTGTTCTGTGAGAGTACAGAGCTATCTCTAATAAGATACTTTTTCCCTTTGGGGATGGTCCTGGCCAGATGCTGCTAATGACAAGAATTACAGGAACACTTGAGCTGGAGTTCTGGTAGTGCACATTGTCAGTGCAGAAGGTTATCTAAACATTCCATTAGTCGAGGGGAAATGGTGACCAATAAATGATGGAAAAGGTACAATGGGACATTAGAAATTCATAGCAGGAAATGGGTAATAATCAAAAGCCAAATATTTCCAAGGTTTCCTGTGCCTCAGCTTGACTTCTGGAAGGCCCTTGGCTTCTTCCAGGTATTAGTTTTGTCATAATCAGATGAAATCCCACTTCATATATTTTTGGGGCTTGTAGCACAATGGAAATGGAGGATTTTTCCCTACAGAATGATGCTGAAACGATTATTGCAGCCAAGAAACTGAGACCAAATTGGTCATGGGCCCTAGATAAAAAAAAAAATATATTATTATTCTGCTTAATGAACATGGCACTAAACTAATGCTATATTGTGATGGCCATGGATTAACATATTACTCACCATTCAATAGAGAAGGTTAATACGGAGATTTTGAAGAATTAAGCCCTACCTAGGATTCCTTTATCTTAACCCTTGCATCATTGTTCAGACACCTATGAATAAATGACTGCAGAGAGAACATAAAGACCAAAAAATGCTGAATGACTCTATGGAAGAAGAGGTTTACAAACATTATAGGAAAAATGGCCATACTATCACCAAGTCTGTCACAGAAAGTCCAAAACCTTCACAAGCCAATACTACAGGAAAAATATCATCTCATAAAATGGAAAGTGGACCCAAAATCACAACTTTTTGACAAGAACATATGTGCACACCCTAGCTTCAAGAAGTAAGAAAATCTGTTTTTCAATTGAGTAATACCAGGGTATTTCAATCACATTCAAAGTCTTATGTTCAGAAACAGTTGGTCAGCCCAAATATTCTTCGAATGTTATGAATTTTCTGTACTTTCTTTGACAGAGATTTGGTGCAGAAATTATGACATTGGATTAGTGTGGCACAAGGATGGTATGCAAGAAGGTAAAAGAAAAAATGTATTAATCCAGATATAATGTAAAAATGTTAAAAAAAAAAAACAGAAAAACCCTAGATAACTGACATACAGGAGAAAATTTAGGATATTTATTGGAACACAAAATAAAGTCCCACATACATTGTAAAAATGCTATTGGCATACTAAATTTCATCTAATCACTATTTTGATGAAATGAGGGGAAATTATGTAAAATTTTCTATGTGCTTTATCCTAGTGTACTATTGTAAAGAAATTCTTAGGCATTGCTTCTACTGAGGAGCTGTGGTAATCCCACTGCAGTTATGGTTTGCTTCTTGTTTTGTACTCTACATATAACCATTGTTTTCTTCCACCTTACCTGATTCTCTGCCTTCTACTTCCTTTGTGTTCACAATCCAGGGTTCTTTATTCTGTTCCAGGCAGGTGACTAGCTCTGGTTTTGGTACAGAAAGGCCTGTAATTTAGAACAGACATATGATAATTTATTTACATGATGGAGACCAGAGGTGGATTTTAACAGTGGCTTGTACACAGGGGATATGAAGTTACATAAGGTAAGATTCAGTAGTGAAGTCTTATTAGTACATACTCGACAGGTGTTTTAGGCTTTTAAGAAATCCATAATTTTAATTGTGTATGCATTTACCTTTTCGTATATTACCCCATTACATAAATAAACTGTGGATATCAGACTGTATTCACACATTTTTGCTACTGAATGACTGCCTAAAAAACAATTTGGGATTGAAGGGAGTATTTACTAAATTAATAGACCATATAGAATAAGAAATTTTCAATAAATACTGCACTCACCAATATCTAGTAATAATTGGGAGATGGGATTCACTGATAGAAAACAATTCAATACTAATACAAGTTACCAGACATTCCTAGGTCTAAGCAGCAATTAGGTAAGAATTAATTCTCACTTACAGAAACCAGGTAGCTGTAGTTCTCCAACATTACCTCTCTGTACAAATCCCTCGGTGATGTGTCCAGGCATTCCCATTCCTCCTTGGAGAAATTGATGGCTACATCCCTGAATGTCAATGGACTCTGAAGTAAAAATTCAATTATCCTTTGTTATGATGGTTTGAGTCTTTATTTGCCGCAGAAAAAGGATATTTAACTAAAGAACTCTCTGTTAACAGTAATCAATCTGCAATTTTTAAATGTCATATATTAAAAGGGATGGTGTTATGACTTTTTCATGAGATCAAAGTGCCCAGGATCTAAACATATCATGAAATATGTTTCTTTTATCCAAGATAAATAATGTCTGAAATTGTCTTCAGTAGGAATTCAGTTTCAATATTTGTCTTTAATATCATAAAATTTTTAAATAATTCAGATCATGAACTCATGTAGAAAAGGCATACTGGAAAATAAAAGAGGCAAGAAAGAGTGGAAAGCAGGATGTGGAACAGAAATGACAGGTATAATAAAGAATTTATATTAAAATATAAAAAACACAAAAATATGGTTTTCCAGAATGAGGGACTATAGTGAAGGTTGAGAGCTCTGCAGATGAAGCATTTATGTGTAGAATGTCATCAACCTGTCCCATCATTGTGCCTACATTTCCCTGAGAACAAGCCATCTGTCCTTCCCCTTTCTTATGGATTCTCTCAGGAAGTTTATTTGACAGTTTCAGCTTTCTGATGCTATCCTGTGTGCAAAGAAAGAAGTATGTGCATTCCATGCTACCACACTCAGAGACCCTAATTACTGGCTTTTGCCACAGCAGAGGTGCAGAAACCATGAATTTTTACTGACAGGTCAAAACTCAGTTTCTCCTTTCCAGCTTTGAGTGAGTCTGTTATTCCTTCAGATAATGAATATCTCTAAAACCTGAATATGTGGCTTCTGCACCCCGCTTTATACTGTACACATACATTTTAAATTGAGTCTAAACACAGCAGTAAAAAGTTGTAGTGACCCTTCCTCTCATTCCAGTTCCCTGAGATTGTTGATTAAAAAATAAATGACCCCTGTATTAGAAACAGCAGACAGAATCTGAGGGGTAGCCAAAGCTAAAAGTATTTCTCACACTGGGTAAGTAATATATTTGTCTACTGGCACAGCATGAAATTGATACCAGACCAGTGTCTCCAATGAAGCATTCCCTTTAATTTCTATGATCCATTCTTAAATTCCACCATTTTACAGTTTTCCAGTGAGACAAGTGATTAGATTCTCTCTTAAGTATATTTTAAACACTGAAAAAGCTTCTTTTGGATTCACTTGAAGATGGTGTATCTAAATAATGTCATCCCTGAACCCAGTTTAATACTTTTGTTTTTTAATGAAGGCACTTCATCTCCAACCACCTAAATTTTCATTGTTTAGACTTTTTGACTATTTGTGAAATCAACATGAATATAAGTACACTTTGCCTACCAGTTCTTCATTAGTTTGTTATTTTTTAAAAATGTACTATATAACCATAGTATGTGGAATTGCACCAGCTCCCAGGGAAGTGATTATGAGCAGATGTCAGAACAACTAAGGGGCATTGCAAGTTCATGGTAAGGGTAGTAGGTAGCAAAGAGAAATGATGGAATAGACTCTTTGAATCAATTCACAAAATAAGAACAGAAAACAGAAGAAAAGCTGCCTCATAGGATAATTTAATATGAACTTATGACTGGCAAATTCCATTTGGAAGTTTGTATTTCATTTAAACACTTCATCTTAGTATATAACACTGTATACTTTCATAGCAATACTGCTTTAAACATTATCCATTAACAGGAAGACATTCCATCAATTTTCACAGTGCCTCTTTCTCAGAACAGTCTATAATTAACAAACAGATACTTGAATATATATTTGAAAGAAGCCATCATGGAATATATCTTCTTTCTCATTCATATGAGATGACTCAATACCATTTTAAGTAGGACAACTGTATGCATATGTATTTATATATCAAATGAATATACTGTATATTAATGCAGAGAATATATTTTGAAAACGTAAAATGAGAAAACAGTGGAAAGCACCACACACTCATGTGACAATGCAAGAAGTTTACTTTGACAGCTGCATTAGAAATAGAAAAAAAAATCCTTGTAAAAACTGTAGAGGAAATGTTTGGGATCACCAAAAAAGGAGCTTTTGTAGGAGAACAGGCAAGAAATCTCACCTCAATACATACATTTACCTGAGAAAAAGCCATCTCTCTTTTCCCTTCTGTCTGGATCCTCTCTTGAAACTTTATCTCAATGGTTCACCTTCCTGATAATATATTGGATTTCAAAGCAAAAAAAAAAAAAAAACAAAAAACAAAAACAAAAACAACAAAAAAAAAACCAGCCTTGTATACTTTCTACCACACTAAGAGACTGGAAGGAGGATCAAAAAGCTCACTATCTGTACTTTACTGAAACAGAGAAGTAGAACAACATGAGCTCCCAGAGGCAGACAAAACTGAACGTTCTGCTTTCATGCATTCAGGTAGGTAGACTGCTTGGCCAGCATGAATGACTTTAGTACAGACCTGGAAACATGGTTAAATTGACTTGCTAGAGCTAGCAGAATCAGGTGGGGATTTCAAATTGAGGCTGAGCACAACTGACATTGAGAAGCATTGAGGATACTCACATTCTCTTTCTCTGAGGAGGTTGATTACAGTTGATTAAAATGAGGCTTCCATAGAGGATAACACACAGTATCTGTGGGGAATCTCAGATGAAAGTAATTCTTCAACTGGGTAAAAAAAATCTATGTGCTTGTGTCCAAGAAGCATGAAGGCAATGTATTCCCCTCTAAAGTCTCCAATGAGTTTTCCCATTAGTTACCATAATACAATTTATAATATTAAGATTCTGCAACTTTGCCATGAGAACCATGATTAAAACTTTACACAGAGTTATTTTCACAATAACATCAGTTCACCCAGGATCACTGTTAAGTAATTATGGGTGAAAAATGAGGAGATGGGTGCTGGTGGTGCATGCCTTTAACCCCAGGATTCAGGAGGCAGAGGCTAGTGAATCCATGTATGTTCAAGGACAGCCTGGTCCACAAAGTGAGTTCCAGGACAGGGGCCAAAAACAACACAGAGAAACCCTGTATTGAAAAATCAAAAAAGAAAGAAAGAAAGAAAAAAGGAAAGGAAGAAAAATCACAAGAAACAAGTGGTATTTTTAAAGTATGTGAGTTCCTTAGAACCCTCTAATTCCTTAAGATTGTAGTGAAAAACACTGAATTCCATCTTTTAACAACATTTTGGCAATTTTAGCATATATTGATGGTTACAAAATGCCCTCCTACATAAGGCTGATTTGCAAAACAGGACTTTATTAATTTAATTATAAGAGAAATTCATGGAACACTCCATGGAAGTGACATTGAATATATAGAAATCTGCACACATACTCAGTTTATCTTTGATTTCTACATAGGCGCATAGTAATTACTCAAACACCCCATTAATATTTGGAATTAAGTAGACAAAATTTTGTTGTTTTTTGTCTATTTCTTGCACTAATATAAGGCATTTCCTAGAATCAGGGCTATATGACATGTATGTCATTTTGCAGAAATGAAGAATGCAAAGTAACTCCATAGTGTTGTATAAATTTCCACATTCAATTTTCAGTTCCTACAACCTATGCATATTTTTTCAATTGAATTCTAATGAACACCAATTCCTCTCATTAGAAGGAAAGTCATAATTTTGTAAATCCTAAGCAGGATTAAAGAGAAACTACTCCTAAACTGAAGAAGATGCAATGACTTTCTTGGAATACAAAATTCTACAGCAAAACTAAATCCTTTATAAATGAATAAACCTCTCACCACCATCCAGACATGTATATCAACACTCTGCAGAAAGAAAACAGATTGGAATCATGAGTAAGAGGAAGAAAATAAAACTCAGGGTATAATTAAGTGCAATCAATTTAGAGAAATAGACAGAAGCACAATGATGACAAATTATACAAACCATGTGCTTCTCCTTACTCATGGTGAGCATAACAAAACTACTATGATAATTTGTCTGTGTTTTCTCAGTAATTTATTTGTTAATTTCATGCAGACTAATAGCTTTCAACAAGATAAATCTGGTATCTGAATTTCAGGGATATTAGATGCATGGTGTCATCTAGTCTCTGAGCATACTGTATCAATTCCACACCTGCAGAGAGAACATGACACTCACTGAGATTAGGAGAGGAATCTGCCTGGACGGTCAAAAGATAACTTTTTTAACCATGCTTTTACCAATAGATTCTATAATAAAGATTTTTATTTTACGATCAAGGAGAATACATGTCTGGCACAATTTGACTGGCTGTTTTTTCCTGAAACAGACACATTTCCATTCATGGATGTAATTCAGGGAAACACTCTGAGAGCATGACAAACATATGCTCCTGTAGGCTTTAGTTAAATGCTGTCTTTTTACACTAATTAACTAGGAACTCCACATTGGTCAGACTGCAATTAGAAGTCATTTCTAAGACAGGAATTATCTATTCATTATAAATCCTTCCTCCCTTATCCCTTTAAGTTTCTTTTTATTGATGGCTCTAAATATTACTTCTCTGAGGAAAGGAAAAAAAAGTTAACTGACTTTGATTTCAGTACCTTGGAAACAAAAAAAATTAGTGTACTATACTGGAAATTTGAATAAAAAACAATATTCCTGTATGCCTACATGTAAATAAGATTGCCCATAATTAAAATTAGAAACATGCTAAAGCAGGTATGCAGTGAGCAGTCTTACATTATTCAAGCACGTAATTCAGTGTAGAAACCTACCAGTTCCTTGTACCTTAGTATTCAATTACTACACTTAATAGATACAGTTAAGAGAAAACCAAGTACGGTTGACATAACTTGTTCCATAATGGTACTTCTCCTTAATATGTGAGAAAGCATTTCGTTATTCAAAACCAATGTTTTCTAAAGACAGAGCTTACTCCCTTCACACTGCAGCAAGGTGCTACAACACAGAAACACACACACCACACAAACCTGTGTACATGCAACATCAATAAAACAGAAGCCCTATACACTATTTTATACTGTTGATTTATTGTACTTATGGAGTCCTCTGCTTACCTGCATAGTTGTGATGTATAATATCTGTTATCTTGTGAAAAATCCTCCATTTTGATTCAAGTCTTTGAAGATGACTTCCAATCTTGATCATACCCAATTCACAATTTAATCATTAGAAACAGAGAGTACAGCATAAGTTATGAAAAGTCAGTTGATCTTGGATGTGTTTCACACACTCTTCAGTCATGATCAGTAAATAAGTCTAATAAAGTTCACAAGATGCATACTCATAGGAGAACTGGCATTGCATGAGAGAAACCACACAACAAACACTGGACCCTAAAATAACTGCTTGATGATATCACAGCTTTTTAGATGAAAAAGAATTCTGTGCAAAAATAAGCTAACCAAAATATTAATAATTACAGCAGAATGATCATCTATTTTATGAACATAGAGATAAATTTGAGGGACACAAAACAGAAAATTATAAAATGGAACAGACACAATTGAGGGAGGCAGTAGTATAACCTGAGAGAACTCTCATCCAATAACTGATGGAAGTGAATACAGAGATCCTCGGTCAGGTCCCAGGTAGAGCTCTAGGAGTCCAATTGGTGAGGAAGAGGAGGAATTGTATGGACGATAATTGTTGAGACCAAGATTGGAAAAAACACAGGGACAAATAGCCAAGCTAATGAAAACACATGAATTATGAACCAAAAGCTGTGGAGCCCCCAACTAGATCAGGCCTTCTGGATTAGTGAGAAAATTGAATTGCTTGAACTGTTTGGGAGACACCCAGGCAGTGGGACCTGGACCTGTCCTTAGTGCATGAGCTGGCTTTTTGGAACCTGGCCTTATGTGGGGACACCTTCCTCAGCCTGGAAGGAGGGGTCTGGACTTGTCTGTACTGAATCTACCAGGTTGAGCTGAATCACCAGGGGAGTCTTTGCCTTGGAGGAGATGGAAATGGAGAGTGGGGCTTGGGGGAAAGCTAGGGCATGGAGTGGGAGTGGGAGGACAGTGGAACCCATGGCTGATATGTAAAATTAAAACACAAATGGATTAAGAAAATGTGGTACATATACACAATGGAATACTACTCAGCAGAGAAAAACAATTACATCATGAGGTTTACAGGCAAATGGATCGATCTAGAAAAAAAATCATCCTGAGTGAGGTAACCCAGACTCAAAAAGACAAACATGGTATGTCCTCATGCATAGGAGGATACTAGTTGTAAAACAAAGATGACTAGATTGCTACTCCCAACTCCAGGGAGGCTACCTAGAAAGCAGGACCCTAAGAAAGACACAGGGATTGCCCAATGACAGAGAAATGGATGAGATCTACATGAACAACCTGGTTGTGAGTGGGGGTAATGAACTCTCATCCAACCACTGATAGAAGTGGATACAAAGATCCTTGACCAGGCCCCAGATGGAGCTCCAGGAGTCCAATTGGTGGGAAAGAGGAGGGATTATATGAGTAATTTGCTTTCTTAATGAGAAATTATGAATATAATTCTTTGTGAATGCTCAAATAATTTCTTCCCTGTTTAAATAGAGACAATTTGTCTATTGCTTTCCTGTCCAGTATGTCTCCAGTGATAGATCTAAATGGCCTTGTGTAAGAATGAAGATAATAACAGACAGATACAACACTGGGACCCAAAGAAAAGCTGGGATCAGGTGATCTCTGCTCAAATAGAGTTAAAGATTTATTTACTACATGATGATAATAGAAAGGCAGGGTTACTATCTGAAGCCATGCACATACTCATGCTTTGCTATCTCATTCCTTACATTCTCTTTAGCCTTGAATTATTTAGGCCTATATATCTGAAAAGAACAAATTATGGTGGAGAGCTTTTGTCCCAACTACTATCATCCTCATCAGATCACAGGGAGATTTGTAATGTTCCAAGCCTCATGTGATGAGGGGAAGTTTGTCTTTGTTTATGACCCTTGATCTAGATCTGCCCATGTAAATAGATCTAGTACACTCACAGACCAACTGAGCTCTATTTTTGCTCCCCATATATGTCCAATGATTGAATCTATAATAGTTTTCCTACAACAATTGGCTTTATATTTTTATGACATATTTTTTGAACATTTTCTGTAATGCAGTAACTGAAATTAACTTCACAACATCAGTGTAAAGATGAATGCCCAGGATTCCAAAGCAGCAGAAATTGAACACAAGTTTTATTATATTTATTGATAATTGAGAAACATTGGGGACTAATTTGAGGTTCAAAACAATCTATATTATATTCTATAAAATCTCAAATATTAGCAACACAAGAATATTTATATAAAAGCTATGGCAGTCTCCAATCCATATCCTGAACCATAAAATATACAGAAAATTGTACAGTGATTTTGAATTGATATAGTTATCCAAATAATTATCCTGGCATAAGACTTCACATTTTTATTATGCTTTTCTCTATTGTCAAATTAATCATATACCATTTTAATACATGGTTATTGCCTAATTCTGTTTGATGCATTGCTTTATATGTAGTTTGTTTTCCAAAAAATGTTTTTGTGAACATAAATATCATTTCTTGGTAAAATGCTTATAAAATTACTCCAAGCATAAGGTTTTCTGATGTCACTCATCTGATATGGATTAAGTTTAGAGCATTTGCTAAAGGCTACCTTTCACTACTCACATTATAAAGAATGCTTTTATTGCATTAGCACTGGGGCAATAATTACCTATTGAGTTTGTTTGTTTCCTGAATTTTCTGACATGCTCTAAAATTGGAACTTCCTTTAGAGTTTTTTTTAAAAATTCTGTACATTTAAGTTTTTACCCAATAGTTATACTCTGTTAGGCAAGAATATCTGAGGATGCCATAACACTTGCCACATTCTTATTATAGTACATTTTCTCCCTATTATGGATTATGTGATGATCTTTAAGATTTAAGAACCCAGATATGGTTTTCCAACATGCTTTTTATTTGTAAGCTTTAATGGTTTTAGTGAGTTTTGGCAGAGATGATACATGGGAAAAGGACATATTATGTTAATGTTCAATACAATTTTAAGGATTCTACATTCATGGCCTTGAACACATGAATCATGGGCAAAGGACCAGCCAAAATGTGTATATTTATATCATTCTTCTATATAATGGATTATTTGATGAACTCGAAATGTCCAGGTCCTGGTAAAAGCTTTGTCACATTCTTTTCATTTTAAATTTTCTCTCCTTTGTGGATATTGTGATGTCTTTGTAGATTTGAGATTGTCCTAAAGGACTTTCCACATTCTTTACATTTGTAAGGTGTCTCTCCAGTATGTAGTCTCTGTTGAACTAGTGTTGAACCTATACTAAAACACTTTCCACATACATTACATTTGTAAAGTTTGTCTACAGTGTGTAATCTTTGATGAACTTTAAGTTTTGAGCCTACAATGAAGGACTTTCCACATACATTACATTTGTAAGGTTTTTCTCCTGTGTGTATTTTTTGATGAACTTTAAGTTTTGAGCCTACAATGAAGGACTTTCCACATGAATGACATCTGTAAGGTTTCTCTCTGGAATGTATTCTTTGATGAACTTTTAGTACTGAGCCTACTGTAAAGAACTTTCAACATACATTACATTTGTAAGGTTTTTCTCCAGTGTGTATTCTTTGATGATCTTTAAGTGTTGAGCTATGAGTAAAGGACTTTCAACATATATTACATTTGTCAGTTTTTTCTCCAGTGTGAATTCTTTTATGAACCTGTAGTGTTGAACTATCAGTGAATGACTTTATCCAATCTGAACATTTGTAAGTTTTTTCTTCAGTGTGTATTCTTTGATGGCCTTTAAGTTTTCCTCCTAAAAAAGAATTTTCCACATACATTACATGTGTAAGGTTTATCTCCAATGTGGATCCTCTGGTGAGCTTGAAAATTTGATTCGTTTTTAAATGACTTGCCACATGTATTACATCTGTAAGGTTTTTCTCCAGTGTGTATTCTTTTATGAACTTGAAGTGTTGACCTCTCAATAAAAGTCTTATCACAGTCTGAACATTTGTAAGGTTTTTTTTTCCATTGTGTATTCTTTGATGAACTTTTAGTGCTGAGCCTACTGTAAAGAACATTCCACATACATTACATTTGTAAGGTTTTTCTCCAGTGTGTATTTTTTGATGATATTTAAGTTTCGAGCCTACAATGAAGTACTTTCCACATACATGACATCTGTAAGATTTCTCTCCGATATGTATTCTTTGATGAACTTTTAGTCCTGAGCCTACTGTAAAGAACTTACCACATGTATTACATTTGTAATGTTTTTCTCCAGTGTGAATTCTTTTATGAACATGCAGTGTTGTGCTATCAGTGAATGACTTTTCACAATCTGAACATTTGTAAGTTTTTTTTTTCAAATGTGTATTCTTTGATGATCTTTAAGTGTTGAGTTTTGAATAAAGGACTTTCCACATACATTACATTTGTAAGGTTTCTTTCCAGTATGTATTCTTTTATGAACTTGAAGTGTTAAACTTGTCACATATATAACACTTGTTAGTTTTATCTCCATTGTGATTCTCTGATGAACATGAAATTTTGAGGACTTGTTAAATGACTTGCCACATTCTTTACATTTGTATAATTTCTCTCCAGTATGGATCCTCTGATAAATATGAAGTGTTAAACTCTGAGTGAAAGACTTGCTTCATGATTCACATATAAATGATTTTTTTCTCCAGTATTAGTTCTCTGAGGAAGATGAAGAGAAAACACATGGGAAAAGGGCTTGACATACTCAGTACATTTGAAAGAATTCTCTTCAGTGTGAATTTTACAATGACCTCTATATTTTGATGCATGTACAAGGAACATGTTATGCTCTGGACATTTGTATGACTCTTTCGTCATATGGATTTTATAATGCTCCTGAAGTACTGATAATATAGAAAACAACTTTCCACACATTTTACATTTGTTCAATTTTTCTCCAGTATGAACTTCATTAATTCTAAAAAGGTCTGAACATCTCCTATAACTCCTACCAAATTTCTTATATTTTTGTCCAACACTGAATCCTGGATTCCCCTCAAATTTTGAGAGTGGGTGAAATACTGTCTACATGATTTGGATTTTGGTTGTTTCCCTTCAGTGTGGCTTGAATCATTTTGAATATTTGAAAGGAAATTACAAGATCTGAATGGAAATGACACAGAGTAAGCTTTGTGATGAGAAGCTGCAATTTCTTCATCTATTCTGTCAGAAATGTCAGTGATGGGTGCTGAATGAAGATTATTTCCATCTGCACATGATTCAGATTCCTCATTGTCAGATCTAAATGCCCAGAACTTCTTTATGTGTACTTCACCAAGGCTATTGGGTCCAAAGTGTCCTAATACTTCTCCTTGGCAAGTATCCTGTGTATACTCTTTTGGGAACAATTCCTGAATGGGATAACAAAACAGAGGTAGAAGAAATGAAAGGCTATTATTATCTAACTGTGTAGAATTAGACAAAAATAACATAGAGACTTTTTCATAAAATGACACAATATGTGGAATATTCCTAAGAGATGTAATTCAAATCTTCAGCACTTCTTCCATAAGGAAAATCATGTACAAACATGATGAACATGGAGAACTCGATATCATAAATTGTATTTTATAATATGTAAAATGGGAAAGGGTCCTCCTTAAGCATGTCATGTTATTAACAATTGTAAACATTATTTTTAGAATATGAAATGAAACTATTAGCCATTAATAAACATATTCTGTTCACTTGGAAATTTCACAATCAACTTCTATCAAAATCACATTTCCAAACACATAAATGATAAAATTATAGAAATGAAAAATTATTGTATATACATTTTCACTGATTAGTAATTATTAATATATGTGAAATCATAGGTATTCAGGGAGAGTGACTGTTAAAAAACAATATAATGATCATGAAATACAAATGTACCTATCTGGTCCACAGAGCTTTATGGCTATGAGGAGAAAATTTTTCAAAATCATCACACTCAAAGTGCTAATTCTATAAGACTTCTACTTCTCAGATACCTAAGAATATCTTAAATTGATAAAAGACTGGCCTTTCATCTCATCATTTGGAAGGCAGAGGCAGAGGCAGGTGGGTCTCTGTTATCTGAAGCTAATCTGATCTACATATTCAGTTCCAGGCCAATCATGGCTACATGGTTAGAAACCCTGTCTCAAAATGGGGAGGGGTAAGAAAAATAACTTATACGTTCAGGCAAAAAAAAGTGCCAATAGAGTCAGTTAGGCAAAGTGGCCCTGGGCAACATTAAGATGGATGGTTTTCTCCACTATAAATATAGTTGTCAGCAAAGCAAACCTTGATTTGCCCTCAGTATGACCTGTCCCAGTGTAACTAACTGATAGAACCATTCCAGTTGTCCCTTAAATATGAATCAAAGTCTTGGGTTTTTTTTTCTTTTTTTTTTTGTTTTTTTGTTTTTTGAGACAGGATTTCTCTGTGTAGGTTTGCGCCTTTCCTAGAACTCACTTCCTAGACCAGGCTAGCTCAGTCTCACAGAGATCCACCTGACTCTGCCTCCCGAGTGCTGGGATTAAAGGTGTGTGCCAACACTGCAGGCCACATTCTGGCATATTTTTTATTTTTATTTTTATTTTTTTAAGTGCTCTTCAATGACTTGAATGCAGACTATAAATGGTACAATACAGAGTACAATACAGTCTGTTTTTCCAAAGAGTTTTAAATCTCTAATCCAGTTTGGATTCATAAACAGAATAAAAGCAAGCTGGGCAGTGATATGTCACATGTCTATAGTACCAGAACTCAGGATACAGAAGCAGGCAAATCTCTGTTAGTTCAAGGCTAGCATGGACTACAGAGCAAGTTCCAGGACAGCCAGGACAATTACACAGAGAAACACTGTCCCACCAAAAACCAAGGAATTGATAAAAAGCCCTACTGAATAAAAATTGTATTTTCAAAATAGACTAAAATGTGGAATTCTATGTCAAAGTGTAATATCACAACTCAGAGTTTACATGTAAAATTCAAAAATTCTTTTTTAATGTAGATCTAATTTAAATGCAACCATATCATTTCATTTCAAGCTTATCCCAGCCACTTTCACTTCAAATCTTCCCATATCCCCAAATCAATAATAACCTCTATTAGATAATTATTATTCATATATACACATACATATATACATATACATATATATATATATATATATACATACACACACACACACACACACACACACATATATATATATATATGTCTTCATAATGTTAATCCAGCTTTAATGATTATATCTCTTCAGGTCTCACCAATTTTCTCTAGACAAGCAATAATAAAGATAACCTATGGCAGAGGGTAACTCTCCTTGTCACAGTATTCATTAGGTGTCTCTAGTTGTTTGATTAGGGATTTGAGATAGAGGGACACTATGAATTATGAAACAGTAATTCAGGAGAGTTCTTCAGTTATGATTGAAGGAAAGTCAGTACAAAAGTTGAAGGAGAGACTGGCAACAACCTTAGCACCAAGCATAAGAATCTTGATTTAATTTTTTTTTGAGAAAGGGTTTCTCTGTGTAGATTTGTGCCTTTCCTGGAACTCTCTTTGAAGAACAGGCTGGCTTCAGACTCACAGACATCTACCTGACTCTGACTCCTGAGTACTGGAATTAAAGCTGTGTGCCACCACCACTTGACCTATAATAAATATTATGTGTAATGAGGATACTATGACTTTTTTCTTTCCTGTCTGTATCACCTTGAAATTCATATTGTCATAGACTGACATATAGGACTTCACAGAGAACATTGAACAGGTATGGAGACAGTTAGTATCCTTTACTTTGCCACTTATAGAAGAACTGTTTTGAGATTTCTCTATTTAGAATGATTATGTTGGTAATTACTTACAATAAATATTATGTGTTATATGTAGTTATGTCCCTCCCAATGTTGAGTTTTTATAGTGAAGGGATACTGAATTTGTCAAAAGCTTTTTCTGCATTTATTTACTCACTAATAAGAGAATACTAGATGTAAAACTAAGATGACTAGACTGCTACTCACAAATCCAGGGAGGCCACCTAGAAAACAGGACCCTAAGAAAGACACAGGGATCACCCCAATGACAGAGAAATGGATGAAATCTATATGAACAATCAGTACATGAGTGGGGGTAATGAAGAGCAAGGTTTGAGAGAAAGAGAGCTTAGGGGAGCAGGAGATCCCAGGTGGACCAAGAATAGAAAGGGAGAACAAGGAATAAGAGACCATGATAAATGAAGACCACATGAAAACAGGAAGAAGCAATGTGCTAGACAGTGACCCAGAAATCCAAAAAGATAGCCCCACTGTAGAACACTGGCAATTGTAGATGTAACCATCTTATTAAATAAGAAACACAGAGCCAGTTGCAGAGTTAAAAACCACGAGGTCAGAGCAAGAGCAGAAAACCTTACCCTTCACTGCTTCTGTTGTTGTCCTTCCTCTCCTCTAGAGACCTACTTCTGTGTGTCCTTTCTTTTTTATAGACTTTCTGTTCTGTTTTCTCATTGGTTGTAAACCCAGCCACATGACCTCCTCATCACTGCCTGTCTTCTATGGTTGGTATTGAGATTAAAGGCGTATGTCTGCCATGCTGTCTGTGTCCTTGAACACACAGAGATCTGCCTGCCTCTGCCTCCTAAGTTCTGGGATTAAAGGCGTGCACCACCATTGCCCAGCTTCTGCTCTGGCTTGCTCTGAACTCAAGGCAACTTTATTAACATACAAATAAAATCACATTTCAATACAAAAAATCACTATATTTCCCCTTTTATATTTTAATAAAAAAAGAAGAAAAAAGGAAAAAGTTATAACTAATATAAGAAAAACTATATATAGCATATATACAAACAATAAATACCTAAACAGTGTCTACTCCATTTGCATTGGACAAATGCACAGAAAATAATTCATTATTTATTCTATTTTGGTAAGTCCAAAATGTACCTGATTCACTTTCTATCCTAACTTATATTACTAATAGAACTGTCTTATAACATCTTTCAAATTTATACACTTACAGCCTTAAGTGAGTTTTTCTGAAATCCTTAGCAAAGATAATTATAACTATAACTAACTGATCTTCAACTCCCTCAGAGACCCAAGAAGGAAATAATACTACCTAATAAAAAATAAAAATAGGAAGTGCATGCAAGCAGCTTCCAAAAAAATGTGAGTTGACAGAAACAGCCAGCTGCCTGGACAGCCACCTGAGGATTCTCCACAGTGTTGGGGCATCATCTTCAGCCTATAGGCTTAACATATCTGACAGACTCATTTGTGAACAAGGATGTATTCAAGGTCAACAGTTTGACCTCACATTTGGTGAGAGCAGTCCATGTACCAGAAACATCTGAATTCCATTAGTGTCATGTCATTATCCAGGATTTTAAATTCTGGAAATTATTGATGATTTTTTTTTCAATTCAGCTGTCCATTTTTCTTGGCTGTGTATATGTGGCATCATCTCATCATCCTGTTCTTCTCCACATCCCTCTATTAAATACCAGTTTACTATTGAGAGGGGTGAGCTTAGTTATTCTTCAATAATAACTGTTTTATCTGCTGTTCCATTGCTCATCAGAAGCCATCAGCCCACTTCCTATTCAGCTGCCTTCAAAGAAAAGGGCATGGTACCTTTTCCAGATTGCAAAGTCCACTCACTTCAGGGATGGTACCATATTGTCCTGGCTTCAGAAAATTCCTGTTGTTAAAGCCACAACCACACTTGTTTTGGCAAAAATCGGTAATCCTTTGTTTCATGTCCTATCTTTCCTATTTGTCTGCAATTGATTCAAGGATACTTTGTTGTCCAGTGGCTAACTTTTGCCACAATGAAAGTTAACTCCATATGCAGTTTCTTCAATGCCCATATTTTCTCTGAAGTAGATTGGTACTGCCAGGAGCCAACATGTCTCATAGTCATAGCATAAAAGAAAAATTCCTAAGTTATTAAAACATTTTAAATGCCATATTCTGTAGATCTCTGAAAGGTTTGAAGATGACCTGTCTATCTAAAATATATCTGTTTCATCTTGAAAACACACCTAATATGACTACAAGTTCGATTGTAATGTCTAACCACTAACTTTCATTTCCAAAATTCCTAATAGTTGGTAATACTAACATTCAAGGATCAGCAAATTGCATTACATTGTTAAATGAATGGTATAAATACAATATCTTGAGTAAGATTAGAAATGTGTATAGCATATTCTAACAATCTCAATATAATATAATACAATATAAAACAATCCAATCCAATGTAAAGTATTTAAAACTAGTAATTGTCTTTTTCTTTTTTCTTTCTTTCATTTTTTTTAACAATCACCTTTTGCCTAACCCTTTTCCTAACCATTAACAACAACTTGTAACCAACCCTCCAAAACAATGAAAACTATCCCAGACCCAAAAGCCATTAAAAAACCAAAAAAAAAAAAAAACACAACAACAAAAAAAACCACCCACCCCACACCACACCTTTGGGAATGTGGGTGTCGTATTCTTAAAATTGCTTCCTGCTGGGTATGGGCGAAGTTATCTTTATTCTGAAAAGAAAAATTTTGGGTCAATTGTCAAATTCTAGGAAAGGTAACTATATTCTTTGTTATTCATAATGCCAAAGTTCAGGGTTTATTTTACATCCTTATTCATGTAGTCTTTGAAACTGGATCATCTCAGCTAGTCATCTCAGAATTGCTCTAAGCCTTTTGTAGTCCAAAGCTGAGCTGTAGGTGATGTTTGTCAGCTTAGTGATATTTTTTTCCACGTTGAATTGTCATTCTGTGGCCTCATCTTCTTCCTGGAGATTTCAGTTGATGTTAGGCCTGGCCGTGATTTCCTGCAGAAAACTGAGAAGAGACTCAAACACAATGACATGTATAGGCAGGTAATCGAAGCCTTTTCTCTAGAATTAATTAGTACACTATATGACCATTATTATCTTAACAAAGTTTTATATATATATATATATATATATATATATATATATATATATATATATATATATATATATAATTTTGATATAAAATTCATTCTTTAAAAAAGTTTAAAGAATCAGAATAGAAACAAAGAACTGAGATTAGTAATAGAATAATCCCTTAATTAATTAGGTTTTTCTCCTGTCCCATGTTGGAAGATGGCTCTTTCTTCTGGTATGATACAGGGAGTTTGCATTTTCTTTTTAACAACAGGCTTGAGTTTAAAGGAGAAGAGAGCCATTCTCCAACTCCAAAGCCAACTTTAAACTTTAATTGAACTGGGACTATAAGAAGACCAATAGTATTAATATTTTAAAGAAGAGCAGAAACAAACATTTAGGAAGATTTATGAAATTTTGTAGATGATATACCAATAGGCCATTTTACTCTTTTTCCTGGGACAGATGATTTGTCCTTTTTCTTCATTTGTCTCATTTGTCCAGTGTTCTTCAGATTCCTTAGCCTTCATTCTCCTAAAAGACAAAAACAAAAACCCTTCCCTAAGACTAATTTTCGGGAGGTTCCCTTTTGGCAAGTTACATCTGATTAAATGAAAAGGCATGTATTAATGGTATAAGTGAGTTTAAACTGGATGGTCATGTTGGTTGATGAACTATCACCTCTTCTAATTGAGAGGTCTCTCTTGTTCAAAACGAACCTTTATCAATTTTGATGGTACCCACAGAATATCTTCTCCTGCAGAAACAAAACAAAACCTCATCCCCAACGTAACACATACCCTGATTTCCATTCTGACGTGAGCACATCCTAGAAGTATATAGGCTGATTTAATTCTGTACTTTTTTCTATTATCCAATGTCTCTCTGCAACTGTTGTTTCTTTCTTATTGGCACTGAGATAATTCAAAGTTAATAGAGCATTGTGCAGTCTATTTCTGGGGGTTTTTGTTACCCCTTTCTGTTTATGTACCATGTCCTTTAGAGTACTGTAGGATCTTTATATAACTGCTTGGCCTGTAGGATTATGTGATATACCTCTAATATGCTTTATATTATAATAAGCAAAAACAGTTTCATTTTAATGGAGACATATGCTGGAGCATTGTCAGTTTTAATTTGTGCAGGTGTCCCCTAATTGTCATGATAGAACTCTCATCTATCTGATGGAAGAAGATGAAGAGATCTACACCCAATCCCCAGGTGGAGTTCTGGGAGTCCAATCAGTGAGAGGAAGGAAGCTTATATGAGAAAGAAATATTGAGACCATGGTTGGAAAAAGCATAGGACAAATAGCCAAAATAATGGAAACAAATGAACTATGCAACAATAACTGAGGAGTCCCCATGGAACTGGATCAGGCCCTCTGGATAAGACAGACAGTTGATGAACTTGAACTTAGGAGGCCCCCAGACAGTGGTACTGGGACCTGTCCTTGATACATGGGGTGGCATTTTGGAGCCTGGGGCCTATGCTGGGACACTTTGTTCAGCCTTGGTGAAGGGAGGACGGTACTGGACTTGCCTTGACTGAATCTACCTGGCTGAGCTGAATCCCCAAGGGGAGTCCTTGTGCTGGAGGAGATGAGAAAGGGAGGTGGAATGGGGGGAGAGGAAGGGGACAGGAGAAGGAAGGACAGGGGAGCACATGCTGATATGTAAAATTAAATTGATCATAAAATTTTAAAAAATAAGCAAAAAATAATAAGCTTCTCCCATCAGAGTGATTTTAAAAAATCTATTTTTGCAAGCTTTATTGACTCTGATTTCTGCCCCCAGCATGTAACAGGATCCTCATAAATTCTGATTTGTTTCAATGGAAACACTTTTGCAACTCACAAACATATCTGTTACAATAGTTTATGTTAAAAATTTTTCCCCCATTTTAAATGGGGCAGTTCACTTCCACTCAAACAAACAAACCTTCCAAATAAGAATAGCAAGACTGAGAAGAAAATAATACTAGTTGGACTCCATATACATTACATGAATTCTAGTAAGTCACCAAAATCATTTATGTGCTTCTATAAAAATACACCAAAGGGCACAGGTGGCATTTATTTGTTATTAGATTAGCCAGATAAAGATTAGCATTCTGAGATTGGAACAGACAAACACAACTCTATATTTAGGATCAAACATGGTGATTTCTACCTTTCCTATTCATCTTCTTTGCTTTTAGCATCTGAAAGTGGATAATCAATAAAGAATAGCTAGCTGGTGAGTCTTTCCAAATGGCAAAGAACAGGAGCCATTCTCAATACTTGGGAAGAGTCATGAAGAGAAGTGATAATTTTTTTTTCAAATAAGTTAAGTGATTCTCTGCTCTAAAGCATCATTTTCAGCATTTTTTGCACATTTATGATCAGATTTCTTTGTTCCCAGAAAGAGATGTTCACGAAAAAAGAGATGTGCAGCTTAGCTCATATACATGCTAGCTCATTACCCCCACCCCAAAAAAAACCCATTCAAACAAACAAAGTCCCACTTATCAAAGAAGTGATTTTATATGTCATGCCTTGTGAAAGCACCCATTTCTGTGGCACATCCCAACCCATATTTTTCTAGGTAGAAGAAACTGACATGCTGAGAGGCTAAACTGCCAAAACATAACCAAAAATTACCTGGGTGTTCATGCTGTCCTCCCCTTGATTTGCACTCTGTTCCTCAGACCTGCATTCTAAACCTGTACCTGTGGTTATTTCAATTAATAGCCCAAGACCTTTTTCTTCATGGATACCCTTGGATGCAGCTGAAAATGGCCTGTTAAGGAGAAAATCAAAGTGACTTTTCACATGTGATAAGTTCTATTTACTTTTGAAGGAGGAAATTTGTCAAAGATCTGTTTACAGAAACCTTAAGAGGCTCAGAAGTTAGGGGGAAACCAACAAGCTTTCACAGGGATGTGTGTACATCAGCCCTGGAGTTAATCTCCAAACTGAGGTATCTAGTGGTACACATTGACATTCATTACTTATACCCCCACTAACCTGGAATTTAAGGTACTACCTGCTCTCAGGAGTAAGGAGCTTCTTCTGCCCTTCAAGGAAGGACATAGAATTAAGACTGAAATTCATAGTCATGGCAGTGAATTCAGATCCAATTCCACATAGCTGAAAATTTTAATGGTCAGACAATTCAAAGAAAAATACACCATTGAACTGAAGCTTGTTGCATATAACACATTGGAAGAATTTAGCATAGCACTTGACATGGCAAGACAATATTAGGCACCATTTGTTGACAGGGTGAAGTGGTGTGTGAGTCTATGGGTGTCTCTGTGTCTTTGTAAAACTATGGCAGGGAAACACAGGTTGGGTTCAGGATGAAGTAGGATCTCTTCTTCTGAGACAAAGATGAGCATTTCATGAAATACACATCTCACTGATTGGTGAAAAACCCTCTGTCATAGAGCGCTTTCTTAACATCTATATTATATAGAGTTATGAGTCACAGCAACTAAGAATGGGAAAAATTGATCATAGCCCTCAATTCCAGGTAATAGTTCCATTTTTGGAAAATCAAGGTAGGAACTCAGGTAACGATATCACATCCACAGCCAAGAGCAGAGATAAACAAAATTACCCATGCTGCCCATTTCTTTATGCTTATGAACTAGGTTCTTCATACTTACACAGTATAGGTTGCAGAAAATGAAATCATTCTGCTCATTTTTAGGGAGTCTTACCTTAATTAACAATTAATAAAATCCCTCAGAGACATGTTCAAAGAAAATCTTATCTATATAAATCCTTATTGATGGTCTGTTTTCCCAAGTGACTAGTTTCATTCAGTCTGATAATAAAAACTAAGAATCACACTGCCTCAGCATCACTGCCAGGATTTAAGCAGATTTCTGCCTACATTCAGAGCTGTGGTCCCCAAGCTGTGGACCATTGGGGGATGCATATCAGATATCCTGTACATCAAATATTTGAATTGTGATTCATAACATTAGCAAAATTGTTTCATTGTTTCTTAACTTAATGTTTAGGTTTCACCACAACATGAGGAACTATTGTTAGTGCTATTTAAAGAGACAGGGAATTGGAAAAATTCAGAACCATTGATTTAGAGTGTCTAGTGGAACCCTACCATCTATTTTCCTACATAGGAAGTGGCTTGCATAGGATTATCCTGAATATCCATCGCTCTATAGGAAATTCATGTTCTGTGCATAAGACTCCAGCTGTCTGGCCATGTTGCCTTCCCAGTAACAGCAGAACACTTTGAGCTACTCAAAAGAGAGTAAAACATCCACTACACTCATGCTGATGACAGAGATTTTAGTCCCACTGAGCTCCATGACTGTATACCACTCCTATGAGTACTTGTTCCTAAGCTGTGTCATCCTCTTCCTCTGGCATAACTCTGCATAGCTGTTCACTGTAGACTCATTAACAGGAATATTGCTTAACAAGTGTCCTTCTCAGTCAGCATTAAGTCTATAATGTCTTGTGGCTAAGGAGACAAGGAGATGCAGGCAATTACAATGAACTATAGCATACATAAATTTCTAATATTATTACCTTGTGTACATAAAATTTCAGTAGGAGATAAACATTCAGTTCCACACACGGACATACCTAAACGATGTCCAATCAATTGGAGAGAGATCTCTGGCTTTGGATAAATAATTTACTGAAGGGTTCCCCTTGTATCTCAGCAGTGGCTCCTGCTAAGGTCAGCTTGTCTTCTATTGTATTATGAGGAAAGACAATTAGCAGGGAAGCAATGTCAGTTCCCATGACATCTGCAGCCCTTCCCTGGACATTCTATTGTATCCTGGAGATCACTGGCCACCTCTGTGATGTCACCTTTCTTGTGGCAACTCCAACTGCCTGTGGAAGTTTATTCAATATCTTCACCATTTACTGATGAACATGATGGCATACTGTAGAGTCTAGTTCAGAAAGAGAATGGAAAGGGTAGAGATATCAGAGAATTACAGAAGAAAGATGACCTTCAACCTCAGTGTAAAACATCAAGAAAGAAATGGTCAAGGGAATCATGTAATGCGTTTTGTGCAGGAAAAAGGAAGCTTCTTGGAAGAAGTGGGCTTGAACTGAGTCTTCCAATAATAGGGCACATAAAGCTGCAGTCTCTGGGAAAAAACACAGCTCCCTGCTTGTCATGGCTCCTGAAATTCACGGTTTCCTGGATATTAATTTTTCTGGCTCAGAGGTCAGGAACTGGTAAGGTCAAAGCTTTATGCTAGGAACTCTGCTTTTGTTCCATTTGGGGGGATAGGCATTGATGAATGAACATGAGATCAACATTAAGAGGGAGGGATTAATGAGATGTGCCAATTTCAAAGCAGAACATCACTGTACTTCAACAACACTGGGTAAAGTTTGGTACTTCCCAGATGCTCTGTGTGTCCTAGGTTGTCAGTGAGGTGACTTGTTGAGTCTGGTGACAATGTTCTGCACTTATATGTCTTCTCTATCAATAGTTATATGGTTAGAGCAAACTGTCAAGATATTTTAGGAACCTCTAAATGGCGGGGGTGATTGTGAACTATGGCAATTTTCTCCTGATTCATAAACCCACAGGCTTGTGGACTCAGCAGCCAAGTTGAATTCTGAGACTGTAGCTGTGAATAAGCCTGAAGAGGCTATCTTCTTCATTACTTGGTGCAATGCTAAGAAGGCAGTCAGAATGTGTTAGTTGAGATGAACACTTCCTTCAAATAGAGAAGTCAGCTGAGTTTCCCAGAGGGGGCTGCTGAAGCATGGGACAAAAGAATTTGGGCTCTCACTGATTCATTGGTAAATAGGCTTTCTGAAACATTTGACTAGGACTCAGGGAGGTTGGTCCATAATCTTTGCCTTGTCATACTGCAAGTTAATTTGTGTTCTTCTACCGACAAGGAGCACCAGGGAGACACCATCCCACCAAAACTTCCTCACCAAGATGCAGGTGAAATAGAAGGTGCAGAGACTGACCAGTGAGCTACTAAAAATGACCATTGAAAGAAATTAGCAGTGAGGTCACTTGACCTTCATCACAGAAGAGTACATGAAGAATAGGTATTCATTCTTTCAAACACTGTGGTTTCAATCTCAGGTCCACCCTGTCATCATTAATACATTTTATATAAGGTCTGTGTTTCTGGTAGGCTGCATCTTCAGGTATTCCTTTGCCCAAAACCATGTCTTTGAATTCTTCCCAAAGGCAGAACCTCAAATGTGGGCAGGAATGACATGAGGATAAAGACTATTCTGCCCCCTCTAAAAAGAAAAAAAAAAACAGAGCCTGTGGCATAAAGAAAGTGTGGTACATATACACAATGGAGTTCTACTCAGCAGAAAAAAAACAATAAATCATGAGGTTTGCAGGCAAATGGATGGAATTAGAAAAATCATACTGAGTGAAGTAACCCAGACTCAGAAAGACAAACAGGTTTTTCTAATTTCTTGTCTTCTCTATGTTTATATTAGATATTAGACCTTTATCCGGTGAGAATTTTTGTTTTAATTATCTGATTTCTTGTGTTCAATTAGTATAGTTTGGATATTGGAACATTATCAGAGGAGAATTTTGGTGTTATTTAATTAATTGTGTTCTATAAATATTTGTCTGATATAAGACCTTTATCAGATGAGAATATTTGTTTTATTTAATTATATCTACTATGTATATTTTGGATATGATACCATTAAGAGATGTGAGTTTTTATTCTATTTATCTGTTTTCTTGTGTTTAATAAGTGTAATTTGGAGATAGAACCTTTACTGAGGAGATATTTTGTTTTTTCTTATTTCTTGGTTCAAACATATTTTAGATGTTAGAATTTTAACAGAGGAGAATTTTTGTTTTCTTTATGTAATTATATTCAATATTAAAATTTTGGGGTATCAGATCTTTATCTGATAAGAATTTTTGTTTTATATGTCTGATTTATTCCGTTCAATATTTATAATTTGTGTAATTGACCTACAAGTGAGTATTTTGTTGTTTATAAATTTTTGATATCAGTATATATATATATATATATATATATATATATATATTGGATATCAGAAATTTATCAGTTGACAATTTTTGTTTTGTTTACCTGATATCTTCTTTATAATATGTATATTTTATATATTAGACTTTTATCAGATGAGAATCTGTGTTTTATTTATCTGATTTCTTGGGTCTAATATGTACATTTTATATATTACACCTTTAGCATTTGAGAATTTTTGTTTTATTTATCTGATTTCTTTTGCTTAATATGTATATTTTTGACATCACAGATTTATCATTTTAAAATTATTGTTTTATGAAATTTCTTGTGTTCAGTAAGTATATTTTGGACATTAGAACTTTATCAGGTGAGAATTTTTGTTTTATTTATCTGATTTCTAGGGATCTATGTTTATGTTGTATATCAGACCTTTATCAGATGAGAATTTTTTTAGCCTATTTCTTGTGTTAAATGTATATATTTTTGATATTTACATTTATCTGATGAGAATTTTTGTTTTGTCTTTTTTGTTTTCTTGTGTTTAATATGTATATTTTATTGAAGAGACTTTTTTACTTTCTTTTTTTAAATTATTATTGTTTCTAATATGTGTTTTAATTTTATACATCACCCATGGGTTCCCCTGTCCTCCCCCATCCCGCCCTGAGCCCCACCCTCCCCTGATCCCCTCCCCTCCATTCCCATGTCCTCCTGGATCAAGGCAGCCCTGGGGATACATTTAAACCTGGTGGAATCAGTACAGGCAGGTCCTGTCACCTCCTTCCAGACTGAGGAAAGTGTCCCTGTGTAAGCCCAAGGTTCCAAACAGGCAGCTGAAGCACTAAGGACAGATTCTGGTCCCACAGACTGGGTGCCTCCCAAACAGGTAAAACTATTCAATTGTCTCACTTATCCAGAGGGCCTGATCCAGCTGGGGGCTCCACAGCCTTTGGTTCAAAATTCATGTGCATCCATTCATTTGGATATTTGTCCCTGTGCTTTTTGCAATCTTTGATTCAACAATTCATGCTCTTATAGACGTTCCTCTTTCTCGACAGTTGGACACATGGAGCTCCACCTGGGGACTGGCTGAGGATCTCTGCATCCACTTCAATTAGTTATTGGACGAGAGTTCCAGCATGACAGTTAGGGTGTTTAGCCATCTGATCACTGGAGTGAAACTTCAGTGGCTACATCCTCATTCTTCAGATTTTTTTTCAAGACATGGTTTCTCTGTGTAGCATTGCACCTTTCCTGGAACTCGCTTTGCAGACCAGGCTGTCCTTGAACTCACAGAGATCCATCTGCCTCTGCCTTCCAAGTGCTGGTATTAAAGGCATGCACCACCACCTCACAGCTAGATGTTTATTATGTATAAGAAAAAAGTCATCCTCTCCATAGCTTGGAGACATCCTTTTCTTCCTCTCCTCAACCTAGGATTCAGGGAGAACCTTCATTGCTGAGAAGTGAGCCATCTCTGCCCTTGTCCAACTGATTTGTGAAACCAACCAATCACAGAATGGAACAGTAGAACCCTGGGACCCAAGTCACCCCCAAAACATCCTGTGTAAACCACCCTGCCTGGTCAGTTAAAAAAAGGCTGTTCTCTCTACCTCAGTAGAGGCAGCTACTTTCCTAGACACATCCTTCCAAAATAAATCTCTTTCTCATAAGAGTTCTGGGTGTGAAGACCTTTATTCACTGGAGTAGAGAAGATCCTCATTGAGACATCCTTCAGTGGACAAAATAAGAGAGAGGTGAAAGAGCATAGCAAGGAGGAGCTGAATAGATCTTTGCAGAGACATCACACAGTAGACAGAGCAGAAAAGAACTAAAAAAATAGCACTTTTCTCCAGAGCCACAGGACATTGCTACATTTCTACAGGGATTTCCCTTTTTGCAGAGTGTAGCAAAAGAAGCAATATCTTGGGCCAGAGAAGCAAATCTCTGCTAGGAAGCTCCCTTAAGAGGGGGCTGAGCAAACATCAACTGTAGCAGCTTTCCAGGAGAGGAGCAGGATTGCTGTATCCTGTGGGTAGATCATCCCCCAATGTTCCAGACCTGAATATCCCAAGAAGTCAGAAAAATTTCTCTTCCAGTTTTGGGCTGCATCTTTGCAGTCCAGCTATCAGAGCTGCATAAAACAGCTCCAGGTCTCTGGGACACCTTCAGGGCAGAGCTGTTGTTCTGAGCAGCTCAAGGTGTGTGGCATATGTCACCGTCAAGGGCTAAACTGTCTCTTTGCAGTTCCAGCCATCACAGCTGTCCTAAGCAGCTCAAGGTGTTGCCTGACTCCTCAGGTTGTCAGGACAGCTTTCCCCATAGTTGTTGCAACCAATTTACTTACATTGTTGGTGCCAAAACCCAGGAACAAACCCACAGAGTTTCAAACAATTCGCTTACAGATATTCTGTTCTTAGGCCAGGAGATGCAGGCTGTTTAGATGGGGGGAGGTGGAGCTGCATGAGCTCTCTCAGTAGGCTTGCTGAAACAGCTGTCTAAGAATTTTCCTAGTGTCTACTCCACAGGTATATATCCTCCAGAGTGTAAAGATGTTTCTCCTGTCTTCAAAACAAATTCTCAATGATTGTACCTGACACAATGGAGACCAAAATAACATCACGAACAGTTTTGAGGATGCGATTCAACATCATGACAGATTTATAAACTCCCCAAGGGTGTACCTATGTGTCACTAAATTAAGTACACTGGCAGAACTATAATGCTGAGAGTGGTACTTCCAATTTTCACCAAGGTATCACCTAGGAACTGTGAGATAGGGAATTAATCATGCCCAACCAAAGATCATGGATTGCAGGGAACTAGGTGCAGACACATGCACAAACACATCAAAAAATACACAACACATACACATGTGTGTGAGAGACAGAAAGACCAAGAAAGAGATACTTAGAGAGACAGAGAAAGAGAGACTGAGTGAGAATGAGAGAACTCTATCAATTTGAGGCTTAACAAATTCATGCAAGTGTGTCATCTCAGAGAAGACCCAAGGGAGCAGGGAATAGTCTCAGTACCTGTATCCACACATTTAGATTTGTGACAAGGCCTATCCAACTGCTGCTTGGAGAACCAAACAAAGAAGGGCTTTCCAAGTAACAAAGCTATCAACTCAAACTCTCAGCAACTAACATCTCACACTAGCCAGCACTTGATAGAATGCATTCTGGGAACTCATATACTACTGCCTCAATCCATGAGTACTATGACTCATGCCACAGGCTCTGTTTTTGGTTCTTTTTAGAGGAAGCAGAATAATCTTTGTCCTCATGTCATTCCTGTCCATATTTGAGGTTCTTCTACCTTTGGAAAGAATTCATAGACACGATTTTGGGCAAAAGCATACCGTGAAGATGCAGCCTACCAAGAACACAGACCTTATATAAAATGAATTAATGATGGCAGAGTGAGCCTGAGATTGAAACCACAGGGTTTGAAAGAATGAAAACATATTTTTCATGTTCTCTTCTGTGATAAAGATTAGGCAATCTCACTGATAATTTCTGTCAATGGTCATTTTAAGTAGCTGACTGTTCAACCTTTGCACCTTCTGCTTCACCTGCATCATGGTGAGGAAGGTTTAGTGGGAGGGTGGCAACATGGTGCTCCTTGTGGATAGATGTACACAAATTACCTGGCAGTATGACAAGTCAAAGGGGATGGACAGACCACTCTGAGTCCTAATCAAATGTTTGAGAAAGTTTGTTTACCAATGACTCAGTGATACCCACTCTGGGTATCTCATCTATTTGAAAGGAAGTGGTTATCCCAGCTATATGGTTCTCTCTGTCTTTATAGCACATGCTCCAAGTAACCAAGTAGAGAGAGTCATGGGAAAATCGCCATAGTTCCAATCACCCAGCTGAATCAAGAACAGAAAGGAAGAACAAGGAACAAGAGACCATGATAAATGAAGACCACATTAGAATAGGAAGAAGCAAAGTGCTAGAGAATTGCCCAGAAATCCACAAAGATACCCCCACTGTAGACTATTGGCAATGGTAGAGAGAAAGCACAAACTGAGCTACTCCGGTGATCAGCTAGCCAAACACCCTAATTGTCATGCTAGAAATATCATCCAGTGACTAAGGAAAGCAGATGCAAAGATCTGTGGCTAGGCCCCAGGTAGAGCTCCAGGAGTCCAATTGGAGAGAAAGAGGAGGGATTGTATGAGCAAGAATAGTTGAAACCAAGATTGGAAAAATCACAGGGACAAATAGCCAAACTAAAGGAAACACAGGAACTATGAACAAATAGCCGAAGAGCCCCCAACTGGATCAGGCCCTCTAAATAAGTGAGAAAGTTGATTAACTTGAACTGTTTGGGAGGCACCCAGGCAGTGGGACAGGGACCTGTCCTTAGTGCATGAGCTGACTGTTTGGAACCTGGACTTATGCAGAGACACTTCTGCGGCGAGCCCCGGCCAGCGGGGAAGAAAGCCACGACACAAGGATTCTTCTCCAATCACAGTTTTACTGAAGCGCTGCTTGGTTGAGGGAGAGCTGGGGGTGAGGGGCCCCGACCACGGCAGTTGACGGGCTTTTATACAGGATGTGGGCGTGCTCTGCTGGCCTGATACACTAGGCGGATTGGGATTGGTGCATTGCTGTTACTGGGCGGAGTTGAATGGGAGAGCCGACGTGGTAAACAACCCAGGGCTCCGCCCTAGGAGGAAGTCAGCGCCATCTGAGCAGGAGAGCCGATGTGGTAAACAACCCAGGGCTCCGCCCTGGGAGGAAGTAATGGCGGACGGAGTTTCGGGAAACCGGCCGTCACAGTTCCCCCTTTTTGTTTAGTAATGGAGAATAGAGGACTTATTCCCGTTCAGGTCCCCACCTCATGATGTGTGGACCGATCAAGGGAGGCCTAGGGCTAGATAAGCACTCCTTCTCCGGTGCAATGGGACAAACCCTCGGAGGTGCAAAGGCAGTGCAAAAGCCCAATAACTCCGAAGACCATCTACAATCCCTCTGGGTGCAATGGCAAAATGCCTCCAGGTGCAAGGGCATTGTATTAGGCTTCCTTGAGCATGCTTATCCATACTTGGGGAGAACTGCCTGCTTCCAACGCTGCCAGTGCTCTAGCAATTGCAACCTTCTCCAGCCTGCGACTTCGGGCTAAGCGGCACAGCAAGAACACCACCAACACAAATCCCGCTAAGATTACCGCGCCAAACATGCCAACACCCACCCACTCCTTAAACAGGGAAAGGGCAGAAGAAATCCAGGAAGTTAATCCGGTGTCCACCTGGGCCGAGTTCACCATGACGATAGCCACCCTCAGTTGTTCCATCGAATTCTCCCGTCCAATTGCCTAAAAGATAACTGGACAACTGTTTAGACAGATTTACAGCACGGGCAAAGTTTTCATACTGGATACTAGACACACACAACCCAGCATATTTCCATTGACAGCCGAGCTGGGCAATCTGCCAAAGGGTATCAATTTGTGCTTATTGGCCACAGCCTCTTCATTAACAAACTCAAATCAGGAAGGCCTTCCAATCTAAGTATTGGCCTGGGCTCAAGCACGCACGTGCAAGCCCGCTCCAATCATTGGGTGTCATGCAGTGCCTGTTTAAGGCCTCCACCTGGGCTACAGTGAAAGAGGCTGTGATCCCATAGGTCTGCACAGACTCAGCCAGAGATTTTATCACCTTGAATACAGTAGCTCGTTAAGAGCCAGAAAAATTGGGTGCGATGAAGAAGCGCCCATGTCTAAACTTTTCAACCTTTTAAACAATGTTTCACTTTCACTCTTGGTAACCTTTTAAACAATGTTTCACTTTTACTCTCTCTTTGCCTACAGAGAAGAGCAAAATCCTCCTAGCTTTCACTTTCGGCTTGTCCCGCTCTCTCTTTGTCTGCAGAGAAGAGCAAAAACCTCCCTGCTTTTGTCGCAGATTTCCAATTCACCCGGGAATTCCTTTAGCCCTGCTTTTGTCGCAGGTTCCCAATTTACCTGGGATTTCCTTTAACCCTGCTTTTGTCGCAGGTTCCCAATTTACCTGGGATTTAACGACGTCACCGCTCCGTGTGTTGAGTTCTGAATCCTCTTTGACCCCTCACTCGGTGTCTAAGATTCCCGGTGTCCAAGTTTCCCGGGTTTCGGCACCAGCTGCCGCGAGCCCCGGCCAGCGGGGAAGAAAGCCACGACACAAGGATTCTTCTCCAATCACAGTTTTACTGAAGCGCTGCTTGGTTGAGGGAGAGCTGGGGGTGAGGGGCCCCGACCACGGCAGTTGACGGGCTTTTATACAGGATGTGGGCGTGCTCTGCTGGCCTGATACACTAGGCGGATTGGGATTGGTGCATTGCTGTTACTGGGCGGAGTTGAACGGGAGAGCCGACGTGGTAAACAACCCAGGGCTCCGCCCTAGGAGGAAGTCAGCGCCATCTGAGCAGGAGAGCCGATGTGGTAAACAACCCAGGGCTCCGCCCTGGGAGGAAGTAATGGCGGACGGAGTTTCGGGAAACCGGCCGTCACACACTTCGCTCAACCTGGAAGAAGGGGACTGAAACTGCCTAGACTGAATCTACCAGGTTGAGCTGAATCCCCAGGGGAGTCTTGCCCTGGAGGAAATGGGAATGGGGGTTGGGCATGGAGGAAGGCAGAGCCGGAGACAGGAGGGACAGGAGAACCCATGGCTGATATGTAAAATTAAATTAAATTATAAAATAAAATAAAATAATAAAAGAAATGGAGATTTTTCTGAATAGGTACCAAAAACACAAACTAAATCAAGTCCAGATAAACAATTTAAATAGACCTATAGCCCCTAAGGAAGTAGAAGCTATAGTGATATTTTATTTGTATTGAAATGTGATTTTATTTATATGTTAATAAAGTTGCCTTGAGGTCAGAGCAAGCCAGAGCAGAAACTGGGTGGTAGTGGTCAATGCTTTTAATCCCAGCACTTGGGAGGAAGAGCTAGGTAGATCTCTGTGTGTTCAAGGACACAGCCAGCATGGCAGACACACGCCTTTAATCTCAATAGCAACCATAGAAGACCTGGAGGTCTGTACAAACAGGCAGTGAAGAGGAGGTCATGTGGCTGGGTTTACAACCAATGAGAAAACAGAACAGAAAAATCTATAAAAAAGATAAGACACACAGAGGTAGCTCTCTTGTGGAGAGGAAGAACAGCAGAAGCAGTGAAGGGTAAGGTTTTCCGCTCTTGCTCTGACCTCGTGATATTTAACTCTGCAATTGGTTCTGTGTTTCTTATTTAACCAGCTGGTTACATCTACAAGAAGCAGTCTTTTATAGTTTGTCAACCAATAAAAGCCCATGGACAGATGATTTCAGCACAGAATTCTACCAGATTTGCAAAGAGGAACTTATACTGATACACCTCAAATTTTTCCACACACTAGAAACAGAAGCAATATTGCCAAATTTCTGTATGAGGCTTTAGTTACCCAAACCAAACAAAGATACATAATTACAGATCAAACAACCCTCATGAACATAGATGGATATATACTCAATGAAATACTGGCAAACCAAATTCAAGAATACATCAAAATATCACCCACCGTGATCAAGTAGGCTTCATCCAAGAAATGCAGTCATGGTTCAACATAATAAAATCTGTGAGTCTAATCCATTATATAAACAAAATGAAGAAAAGAAATACAGGATATTCCCATTAGATTCTGATAAATCCTTTGACAAAATCCAACACCCCTCCATGATAACCTCAAGGTCTTGGAGAAAGAAGGAATACAGGGAACATACCGAAAAATAATAAAGGCGATTTACAGCAAGCCAACTTGAAATTAAAGGAAGAAAAACCCAAATATCCAAAATATACAAACTGTACACAAGAAATTAAACAAAAGATAAATTATCACCTGATAAAGGTCTAATAATAAAAATATGCATATGGAACACAATTAGATACATAAAACAAAAATTCTTATGTGATAAAGGTCTAATATCTCAAATATACATATTGAATACAAGAAATTATATAAACAAAAATTTTCATCTTATAAAGGGCTAGTATGCAAAATATACATAAGAACACAAGAAATCAGATCAATAAAACATAAATTCCCACCTAATAAATGTGTAACATTGAAAATAAACATAGAGAAAACAAGAAATCAGAAAACAAACAAACAAAAAATTCTCAGGTGATAAAGGTCTCATTTGAGAAATATACTTATTGAAAAAAATAAAACAAAAATTCTGTTCTGATAAAGGTCTATTATAAAAAATATACCTATTGAAAACAAGAAATCAGATAAGTAAAACAAAAAAATTCTCATGTGCCAAAGGAATAATATCTCAAATATCTTCGTTGAACAGAGGAAATCATTTCAATAAACAAAAATTCTCACCTGATAAATGTTTAATTTACAAAATATATATATTGACAACAAAAATATCAACTATATAAACCACAAAATGTATATTCAAAGTATACATAATGACATTATTAGATAAACAAAACAAAAATTCTCATCTGATAAATGTCTAATATTGAAACCATAGTGAACACAAAAATAAAAAAAACCCAGGAATTATCACCTAAAAAATTCTACTGTCTAAAATCTACATATTGATACATTAAATCACATAGATAAAGCAAAAATACTCACCTAGTAAAAGTCTAATAACCAAAATATACAAGAAAATAAATAAAAGAAAAATTCTGATGTGATAAACGTCTAATGTCACAAATATGCCTATGGAAGATAATTAGATAAATAAAACAAAAATTCTCAAAAATTTCAAGATTATACTTATTGAACACAAGAAATCATATAAGACAAAACTTGGCACCATTAAATTTCTAATTTCCAAAATATACATATTGAATACAATAAATCATATATATATAACAAAAATTGTCACATATTTTTGCTGAACCCAAGAAAATTTGATAAACAAAAACTTCACATGTAAAGTTCTCATATACAAAATACATCAGTTAAACAATAGAAATCAGTTAAATAAAACAAAAATTCTAACATAATAATTCTAATTAGCAAAATATACATATAAAACACAAAACAAAAACCACAAAACAAAAATTCTCATCTGATAAATGTAAATATCAAAAATATACATATTTAACACAGAAATAGGATAAAAGAAATTCTCATCTGATAAAAGTCTTATATACAATCATACACATAGGGCCCAAAAATCAGATATATGAACAAAAATTCTCAACTGATAAAGATCTAACTTAAGAAATATCCATACTGAACACAGGAAATGAAATAAAACAAAAATTATCACCTGATAAAGGTCTAATATCCAAAATATACTTACTGAACACAAGAAACTTAATAAAACAAAGGTTTTCAAATGATAAATATGTGATATCCAAAATATACATATAACACAAATGAAATCAGATAAATAAAACAAAAAGTCTCATCACATAAAGGCCTAACATCCCCAATTTAAAAATTGAACATAATTAGATAAATATAACAAAAATTCTCATTTGTTAAAATACTTACATCTAAAATTTCATATGGAACAAAGAAATTAGACAAAACAACAATTCTCCTCAGTAAAGGTACAATATCCAAAATATACTTATTAAACACAAGAAATCAGATAAACAGAACAAAAACTAACATCTGATAATGGTCTCATATCCAAAATATACATAGTGGAGATAATTAGTTAAATAAAACAAAAATTATCATCTGATAAAGTATAATATCAGACATATAGTTATTGAAGACAATAAATTAAATAACACCAAAATTCTCCTCTGATAAATTTCCAATATCCAAAATATACTAATTGAACACAAGAAATCAGATAAGCAAAACAAAAATTCTCAACTGTAAAAGGTCTAATATCCAGCCAGGTGGTGGTGGCACACGCCTTTAATCCCAGCACTTGGGAGGCAGATCCAGGTGGATCTCTGTGAGTTGGAGGCCAACCTGGGATGCCAAGTGAGTTCCAGGAAAGGCGCAAAGCTACACAAAGAAACGCTGTCTGGAAAACAACAACAACAGAAAAAGGTCTAATATGCAATACATACATATAGAACACAAGAAATTAGAAAAACATGTTTGTCTTTCTGAATCTGGGTTACTTCACTCAGAATGTGTTTCTAATTCCATCAATTTGCCTGAAAACTTCATAATGTCATTGTGTTTCTCTGCTGAGTAGTACTCCATTGTGTATAAGTACCACATTTTATTTATCCATTCTTCAGTTGAAGGGCATCTATGTTGATTCCAGGTTCTGGCTATTACAAACAATGCTGCTACAAACAGAGCTGAGCATGTGCCCTTGTGGCATGATTGAGCATCACTCATAAGTGGATACTAGATGTAAAGCAAATGATAACCAGCCTGCAACTTACAACTTCTGGGAGACTACCTAGTAAAGAGTACCCTGAGAAAGACACAGGAATTGCCCAGTGACAGACAAATAGATGAGGTCTACATGAGCAAACTGGTGGAGATGGGTGGGCTGTGGGGGTGAAGGACAAGGTCGGGGGGAAAGGAGCTTAGGGGAGCAGTAGGTCTCAGCTGGATCAGGAATGAAGGAGGAAAACAATGAAAAAGATACCATGATAAATGAAGACCCCAAGAGAATAGGAAGAAGCAAAGTGCTAGAGTAGTCCCCAGAAATCCACAATGATACTACCACAATAGACTATTGGAAATGGTCGAGAGAGTGCCTGAACTGACCTACTCTAGTGATTGGATGGCTGAAAACCCTAACTGTAATGATAGAACTCTCATCAATCTGATAGAAGCAGATGCAGAGATCCACACCCAAGCCCCAGGTAGATTTCTGGGATTATATGAGCAAAAGATATTGAGACCATGGTTGGGAAAAGCATAGGGACAAATAGACAAACTAATGGAAACACATGGACTATGAAACAACTGGATCAGGTCCTCTGAATAAGTGAGGTAATTGATTAGCTTGAACTGTTAGGCAGGCCCCTAGGCAGTGGGACTGGGATCTGTCCTTAGTGCATGAGCTGGCTTTTTGGAGCCTGGGGCCTATGTTGGGACACTGCTCTGCCTGGGTTAAGGGAGGAGGGGACTGGACCTGCCACACAGAATCTATGAGACTGAGCTGAATCCCCAGGGGATTCCTTGTCCTGGAGGAGATAGGAATGGGGAGGGGGTGTAATGAGGGGAGAGGAGAGGGATGGGAGGAGGGAGGACAAGGGAATATATGATGATAAGTAAAATTAAGTTAATTATATATTTTTAAAAAAGTGTTTTTCCTATCAATGTGCTAAAAAAAATCTGTTTTTGAAAGCTTTGATGACTCTGATTTCTGCACCCAGCAGGTAACATGATCCTCTTAAATTCTGATATTTTTCAATGGAAAAACTTTTGCAACTCCCAGACATATTCTGTTACAGTAGTTTATTTTTTTAAATGTATCCCCATTTTAATTGGGGCAGTTCACTTCCACTCAAACAAGTAAACCTTCCAAATAAGAATAGCAAGACAGAGAAGAAAATATTAATAGTTGGACGCAATATACACTACATGAATTATAGTAAGTCACCAAAACCATTTATGTTCTTCTATTAAAATACACAAAGGTCACAGGTGGCATTTATTTGTTACTAGATTAGCCAGATAAGGATTAGAATTCTGAGATTGGAACAGACAATTGTAACTCTATATTTAGGAACAAACATGTTGATTTCTACCTTCCCTCTCCATATTCTTTGCTTTCAGCATCTGAAAGTGGTTAATCAATAAAGAATAGCTAGCTATTAAGTCTTTTCAAATGGCAAAGGACAGGAGCCATGCATAATATTTGGGAAGAGTCATGAAGAGAAGTGTTAATTTTTTGTTCAACCAAGTGAAGTGATTCTCTGCTCTAAAGCTTCATTTTCAGCATTTTTTTGTAAGTTTAGAATCAGATTCCTCTGTTCACCAGAAATAGATGTGTAGCTTAGCTCATATAAATGCTAACTTATCACTCCCACCCCCCAAAAAAACATGTAAAAAAGAAAACCAAGTCCCTCTACCATGCGAGATCCAGAAAAGGCACAAAGCTACACAGAGAAACACTGTCTCAAAAAACAAAAAAGAAAAAAAAAAAACAAAACAAAACAAAAACCAAAGTCCTACTTATGAAGGAAGTGATTTTACATGTCATGCCTTGTGACAGCATCCATTTCCAAGATGCATCCCTACCCATCTTTTTCTAGGTAGAAGAAACTGGCATGCCAAGAGGCTAAACTGCCAAAGACATTACCAAGAATATCCTGGGTTTGCCTGCTGTCCTGCCCTTGATTTGCACTCTGTTCCTCAGACCTGCATTCTACACCTGTACCTGTGGTTATTTCAGTTCCTAGCCCAAGACCTTATTCTCATTGGATAGCCTTGGATGTAGCTTAAAAGGGCTTGTGAAGGAGAAAATCAAAGTAATTTTCACATCTGATAAGGTCTATTTACTTTTGAAGGGGGAAATTGGTCAAAGATCTGTTTACAGAAACCTTAATGAAGAGACACAGAAGTTAGAGGGAAACTAAGTAGTTTTCACAGAGATGTGTGTACATCAGCCCTGTAGTTAATCTCCAAACTAAGGTAAATAGAGGACACATTGCACGTCATTACTTACACCCCCACATACCTGGATCTTAAGGTGCTACTTTGTTCTCAGCTTTAAGGAGCTTCTTCAGACCTTCAAGGAAGGACATAGAATAAGACTGAAATTCTTGGTCAAGGCAGTGAATTCAGATCCAATTCCACATATCTGAAACGTTTGATGGTCTGGAAATTCAAAGAAAAATACATTAATTGAGGTGAAGCTTGTTATATTTAACACATTGGAACAATTTAGCATAGTACTTGACATGGCAAGACACTAACAGGGGACATTGGTTGACAGGTTGAAGTAGTTTGTGAGTCTATCAGTGCCTCTGTGTCTTTGTCTTTGTGGCAGGGAAACACAAGTTGGGTTCAAGAGGAAGTAGGATCATTTCTTCTGAGACAGAGATGAGCATTTCATGAAATATACATCTTACTGAATTGAGAAAACCCCACTGCCATAGAGAGCTTTCTTAACATATTTATTACATTGAGTTTTCAGGCACAGCACCTAAGAATGGGAAAAATTGATCAAAGCCCACAATTCCAGGTAATAGTTCCATTTTTGGGAAATCAAGCTAAGAACTCAGCTAATCATATCACATTGACAACCAAGAGCAGAGATAAACAAATAACCCATGCTACCTATTTGTTTATACTTATGCTCTTGGTTCTTCATAATTACACAGTACAGGCTGCAGACAATGAAATGATTCTGCCTATTTTAGGGAGTCTTATCTCAATTAACAATTAATAAAATACTTCAGAGAAGTGCTCAAAGTAAATCTGATCTATATAATTCCTCATTAAGCGTCCCTCTTCCCAGGTGGCTAGTATCATTCATTCTGATAATGAAAACTAAGAATCACACTGCCTCAGCATCACTGCCAGGATTTGAGGAGATTTCTACCTGCATTCAGTGCTGTAGTCCTCAAGCTGTGGGTCACCACCCCATTGGGGGTTTGATATCAGATATCCTGCACATCAAATATTTGAATTATGATTCATAACAGTGGCAAAATTGTTTCATTGTTTCTTAACTTTAGGTTTAGGGTTCATCACAACATGAGGAACTATAGTTAGTGCTACTTAAAGAGTCAGAGAATTGGAAAAATTAAGAACAATTGATTTAGAGTGTCCAGTGGAACCCTAGTGTCTATGTTCCTACATATGAAGGGGTGTGCATAAGATTTTCGTGAATATCCTTTGCTCTATAGGAAACTCATGTTCTGTGTGGAAGGCTCCACCTGTCTGGACACTTTTACTACCCAGTAACAGCAGAACACTTTGAACTACTTGATAGAGTGTAAAAGACCCACTACACACATGCTGATGACACAGATTTTAGTCCCACTGAGCTCCATGACTGTATACCACACCTATGAGTTCTTTTGCCTAGGCTGTGTCAGCCTCTTCCTCTAGCATAATTCTGCCAGGATTAAGTCTATAATGTCTTCTAGCTAAGGAAATAAGCAGACACAGGTACTTACAATGAACTATAGCATACATAAATTTCTGATATTTTTACCTTGTGTACATAAAATTTCAGTAGGAGATAAACATTCAGTTCCACACATGGAAATAACTAAAGGATGTCCAATCAATCAGAGAGAGATCTCTGGCTGTGGATGAAGAGTGTACTGAAAGACTTCCCTTGTATCTCAGCAGAGTCTCCTGCAAAGTTCAGCTTGACTTCTAGTGTATTATGAGGAAAGCTCATTAGCAGAGAAGCGATGTCAGTTCCCATGATATCTGCAGCTCTTCCCAGGACATTCTATTGTATCCTGGAAATCCCTGGCAACCTCTGTGATGTCACCTATGTTGTGGCAATACCAAGTTGCCATGGGAAGTTTATACAATGTCTTCACAATTTACTGATGAACATGATGGCATACTGAAGAGTCTAGTTCAGAAATAAAATGAAAAGGGTAGAGAGAACAGAGAGTGACAGAAGAAAGCTGACCTTCAGCCTCAGTGTGAAACATCAAGAAAGAAATGGTCAGGGGAATTGTGTTCTGTGAAGGAAAAGGGAAGCTTCTTGGAGGAAGTGGGCTTGAACTGAATCTTCCAGTAATGGGGCACAGAAAGCTGCTGTATCTGGGATCCAACACAGCTCCCTGCTTGTCATGGCTCTTAAATTCAAGGTTTCCAGGATATTAATTGTTCTGGCTCAGAGGTCAGGAACTGGTAAGGCCAAAACTTTATGCTAGGAACTCTTTGCTTTTGTTCCATTTGGGGGATAGGCATTGATGAGTGAACATGAGACCAACATTAAAGAGGGAGGGATTAATGAGGTGTGTCAATTTCAAGGCAGGGCATCACTGTACTTCAACCACACTGGCTAACTTTTGGTACTTCCCAGATGCTCTGTGTGTCCTAGTTTGTCAGTGATGTGACTTGTTGAGTCTGGTGACCATGTTCTGCCCTTATATGTCTTCTCCATCAATACTTATATGATTAGACTGACCTGTCAAGATATTTGGGGAACCTCTAAATGACAGGGTGATTATGAACTATGGCAATTTTCTCCTGACTCATAAACCCACAGGCTTGTGGACTCGGCATCCAAGCTGAATTCTGAGACTGCAGCTATGAATAAGACTGAAGAGCCTATCGCCTTCGTTACTTGGAGCATTGCTATGAAGGCAGAGAGAATGAGTTACTTGAGTTAACCACTTCCTTCAAATAGAGAAGACAGCTGAGTTTTCCAGAGGGAGCATCTGAAGCATGGGGCAGAATAATTTTGGCTGTCACTGAGTCATTGTTTAATAAGCTTTCTCAAACACTTGATTATGTCCCTCCTCTTTGCCTTGTCATACAGCAAGATAATTTGTGTACATCTACCCACAAGGAGCACCAGGGAGCCACTATCCCACCAAACCTTCCTCACCAAGATGCAGATGAAGCAGAAGGTGCAGAGACTGACCAGCAAGCTACAGCAAATGACCATTGAAAGAAATTAGCAGTGAAATCGCTTGATCTTTATCACAGACGAGAGCAGGAAGAATAGGTATTCATTCTTTCAAACCCTGTGGTTTCAATCTCAGGTCCACTCTATCATCATTAATTCATTTTATATAAGGTCTGTGTTTCTGGTAGGCTGAATCTACAGGGCATGCCTTTGCCCAAAATCATGTCTCTGAATTCTCTGTAAAGGCAGAACCTCAAATGTGGGCAGAAATGTCATGAGGAAAAACACTATTTGGCTATCTATAAAAAGAAACAAAAACAGAGCCTGTGGCATGGATAAAGAAAGTGTGGTATATATACACATTGGAGTACTACTCAGCAGAGAAAAACAATGACATCATGAGGTTTGCAGGCACATGGATGGAATCAGAAAAAAACATCCCGAGTGAAGTAATCCAGACTCAGAAAGACAATCATGTTTTTCTAATTTCTTGTCTTCTATATGTATATATTGGATATTAGACCTTTATCAGGTGAGAATTTTTGTCTTATTTATCTGATTTCTTGTGTTCAATTAGTATAGTTTGGATATGAGAATATAATCAGTGGAGAATTTTGGTGTTATTTAATTTATTGTGTTCAATAACTATATTTCTGATTTTAGACCTTTATCAGATGAGAATTTTTGTTTTATTTAACTAATTATATCCACTATGTATATTTTGGATATGAGACCATTATCAGATGTGAGTTTTTGTACTATTTATCTGGTTTCTTGTGTTTAATAAGTGAATTTTTGATATTGTACCTTTAAAGAGGAGAATTTTTTTCTAATTTCTTTTTTCCATATATATATTTTAGATATTAGAATTTTAACAAATGAGAATTTAAGTTTTATTTATCTTATGTTCAACATTAAAATTTTGGGGTATTAGACCTTTATCCAATGAGAAATTTTGTTTTATATATCTGAGTTTTTCCTTTCAATATTATAATTTGTGTTCTAGACCTACCAGTGAGAATTTTGTTGTTTCTATTTTTTGATATCAATATATATTTTATATATATATACATATATATATGATATTAGAACTTTATCATTTGAAAATTGTTTTTATTTACCAGATATCTTGTTTTTAATATGAATATTTTGTATGTTAGACTTTTATCAGATGAGAATCTGAGTTTTATTTATCTGATTTCTTGGGTTCAACATGTATATTTTGTATATTACACCTTTAGCATTTGAGAATTTTTGTTTTATTTATCTGATTTCTTTTGTTTATTAGGTATATTTTTGACATCACAAAGTTATCATTTGAAAATTTTTGTTTTATTAAATTTCTTGTGTTCAGTAAGTATATTTTGGTTATTAGAATTTATCAGGTGAGAATTTTTGTTTTATTTCATGTCCTGTGTTCAGTATGGATATTCTTAAAGTTAGACTTTATCATTTGAGAATTTTTGTTTTATTTATCTGATTTCTTGGGATCTATGTATAGGTTGTATATCAGACCTTTATCAGATTAGAAATTTTTTATCCTATTTCTTGTGTTAAATATGTATATTTTTGCTATTTACATTTATCAGATGAGAATTTTTGTTTTGTATTTTTTTGTTTTCTTGTGTTTAATATGTATATTACATTAATTAGACTTCTATCATGTGAGAATTTTTTTATTTATCTGATTTCTATTGTTTAATAGATATAATTTATATATGAGAACTTTGCATGTGAAATTTTTGTTTATTATAATTTATTATGTTCAGTAAAAATATGTTGGATATTAGACCTCTATCAGGTGACAATTTTTATTTTATATATGATTTCTTGTATGCAATATATATTTTGGATATTAGAAATTTAATGGTGTGAATTTTTGTCTTTTTTTTAGCTGAGGATTGAACCCAGGGCCTTGCACTTGCTTGGAAAGCACTCTTCCACTGAGCTAAAGCCCCAACCCAACGAATTTTTGTCTTATATAATTTCTTGTGTTCAATAAGTATATTTATGATATTCGACAATTATCTGATAATAATTTTGTTTTATTTCCCTTATATATTCTGTTCAGTGTGTATATTTTGGATATTAGACCTTAAGCAGATGATATTTTTTTTGTTTAACTTCTTGTGTTCATTATGCATATTTTGCATATTAGACCTACTGGTGAGAATTTTGTTTTTTCTTATTTCATAAATTTAGTATGCATATTTTGATATAGACCTTTATCAGATGAGAATTTTGTTCTCTATATATGATTTCTTGTGTTCAGTATGTATATTTTGGATATTAGTTTTTTGGGGGGAGGGTGGCTGGGAATCAAACCCAGGGCCTTTTGCTTGCTAGGCAAACACTCTATCACTGAGCTAAACTTCCAACCCCAAATATTTCCTGGTTTTTTTTTGTTTTTTGTTTTGGTTTTTCCAGACAGAGTTTCTCAATATCTATTGAGCCTGTCCTAGACTAGCTCTGTAGACTATCCTTGCCTCAAACTCAGAGAGATCTGCTGCCTCGCCTCCTGAGTGCTGGGATTACAGGCGTGTGTTAACACCTCCTGGTGGATATTAGTTACTTAATAAGTGAGAATTTTTATTTAATTAGTTTCTTGTATTCAGTATGTATATTTTGATTATAAGACTTTTATCAGATGAGATTTTTGTTTATCTAATTATGTTCAATATGGATATGTTTAATATTAGATCTTTATCAGTTCAAAACTTTTGTTTGTTTAATTTCTGGAGTTCAATAATATATTTTTCATATTTGATCTTTATATCAAGAGAATTTTGTTTTGTTTTTCTGATTTCTTGTGTTCTCTCTATATATATTGAATATTAGACCTTTATCAGGTAAAAAATTTTGTTTATCTGATTTCTTGTTTTCAATAAGTATATTTGTGATATTAATCCTTTATCATGTGAAATTTTGTTTTATTTAATTTCTTGTATTCAGTATTTATATTTTGGATATTAGACCTTTATGAGATGAGTAATACTGTTTTATTTGTCTGAATTCTAGTGTTCAATATGGATATTTTGGATATAGACCTTTATCAGATAATAATTTTTGTTTATTTTCATGATTTTTGGGGGTCAATGTGTATATTTTGATATTAGACCTTCATCAGATGAGAAATTTTGATTTATTTATCTAATTTCATGTGTTCAGTATGTATATTTGAGACATTAGAACTTTATCATATGAGAATAGACATATTTTTGTCATTAGACCTTAATGAGACCATAATTTTTCTTATATTTATGTGATTTCATGTATTCAATATGTATATTTTGGATATTAGTCTTTTGTTATGTGGGAATTTCTGTTTTTTTATTTCTTGTGTTCACTATGTATGTTTTAAATTAGACATTTATCAGATGAGAATTTTCATTGTATTCATCTAATAATGTCAATATGTATATTTTGAATATACTTTTGTGCTTTACATAGTTGATTTTTTCAGTTCTATATGTATATTTTTTATATTAGACATTTAACAGATGAGAATTTTTGTTTATTGTTCTGATTTCTTCTGTTCAACATGGATATCTGATAGTTTGTTTTCAATAGGCATATTTTTTTATAATAGACATTAATTAGAACAGAATTTTTGTTTTATATTATTTCTTTTGTTCAATAAGTGTATTTTTCATATTAGACTTTTATCACATGAGAATTTTGTTTTGTTTTTCTGATTTCTTGTTTTTTATATGTATATTTTCAAAGTTAGACCTTTATTAGGTGAGAGTTTTTGTTTTATTGTTCAGATTTCTTGTGTCCTTATGTGTATTTTGCAAACTAGACCTTTATAAGGTGAGAATTTTAATTTGTGTATATGATCTCTTGTGTTCACTATGTATATTTGAGATATTAGATTTTTATCAGAAGAGAATTTTTGTTTTATTTATCTAATAATGTTCCATATGCATATTTTTAATATTAGACCTTTATAAGATGAGAATTGAACTTTTCTCTAATATCTTGTGTACAGTATTTTTATTTTGGATGTTTGTGTTTTTCTCCCTTTAATTTCAAGTTGTTTGTTGACTTGCTGTAAATTGCCTTTATTATGTTTATGTATGTTCTTTGAATGCCTTCTTTCTCCAAGACCTTGAGGGTATCGTGAGAGGTGTTAGATTTTGTCAGAGGCTTTTTCAGAATCTAAATGGAATATCATGTATTTCTTTTCTTTCAGTTTGTTTATATGATAGATTAAACTCACAGATTTTTGTATGTTGAACCATGAATGCGTTTATTGGATGAAGCCTACTTGATCATGGTGGATGATATTTTGATGTGTTTGTGAATTTTGTTTGCCAGTAATTCATTGAGTATATATCCAACTATGTTCATGAGGGTTGTTTGTTCTGTAATTATGTTTCTTTGTTATATCTTTGATTTGGATAACTAAAGCCTCATAAATAAATTTGGCAATATTGCTTCTGTTTCTAGGGTGTGGAACAATTTGACGTGTATCAGTATAAGCTCTTCTTTGAAAATCTGGTAGAATTCTGTGCTGAAACCATCTGGCCCTGGGCTTTTATTGGTTGACAAACTTTAAGTGACTGCTTCTATTTCCTTAGGGGTTATAGGTCTATTTAAATTGTTTATCTGGTCTTGACTTGGTTTGTGTTTTTGGTACCTATTCAGAAAATTCTCCATTTCTTTTCTTTTATTTTATTATTTAATTTTATTTTACATATCAACCATGGATTCCCCTGTACTCCCCCATCCCCACCCTGCTTTCTCATGAGCCTGTCCCCCATTCCCAGCTCCTCCAGGGCAATGACTCCTATTGGGATTCAGCTCAACCTGGTGGATTCAGTCCAGGCAGGCCCAGTCCCCTTATCACAGGCTCAGCGAAGTGTCCCTGCATAAGCCCCAGATTCCAAATAGCCAGCACATGCACTAAGGACAGGTCCTTGTCCAACTGCCTGTATGCCTCCCTAACAGTTCAAGCTAATCAACTATCACACTTATACAGAGGGCCTGATCCAGTTCCATGTGGACTCCTCAGCTATTGGTTCATAGTTCAAGTTTTTCCAGTAGTTTGGCTATTTGTCCCTGTGCTTTTTCCAATCTTGGTCTCAACACTTCTTGCTCATATAATCCCTCCCCTTTCTATCCAATTGGAGTCCTGGAGCTCCACCTGGGGCCTGCCCATGGATCTTTGAATCCATCTCCCTCAGTCAATGAATGAAATATCTAGCACAATTGGGGTGTTTGGCCATCCATTCACCAGAGTAGGTCAGTTACGGCTTTGTCTCTACCATTGCCAGTAGTCTACTGTGGAGGTATCTTTGTGTATTTCTGTGAACCTCTCTAGCACTTTGTTTCTTCCTATAATCATGTGGTCTTCATTTATCATGGTCTATTATTCCTTGTTCTCCATCTCTGTTCTTTTTTTTTTTTTTCCTTTTTTGGTTTTTCGAGACAGGGTTTCTCTGTAGCTTTGCACCTTTCCTGGAACTTGCTTTGTACACTAGGCTGGCCTTGAACTCACAGACATCTGCCTGCCTCTGCCTCTTGAGTGCTGAGACTAATGGCGTGCGCCACCACCACCCAGCTTCTATCTCTATTCTTGATCCAGCTGGGATCTCCTGTTCCCCTAAGCTCTTTCAAAACTTGCCCTTCATTAACCCCACTCACATCCTGGTTGTTCATGTAGATATCATCCATTTCTCTGTCATTTGGCAATCCCTGAGTCTTTCTTAGGGTCCTGTTATCTAGGTAGCCTCCCTGGATTTGTGAGCAGCAGTCTAGTCATCTTTGATTTACATCTAGTATCCTACTATGAGTGAGTACATACCATGTTTGTCTTTCTGAGTCTGGGTTACCTCACTCAGGATGATTTTTTTATAGATCCATCCATTTGCCTGCAAACTTCATGATGTCATTGTCTTCTCTGCTGAGTAGTACTCCATTGTGTATATGTACCACATTTTCTCTATCCATTCTTCTTAAGGAGATTGAAAATTAGAAGCAGCAACATGAATATTCTATCCTTAACTCCTGTCCTCGGCATTGCAAACATGGAAGATTCCTTCTGACAGGGGGTGGGAGTTGGGGGCTCAAGCCATTATATAAATATAAAATCTAGCTGTAAATTCATATCTGTGTCTCCATTAGATCAACCAATGTGATGAGCATATTATTTTACATTATACATATATTGTACTATTATGTGCACAGTTTTGTGAGTATGGACATGTGTGTGCTTATGTGTGAAGGAGAGAGAGATGATTCATTTGTGTAATAATCTTGTCCATGCCTAGGAAATCAGCTTCAATATCATTCTTAAGTACATGACATTTGGAGAGATGGCAGGTCTTTCTTTTTAAACACGTGTCATCCATATTTTATAAAAATTATGATTTGTTGGTCATTTCAATGAAACTCTCTGTACCTCATCCTTACTTGGTTATAAAATGAAACAAATGTGCCAACATGCCTGGTATGATCCCATCAATACACACATGGCTCAGGAAGCATCATGTAAGGAGGCCCCAGGATTAAGAAGACAAATCATTTTGGATGAAATTAATATAAACATACAAATCTTGCAATAAAAGCATTGGACATTGACAATCTTGTTTGCCTCATAAATAGAGAAAAAAACACTTGGACTTAAGTTTTGTGCACAGTGACAGACATGGATCTATTTGCAGCCTTCTACACATTGACATCCAGTTATGCCAGCACCATTTGTTGAATATGCTTTCTTTATTCCATTGTACATTTTTGGATTCTTTGTCAAAAATTGTATGTTCATAGGTGTGTGGGTTAATGTCAGGGTCTGCAATTTGATTCCATTGGTCCATATGTCGGTTTTTATGCCAGTACCAAACTGTTTTTATTACAGTAGCTCTATAGTAGAGGTTGAGGTCGGGGATTGTGATGCCTCCAGAGGTTGTTTTATTGTACAGGATTCTTTTGGCTATCCTGGTTTTTTTTTTGTTTTTCCAAATGAGGTTGAGTATTATTCTTTCCAGATTTGTGAAAAAACAAAATTTTTAATGTTCAAATGAGGAAACACCATTCATGGTCTTTCTAAGACACAAAACTAGGGTTCAACTCCTCACAGTAGAGTGACTCAATAGTTAGACTGGCTTGATTACTTAGGTAAGTGTAGCAGAAAGTGGTCTAAGACAATCTGTTATATTGGACTGACTGAATACATCATCACAGATTTCATAACTTAAAAAAGTGTTGGAAAAGAACTGTATTTTAATATGGGTAAGGAAAAAAGTCCTGTGTAAGAATCGTATATTCTATCTAAAAATGTAGTTTTCAAAAGTTACTATCTGGGGAAGTACTAGTAATAATACATGTCATTGTGCTCTCCTGGGTCTTGTCATGGTCCTGTGTTCACCCTTTTTTGGCTGAACAGGTGTTTGCAGAGATTTCTCCTCATCCAGAGGCTGAAGCAGATAGTTCTATCCTCCTCTAACCCTAACACGGCTGACAGGATGGCTTCAGTTAGAGATTAATTATAATATCCAGTGTCCTTGATTATTTTTGTGTGACATTATTATTTCATACTTGTATTAATCAAGGTCTTGCATGGCGTCACTAATTCATACTTGTATTAATCAAGGTTTTACATGACATCATTATTTCATAGTTGTATTAATCAAGATTTTGCATGATGTCATTAATTCATAGTTGTACTCATCAAGGTTTTGCATGACATCATTATTCCTACTTGTATTAAACAAGGTTTTGCAAGACATCATTAAGTTATACTTATATTCATCAAGGTTTTGCATGATGTCATCGTGCTTCCAGTAGAAGGACAAAGACCAGCTCTTCACAGTTCTTTCACCCTATACTCATTGGTTCTATTTTCACAATTCTTTGCTCTGGAGAGGAAACAATCCAGAAATTCAGGTTCCTGGATATCTGTCCCCAGGAATCATGTGGCTCCACAGGTTTGCTCATCAGAACTCAGGTGTGTGGAAAGATCAGACAGTAGAGCGCATGGCCTGAGGAGATAAAAATGAGGTTTCACATGAAATGTGATATTAGATCATTAAAAATGTAAAAAATGCACTGAAATAATTTTGGGATTAAATTTTTTCTGTTCAAAATACACAACAGATGATGGTTATATTTATGATTCCTTGCCTATACTTATAATGACAAATATTTGTAGCATATACCTATGTGTTAATTGATACTGCCACAAAATCCATCATCCTTAATTACATGTTTTAATAAACACATATTGAGTTTTGAAAATGAAAGTCATACACTTTAAAAAATGATGTCATTCAAAACCTTGATTAATGCAAGTATGAATTAATGATGTCATGCGAAACCTTAATCAATACAACTATGAATTATGCTGCAAATTCTCTGAGTGTCAGTGACTACATAATTCTTAAAATGCAAGAAGCAATTACCAAAAAAATGTGTTTCATATGGAGACTTTCATATAAAGCATTTATATTTAAATGGATTAATTCCTTCTTTCTATCTCCTAAAGTCTACGATGAGTTAAGAAACTAATTTTTAAATTCAGTAGTGCCACTCATCAAAACAGCACCTGTGGTGAAAGTTAGGAGTGGTATGTTTGAAACCAAATAACTTTGTCAACAACATTCATGTTGTTTATTTTAGATATAATTAGCACACTAATTCACATAGGAACTGTGTTCAAAACTTCACACTTCTTGTTTCTATAACTATTTTGTGTATCAATTGACAATTTGGTTATTGCACTTTTTTTTAAATAAATTTTCTGATGAGAACATACCACAACTTTAAGGGTGTATTTTGCAATCACAGAAAATATAGGATACGTTCACTTTATGTATAATATTCTTCCATCAACAGCAAAAATATCTGTAGAAATAGTTTTTATATTTATAGAAAATACATTATTTTATATATTTACACAATATATCTTGATTACAGTTTACATGACCAACCTTCTTCCCAGTTTTTCCCTAACTCCCCATCCCTCTGCATTCATTTTGTCTCTCATTAAAAGAGATAAAAATGAAACAAGACAAAATAAAATAAATTTTGCTTTATCTTATATTTTATCAAAGTTGAACCTGTTAAAAACAGGGGAAAAATAATCTCCAAATCAAGCTCTTCTAGTTTCTCTTCAATGGTGTCAATCTCTTACTTTTATTTTTAAATTTTAAACAATACATGTTCCTGAATTGAAAACTTTACATCATCAATCTCCCAATGATTGCCCATAAATTCCCTGGTGCTGATCTCCAAACACATCTTTCTCGTGTTGTGAGTCTTATTTTTTCACTGAGATAATGAATGCATTGGGACCTGCCTATGTGTGCGTTGGAGGTGGTTAACATCCTACAGTGTGAAAAAACTATATATTACATTTAATTAAGTATATAAATTATATATTATAAATTTAATTTACATTTAAATAATTTATATTTGTATTATATTTAATTATATATAATTGTGTCTGATAAATTCTTTGCTTTGAAAATCTTAATGAAATTTATGCACAGAGCTCAAAATTATTTCACATTTTAGAATTGTAGCATTTAGGAAAGATAAATGTTATTGGTTCCAATGTCATCTCAAATAATTATATCACATAATAACATCTGAAAAAAATTTTGACTACCCTTGAAAGTGAAGGAATAGTATGTGACAAAATTTTAAGTGTGCATTCTTGGACAGCTTTATACATAGTAATAAAATAAGATAAATAAAACAAAACTTCTCACCTGATAAATGTCTGATATCCAAACTATACTTATTGAACACAATAAATTTAAAAAAAAATTTCTCCTGATAAAGATCTAATATCCTAAATATATGTATTGAACCCAAGAAATCAGAAAAATAAAACAAATATTCTCATCTGATAAATGTCTAAAATTCAAAATATACGTGTTAGAGAATATCAGAAAAATAAAACAAAAATTCTCATTAGATAATCATCTATTACTATATATATATATATATATATATATATATATATGTCAAACACAAGACATTGAACTAAAAAATTCTCATGTAATAAGTAACTAATATCCAATATATACATATTGAACACAAGAAAATCAATAAATAAAACAAAATGTCTCTCTTGATAAATGTCTAATATCCAAAATATACATATAGACCACAAAAATGAAGTAAACAATAAAAGAATACCCATCTGATAAAGGTCTAATACTCATAATATACATATTGAACTTAATTAGATAAATAAAACAAAAATTCCCATCTGATAAAGGATTAATGTAAACTATACACATTGAAACCAAGAAATCAGATAAATAACACAAAAATTCTGATCTGATAAAAGTCTAATATCTAAAATATACATATTGAACACCATTAGCTAAATAAAACAAACATCTGCATGTGATAAATGTCACATATCAAAAAATATACATGTGGAACAAAACTAAATAAAATGAATATTTTCAATGGGAATGTACTAATATCCACAATATACATTTTGAACACTGGAAATCAGATGAATAAAACCAAAATTCTCACTGATAAAGTTTTAATACCTGAAATATACATATTGAACATAATTAGATAAGTTAAAAAAAAGTCTAAGCTGGGCATTGGTGGCACATTCCTTTAATCCCAGCACTCAGGAGGCAGAACCAGGTGGATGTCTGTGAGTTTGAGGCCAGCCTGGTCTACAGAGTGAGTTCCAGGAAAGGCACAAAACTGCACAGAGAAACACTGTCTCGAAAACCAAAAAAAAAAAAAAAATATCCAAAACATACATATTAAACACAAGAAATCTGACAAATAAAACACAAATTCATATATGATAAATATCTAATATCAAAAACATACCTATTGAATGAGAAAGTAAATGAAACAAAAATTATCAGCTGATAAAAGACTATATCCTAAATATACATATTGAAAACTATAAATCAGATAAATAATACAAAAATTCTTATCTGATGAAGGACTAAAATCCCAACTATACACATTGTACCAAAGAAGCAATATAAATAAAAAATTCTCATCTGATAAAATTCTAATGTCCAAAATATACATATTGAACATAATTACATAAATAAAAGAAAATTTCTCATATGATAAATGTCTAATATCAAATATACACATATGGAACCCAAGAAATTTAGAAAAATCAAAAATTCTTATCGGATAAATGTCTAATATCAAAAACATCCTACTTCACAATGTCTTTCTCTGAAATGTTTGGATATTAGACCTTTATTTGTGAGAATATTTGTATAGTTCATCTAATATCTTGTTTTCAATAGGAAGATATTTGATATTAGACCTCATCAGGTGTGAATTTTTGTTTTATTTATTTTTGAGTGTTCATTAAATATATTTTTACAATTAGACCTTTACCAGATAACTATTTGTGTTTATTTATATAATCACTTGTGTTCAATATGTACCTTTTGGTTATTAATCCTTTATCAGATGAGAATTTGTTTTAATTTCTTTGTTCCATATGCATATTTTTATATTAGACTTTTATCAGGTGAAAGTTATTATTTTGTTAAATTTCTTGTGCTCAGTATGTATATTTTTTATATTAGGACTTTATCAGATGAGAATTTTTTTTATTTACCCAAGTCTATTCAATATGTATATTTTGGATATTACACAATAACTGGTGAAAATTTGTTTTACCTTATTTCTTGGGGTCAATATGTATATTTTGGATATTATTTTATTTATCTAATTATATTCAAAATGAATATTTTGGATATTATACCTCCATTAGATGAGAACTTTTTTATTTATCTAATTTCATGTGTTCAGTGTGTAAACTTTGTATAGTAGATCTTTATCAGTTGAGAATTTTTTTGTTTTCATCCAATTTCATGTATTCAATAGGTATGTTTTGGATATTCAAATTTTATCAGATGATAATTTTTGTTTTGTTTAATTTTTTAAAAGATTTATTTATTTATTATGTATACAGTATTATGCCTGAATGTGTCCCTGCAGGCCAGAAAAGAGCATCAGATCTCATTACAAGTGGTTGTGAGCCACCACGTGGTTGCTGGGAATTGAACTCAGGACCTTTGGAAAAGCAGTCAATGCTCTTAACCACTGAGCTATCACTCTGGCCCTTATTTAATTTTTATGTACAAAAAGTATGTTTTTGATATTTACCTGTATCACATTAGAATTTTGCTTTCTTTTTCTGATTTCTTGTGTTCAATATGTATAGTTTGAATATTAGAACTTTATCAGGTGAAAAATTATGTTTTACCTAATTTCTATGTTCAATATGAGTGTATTTGACATTTGACATTTAAGCTCTATCACTTGAGAATTTTTTGTTTTTATTATTACTTGTGTTTAGTTTGGATATTTTGGATATCAGATGTGTATCAGATGAGAATTGTCTTGTATCCAAAATAGATATTAAATCCAAGGAACTAGATAAATGAAACACAAATTATCATCTGATACATTTGTAATATCCAAAATACATATTGAATGCAAGAAATCAGATAAAGAAAACAAAATTTTTAGTTTGGAAAGGTATAATATCAAATATATGCATATTGAACTCAAGATATCAAATAAATAAAATAATTAAAAATTAAAATTTTTGTTTTTTCTCTATTTATGAGGCAAATGAGCATGTCGATGTCCAAGGCTGTTATTGAAAGATATGTATTGTTATATTAAGTTCATCCAAAATGATTTGTCTTCTTAATCCTGGGGCCTTCTTACATGATGCTCCCTGAGCCATGTGTGTATTGATGGGATCACACCAGGCATGTTTGCATGTTTATTTCATTTTATAACCAGGAAAGGATATGGTGCAGAGAGTTTCATTGAAATGACTGACAAATTGTAGTTTTTATAAAATATGGATGACAGGTATTTAAAAAGAAAGACCTGCCATCTCTCCAAATGTCATGTACTTAAGAATGATATTGAAGCTGATTTCCTAGGCATGGACAAGATTATTACACAAATGAATCATCTCTCTCTTCTTCACACACAAGCACACACATGTCCATACTCACAAAATATTTGTGAACATAAAAGTACAATATATGTATGATGTAAAACAATATGAATGTACAGCTGGATTTTATATGTATTTAATTGTCGAAACCCCCACAACCACACCCTGCAAGAAGGAAGTCATTCTCCATGTGTGCAAAGCCAAGGACATGAGTTAATGATAGAATATTCATGTTGCAGCTTCTCAGTTTCCATCTCCTTAAGAAGAATGGATATAGAAAATGTGGTACATATACACAATGGAGTATTACTCAGATGAGAAAAACAATGACATCATGAGGTTTGAAGTCAAATGGATGAATCTATAAAAAATCATCCTGAGTGAGATAACCCAGGCTCAGAAACTCAAACATGGTATGTACACACTCATAGTAGGATACTAGCTGTAAATCAAAGATGACTAGACTGCTACACAACTTCAGACAGGCTACCTAGATAACTGGACCCTAAGAAAGTCAGTGGGATAGCATCAATGACAGAGAAATGGATGAGATCTACATGAACAACCTGGATGTGAGCGGGGCTAATGAAGGGTAAAGTTTGAGGGAAAAAGAGCTTAGGGGAGCAGGAGATCCCAGCTGGATCAAAAACAGAAAGGGAGAACAAGGAATAAGAGACCATGATAAAGGAAGACCACATGAGAAAAGGAAGAAGCAATGTGCTAGAGAGGTCGCCAGAAATCCACAAAGAAATCACCACTGTAGACTACTGGCAATGGTAGAGACAAAGCCCTAACTGACCTAGTCTGGTAATCAGATGGTCAAACTCCCTAATTGTCATGCTAGAAATCTCATCCAATGACTGAGGGAGGTGGATGCAAAGATCCATGGGCAGGCCCCAGGTGGAGCTCCAGGACTCCAATTGGAGAGAAAGGGGAGGGATTATATGAGCAAGAATTGTTGAGAGCAAGATTTGAAAAAGCTCAGGGACAAATAGCCAAACTACTGGAAACACATGAACTATGAACCAATAGCTGAGGAGTCCACATGGAACTGGATCATGGCCTCTGTATAAGTGTGACAGTTGATTAGCTTGAACTGTTTGGGAGGCACCCAGGCAGTGGGACAGGGACCTGTCCTTAGTGCATGAACTGGCTGTTTGGAAACTGGGGCTTATTCAGGGACACTACACTCAGCCTGGGAGAAGGGGACTGGAACTACCTGGACTGAATCTACCAGGTTGAGCTGAATCCCCAGGAGAATCTTGGCCCTGGTGGAGATGGGAAAGGAAGGGAGTGCCTGGGGGAAGGCAAAGAGGGATGGGGAAGGACAGGGGAATCCATGGCTGATATGTAAAATTAAATGAAATTATAAGATAAAAGAAAATAAAAGAAATGGAGAATTTTCTGAATAGGTACCCAAAACACAAACTAAACCAAGACCAGATAAATAATTTAAATAGACCTATAACCTCAAAGGAAATAGAAGCAGTCATTTGAAGTTTGTCAACCAATAAAAGCCCAGGGCCAGATGGTTTCAGCACTGAATTCTACGAGATTTTCAAAGAAGAGCTTATAATGATACACCTCAAATTGTTCCACACACTAGACACAGAAGCAATATTGCCAAATGTCTTTATGAGGCTTTAGTTACCCAAATCAAACAAAAATACAACAAAGAAACATAACTGCAGACCAAACGACCCTCATGAATATAGATGGATATATACTCAATGTAATACTGGCAAACCAAATTCAAGAACACATCAATATGTCATCCACCATAGACTTCATCCAAGGAATGCATTCATGGTTCAACATACAAATATCTGTGAGTTTAATCTATCATATAAACAAACTGAAAGAAAAGAAATACATGACATTCCCATTAGACTCTGAAAAAGCCTTTGACAAAATCCAACACCCATTCATGATACCCTCAGGGTCTTGAAGAAAGAAGGAACAAAGAACATACCTAAACATAATAAAGGCAATTACAGCAAGTCAACAGACAACTTGAAATTAAAGGGAGAAAACTCAGATATCCAAAATAAATATAGTGTACACAAGATATTAACCAAAAGATAAATTCTCATCTGATATAGGTCTAATATTAAAAATTTGCATATGGAACCTACTTTGATAAAAAAACAAAACTTCTCATGTGATGTATGTCTAATATCTCATATATACATACTGAACAGAAGAGATCATATAAACAAAGGAAAATTCTCATCTTATAAAGGTCTAATTATGCAAAATATACATAAGAATACAAGAAATCAGATCAATAAAACAAAATTTATCACCTAATAAAGGTCTAACATTCAAAATATACATTTAGAAAACAAGAAATCAGAAAAAAACAAAACAACTTCTCATGTGATAAAGGTCTAATATGAAAAATATACTTATTGAACAAAAGAAATGAAGTAAAACAAAAATTCTGTTCTGATTAGGGTCTATTATAAAAATATGCCTATAAAAACAAGAAATCAGATATCCATGTTGAATAGAAGAAATCAGATTAATAAACAAAAATTCTCATCTGTTAAAAGTCTAATATACAAAATATACATATTGAACACAAAAAATCACCTATGTAAAACACAAAAGTATATTCAAAATATACATATTGACATTATTAGATAAAAAAAATTCTCATCTGATAAATGTCTAATTGAAAATATATATAGTGAACACAAGAAATAAAAAAAGAAACAGAAATTCTCACCTAACAAAAGACTAATATCCAAAATAAACATATTGAATACATGAAATCACCTAAATAAAAGAAAAATTCTAATTTGATAAAGGTCTAAAGTCACAAATATGCCTATTATCATCTGATAAAATTCTAATATCTCAAATATACCTACTGAACACAAGAAATTAGATAAATAAAACAAAATTTCTCATTTGATAAAAGTCTCATATCAAAATATACACGTTGAACACAAAAATCATGTATATAATGCAAAACTTCTCATCTGATGAAGGTCTAATATCCTAAATATACATATTGAACACTAGAATTCAGATAAGTAAAACAATACTTCTCATCTGATAAATGTCTAATATCCAATATATAAATACTGAACACAAGAAATTAAATAAAACAAAATTTCACATGACAAAGGATTAATATCCCAAATATACCTATTGAAAACAAGAAATCAGATTAATTAAACAAAATTTCTTACCTGATGAAGGTCTAATATTCAAAATATATGTATATATAGAACACAAGAAATCAGAAAAAGCAAAACAAAATTCTCATGTGATTAAGCTCATATATGAAAAATATACTATTGAACACCAGAAATTAAATAAAACAAAAATTTTGAACTGATAAAGATCTAATATCAAACATACCCATATTGAACACAATTAGATAAACAAAAATCTCATCTGATAAAAGTCTTATATCCAAAATACACATACTGAATACAAGAAATTAATTAAACAAAAATTCTCACCTTATAAAGAACTAATATCCATCAGGCGGTGTTGGCACATGCCTCTAATCCCAGCACTTGGGAGGTAGAGGCAGCCGGATCTCTGTGAGTTTGAGGCCAGCCTGGTGTACAGAGCTAGTCCAGGACAGGCTCCAAAGCTACTCAGAAACTCTGTCTCAAAAACCCAAGGGGAAAAAAAAAAGAAAGAAAATATTTGGGGTTGGGGATTTTGCTCAGTGGAAGAGCACTTGCATAGCAAGTGCAAGGCCCTGGATTCAATTCAAGCAGGGAAGGTCTGTTGGTTCCCAGAGACTCCAACTTTCTGTGCCCTATTGTTGGAAGATTCAGTTCAAGCCCACTTCCTCCAAGAAGCTTTCATTTTCCTGCACAGAACTCATTACACAATTCCCATGACCATTTCTTTCTTGATGTTTTACTCTAACACTGAAGGTCAGTTTTCTTTTGTGACTCTCTGGTGTCTCTACCATCTCCATTCTCTTTCTGAAATAGACTCCTCAGAATGCCAATGTACATCAGTAAATGGTGAAGACATTGAAAAAACTTCCCATGGGCAGTTGGTGTTGCCACAACATAGGTGACATCACAGAGGATGCCAGGGCTCTCCAGGATATAATAGAATGTCCAGGAAAGAGCTGCAGATGACATGGGAACTGACATTGCTTCCCTGCTAACAAGCTTTCCTCATAATACACTTGAAGTCAAGCTGATCTTTGCAGGAGACTCTGCTGAGATACAAGGGAAGCCCTTCAGTACACTCTTCATCCAAAGCCAGAGATCTCTCTCTAATAGATTGGACATCCTTTAGTTATTTCCATGTGTGGAGCTGAATCTTTATCTCCTACTGAAATTTTATGTTCACAAGGTAATAATATCAGAAATTTATGTATGCTATAGTTCATCATAAGTACCTGCATCTTCTTATCTCCTTACCACAGGACATTATAGACTTAATGCTGACTGAGAAGGTCATTTGTTAAACAATTTCCTGTTAATGTGTCTACAGGGAACAGATAGGCAGAGTTTGCTAGAGGAAGAGGATGACACAGCCTAGGAAAAACTACTCATAGGAGTGGTATATAGTCATGGAGCTCAGTGGGACTAAAATCTGTGTCATCAGCATGTGTGTAGTGGGTGTTTTACTCTGTGTTGAGTAGCTGAAGTGTTCTGCTGTTACTGGGTAGACAGCTGGAGTCTTCCAAGCAGAAGATGAGTTTCCTATAGAGCAAATGATATTCAAGAAAATCCTTTGCAAGCCATTCAAATGTAGGAACATAGACTCTAGGGTTCCAAAGGACACTCTAGATCAATGGTTCTTAATTTTTCCATATCTCTGACTATTTAAATAGCACAACCAATAGTTCCTCATTTTGTGATGAACCCTAAACTTAAAGTTAAGAAACAATGAAAAAATTTTCACCGTTATGAACCATGATTCAAATATTAGATGTGCAGGATATCTGACATGCAACCCCTAATGGGGTGGTGACCCACAGCTTGAGGACCACAGCTCTGAATGCAGGCAGAAATCTCAAATCCTGGCAGCGATGCTAAGGCAGTGTGATTCATAGATTTTATTATCAGACTGAATGAAACAAGTCACCTTGAAAGAGGGACTCTAAATGAGGAATCATATAGATCAGACTTTACTTTGAGCATGTCTCTGAGGGATTTTATTAATTGTAAATTGAGATAAAACTCTCTAAAATGGGCAGTATCATTTCATTGTCTGCAACCTGTACTGTGTAAGTATGGAGAACATAGAGCATAAGTATAAACAAATGGGCAGCATGGGTCATTTGTTTATGTCTGCTCTTGGCTGTGGATGTGATATGATTAGCTGAGTTCCTACCTTGATTTCCCAAAAATGTAACTATTACCTGGAATTGTGGGCTATGATCAGTTTTTCCCATTCTTAGTTGCTATGCCTGATAACTCAATGTAATAAACATGTTAAGAAAGCTCTCTATGACAAAATGATTTTCAGTAAGATGTTTATTTCATGAAATGCTTATATCTGTCTCAGAAGAAGAGATCCTGCTTCCTCTGAACACAATCTGTGTTTCGATGCCACAGTTTTACAAACACACAAAGACACCGTTAGACTCACAAACCACTTCACCCTGTCAGCAAATGTCCCCTGATACTGTCTTGCCAGTTCAAGTACTACACTAAATTTTTACATTGTGTTATATACAACAAGCTTCACTTCAATGAATGTATTTTTCTTTGAATTTCCTGACCATTAAACTTTTCAGATATGTGGAATTGGATTTGAATTCACTGCATTGACTATGAATTTCAATCTTATGTTATATCCTTCCTTGAAGGGCAGAAGAAGCTCCTTAAAGCTGAGAGCCAAGTAGTACCTTAAATTCCAGGTATGTGAGGGTGTAAGTAATGACTGGCAATGTGTCTACTAGTTACCCCACTTTGGACAATAACTCCAGGGCTGATGTACACACATCCCTGTGAAAGCTTCTTGATTTCCCTCTAACTTCTATGCCTCTTCATTAAGGTTTCTGTAAACAGATCTTTGACAAATTTCCTCCTTCAAAAGTAAATAGATCTTATCAGTTTGTGAAAAGTCACTTTGATTTTCACCTTCACAGGCCCTTTTGAGCTACATCCAATTCTATCCATGGAGAATAATTTCTTGGGCTAGGAACTGAAAGAACCACAGGTACAAGTTTAGAATGCAGGTCTGAGGAACAGATTGCAAATCAAGGGCAGGACAGCAGGCACACCCAGGAAATTCTTGGTTACGTTTTTGGCAGTTTAGCGGCTCTGCATGTCAATAGAAGTAGGCTAAATATAAGAGTAAGAGCTAGACAATGACAGGCCTGAGCTAATGTCAAAGCTATTTTAATAATATAAATGTCTTTGTGTTTATTTGATAAATGGGCTTCTGCACTACTGGGGCTTAGTGGGACCTGGAGAAAGGCTCTCCAACTACAAACACAAGCAATTATTTGAAAGAAAAATTCTCATCTGATAAATATCTTATATCCAAAAAATACATATTGAACACAAGAGAGAAGAAAATTCTCATGTGATAAATGTGAAATATCAAATATATACTTATTGAACACAAGAAAATTTATAAAACAAAAATTCTCCCCTAATAAATACTTATATAAAAATATTAATATTGAACACTAGAAATTAGATAAATAATGCAAAAAATCTTATTTGATAAAGGTCTGATATCCAAAATGTTCTTATCAAACCAAAGAAACAAAAGAAATAAAACAAAAATTCTCCACTGATAAACATCTTATATCAAAAATATACATATTAAACAGAAAAATTAAACAAAACAATTTTTAATCTGATACAGGTCTAATATCCAAAATATACATATTAAACTCATGAAATCAGAGAAATAACACAAAAGCTCACAAAATTAAGTTCTAATATCCAAACTATACACAGTGAACACAAGAAATCAGAAAAAGAAAACAAAGTTCTCACATGATAAAGGTCTAATATAAAAAAATATGCATATTAAAAAACAAATTAAACAAAAATTCTCATCCAATAAAGGGCTAATATTTAAAATATAAACAATGAAAACAAATTGAATAAAACAGTCTCATCAGATAAAGTCTAATTTCCATAATATCCACATTGATCACAAAAATATAAGATAAAAAATTGAAATCTGATAAAGGTCTCATACAAAAATTATACAAATTGTGCACAAGAAATTATATTCAATAATAAATCTTCAACTGATAAAGCTTTAAACCAATAAAATATTTTGAACAAAAGACGTCTAATAAATAAAACGAACATTCTCATCTGAAAAGGGTCTAATATCCAAAGTATACATATTGAACACAAGAAACCAGATAAATAAACCAAAAATTCTCATTTGATAAAGGTCTGATAACAAAAATGTACTTATTGAACACACGAATGTAAATAATGCAAATATTTTCGTCTGATAAAATTCTAATATCCAAAACAAACATATAGCACAAAAAATCAGATAAATGAAATGAAAATTTTCATCTGATAAAGATCTAATATCCCAAACAAATACATTAAACTAATTGATTAGCTTGAACTGTTTGGGAAGAACCCAGGCAGTGGGACAGGGATCTGTCCTTAGTGGATGAGCTGGCTGTTTGGAACCTGAGGCTTATGCAGGGACACTTTGCTCAGCCTGGGAGTAGGGGACTGGACCTACCTGGACTGAATCTACCTGGTTGAGCTCAATAGCCAGGGGAGTCTTTGGCCTGGAGGAGAGGGGAATGGCAGGTTGGCTGGAGGGAAAGGCAGAGAGGGATTGGGAAGGACAGAGGAATTCATGTTTGATATATAAAATTAAATTATAAAATAAAAGCAGTGGAGAATATTGCAAATAGGTACCAAAAACACAAACTAAATCAAGACCTGATAAACAATTTAAATAGACCTATAACCCCTAAGGAAATAGAAGCAGTCATTTAAAGTTTGTCAACCAATAAAATCCCAGGGCCAGATGGTTTCAGCACAGAATTCTACCAGAATTTCAAAGAAGAGCTTATATTGATATACTTCAAATTGTTCCACACAATAGAAACAGAAGGAATATTGCCAAATGGCTTTATGAGACTTTAGTTACCCAAATCAAACAAAGATACAAAGGAGAAACATAATTACAGAATAAACACCCCTCATTAACATAGATAGATATATACTTAATGAAATACTGGTAAACAAAATTCACAAACACATCAAAATATCATCCAACATAATCAAGTAGGCTTCATCCAAGAAATGCAGTCATGGTACAACATACTAAAATCCGTGTGTATAATCCATTATATCAACAAGCTGAAGAAAAGAAATACATGATATTCCCATTAGATTCTGAAAAAGCCTTTGACAAAATCCAACACCCCTCCATGATACCCTCAAAGTCTTGGAGAAAGAAGGATACAAAGAACATACATAAACATAATAAAGGCAATTTACAGCAAGTCAACAGACAACTTGAAATTAAAGGGAGAAAAACTTCAATATCCAAAATAAACATACTGGACAAAAGATATTAAAGAAAAGATCAGTTCTCATCTCATAAATGTCTAATATTAAAAATATGCATATGGAACACAACTAGATGAATAAAACTATAATTCACTTCAGATAAAAGTCTAAATGTCCAATATACATATTGAACACAAGAGATCATATAAACAAATGAAAATTCTCATCTTATGAAGGTGAAGTATGCAAAACATACATAAGGGCACAAGAAATCAGATCAATAAAACAAAATTTCTCACTTAATAAAGATCTAACATTGAAAATATACCTACAGAAAACAAGAAATCAGGAAAACAAAACAAAATTCTCATGTGATAAAGGTCTAATAAGAAAAATATACTTATTGAACAAAAATAAAATAAAACAAAAATTCTGTTCTGATTAAGGTCTATTATAAAAAAATATGCCTATTGAAAACAAGAAATCAGATATCCATGTTGAACAGAAGAAATCGGAACAATAAACAAAAATTCTCATGTGTTAAAGGGCTAATATACAAAATATACATATAGAAAACAAAAAATCTACATAAAACACAAATTTATATTTAAAATATACATATTGACATTATTACATAAATAATACAAAAATTCTCCTCTGATAAATGTCTAATTGAAAACATACATAGTGAACACAAGAAATGAAAAAAAAAACAGAAATTCTCTCCTAACAAAAGACTAACATCCAAAATATACATATTGAATACATGAAATCACATAAATATAAGAAAAATTCTAATCTCATTAAGGTCTAATGTCAAAAATATGTCTATTCTCATATGAAAAATTCTAATATCTCAAATATAAATACTGAACACAAGAAATTAGATAAACAAAACAAAATTTCTCATCTGATAAATGTTTAATATCAAAGTATACACATTGACCACATAAAATCATGTAAATAAAGTGAAAGTTCTCATCTGATAAATTTCTAATATCCAAAATATACATATTGAACACTAGAATTCAGATAAATGAAACAATATTTCTCATCTAATAGAGGTCTAATATCCAAAATATAAACACTGAACACAAGAAATTAAATAAAACAAAATTTCATGTGATAAAGGATTAATATCCCAAATATACCTATTGAAAACAAGAAATCAGATAAATTAAACAAAATTTCTTACCTGATAAAGGTCTAATATATAGAATATATGGAGACAACACAAGAATCAGAAAACCAAATCAAAATTCTCTTGTGATAAAGATAAAATATGAAAAATATACTATTTAACACCAGAAATTAAATAAAACAAAAATTTTGAACTGATACAGATCTAATATCAAACATATCCATATTGAACATAATTAGAAAAAATCTCATCTGATAAAAGTCTTATATCCAAAATATACATACTGAATACATCAAATTAATTAAATAAAAATTCTCACCTTATAAATAACTAATATCAGCCAGGCAGTGTTGGCCCATGCTTTTAATCCCAGCACTCTGGAGGCAGAGGCAGCTGGATCCCTGTGAATTCAAGGACAGTGGACTACACAGCTAGTCCAGGACAGGCTCCATAGCTACTGAGAAACTCTGTCTGTTAAAAAAAAACAAAAAAGGAAATATTTGGGGTTGGGAATTTAGCTCAGTGGTAGAGCACTTGCATAGCAAGCACAAGGCCATGGGTCTGATTCCCATCTCTCCCCCCAAAAAGACTAATATCCAAAATATGCAAGTGAACAAAAGAAATCATATATAGAGAAAACAATTCTCATCAGATAAAGGTCTATATCAAAATATACATACTGAATTAAGGAAATGAGAAAAAACAAAATTTTCACCACTAGGTCTAATATCCAAAACATGCATATTGAACACAAGAAATTAAAAAAAACAAACCTTATCATCTGCTTAAGGTTTAATATCCAAAATATACAAACTGAACAAAACATATCATGGAAATAAAACTAAAATCCTATCAGTTAGTTGTCTAAAATCAAAAATATACTTATTGAATACAAGAAATTATATAAGACAAAAATTTGTTGAGTTTGGGATTTAGATTGGGGGGCGAGCGCTTGCCTAGCAAGCACAAGGCCCTGGGTTCAATACTTAGCTCAAAAAAAAGACAAAAATTCACAACATTAAATTTGTAATATCCAAAATATATATTGAATACAAGATATAATATATAAAACAAAAATTGTCACCTGATAAAGGTCTAATATCTAAAATATTTTAGTGAACACAATAAATTATAATAAAAAAATTCACATGTAAATTTTCTCATATACAAATTACATCTAATAAACAATAGAAATCCAATAAATAAAACAAAAATTCTCACATGATAAAAGTCCAATTAACAAAATATACATATTAAACACAAGAAAACAAAAAAGACAAAACAAAAATTTTCATCTGATAAATGCAAATATGAAAATATACAGATTTAACACAAGAAATAGGATAAAAAATTCACATCTCATAAAGGTCTGACATACAACATACACATAGATCCCAAGAAATCAGATGAATAAAACAAAAATTCTGAACTGATAAAGGTCTAACTTTAAAAATGTCCATACTGAACACAGGAATAGAAATAAAACAAAAATTCTCACCTGATAAACGTCTAATATCCAAAATATACTTATTGAACACAAGAAATTAAATAAAACAAAAATTTTCAAATGATAAATCTGTGATATGCAAAATATACATATGAAACAACAGAAATCAGATAAATAAAACAAAATTCTCAAATGCTAAAGGTGTACTATACAAAATATACATGTTGACCCCAAGAAATCAGATAAATAAAACACAGATTCTCACCTGATAAAATGTCCAATATACAAAACATAAACATTAACAACAAGATATCAGGTACATAAAACAAAAATTGTCAACTGATAAAGTTCTAATATCCAAAATATATATACTGATACCAAAAAATAGAAACAACAAAATTCTCACTGGTAGGCCTAAGATACAAATTATACATATTGAATGGAATAAATCAGAGATATAATACAAAAAGTCTAATCAGATAAAGTTCTAACACCCCTAATTTAAATATTGAACATAATTAGATATATAAAACAAAAATTCTCATCTGTTAAAATTCTAACTTCTAAAATATACACATGGAACACAGAAATTAGAAAAAACAAAATTTCCCCACAGTAAAGGTCCAATATCCAAAATATACTTATTAAACAGAAGAAATCAGATAAATAAATAAAATCTCACATCTGATAATGGTCTCATATCCAAAATATACATATTGGATATAATTAGTTAAATAAAACAAAAATTCTCATCTAATAAAGTTCTAATATCAGACATATAGATATTGAAGACAATAAATTAAATAGCAAAAAATTCTCCTCTGATAAAGTTCTAATATCCAAAATATACTAATTGAACACAAGAAATCAGAAAAATATAACAAAAATTCTCACCTGATAAAGGTCTAATATCCATTATATACATATAGAACACACGAAATTAGAAAAACATGTTTGTCTTTCTGAGTCTGGGTTATTCTAATTCCATCCATTTGAATACAAACCTCATGATGTCATTGTGTTTCTCTGCTGAGTAGTACTCCATTGTGTATATGTACCACACCTTCTTTATCCATGCCACAGGCTCTGATTTTGTTTCTTTTTAGAGGGAGCAGAATAGTCTTTATCTTCATGTCATTCCTGCCCACATTTGAGGTTCTGCCTTTGGGAAGAATTGAGAGACATGATTTTCAGCAAAGGCATGTCCTGTAAATTCAGCCTACCAGAAACACAGACCTTATATAAAATGAATTAATGATGATAGAGCAGACCTGGGATTGAAACCACAGGGTTTGAAAGAATGAAAACCTATTCTTGATGTACTCTTCTGTGATAAAGATCAAGCGATTTCACTTCAAATTTCTTTCAATGGTCATTTGCTGTAGCTTACTGGTCAGTCTCTGCACCTTCTGCTTCACTTGCATCTTGGTGATGAAGGTTTAGTGGGATGGTGGCTCCCTGGTGCTCCTAGTGGGTAGATGAATACAAATTATCTTGCAATATGACAAGGCAAATAGGATGGACAGACCATCCTGAGTCCTAATCAAATTTTTGAGAAAGCTTATTTACCAATGACTCATTGACAGCCCAAATTATTCTGACCCATGCTTCAAATGCCCCTGCTGGGAAAATCAGCTGTTTTCTCTATTTGAAGGAATTGGACATCTCAACTATCTGCTTCTCTCTGCCCTCATAGCAATGCTTCAATAACTAAGGAGATAGCCTCTTTAGGCTTATTCAGAGCTGCAGTCTCAGGATTCAACTTGGCTGCCAAGTCCACAAGCCTGTGGGTTTATGAGTCAGGAGAAAACTGCCAATTTCACAATCACTCCCATGATTTAGAGGTTCCCCAAATATCTTGACAGGTTACTCTAACCATATAACTATTGATGGAGAAGACATATAAGGGCAGAACATGGTCACCAGACTCAACAAGTCACCTTACTGACAACCTAGGACCCACAGGGCATCTGGGAAGTACCAAAAGTTAGCCACTGTGGTTGAAATACAGTGATGCCCTGCCTTGAAAATGGCACACCTCATTAATCCCTCCCTCTTTAATATTGGTCACACATCAATGCCAATCCCACAAATGAAAGAAAAGCAAAGAGTTCCCAGCATAAAGTTTGGCCTTACCAGTTCCTGACCTCTGAGGCAAAACAATTAATATCCTGGAAACCTTGAATTTCAAGAGCCATGACAAGCAGGGAAGCTCTGCTACTTCCCAGAGACTTTAACTTTCTGTGCCCCATTACTGGAAGATTCAGTTCAAGCCCTCTTCCTCCAGGAAGCTTCCCTTTTCCTGCACAGAACTCAATACACAATTCCCTTGACCATTTCTTTCTTGATGTTTTACACTGAGGCTGAAGGTCAGCTTTCTTCTGTCACTCTCTTGTCTCTCTACCATCTCCAATCTCTTTCTGAATTAGACTCTTCAGTATAATCCATCATGTTCATCAGTAAATGGTGAAGATATTGAATAAACTTCCCATGGCCAGTTCACGTTGCCACAATATAGGTGACATCACAGAGGATGATAGGGATCTCCAGGATACAATAGAATGTCCAGGGAAGAGCTGCAGATGTCATGGGAACTGACATTGCTTCCCTGCTAATGATCTTTCCTCATAATACACTAGAAGTCAAGCTGACCTTTGCAGGAGCCTCTGCTGAGATACAAGGGAAGCCCTTCAGTACACCCTTCATCCAAAGCCATAGATGTCTCTCCAATGGATTGGACATTCTTTAGTTCTTTCCATGTGTGGAACTGAATGTTTATCTCCTATTGAAATTTTATGTACACAAGGTAATAATATCATAGAAATTTATATATGCTCTAGGTCTTCATAATTTTCTGCATCTCCTTATCTCCTTAGACACAAGACATTATAGACTGAATGCTGACTCAGAAAAACAGGTTTTTTTTAAATTTCTTGTGTGCCATATGTATATTTTAGATGTTAGACTCCTTTTCTTGTTTTTTCAAGACAGGATTTCTCTGTGTAGCTTTGTGCCTTTCCTGGAACTCACTTTGGAGACCAAGCTGGCATTGAACTCTCAGAGCCTGCCTCTGCCTCCAGATTGACCAAATTAAAGGCATGTGCCACCACTGCCTGGCAATGTTATGCTTTAACAGATGAGAATATTTCTTTTATTTATCTAAGTATATTCCATATAAAAATTTAGGATATTAGACCTTTATCTGAGGAGTACTTTTGTTTTATTTATCTGATTTCTTCTGTTCAGCATCTGTATTTTGTATATTAGACCTACCAGTGAGAATTTTGTTGATTCCTTTTTTTATTTCAATATTTATATTTTGTATATTAGAACTTTCATATGAGAATTTTTGTTTAATTTAATTTCTTGTGTTTAATATGCATATTTTAGATATTACATCATTATTAGGTGAGAATTTTTGTTTTTTTCTCTGATTTCTTGGGATCTACATATATGTTTGTATATAAGTTGAGAATTTTGCTGTGTTTTTCTGTTTTCTTGTGTTTAATATGTTTATTTGGTTTATTAGACATTTATCATGACAGAATTTTTGTTTTAGTTATCTGATTTCTACTGTTTACTAGATGTATTTCGTATATTAGATGTTTACCCATTAAATTTTTAAAATTTTTGTTTTTTCTAATTTATTGTGTTCAATAAATCATTTGGATATGAAACTTTATCAGGTGATAATCCTTGTTTTATTTATCTGATTTCTGGTATTAACATGTATATTTTGGATATTAGAAATTTAATAGTGTGGATTTTTATTTTATATAATTTCTTGTGTTCAATAAGTACACTCTTGATATTAGACCATTATGTGATGACAATTTTGTTTTACTTATCTGATATAGTCTGTCAAGCCTAGGCAATAACAAAACATTCCCTAGATCTTTTCCCTTCCTCTGTTCTCCTTCTTCCTTCCCTCTCTCCTCTTTTCTTCTATCCTTTCCTTTATTTTTCCTTCATCTTCTGAATGTCTGTCGAATCTTCTATTATCATTATTATAGATTGTCTTCTCTAACTATTTTTGTTTGATTGGCTAACGGTTTGTCATTCATGGTTATAATTTTTATTGAACTGTGTTTCATTGTTTCTTTTACATTTTTGGTTCAGGTTTGATTTTGTTACTATTGGTTCAGGATTCTCCTCTGCTCTAGGGGTTAAGATTCAGAACTCCGATTTTTGTTGTTTCTTCTTGACTAATGATGGTGCAGGTTTCTGTGATGTGTTCAACACTTCTTTATTTGTGTGTGCACCCCACACTTAGCGTTCCCTCAGATTTGCACACACAGTAACTCACATGTGGGGTTGGATGACAATAGTTGACTGGTGTTTATTCCCATTTTCTATCATGTTTCTGATATTGGAATTCAGAATGCAGCCATTTGGCATGTATCTCTACCTGCTGAACGATCTACCAGTCCATAATTTTTAAATGTAGACATTTGTACAAATAGACTTTCCCTTCCTCCTTGGAACATCTTTTGGTATATTTTCCAAAGTTTTATTATTTTCTCATCATTTCAAGTTTATATTGAATATGATACATTGCATCTCTATAACTATTTGGGTCCAAGAACAGTAGGGCCCACTTCCAATTCCTTTAGGAACTCTCTGATTATTAAAAGTGTTTTATTTTTCTAGTTTTTATGTTTGTACATTTTCTATAGTTTAGTTTTGCTCTGTCTTGGACTTTTTAAATACTGTGATCTGATAATAATAAAAGTTATTTCAGAGTGTTTGAGAAGACTTGCTGTCTATAAAATATGGTCATTTAAAACTAAATTCCTTTGGCTAGTGAAGAAAAATATGTGTTCTGCTGCTGTTCTTTGGAATGCTCTATAGATGATAACATAGTCAATTTGTTTCCATAGAGCTTATTTTATTGTTTGCCCTATGTTTTGATGAGTTACCTACTGACAATAATCACATATTGAAATCACACATTATAATGTAGAGATATATCCATTGTATCACATTCAGTACTGTTTGCTTTATAAAATTTAGTACACCAGTGTCATAATAATATATGTTTATGACCCATTGTGGAACTTCTCACATTATCAGTATGTGCTGACTTTAATTATATCTTCCACTAATTTAAGTTTGAAGTGTACATGGTGGAACATTAGCATTGTTATTCTTGTTTATTTCCACATGTAATTTTCAACTTGTTTCTTTGCCACCGAAGTATATTTGTTGCAAGTAACAAATAGCTTCATTGATTTTACTCTAATTTTTCAGTCCATGTCTTTTAACTGAAATGTGAGAAAAAAGAGGGGCAGAATTATGTCAAACAATGCATGAATTCCTGTCATTTTGTTATTTTTTATGTAATATTTTTCCCAATCCTCACTTGGTTATGTTCTGTTTTAATGACATTTATTCTTTCCAGTATTGTCACTGTTATCTTGTAAGCAAAGTTACTCCCTTTAAAAAAAAAAACAGGTTTTGTTTCATTTCTCGAATCATGTTTTAAACTCTCAAGATATATTTTACATTAGTATTGTAGTATAAAGATGTAAATAGCATTTTCTCCTACCTTTATATTAATTCTACCCACCTCTTTTGTTCTGTCTTTGGTTGTGGGAAACTTTACTTCTAACTAATTGTGTATTTTATAAGATACATTGGGAGATGGCGTCCTAAATAGTTCAGTTTGTGTTTATCAATCTCAAACGTACAGAAAGATGGATACAATCTGAATGTAAAGTTTCTTTACATTATTTCATATGATAACATTTAATTATAGTTATAAACATAGAATTACTTATTTTCATGCAAGAAGAAAGTGACATTAATTTTGGCTATGATAGGCAACACCGAATATGTGAGAAAATTTAAGTTCCCTTATGTGGGCTTGTAAAATTCTAGTTTTATCTATATTCATGCTTTTGATATAATTACATAATTTATTCAAGAAGTAAAGACACTATGAGCTATTGATCATGTTCTGTTCACTGATATAATAGGAAATATTATCCTGAATGTTCTTATTTAATCACCAAAAACCTTATGTGACTAACAAATCCCTGGAAATATCAGTGATTTAAAAAGTTAATTCATTCATGTTGAGCCTATGTACACAGGTGGAAAAATATAATTTATAAAGAAGTACAGTGACAAGGGCCTGAGTAAGTAAAAAATACAAGAGTGGGGTTGTCTCCGTTCTCATTATATGGAATCTGTAGTATATGGAACATGTATTAATTGTCATCAATTTTCAGGGATGGCATAATGATGTCTTCACTACATGTTTCACTTATTGCCACCACATCAGGTCCCTGTGAGGTTGAAGAAGAAAAAATCATTACAACACCCAGGTATTTGTGTCCTTAAGAGAAGAAAATGAGGATATAAAGTAAGATTGTGATTTGGTGTGGTTGATTTACCATGGGCAATTTTGAGAGGCAGTGAGATCATTATTGTTTCCTAGCAACTCCAATCTGGGATTCTTAGGGGCAACAGAGAGTCACTTTGATACAGTGTTTTCTTTTGAGTTTTTGCTATCTAAAATAAGCTTCCTTTAGAAATTTAATGTTCACAAAGGTGGGGAGTGATTCTCCCAAACACACCATGGCCAAAGCCTTGACATTAGCCTTGCACCTGGAACTATTACTCACTAATGGGTACCTAACCTCAGTGAATACCATCTGAGCAAAAGATGTTCAAAGTCATTTCCTAGTGGATTTTCTCTTACCTAAGAAACAGACTATGGAATAAAAAATTACAGTCTCAGAGGTACTCATCATAGGTAGAGTTTTCCATTGTTACGTTCCTTCTGCAAGGTTTTAAGCTTTGCTGGAGGAAGTGAGCCATGGTGGGGGCAGGCTTTGAGTTCTCTTTTGCTGCAGCTCACTCAATGTAGTAGTCAGTTGACTTCCTGTTTCCTCCAAGACAGAACTCTCAGTTTCCTCTCAAGCACCATATTTTTCTGTAGGTTGGTGTGCTCCTCACCGTGATGACAAATGTAAGCAAGCCATTCCAATCGAATGTGTTTTTCATAAGTGTTGCCATAGTTGTAGTATCTCTTCACAGCAATAGAAACCCTAAGACCACTAGAGTGTATTTCCATTGTATAAATGTAAAATTTATAATCTTTCATGTTAAACTCCATGATGATTTTGTGAGCACAGAAGTGTCATATAGCAGATGATAGAACCACTGATGTGTGGTTCATCAATTCATGTTAAGTTCTCTGATATGCATCTTTGACAGCCCTAAAATGCACATATGGAAATGGTAATCTTCATTGTTTCAAAGTAACAAGCTCTAGTCCATAAAATATGCTTTCTTAGAAAATCTTATAAATCATGGTAGAATTTTGCCCCATTGTAATATTCAGTTCACCATTAGGTCCAATTAGCAGAGCAACTATTGTAGTTGACTGCTAAGAACTGTGAGTTTCTAATGATGCAAATAATAACATAAATTGGCAATTTAAAAAGTAAAGTTTGAAACTCCTTCTCCTTTATATAGCACAGGATCCAAGAATACAGTCTCACCATTGTCCTTCAAAATTATGTAATGTGTTTCCTCATGTTTTTGACAATAAATCACCTCATACCAGACTTTTCTTAATGAAAATGTCATTGACAAAATGTAACAGTATCAATCTAAATCCTGGAGTGATGGCCAAACAAGACACTCTGATAAATAAACAAGCTTCCAAAATGAAACATCCTTTATATCGTGTTCAATCCATGAAGGGAAACATATGAAACGCGTTTTAGTTGATATCCTCCACAACAATTGAAATACTGATCTTTTCTTAAGAAGCTGGAAAGCAAGAAATAGAAAAATTAAGGTTCTTCTGTTAACTGCTGTCATTGGCTTTGTTGGCACAGAATAGGTACTTAATATTAAATAAATTATATTTTTCCTAAAGCAAAACAGCTTACAATATTATGATAGTGCAACAATCCTTATCTATCAGACTAAAGCTTTAGTTGCTATATTCACAGTAGTTCTATCCATCAGAGAAAATGGATTTAAAGTCTTCTAGTTTTAACAATGCTTGGTATTTTAATAATTCAGTACAAATATATCGTTTGTGTATTTGTATTGTTATACATGAAAGACATTACTGTAGCATGCATTTTATAATTTTTAAAAAATAGAGAAAAAGGCATGTATAGGATTATTTAAATAATTATGAATTCAATTTCTCCTCCTCTCCAAAAATGACTTATAAGTTAAAATGGCCATTTTAATTACTGTAATATAGAAGTCTGTCTGTAGCAATACGTTCTATTGGATTGACTGAAAACACAACCATAAATTTTAAAAAGTGTTATAAAAGAAATATATTTTAATAGGGGCTTAAAACACAATCATAAATTGAAAAACATAAAAATGTGTTATAAGAGGAATGTATTTTTTTAAGGGTTGCTATAATGTGTATGTTCCTGTGTAGGAATGACATTTTGTTTCAAAACTTACAGTAAATAAGTTAATTTTTGAGGAAATGCTGGTAATAAGAAATGTGATTATTTGCTTTTGTGTCATTTGTTAGTACGGTGGTAACTCTACTTTGCTGACTGGGAATTTTCAGGGGATCCCCCATGTTCATATTCTAAAGTAGTTTAATTTTCTCCTCATTTCAACCTAACAGCGCTGACTGGATGACTTCAATTATAAAATATTCATTAACTTTTGTGTCCTTCCTTATTCTCTTGCTAATACTGAGAGTCCTTTTGTATTTCATTGGATATACATTCATATTTTTTGCTCTGTCCAGTAAGCAATTATGTCTTCATATCTCTGGATATTTAGTAGTAGGTAGAACTTTTCTCAATGTAAGTACTAGACAGAACTTTGATGTTTTGAAAGACCACGTGGTTTAATGTGGTGATGGAGGAGATGCCATAGATGGAGATTTACATGAAAATGGTTGCTACTTCTTTCAGTATGTGAAAAAAATTCTGAAATAATTGTTTGATTTAATTTTTCAGTACAAAGTATGTGTCAGTTTAGGGTTATATTTATGATTCAAAATGCCAATATTTATAATGATTATGAATATGGATATGGCTATTGATGCCACATCAAATTCCATCTTCATAAACTAGATATTTTAATAAATATATATTAAGCTTGGAAAACGAAAATCATTCAGTGCACAAAAATATGTCAACGGGAAATTCAGATTAGTAGAAGTGGGAACTATGCTGAAAATTCTTTGAATGCAACTTCATATATCTTACAAATATTTCAATAAAACACAATATCCAAGAAATTTTGCCATATTGTGACATATGTAAAATGCATTTCTCAAAAAGCTTAATTCTTTATTTCTGTCTCATGAAGTCTATGACAATTTAAATGAACACTTTCAAAATTCAGCAGGGCTGTTTCCAAAATAGCACCTGTCAAGAAATCTGGGAATGGTATATTTAAAGTCAAAGAACTTTGTCTATATCAAAATAAATGTTTCTTTCATGCTCTTTATTTTAGCTGAAATTAAGACATTTATATTCTTAGGTATTATTTTCAACTCTTTATGTTTCTCATTGTTAAAATTATTTTGTCTGGGAATTTAGAGTTTTCTTATTACTTTTAATTTGCTTTTGTAAATATATATATGAGTGCATATAATCAATGAAAATTTGAATATGTGCAATCACACATATCAGAAATTTAATTTTATCTTTTATTTTGAATTTTAATCAGTTACCAAATATGCAGATATGAAAATTTTTACTAATTGATATTAAATTCTTCTTCATAAAGTACACCCTGTTTATAGTTCTCATTCCCTCTACTCTATCAGATCCTCTCCTCTCCTCCCCACTCTGTACCCAAATCATTTTGCTCGGGTCCGAGAAAGAACAGGCTTTTTACAAGATAAAAACATAACAAAATAAAGTATAGTATGATGAAGCAAGAAGTGTATTTTCAGTATTTGACATCACAAAACAACTGAAGAACAAGTGTTCCAAGTGCAGGCAACTTGGGTTTCGGATGGCGTAAATCCTTTTTCCATTGATTTTAATTTAATTAATGATATGCCCATAATTTGAAAATTTTGCATTTATCTTTTACTTGTTTCTTCAAATTACAATGGTGCTCCTCTCCATGCGTATCTTTTTCCTCATTTTGTTAATTTTTCTGTTTTCTGAAGAAAATTGACCCAAGTAGCACTGCCTATGTGTGTATGACAGGGCCCTAATATCTTCCCAGGAGGAAAAAGTCCAATACCAGCCCAAGAAAAAAATTCAATCTCACTTTAGCTGCAGACATCAATGACCAATACCTCTTCACCTAGGAACTGTACTTCTGATTCTTTTGCCATGTGTATGCTGAAATGAATACAATTCATCTTAAAAATTCTGATGAAGGTAACATGGGCTTCTACTCATTTATATGTGCATGACTGAAGTCATTTTATATCATGGCATTTCAAATAACTCCCCATTTCTCTAACAATTGCATTTTTTATAATGTCTTCATAGATATTTTATCATATTTCTATTCTTGGGTGTGTTGTAAGCATGCAGAGCAGCTTATTTTAAGAATATTCTGCAGTTAGGTTCTGCATTTACTCATTACAAGAAAAGGTTTCTCATATCTAGGTGGGGATCAGCACTAACTTATAGATATGAATATCAATATTCAGAAGTCAGTTTGAAAACACAACAATTTAGAAAAGCAAAAGTCGTCCCTCTTCTAGGGCAAAGGTCTTGTATGAGTTTTCACAAAATTTAGAATTCCAGACTTAAATTAACTTGTGTGCACCCAAACACCTCAAGTTAATCAGGAGAGCTTCTAATAGATCACTTAAACACATGTTCTATGGTGCACCAGGGGGTCAGCTTGGGCAGATGATGAGTATTGAAGCCTGAGAGATCAAGAAAGACCTTTGGTGCCTTTTCTTCAGCAGTTGTCCATGTATTCATTCATAATTATGGAAGCCAGCTGCAGGAGAGAAAGCTTCCTCTCATTTTCTAAAAGCATTCTTTCTTTAAAAATTTTATTTATTCATGTATTTTATATATACACCAGAATAAGAAATCTGATCCCATTAAAGATGGCTGTGAGCCACTATGTAGTTGCTGGAAATTAAACTCAGGATCTCTGGAAGAGCAATCAATGCTCTTACTCACTGAGCCATCTCTCCAGCCCCTAAAAGCAATATTTATTTTTATTTTTATTTTTCCCTCTAGAGCTGAGGACTGAACCCCAGGCCTTGTGCTTGCTCGGCAAGCACTCTACCACTGGGCTAAATCCCCAACCCCTCCTTCTCATTTCAAGTTGGATTGCTCTATGTCCTGCCTTCAACGTTTTGGGTTTCTTGAAAAGCAGGATCTTAATGTCAAGTGACATCAAGAAATAAGGAACTAACACATATTACATGAGAGACACTAGGATCTTCCTGACCAAATACTCACTGTGAACTAACTTGCGCTTGACCATAATTTTATAACATAGGTCTTATGGAAACTGAGTGCTCACCTGTGGAATGCACATCTGCTGCGAACTATTTTTTATTTATATGTCCAAATTTTTTACAAATGCATCAGTTTTCATAAGAAATCTTCCCATGTTTTTATTAGAGATTCTTGCTTGTTATTTTTGTTTATTTCATTTAATATTTTTCGTTTTACATAACAACCCAAGGTTCCTTCCTTACACTTCCCTCTCTTCCATCACCTCCTCCAGCCCACCCCATCCACTCCTCATAGCAGGCAAGGCCTCCCATCGGGAGTCACCACAGGCTGGCATATGAAGTTTAGGAAGGACCAAGCCCCTAACCCTGCATGAAGGCTGAACAAGAATTTTTACCCTCTGAAATGGGCACTAAAATGCCAGTTCATATACCTAAGATAAATCCTGGTCATACGGCCAGGGGTCTCACAAGCACATCAAGCCTGACAACAGACACCCACATTTGGAGTGTCTAGTTCAGTCCCATGCTGGCTCCCCAGCTGTCAGTCCAGAGTCCACGAGCTCCCACCAGCTCAGGTCAGCTGACTCTGTAGGTTTCCCCATCATGATTGTGACCATCCTCCCTCTCTTCAAGTGAACTCCAGGAGCTCAGCCAAGTGCTCGGCTGTGGGTCCCTGCATCAGCTTCCGTCAGTCACTGGATGTAGTTTCTGTGATGAAAATTAGAGTGGACACCCATCTGACTACAGGGGAAGGGTAGTTCAGGATCCTCCGCCAACATTTCTAGGAGTCTTAATTGGGGTTGTTGTGGGTTTCCCTAGCACCAGATTTCTCCCTAACCTTCTAAGGGCTCCCTCTGTCAAGATATCTTTCATTGCTCTCCCTCTCTACCCTCCCCCAACTCAGACATCCTGTTCTCATCACTCATCCCCTCCCCTCTGTCCTCTCCAGTTAACCCATGAGATCTTAACCATGTCCCCTTCTTGGGGTCATCCATGCATTACTCTCTCAGGGTCCTCCACTTTATCCAGCTTCTCTGGGCTTGTAGATTATAGTCTGGTTATCCTTGGCTTTACATCTAGTATCCAATTATGGGTGAGTACATACCATGTTTGTCCTTCTGAGTGTGGGTTACCTCGCTCAGCATGACTTTTTTCTAGTTCTATCCATTTGTCTGCTAACCTCATGATGTCATTTTTTCCTCTGATGAGTAGTACTCCATTGCGTGTATGTGCCACATTTTCTTTATCCATTCTTCAGTTGAGGGTCATCAAAGTTGTTTCCAGGTTCTGGCTATTATTCTGCTGCTATAACATAGTTGATCATGTTTCCTTGTGGTATGATTGAGTATTCCTTTCTCCCCATCTCTGTTCTATTTTGAATCTATAGTGTGGTTTTCTTATGTATTCCAGTTTCAATGAGCATCTAGGGTGATGAAAGTTTTAGCTCTTTTGAAATGAATATTAAATAACATGAATATAATATATCTTCTATCAAGACACAAAGTCTTTGGAGTCTATTTCTAGTAGTGGTAGATAAGGGTTCTGTACTAGGTAAAAACCTCTACAAACCCATTCAAAACTCTTTTCCCCAGATTACATGCTTAGTAGCAGTGGATATAAGTTCCCTTTGGACTCAGCCCTCCAAACATTTTCCACTAGTCTTATCTCAGATCATGGCCTTCTAATTGGGAAAAGCTCAAATATTAAAATTTTATTAACGTTTCTCTCATGGTTATGGTTATAAAGCTCTCTTCTTTGGAGGAATGTCTGTTTAATTTATTAACCCCTTTATAATTTTCCTTCATTATTGGCATTTAACACATTTTTGTACTGAGATATCAATACATTGACCTCCAAATTTCCTCCCTCCTATCCCCCTTTATCAGGCCATATTAATCAGATTTTTATGTTTTTAATCCCTAATTTGTTTTTACTTCTTTGTAAGTTGCAGAAACTAATATTTTGGATGAGTGTCCTTGAAAACTGGTTTCTTTCTCTGGCTTCTCTGACCCTGAATCCTGCTGGGGATATTCTTTCTAAATTGATTTTGTTTGGGGAGATGCCATTTGTCAGTACTTGAACTTTCTTCAGGTATTTTGGTGTTCTGTCCACAACAGTCTTACCTATGATTAGAAAGTCAAGGGTTGTCTAAGAAATCCTCTTTTTTTGTTGTTTTTGAGACAGGAGTTCTCTGAGTAGTTTTGATGCTTGTCCTGGATTTCACTCTGTAGATCTAGATGGCCTCAAACTCAAAGAGATCCATCTGCCTATTCCTCCTGAGTGCTGGGATTAAAGGCATGTACCACCATCACCCAGCTAAAAAGTCCTTTTTTTGTTGTTATACCAGTTTATAAAAGATACAAAGCATGTCTGCTCAGTCTAAGGTTTTTTTTTGTTTTGTTTTGTTTTAATTTTTTTTTTTTTTAGAAAAGTCAGCATAAAGCACTTTTATTGCAATAATAAACTTGAAACGCATATGTGGTGCAGAGGGCAGGGGACAAAATTGTACTTTCTCTCAGCAAATCACTACACAGGACCACAGAGTGTGAGAAGTAACTGGAGGAGGAATAGCCAGGAAGCAGAGATTAGCAGAGAGAGCCAAGCATCAAAACCCAGGAGATGCTGAAGCTGTGATGACCAGCATCATTTTCTTAGAGAACACTAAAGGATTTGTAGTAATGTCTGGACGTCCATTGGTTGGTGAGTCTACAAACAGCACCTTCAATTTAAACTTTCCATAAGGTTCTTAAAATTTAGGAAGTGGAGCTTGGATAGTTACAAGATTACAAAAGTCCTGAAAATCCACTAGAAAAACCATAGGATGAAAAACAAATTAAGCCAGGTCACAAAGAAGGCTTCAGAGGTCCCTACCGACCCAGAGACAGGTACTGTAGTGTCCAACACAACAGTAAAGGGACCTGCTTTAAAAGGTTGATGGTTTGGGAAGGAGGGAAGACTGCCAGTATATGTATGCACATTATTCTTTGCAACACAAATTTCTTCAATCTTTCCTTAATATAGTTCATGGATGGAAACTCAACATTCTTTCATATTTCAGGATTGTAGCATTTAGAAACAGGTAATGAAATTGCTAACACACATATTGCTGAGAGTATATCACATAAGAATATCTACTAAATATTTTAATGGACATTGAAACTATGTACAATAGTTAACTGAGTTTTCAGAGTGCATATTCTTTTTCAGCATTTAGAAAAGTATCAAAACCTCTAATTAGCAGCTGATGATTTAAAATTAATACAGGATAATGGGCCACTAAGAATTCGTGTACATCATCTTCTACAATACAATAATTATGAGGAGGTTTGCATCACATTTTATTTCAGGTAAGATAAATTCATTCAGATACAAGAAGCAAAATATTGAATATTCCCTTTCTCCATATCTTCTCCAACATAAGCTGTCTTCAGTGTTTTTGATCTTAGCCATTCTAGCAAGTGTAAGGTGGTAGGTCAGAGTTGTTTTGATTTGCGTTTTGCTGATGACTAAGGATGTTGATCAATTCCTTAAATGAGCAAGAGATATTGCGACCATGATTGGAAAAAGCACAAGGACAAATAGCCAAACTAATGGAAACACATTAACTGTGAACAAGTGGCTGAGAATCCCCCATGGAACTGGACCACGCCCTCTGGATAATTGACGCAGTTTATTAGCTTGAATTGCTTAGGAGGCCCCCAGGCAGTAGAGACAGGACCTGTTTTTGGTGCATAGGCTGACATTTTGGTGCCTGGGTCCTATGCTGGGACATTTTGCTCAGCCTTGGTGTAGGGAGGAGGAGATTGGACCTGTCTCAGCTAAATATACCAGGCTAAGCTGACTCCAAAGAAGAGACCTTGCCTTGGAGGAGGTGATAATGAAAGGCTGGGGATTGGAGAAGGGAGGTGAGGAGAATCTGTGGTCAATATGTAAAATTAAATTAATTATAAAATAAAAAATATATAAATTTTGAATATTAATTAGTAGTACATAGTCATTATTTCCTTGACATTGTGTGAAAATAAGTCAATGATGTCAGATCATTAATCATCACAAATATATCATATCATCATATATATCAACATAAGTCATGTTTTACTGATATGTTGCCCAAGAATGAAGTTAAATGCAATGACATTCCTTGAGATACCAATGTGGGAAAGTGGTTCATCACTTATTGGCTGTGAGACCAGGATGTGTCCTACTCTATATTTAGCTCATCCTACATATGCTGAACTCTATATTTAGAATCAGGTTGTACATGGGGTGAGAAGGTCTATTTGATGAAGCTGAAAGGGTAGCCATGGGGTTTTTCATCATGATCATGATGTAGCCCTTAAGTTGTAATGTATTTCTTAAAGTCAAATAATAGAAACCAATAATAAAACTGTTCATAAAACCCTGGCAAGAAAAACTCTGGATGATAATAAATAAAAATGGCCTGAGCTGTTTGAGGCCACTTCAGTGCAGTCCACTTGGTGGTCAGAAGTTTTCACTGTGCCCACACCCCTTTCCCAACTCAGCACCTCAGCCGGAGCTGAGCCTGGACCATGGCAATAACTCTACATTTGTAGATGTGAAAATGATGTCCATGTTGGATTGTAACAACTTGGTCATGATGGAAAATTTTCTCTAAATAGTCAAAGATGGTTTTGGAGGATTGGTAGACTTTATAATAGTGAGATAGATATATTCTTAGGAAAGAATGGCTGAGGTAATTGTATGGCATACATACATTTCAGGAGAAGAGTTTCCTTCACCACCATTATGTGTAAACCTGCCCTTCCAATCCCTGCTGGGGGTTTGTGTCAACACAAGAGTCAAAAGATCTGTATTATCTAGGTATTAGTGTCTGGAAAGTCCAAGTTGCAGATAAGTCAGAGACCTACAGTGCAAAGTAAATATATATATATATATGTCTGTGTGTGTGTGTGTGTGTGCGTGTGTAAATATATGTGTGTGCTTGTATAACAATTTTGATAACTTTAGAGTTTTTCTATTGTAGAATAATATAATTTTTGTATTAACAAAACTGAATAATATATATAAATACTCTGTGTCTCTGTTCCCAAATGTATAAAAACTTGTAATTTACTCACAGCGGTGCAATATGTGGAGCAGGCATGAACATTTTAGGAAAATTATCCATTCTTCAGAGTGGATAAAAATTATTGAGAGTCATCTGTGTGTTGAAGGCAAAGGATTTTTATGCAATGTTCATTGATGAAAATAGATTTATTGCTATTTTATGTTTAAGCAAAAGGTTGGATGCCAACTCTACAAACTGCTGTTTCAAAATTTTATTGCTGTCATTGTAAGCCCATTATGTGAGTATCTTATGCTGTCAGGTGACTAAATATATATGCAGTGCATTAAATTCACTCTCATAGTACTTAACATTGTAGTAGCTTTAAAAATGTTTTTAAGGGGTTGGGAATTTAGCTCAGTGGTTTTGCGCTTGCCTAGCAAGCACAAGGCCCTGGGTTCCATCCTCAGCTAAAAAAAAAAAAAACAACCAAACAAACAAACAGTTTTAAAAAGCAAACTGATGCAAGAAGAGGTTTATATCTGAATCATTGTTTCAGATGAGTCTAGACCATTGCAGAGCCAAAGCCAGGGTGAAGATGATTATATGGCAATATTCTGGATGGTCCTGGAAATAAAATACTCTCCCAGAATACTGGCTTCAGAGAGAAAAAAGATGGAACCATAGGTGTTTAAAATAGTCAATCTATTCTGATAATGATCTTTCTATGTGATTTTGGCTTCTCATCTTGAATTTCCACAGACATCACATCCCATGAACCAAGTGGGAACATTTACACATTCTGTCCATCTTAAGTGGATAAGTTGTTTCTAAAATATGTTTTTACAAGAGTTTGAAACAGAAACACTGAAAAATGCATGACACTTTGTGAAATTATTGTCAGTTAATTATAGGGACAATCTTGGAAAGTGGAGAGCTTTCTAGTGTAAGATAATGTAGTTTTTGCATTAAGAAAACTAAATAAAATATTTTGCTTGATGACACAGTAATAAAGTCAGTGTTTGGGGTTCATGGCAATCTGAAAATATAGCTAGTAGTTATGAAAATTATAAAAAAAACTGTGATTAGGATAAGTCAACTAAATTTTATGAATATAGAAAAAATAACCCTATGTATTTTGCTGAATAATTTCAATATTATACTTTGTTAAATATTTGTAAAAAAAAAGTTCTATATAGAAAGTTAAAATTACACATGTTGGGTATCACACTTTTTAGAGAAATAAAAAAATGCTTAAACTTGTATTTTAGAATTATTTATTTAATCAAATCATGTACTAAACTTTTGTTTTTTCAATTTTCATTTACAACATAAAATGTACATTAAAGTAGAATTTTTGTGACACACATATATACAATATACTTACTTCCCAAATAATAATTATTTGTATGACTAAATTTCTAAATAACATAAAAATTGTAATGAATACCTTGAATTTTATTTAATTTTCATAGTATATTTGTAATCACAAGATAGTAATGACTGTCACTGTCAATTACTCCGAAACTACAATGAATTTTAAAAATTTATTTATTTATTTATTCAGTTTTTTGATGGTTTAGTCTCCATATATAATTATACAAAGTAAAATATTATTTGAGGACTCTTTGGAAAAATTACATTTACTAGATATCAAACTTGAGATTGGCATCTGCGTTGGTGTTATAGTGGTGAGCATAGCTGCCTTCCAAATTAGAGATTGGCATTGATGCTTTGCAAGAAAACTCTGAAAGGAAATAATTAATGAAAACTCCATTATGTTGTCCATTTTTAAGTGGAAAGCTGCACATTCATGAAAATATTACCAGCACAAATTAGAGTTGATAGTTTTAAAAAAAGTGTGTGTGTGTGTGTGTGTGTGTGTGTGTGTGTGTGTGTGTGTGCATGTGTGTGTGTGTTGGTTAATTAGAAAATAAAGGGTAGTGGATCTGAAAAGATGTAGCAGCAATGTGAATTTGATTCATATCTACAGAAGAAAATAGTCAAGAAATGACATTTAATAATCAATAAAGTTATATAGACAACAAAATTTGAGGACTCCTTACATCAGGAGGTAATATTTCTAATGGTCATTTTTTTACACATCCATTTAATGCAGCAAAAGAAACCAGTCCAAGTAAAGAATTATGGGACTTTTATGTGGCAGTAAATGCATCAAATCGAATTCCAATAAAAAATATATGAGACATCATCAAAAATGGTAAATAACTGTGCTTTATTACTAGAAAAACTTGATCAGAAATAACAGAAAAATCACAAAAGTTCTTGATTTCCATTTCCATTACTTAAAAACTGAAATTAAAATTAATGTGTAAATGAATCACATTTTCACTTGGTATATCGTATTTTTCACAGACCCCTGTTCTCAATGAAGATCTTGATATGGTGAGTTGAAATTGAATACAAATATTTTTCTATTGAAATTAGCATAGTTTACAAAGAAACATATCAGTAATTTAATTAAAAACTACACTTGGAGATATATGATCAAAGTAGATTTTTGAAAACTTATAAAATAACAACAAATGAAGAAACAACATTCAAATTTTGGTATACCATAAATAGTGACTGAAATTATTTTTAAAAAAAATATCCCTATGTTTTATAGTCTGTAGAGTTGTTTAGTATTTTTTATTTATTATGTATGGGATTCAAATGGAAAGAAACATAATCATTTCTTTTCCAGGCAATGTGAATAAATATAGTGAAGCAATGAATCATTAAATATGATGAACATATATGCTTAACTGTTGAATATGCTACACTGACTAAGTCTTAACAATTCTCAATCTAAAGGGGATTTGAATCTGTCAAACTTTCATATATATTGTTCTATAGTAGTTTTTTTTATTTACATGAAAATATAACTCTACTACTTGATAAAATAGGATTCCTGATCTCTAAAATCCTTAGAACCATGCAAATGTTAAATGCACTCACTTACGTTTTTTTGTTGTTGTTGTTTTTGTTTTTGTTTGTTTGTTTTGTTTTTGAGACAGGGTTTCTCTGTGTAGCTTTACACCTTTCCTGGAGCTCACTATGTAGACCAGGCTAGCCTCGAACTCACAGAGATCTGCCTGCCTCTGCCTCCAGAGTGCTGGGATTAAAGGCATGCACCACCAATGCCCGGCTCTCACTTATCTTTAATCTAGTTCCTATTATCAAATTTCAGCTTAAGAATTCCTTTATTCTGCACCTCATCTCTGAAACATCCATTTCTATATGTTCTATAAAACTCACTGTATTTATTCACATTTAATATATTTTCTTTTTTTAATGAATGTCTTTTTAAATTTTTTTAAAAGATTTAATTATTTATTATTATTATTATGTATACAGTACATATGACTGCAGGCCAGAAGAGGGCACCAGATCTCATTACAGATGGTTGTGAGAGAAGGAGTGAGACAATTCCATCTCCAAAGCCAGCTTGATATATTTGAGAATTTGGATGTAGTTTCTCTTATTACTTCCTGCTGAAGGGGGGCACTGTATCTTATGGGGACACAAAGAAAATTTTAGGATTATGGAGTAGTCCATGAGGGTATATCTTCTGAACCAGTTGCCTTGAAACCATTTTGGATATTGAATCATCTGGGCCATGGTGTCATTGGAGACCATTCAGGGGGTTTTGGCTGGTCAAACCTGATGTATCTTAATCTGGAACAAATCCATAGCCTCTGGCTTTCTGTGGAAACAAAAGCAGAGACTCTTTTCCAAAGCAACATATCCTTAGATCCAAATTTTGAATTCAAGGTACTTTTACAATGTATATATTTGTTTAACTCAACAGCTTTTATGATCAAATATTTTTTTGTAGTTAAAAATCCCAAAGATAACACAAACCAGATTCTCTGTGTAATATCCATCTTTGTTAGACTAAAATGCCTCTGTGGTTGCTGGCTCCACCCACCTCAGCTTCCCAAAGTGGTGGTGGTACAGTTTACTGCCAGCTCTGGGTCTGGAGCTATGTGTACCATCTATTATCAGAAGCAGTTCTATCAATGCAGCACGTAGCCCAGAAACCACTTTTTTTAAATAGTAGCAAAGGCTAAATCCACCATGTAGCATAATTTGTCATTTGTAGATGCCTCATTTCGCCTTACTGGTGGTCAAACACACATGCCAGGAACCCACCATAGTAGCTCAAACCGGCAGGCTGCCACTAACTTGAGAGACAACTAGGAAGCTGTTTTTAGCTCCATTTTAGAATCTTTTTTCTCAGGTTTTAGGTGGAAATTCTTGCCCCATGTTGGGCACCATTTGTAGTTGGAGACCTTCTCTCCCGCCCCTGTCAAGCCCTGTTTGTCCAACAACCCACTTATGAAATAAACATACAGACACTTATATTATTTAAACTGTTTGGCCATTAGCTCAGGCCTACCATTGTCTAGCTCTTTCTCTTATATTTAGCCCATTTCTATTAATCTATACTTTGCCACTTGGCTCAAGGCTTACCAGTACCTTATATCTTTCTTGTCATGGTGGTGGCTGGCAGTGTCTCCTGCTCTGCCTTCCTGTTCTTCTGTGGGATGTTCTGTATGTCAAATGTGTTGACCTGATGGGCTAACATACATAAAGTGCTGATTGGCTAGTAGCCAGGCAGGAAGGATAGGGTAGGTGGGACAAGGAAGAGGAGAATTCTGGAAAGTGGAGTATGGGGCAGGGAGATACTGCCAGCAGCCACCATGACAAGAAAGATAAGGTACTGGTAAGCCACAAGCCACATGGCAAAATATAGATTAATAGAAATGGGCTAAATATAAGAGTAAGAGGTAGACAATGGTAGGCCTGAGCTAATGGCCAAGCAGTTTCAATAATGTAAATGTCTTTGTGTTTATTTTGCAAGTGGGTTGTTGGACTAAGAGGGCTTGGTGGCTCCTGGAGAGAAGCTCTCCAACTACACGGTTCCAAAATTCTCTTCTCTGCTTGTCCCACCTATCCTTCCTGCTTGGCTACTGCCCAGTCAGAATTTTATTTATACAGAGTGATATTCTTAGCAGGATTCATTCCCTGTATGAATATGTGTACAGAGTGTGTGAATTGCAATGTTTGTACAGTCTTGGTCGGGCATCAATATCAAGGTGTTTTTGTGCAGCCCAAACATAAAATCTGGGTTTGAGTTGTTCGCATCAACCTCCATCTGGGTGCTAGGCATCAAAATGAGATTATCAAGCTCATGAATTCAAAGCTTTGCTGGGCAGTGGTGGCATATATCTTTTTGTAGTTGGAGACCTTCTCTCCAGGTTCCACCAAGCCCCTGCAGTCCCACAACCCATGCATAAAATAATCATACAGACACTTATATTATTTAAACTGCTTGGCCATTGGCTCAGGCCTACCATTGTCTAGCTCTTACTCTTATATTTAGCCCATTTCTGTTAGTCTATACTTTGCCACATGGCTTGTGGCTTACCGGTATCTTTACATGTTGCTTCTCCTGGCAGCGGCTGGTAGTGTCTCCCCCTCTGCCTTCCTGTTCCCAGAATTCTCTTCTCTGCTTCTCCTGCCTATACTTCCTGCCTGTCTACTGGCCAATCAGCATTTTATTTACACAGAGCGATATCCACAGCACTTTCCCTTTTCTTTTTGTTTTTAAGGAAGGTTTTAACTTTTACGTAGTAAAATTACATATAACAAAACAATTATCAAGCAAGAATTACACTTACAATATTAAAGAACATATCCTATCTATTTTATATTTGTGAGTCTAAGGTTTTATATCTAACTTATTTTTTATTATAAGTGAGGAAATAACTATCTAGTCTTCAACCATATCAAAGACCTCAGAAGGATATAATATTATCTGAAAAATGGGAGAAGGATGCAAGCAACTTTCGGGAGTCTTGCAGGGTAGACAGAGACAGCTGGCAGCCTGGACAGTCACCTAATGTTCCTTTGTAAAGTTGGGGCATTTGTCTTCAGCCCACAGGACTAGTCTCTCAGTCACTTGTCTCAGTGTTTTGTAAAATGTTGGGCAGTTTCCTCCGTGAAGCAGGAACCTGAAGGACCATTTTGTCAAGCAAAGTTTAGTGGTCACCTTTCTATGGGTCCTGCACATACAGTCGATCAAGCAGTCCAGGCAAGAACAGTTTCTTGCCCAAATGGCTATTTTTGCCAAGGTGAAGATAAACTCCATATGAAATGTCTTCAATGCCCATTCTCCTCTCTGAAGTAATTTGGTGCTGCCAGGAGCAGACATGTCTCACTGTCCAGAAAGTTTAAATTTTAAAAATAATTTAAATGCCATATTCTGTAGGTCTTTGAAGAATTTGAAGGTTACCTATCTATCTGAAATATCTCTGTGTTTATCTAGAAGACTTAACTAACTTGGCTACAAGTATGATTATCATAGATGACTAATTATTAATCTATTTTAATTATCCATTATAATTTTAAATGAGCTGTACAAACATAATACCTTAAAAAAGAGTAGAAAAATACACACAGTATAACAAAATTAATTTTAAGTTTGTATCAATAAACTAAAATCTATACCAATGTAAGACATTTTAAACAGATGTTGTTCTTTAAAAGTAAGTTCATTAATCTACCCTTTCTTCCTATTATATCTATAACATATGCCCTTTTTTTTTTTTTTTTTTTTTTTTTTTTTTTTTTTTTTTTTAGAAAGAGATCCCATTTTTTTTTTAACAATACGCCTGAGTTTAGAGAAGGAGGAGCCAATTCTATCTCCAAAGCCTCTGGGAATTTGGGCATAGTTTCTCTTACTACTTCCTGCTGGAGGGGGGGCGCTGTATCTTATGGGAAAACAAAGAAAATTTTAGGATTATGGAGTAGTCCGTGAGGGTAAACCTCTGAGCCAGTTACCTTGAAACCATTTTGGATGTTGAATCATCTGGGCCACTGTGCCGTTGGTGACCTTTCAGGTGGTCTTGGCTGATCAAACCTGATGTATCTTAATCTGGAACAAATCCACAGCCTCTGGCTTTCTGTGGAAACAAAAGCAGAGACTCTTTTCCAAAGCAACATACCCTTATATCCAAATTTTGAAGTCAAGGTGTCTTTAAAATTTACATATTTGTTTAACTCAACAGCTTTTATGATCAAATCTTTTTCTGTAGTTAAAAATCCCAAAGACAACACAAGCCAGATTCTCTGTGTAATATACATCTTCGTAAGATTGAAATGCGTCTGTGGCTGCTGGCTCTGCCCACCTTAGCTTCCCAACATGGTGGTGGTACAGTTTACTGCCAGCTCTGGGTCTGGAGCCATGTGTACCATCAACTATCAGAAGCAGTTCAATCAAAGCAGTGAATAGCCCAGAAACCTTTTTTTTTTTTTTTACTAGCAAAGGCTAAATCTACCATGCAGCAGAGAAAAGTGCTGCTCCTACACTCCTCATTCCCCCCAAACTGTAGGTCAGACACACATGCCAGGAACCCGCTATAGTAGCTCAAACATGCAGGCTGCCGCTAACTTGAGAGAGACAAGTAGGAAGCTGTTTTTAGCTCCATTTTAGAATGTTTTTTCTCAAGTTTTAGGTTGAAACTTGCCCCACATTGGGCACAATTTGTAGTTGGAGAGCTTCTCTCCAGGTTCCACCAAGCCCCTGCGGTCCCACAACCCACATATAAAATAATCATACAGACACTTCTAATATCCAAAATACACTAACTGAATACAAGAAATCAGATAAATAAAACAAAAATTCTCCTCTGATAAAGTTCTAATATCCAAAATATAAATATAGAACACAGGAAATTAGAAAAACATGTTTGTCTCTCAGAGTCTGGGTTATTTGACTCAGGATGTTTTATCTAATTCCATTCACTTGCATGATAACCTCATAATGTCATTGTTCTTCACTGCTGAGTAGTACTCCATTGTGTATATGTACCACATTTTATTTATCCATTCTTCAGTTGAAGGGCATCTAGGTTGTTTCCAGGTTCTGGGTATTACAAACAATACTGCTAAAAACATAGCTGAGCATGTGCACTCGTGGTATGATTGAGCATTCCTTAGGTATATGTATGTACTCATTCATAAGTGATATTGTTGTAAAGCAAATGATAATCAGATTGCAACTCAACTTCAGGGAGGGTACCAAGTAAAGACACAGGAATGGCCCAACAACAAACAAATGGATGAGATCTACATGAGCAAAATGGATGTGACTTGTGGGGTGTGGGTAATGAAGTGCAATGGTCAGGGGGAAGAGAGCTTAGGGGAGCAGGAGGTCTCAGCTGGATCAAGATCAAAGAAGGAAAACAATGAAAGAGATACCATGATAAATGAAGACCCCATGGGAATAGGAAGAAGCAAAGTGCTAGAGAGGTCCCCAGAAATCCAACAAGATACTGCCATGATAGACTACTGGAAATGGTTGAGAGAGTGCCTGAAATGACCTGCTCTGGTGATTGGATGGCCAAACACCCGAAATGTCATGATAGAACTCTCATCCATCTAATGGAAGCAGATGCAGAGATCCACACCCAAGCCCCAGGTGAAGTTGTGGGAGTCAAATAGGTGAGAGATAGGAGGATTATATGAGCAAGAGATATTGAGACCATGGTTGGAAAATGCCCAGGGACAAATAGCCCACCTAGTGGAAACACATGAACTATGAAACAATAGCTGAGGAGCCCCCATGGAACTGGATCAGGCCCTCTAGATAAGTGAGAGAGTTGATTAGCTTGAACTGTTTGGGAGATGCCCAGGCAGTGGGGCTAGGACATGTCCTTTTTGCCTGAGCTGGCTTTGTGGAGCCTGGGGTCTATGCAGGGACACATTGCTCAGCCTGGGTGAAGGGAGGAGGGGACTGGACCTCCCTTAACTGAATCTACAAGGCTGAACTGAAACCTCAGGGGAGTCCTTGCCCTGCAGAAGATGCAAATGGGGGTGGAATGGGAGGAGGGCAGTGGAGCAGGAGGAGGTATCATCTACAGGGAATCTGTAGATGATATATAAAATTAAATTAATTATAAAATAAAAAATAACACAAAATACAGTACTGCTCTCATCAAAGTGCTAAAATAAATCTGTTATTGCAAGCTTTGCTGACCCTGATTTCTGACCCTCGCATGTAACATGATGCTCTTAAATTCTGATTTTTTTCAATGAAAAACTTTTACAACTCCCAAACATATTCTGTTACAGAAGTTCATTTTTTTAAATCGCCCTGTTTTAATTGGAGTGGTTAACTTCCACTCAACCAAGAAAAGAAGAATAAGAATAAAAATAGAAAGACAAGAAGAAAATAGCTGGACTCAACATACACTACATGAGTTCAAGTAAGTCATCAAAATAGTTTATGTGTTTCTATTAAAATACACCAATGGGCACAAGTGGCATTTTTTTGTTATTAGATTAGCCAGATAAGGGTTGATTTCTGAGATTGGAACAGGCAAACACAACTCTATATTTAGGATCAAACATATTGATTTGTACCTTCCCTCTTCATCTTCTTTGGTTTTATTATCTGAAAGTGGTTAATGAATAGCTAGCTGGTGAGTCATTCCAAATGGCAAAGGATAGGAGCCATGGAAAATATTTGGTAAGAGTCATGAAGAGAAGTGTTATTTTTTTTCAACCAAGTGAAGTGATTCTCTGCTTTAATGCATCATTTTCAGCATTTTTTATAAGTTTAGGATCTGATTCCTCTGTTCCCAGAAAGAGATGTTCACCAGAAAGAGATGTGCAGCTTAGCTCATATACATGCTAGCTCATCACCCCCACCCAAAAAAACATGCAAACAAACAAACAAAGTCCCAGTTGTTAAAGAAGACATTTTGTAGGTCATGACTTGTGACAAGACCCATGTCCATGGGGCATCGCTATCCATCTTTCTCTATGTAGAAGAAACTGACATGCCTAGAGGCTAAAGTGCCAAAAACATGACCAAGAATTTCCTGGGTGTTCCTGCTGTTCTGCCCTTGATTTGCACTCTGTTCCTCAGAATTGTATTCTAAACCTGTATCTGTGGTTATTTCAGTTCCTAGCCCAAGTCCTTATTCTCATTGGATAACCTTGGCAGTAGCTCCAAAGGGACTGTTACATGTCTTTGGAGAGGGACAAAATCAAAGTGACTTTTCACATCTGATAAGGTCTATTTACTTTTGAAGGAAGAAATTTGTAAAAGATCTGTTTACAGAACTCTTAATGAAGAGGCACACAAGTTAAAAGGACACCGAGAAATTTTGACGGGAATGTGTGTACATCAGCCCTGGAGTTAATATTCAAACTAAGGTAATAAGTGCACACATTGCCAGTCATTACTTACACCCCTTCATACCTGCAATTTAAAGTGCTACATTGCTCTCAGCTTTAAGGAGTTTCTTCTGACCTTCATGGAAGGACATAGCATAAGATGGAAATTCATAGTTAAGGCCCAAGTCATTCCCCATATCTGAAAAGTTTAGTGGTCAGGAAATTCAAAGAAAAATACATTCATTGAAGTGAAGCTTGTTGTATAAAACACATTAGAAGAATTTAGCATAGCACTTGATATGGCAAGACAGTATCACTGGACATTTGTTGACAGGGTGAAGAAGTTTGTGAGTCTTTGGGTATCTCAGTGTCTTTGAAAAACTTTAACAGGGAAACACAGGTTGGGTTTAGGAAGAAGTAGTGATAGGGATTCACTATGAACCTCCCACATTGTGCATGCCCAGCAGACCTAGACACTTTCGCCTAGCAATTTCCAGGTCAAAATAAACATTTCTGGGTCAAGATAGCCATTTCCAGGTCAAAATAGCCATTTCTAGGTCAAAACATCTCACATGACCAGGACCCTGTGGCTTTGCATGGTTGTGTAAAGAGCACAGCACAACCATGTGATCTATGCACATGCATGGAATAGCTACATGGGCCTGTGCATGCAGGTGCGGCTCAGCCTTTATAAGTGGGTGCCATGTTCCCAACGCCTTCTTTATTCACTTGTGTTTTCCACAGGCCTCTCACATTTTTCTCTCTTTCCTGTCTTAATAAAACTCTTGTTAGTGGATTCTGTTGTGTTTCTTGACATTTATTTGCAGGTAAGAGTGCTGTCAAATAAAGAACAACTAGGAACTCTCCTTCTGAGACAGACATGGTGCTATTGAGCATTTCATGAAATACACATCTCACTGACTTGTGAAAACCTCTCTGTCATAGAGAGCTTTCTTAACATCTTTATTACATTGAGTTATCAGGCACAGCAACTTAGAATGGGAAAAATTGATCATAGTCCACTATTCCAGGTAAGAGTTCCATTTTGGAGGAATCAAGGTAGGAATTCAAATAATCATATCACATCCACATCCAAGAGCAGAGATAAACAAATGCACCCATGCTGCCTGTTTGTGTATGATTATGTTCTATGTTCTTCAGACTTACACAGTACAGGTTACAGACAATGAAATGATTTTGCCCAATTTAGGGAGTCTTATCTTAATAAACAATTATCAAAATCCCACAGACACATGTTCAAAGTAAATCTGATCTATATAACTTCTCATTGAGGGTTCCTCCTCCCAGGTGACAAGTTTAATTCAGTCTGATAATAAAAATTAAGAATGACACTGCCCCAGCATCACTGTCAGGATTTGTGGAGACTTCTTCTTTCTGCATTCAGAAGTCTGGTCCTCAACCTGTGGGTCACCATCCCATTGGGGGTTGCATATCAGATATCCTGCACATCAAATATTTGAACTATGATTCATAACAGTAGCAAACATAAAATTAAGAATCAATGAAACAATTAGGGTTCATCATAACAAGAGGAAGTACTGTTAATACAATTTAAAGGGTCAGAGTATTGGACAAATTAAGAACAAATCATCTGGACTGTCCAGTGGAACCATTTTGTCTATGTTCCTATATATGAAGGGGCTTGCAAAGGATTTTCCTGAATATCCTTTGCTTTATAGGAAACTCATGTTCTGTGTGGAAGGCTCCAGCTGTCTGGACACCTTTACTACCGCTAACAGCAGAGCACTTTGAGCTACTCAACAGTGAGTACAACAACCACTACACACATGCTGATGACACAGATTTTAGTCACACTGAGCTATATGACCATATCACAATCCAATATGTACTTGTTCCTTGGCTATGTCAGGCTCTTCCTCTAGCATAACTCTGCCAAGCTGTTTCCTGTAGACTCTTTAACAGGAAATTGTTTAACAATTGTCCTTCTCAGTCAGCATTAAGTCTTCAATGTCTTCTGACTAAGGAGATAAGGAGATGCAGGAAGTTATGAAGAAATGTACCATATATAAATTTCTATGATATTTTTACCTTGTGTACATAAAATTTCAGTAGGAGATTAACATTCAACTCCACACATGGAAAGAACTAAAGAAAGTCCAATCAATTAGAGAGAGATCTCTGGCTTTGGATGAAGGGGGTGCTAAAGGGCATCCCTTGTATCCGAGTAGAGGCTCCTGCAAAGGTCAACTTGACTTCTAGTGTATTATGAAGAAACCTCATTAGCAGGGAAGCAATGTCAGTTCCCATGACATCTGCAGCTCTTCCCTGGACATTCTATTGTATCCTGGAGTGCCCTAGCATCCTCTGTGATGTCAGCTATGATGTGGCAATACCAAATGCCCTTGGGAAATTTATTCAATGTCTTCACCATATACTGATGAACATGTTGGCATACTGAAGAGTCTAATTAAGAAAGAGAATGGAGAGGGTAGAGAGAACAGAGAGTGGCAGAAGAAAGCTGACCTTCAGCCTCAGAGTAAAACATCAAGAAAGAAATGGTCAAGATAATTGTGAAATGAGTTATGTGGAGGAAAAGAGAAGCTTCTTGGAGGAAGTGGTCTTGAACTGAATCTTCCAATAATGAGTCACAGAAAGCTGGAGGATCTAGGAACCAACAGAACATCCCTGTGTGTCATGGCTCTTGAAATTCAAGGGTTCCATGATATTAATTGTTTTTTCTCAGAGGTCAGGAACTGGTAAGGCCAAAGCTTTATGCTGAGAACTCTTTGCTTTTGTTGCTTTTGGAGGATACGCACTGAGGAATGAACATGAGACCAACATGAAATCAGGAGAGATTAATGAGGTGTGCCCCTATCAAGTGTGAACATCACTGTAGTTCAATCACACTGGCTAACTTTAAATACTTCCCAGCTGCTTTGTGAGTCCTGAGTTGTTAGTGAGGTGACTTGTTGAGTCTGGTGACCATGTTCTGCCATTATATGTCTTCTCCATCAATAGTTATTTGGTTAGTGAGACCTGTCCCGCTATTTGGGCAATCTCTAAATGACTGGAGTGATTGTAAACTAAGGCAATTTTTTCTGACTCTCTCTCCTTGGTTTCTTGGTGTATGTGCTATGACAGAGAAAACCAAATAGCTGAGATAATCACTTCCCTTCAAATAGAGAAGACAGCTGAGTTCCCCAGAGTGGGCATCTGCATCACGGAACAAAATAATTTGGGGTGTCACTGAGTCATTGTTAAACAAGCTTTCTCAAACATTTGATTAGGACTCAGGGTGGTCTGTCCATCCTCTTTGCATTGTCATACTGCAAGGTAATTTGTGTACATATACCCACAAGGAGCACCAGGGAGCCACCATCCCACTAAACCTTCCTCACCAAGATGCATTTGAAGCAGAAGGTGCAGAGACTGAACAGTCAGCTACAGCAAATGACCATTGAAAGTAATTAGCAAAAATATTGTACGAGGAACAAAGCTGCACCTCATGAGAGGAGTTGTGTTCTCCGGTAGTGGGAGTCTGGGTTCTGCAGCTGGGTGGGAGCTGGGACCAGAGAAGCAGTGAAATAGACTGTCTTCAGACATTGGCTGACTCTCCTTGCCATGTCTCATGAGATCCTTTCTCTGCTAGTGGGCATACTGTCCAATGAAGATGTTGTAGTCTCCCCCATATTTGAATGAACAGTTGCAGGTCTGAGGTCTGTGATCCAAAAGGACCTTTTGTCAGATTGCTCTGTAATCACCTCTCTGGAGGACAAACAGGCTCCATTTGAGGACACTGCAAAGAGAGTAAAACTTTACCTTTGAATCAGACCCTTCTTAACTTCTAACTTGAACCGACAGGAAGAGCAGGGCTGTGTCCATGTTGAGACTACAGAAACTCTTATGCTGCAAGAGCCCAAGGACTCCTTTGCCTTGAAGAGCAATGAGAGTGGAATTGGTCAGGCACCCACAAATTTATCTTTTCCAAGATATTTGGTCCAGAAGTGGGAAAAGCATCCTTTTTCAACCTGATGGTGAAGGAGATGGTAAAGGATGTACTAAAAGGGCAGAACTGGCTCATATACACATATGGAGTCACCAATTCAGGGAAAACCTACACAATTCAAGGTACTACTAAGGATGGGGGATCCTGCCCTGGTCTCTGGCTCTCATCTTTACTAGTCTCCAAGGCCAACTTTATCTCACGCCTTATCTGAAGTCCTTGCTCTCCAGTGAGTTAATCTGGCTAGACAGCAAGCAGATTCTCCATGAGGAAATGAGGAAGCTGTCCTTGACAACTGGAGGTATCCAAGAGGAGGAGCTGTCCACCTCCTTAAAGAAACATGTCCATCTAGACAGTTGGATAGTTGTCAGCACCAGCTCTGACAGTGGCATTGCTGGGCTCTCTTCCACCAGTCAGCTCACCAGCAGTAGCCAGCTGGATGAAACAAGTACTTCATGGACACAACCAGATACTGTCCCAGTAAGTGTCCCAGCAGACATTCGCTTCTCTGTCTGGATCTCCTTCTTTGTGATCTACAGCGAATTGCTTTATGACCTGTTAGAACCACCTATCCATCAGCATAAGAGACAGACACTGGCTGTGCAAGGATCAAAATGACAATCCTTATTTGAAAGACCTCAACTGGATTCATGTTCAAGAAGTTGAGGAAGCCTGGAAAATCTTGAAAGTGGGCCATCAGAACCAGTTTTGCCAGTACCCACCTGAACCAGAACTCTAGTATTTTCTCCATCAGAATTTTTACACCTTCAAGGAGAAGGGTATATAGTGCCCAAGATCAGTGAACTGCCACTCTGTGACTTGGCTGGCTCAGACCGCTACATAGATCAATTAGAATGGTGAACGGCTAAAGGAAGCAGGAAACATTAACACTTCTCTGTATACCCTGGGCCGCTGTATTGCTGCCCTGTGACAAAATCAGCAGAACAGGTCAAAGCAGAACCTGATTCCTTTTCATGACAGCAAGTTGACTCATGTGTTCCAAGGCTTCTTCACAGGTTGAAGCCGTTCTTATATGATTATCAATGTGAATCCCTGTGCCTCTACCTATGATGAGACTCTTCACGTGGCCAAGCTCTCAGCTCTTGCCAGCCAGCTTGTGCACCACCTATGCAATTGGGAATCCCATCCCTGCATTCATTCATCAAGGAGCTAGCTTAAAGAAAGAGAGCACAGCTGACTTGGGCCTTGATGACCATCCTGAAAATGAAGCTTACATCTAAATGTATGGCAAGGAGGAGCTCCTGCAGGTGGTGGAAGCCATGATACACTGCTTTTGAAAGAAATACAAGAGAAGCTGAAGTTGGAGAGGCAGCCCCATGAGGAAATTTGCAATGAGATGATAGAGCAGATACAGCAGCAGGAGCACTGGTGCAGTGAGCATTTGGACAACCAGAAGGAACTGTTGGAGGAGATGTATGAAGAGAAGCTAAAGATCCTGAAGGAATCACTGACAAGTTTCTACTAAGAAGAGATTCAGGAACGGGATGAAAAAATAGAAGAGCTAGAAAATCTCTTGCAGGAAGCCAAACAGCAGCCAGTGGCTCAACAGTCAGGGTCTGGACTGTCCCTAGTATGGTGGTCAAAAAGGCTGGCAGCTTCTGGCTCTACTCAGCAGCTCCAGGAAACTAAAGCTAAACTAGAGCAATGCAAAGCAGAGCTAAGCTCCACCACTGAAGAGCTGCAGAGGTATCAGGAAATGTTAGAACCACCACCAACAGCCAAGCTCTTCATTATTGATGTGGATTAGAAGTTAGAAGAGGGCCAGAAGCATGTAATAAAGAACTAATATCAAGTATATACATATTGAACACAAAAAATCAAATAAATAAAACAAAGTACCTTGTAGTGGATAGCCATCCCATCATTGGCCTGGAAGTTCCAACCCCCATTGAGGCTTCAGTAATGGTCACACCCACAAGGCAGGGCAGAGAAGGAAGTGGAAGACCAAGGATTGGGAAGAGGTCTGGCGGTGGGTTCCTGGACCCTGGACGCAGGAGGTAGACCAAGCAGAGTTCTCCAGAGAACACCGCCGGACTGCGCTATACCTTTGCCAGACCCTGCAACCTACCCCTTCATTTGTAAGTTACCCCACAAAATAAACCTCCCTTTTAACTACATGGAGTGGCCTTAATAATTTCACCAATAGTACCTATCCTGACAAATGTCTAATATCCAAAATATACATACAGAACTCAAGAAATAAAGTGAATAATAAAAAAAAATCCCATCTGATAAAGGTCTCATATTCATAATATATGTATTGAGCACAAGAAATCAGAAAAATAAAACAAAATTTCTTATATGATAAATATCTAATATAAAAAATATACCTACTGACACAAGAAATCAGATAAATAACACAAAAATTCACATCTGATCAATATCCAATATCCAAAATGCCCATATTGAACTTAGTTAGATAAATAAAACAAAAATTCCCATCTGATAAAGGACTACTATCAAAAATATACATATTGAACCCAAGAATTCAGATAAATAGCCCAAAAATTCTGATCTGATAAACGTCTAATATCCAAAATATACATATTGAACATAATTAGCTAAATAAAACAAATATTTTCATGTGACAAATGTCAAATATCAAAAATATATATATATGGAACAAAAGAAATTAAATAAAACAAATATTTTCAATGGGAACGTACTAGTATCCAAAATACACATTTTGACCACAAGAAATCAGATGAATAAAACAAAAATTCTCATCTGATAAAGGTTTAATACCTGAAATAATCATATTGTACATAATTAGATAAGTAAAAACGTCTAAGCTGGGTGTTGGTGGCGCACATCTTTAATCCCAGCACTCAGGAGGTCGAGGCAGGCAGATCTCTGTGAGTTCCAGGCCAGTCTGGTCTACAGAGAGAGTTCCAGGAAATGTGCAAAGCTACATAGAGAAACCGTGTCTGGAAAAAGCAAAAAAAAAAAATGTCTAATATCCAAAACATACATATTGAACACAAGAAATCTGACAAATAAAACACAAATTATTATGTGGTAAAAATCTACTATCGAAATCATACATATTGAACACAAGAATTCAGAACACCAAAATATTCTCATGTGATAAAGCTGAAATATTAAAAATATTCTTATTGAACACAAGAAATTAAGTAAAACAAAAATACTCATCTGATAAAGGTATCATTCCAAATATACATATTGAACAAAATAAATAATAAAAAGAAAAAATAATCATGTGATAAACTTCAAATATCAAAAGCATACATATTGAACACAGCAAATGAAATAAAACAAAAATTTTCAACAGATAAAGTGCTAATACCCAAAATATACATATTGAAAATAAATAATTAAGTAAATCAATAATTCTCATCTGATAAAGAGCTCATATCCAAATATACATATTGAACAAAATAAATAATAAAAAGAAAAATAATCATGTGATAAACTTCAAATATCAAAAGCATACATATTGAACACAGCAAGTGAAATAAAACAAAAATAAAGAGCTCATATCCAAATATACATATTGAACAAAATAAATAAGAAAAAGAAAGTAAATTTTCATGTCAATTGTCAAATATCAAAAACAAACACGCCGGGTGGTGGTGGCTCACGCCTTTAATCCCAGCACTCGGGAGGCAGAGCCAGGTGAATCTCTGTGAGTTTGATGCCAGCCTGGGCTACCAAGTGAGTTCCAGGAAGGGTGCAAAGCTACACAGAGAAACCCTATCTCAAAAAACAAAAACAAAAACAAACAAACAAACAAAAAACACATTGAACACAACCATCTAAATAAAACAAATATTCTCATTTGATAAAATTCTACACAGAATATACATACTGAAAACTAGAAATCAGATAAGAAATTCTCAATTCATATTACTCTAATACATTTTTAAATTGATGAAATAAAAAAGAAATTGACCTAATTATTGAAAAAGTATGAAATGATTTTCTAGTTTGTTATTATTATAGAATTTTAAGAATTACTATGGTTCATCACAACATTAATGATTCCATTCTGTGTCTCATTTAACATTTAATTCTCTAATTTAGATATATGTTATTTTAAAAACAAATCATGAAATGCCTTCATGAGCCAAAGAGCAACTCTCCACTCAGCTAGGGTTTTCCCTGGTCCCCATTGTTCCTGGGCAAATACAGTGAGACAGGAAGTAGATGGCAACTTCCTGTTAGGAAATGAAAAGCAGGAGGAAACATTCTGCAACTGAATTTTGATAAAGGTGACTTAACATAGTATGTCCCGTCAGCTTAGGAAAATAAGGGGAGTTAACTGGACACATACTTCTAGGAAGGTGTACATTGTCCCCCCAATTCCAGAGATCATTTCTTCCAGTGGCTCTCAACCTTCCTAATGCTGTGACCCTTTAGCACAGTTCCTCCAGTTGTGGGGACCCCAACCATAAAATTATTTTCGTTGCTACTTCATAACTGTAATTTCGCCATAGTTATGAGTTGTTATATAAATATCTGTGTTTTCTGATGGTCTTAGGTGACCTCTGTAAATGGGTCCTTTGACCCCAAAGGTGTCGCAACCCCTGGTTGAGAAATGCTATTTTAGTCAAAGCCAAGAGCCCAGTTTCTGAGACTACAATGGGTCTTCCTGAGATGCTGTGTTCAAGGATGCCCTGTCCCATTTTCACAGAGGCAGAGGTACTCAGAACCTCCATGCCTCTTCTTGCTGCTAAGCGTGAAGTTTCTGAATCATCGTGATGCTAAGACTTTTCACTGTTCAACTCAAAACCATTACATCAAAAGTATTTTTGTACCATCTAGCCAAGAAGCAATATGAAAAATAGTCTAAAAACAGTGTCTTCTATTGCATCGTGCCAAAAGCTTCCCAGACCCTTCTTCTACATGGATTGGCTGGCTTCAGCTTTAAAGTCACATTTAGATTTTCTTCTGTTGATTTCCATTGCTCACACAAAGAGAGATTTGCATATACTTTAGGGAAACTGACAAATTTAACTCTGAAAAGTCAAGGCCAGCTGTCTTCCTTGAAAGAGATGCAGAATGTGTTTCCAGTACTGGGCAGCTATGTCTGTTTTCAATCTCTGATAGTAAATAGTTGCTTCCCTTTCAGATGAAACTACACTATCATAGTTGCTTCCAATGGGGTGTAACCTAATGGTGACATCAGAGGCTACACTGTCTCCTCACTGTTGTCTCCAGGAAGTTTCCCCAGCTGCAGCATCCCATAGCTCCCATGGCTCCAGTTCAGAGGTTCAGTTCATTATCATCATGGTGGGACATGTCAGTGTGCAGGCAGACATGGTGCCAGAGAAGTAGCTGAAAGTCCTACATTTTTCAGCCAACAGGAAGTGATCTTTTGTTTGTTTTTTTCTAATTGGAGATCTTTCTTTGGTAGCTCAGGCTTTCCTCACACCATGTAATTGAGAATTGCTTTGATCCTTTATTCCTGACTGTGCTGTTGAGGGCTGGGAAGACAGTCCTGCCACTCCTTCTATTTTGAGTCTTGACTGGTCAGTGAGAAAGAAAAATAGACCAGTGAAGGAGTTTCTTCCAAAGCTTCTGGCATTTTTGGGGAACTTACAAATGAATAGGGACCTGAGTTCACAGACTTACTTTAATCAGGTTTAGACACAGTAAAGAAAAAGATGAGCAAAACAGTTGGTGAAATCTCTCATGCTGTGAAAGTAGATGACATTAGTAAAGAATACTGAAGTAATCAATGTTAAATAATCAATAACTGTCCTGACTGCCCAAGACAAAGCTATCAAGAATCTAGATAAAGAACAAAAAAACCAAATTACTGTAGTTAACTCCAGTTGAAACAAAATAGAAAATCTGAATACAATGGTGTGATCCTGACTAACCAGACTGTTATTTTCCAGGTTTAAAATGCTTAACCTGAGAGAAAAGCTATGAGTAGCCCTTGTTGTACTCTAATACAAATCTCTAGTCTCTGGAGCACATGGCTATAAAGCCTGTTTTAATTTCTTAACATAATTTTGGGGATATCATTTCATCATCTTCACCATCTATTTTCTGCCTCTAAGCACAAATGTGTCAGGCATTCTAGGCTGGGCCTTTCCTGCTCTGTGAGAAGGCAAAAGGAACTGGGCAATGAAAGTTTTAGTTCATTCTATGGTTTTTAATGTGAAGGGGCATTGCAGAGGTGCATGTGTAAGAATAGGAATTCATTGTCTACATATTACAACCAGTGGTGTTCACAGTGCAGAAAGGGAGAGTTGGGAAGGAGCCATAAAATTTTTCACTTTTTGTCAGGTGGTGGTGTCCCAGGCCTTTAATCCCAGCACACAGGAGGCAGAGACAGCAGAATTTTGTGAGTTCAAGGCCAGCCTGGTCTACAGAGCAACATCCAGGAAAGGTGCAAAGCTACACAGAGAAACCCTGTCTCGAAAAACAAAAACAAAAACAACAACAACAACAAAAATTCCACTTTTCTCTATAGTTTGGGTTGCCAATGTGCAATCAATTACTCAATTATCAGTGATTTACAAATGTACTGAGTCATCATTTCTTAGACTCCACTGACTAGGTCCCTTGTCCAGGAGATTGACATAGCCCCACTGAAATGCTGGTTCTGTACCCAGGACAAAGATCCTATTCTCCTGAACAAGGTTCCTTATAACAGGCCTTCATTACTACTTTTAACTTTCCTCCTTCCTAAGGCATGTAGAATCACTCATAATCAGAGAACAGAGTTCCCAAAACACTTTTGGCATCTTTGTTTTTTGTCACAGATTAAATCATCAGAATCCTAGTGACACTTCAGGGTTTACTTTAGAAATCAACATCTTACTTTTCTTTGGGGTTTCTTTTTACCCTAAATTGTCTACTTGATTTTTACCTCCAGTTCTTATCAGAAGTCCCTCTGAAGTTTTAAGCCTAACTGCTTTCATGGGATAGGGCAGTGACTGATCTGTTTTCTTCCGAAAGAATTAATTATCAGGTGGAAAGTAAATGGGATACCCTTCCAGAGGGCCACTTGTCAAGACCAGACTCTCAATAATAGACAGAAAAGGAATTCCTTTACTGGTGTCCTACAAGGGCCTCTAACATGCTAGTCAAGAGGCCATTACAGGGCCACAACCTACATTGAGTCCTGGTGTGCCATGAAGGTATCATAATTATACAACAACTGCATTTCCAGCATTTTGAAAAGGAGTTTTGCAACAAATGTTCCTATACTGATAAAGGTGGATTTGAACCCTCTCTGTAGCCTCACAGGGCATTGCCCTTTTTATCCTCCTGACTAATTACCCCAAATTCTCAGATTACAGACCTGCAACACTGCAGAGTTCTAAAATTACCAGTTTGAGTCATATAGTGGGCTGTCCATTACAGTAACAGCAAAAAGATTTATGTGTCTAGCATGGCTTCTCGTTCAGATCAGAAAAGTAGGAACAGTGTACTGTGTACACTGCAGGGGGAAACAAACTAGAAAATACCTAGCTCAGAGGGTAATAATTCAGGCATTGAACTTCAAGGATCTCCTTTACAAAGAAGGACCTATGTTGCATGGTGAGTGATTTTCTCTGTAATTTTCCTACATGTATTATTTTATTTCCTTGTGAATAAAGACAGAAAGAATTGGTGGACATGCAGTTTAGAGATGATAGCTTGAACTATTAAGTATTCTGTTTCAAATCAGAGAACTCTCCTATGCAAATATGTGCAATCATGATTGACATTACAACAGCTGAGAGATTTGAGACACAGGCCATTGACTATAATTCCTGACAATACTTACTGGCTAACATTTAACATTGGAGAAAGTCATACAGTCTCATATTAATGGCATTACTGGGAGTACCTACTGAGCTTCAAAGTCAATACAGCAAAATGTTCTTCCAATTATTTTTGTCATTTAAAATATCAATTATTTGTATCAGTTTAAAATTTTATTATCTTTAAATACATTTCTTCTATTTTTTCTATTTTTCAATGTTTCCTTGTTTAAGAATTCCACTCCATTTTTCTTGATTGCTGTTTGTTTGTTTATTTATTTATTTATTTATTTATTTTATATGCTTAATTATATCAGTTTAAAGTAGTGCTTATCAACATTGGGTGTCATGACTTCCTTTTGGGGGACTAAATGACCCTATCAGAGGTCTGACCTAAGACCATCAGAAAGAACAGATATGTATATTATAATTCATAATAGTAGCAATGATACAGCTATGAACTTGCACTGAAAATAGATTTATAGATTGGGAATACCACATCATGATGTACTGTATTAAAAAGTCACAGCATATGGAAGGTTGAGAACAACTGGTTTAGATCAATGTCTCCTGTAGCTCAGGTTTGCTTAACACTATACAATTGAGAATTACTTTGAAGACCTAATTGTGCCTGTGTTGCCCAGTGCTACAAAGACAGTCTTGGAACTCCTACTAGGCTGGGCCTTGACTGGTTTATGGGAAGGAAAATTAGACCAATTTATGAGTATTCTCCAACTTTAGTAGATTAAATTGTGAATTTACAAATAAAGTGGGACCTTCGTAAGAATTGAGTTCACTGACCAACTGTAAAACAGGTGTAGTCACAGCATAGAAAGGGATGGGAAAGAAAGAGCTTGAAAGCTTTCCTCCTGTGACAGTAGTTTATATTAGCAATGAGTAACAAGGTTGTCAATGTTAGATGATCACTAAATGCTCTGATTGGCCATTTCTTAGGTCCACATACAAGGCAATCAAGAATCTTGATAAAGAACTGAACATATCATGAAACCAAACTGCTGTAGTTACACCAGTTAAACCAAAGTGGTAGAACTGGATAAAAAGTATGGTCATGCCGGGTGGTGGTGGTGCATGCCTGTAATCCCAGCACTTGGGAGGCAGAGGCAGGTGGAACTCTGTGAGTTCAAGGCCAGCCTAGTCTACACAGCTAGTCCAGGACAGGCTCCAAAGCTACAGAGAAACCATATATTGGGGAAAAAAAAGGTGGGGTCATCCCTAATGTGACTGTGTTTTCCATGTTTAAGATGTATACCCTGAGAGAAATAATGTGAGTAGGTCTTGGTATGATCTAATATAAATCCCTAGTCTCTGGAGCACATGGCCATAAAGCCTGTTTCAACTTTTTAGTAGAATTTTTTTGGATTAAAACTATGTCATTTCCACTACCTCCTACATGCCTCCAAGCCCCTGTCATATACCCTTCATCGTGTTCTATCCCATGACCTCTTTTTCTTTAACAATAGTAACACTTTGAATGTTACTTCTGTTTGGCTGCAGGACCTCTCAGCTCTGAAGTAAAGTGTTGTCTGCACTGGACATTGAGTGTGTAATGGAATGTGCACACAAAAAAGACCCTGTGCCTTAGAAGAGTCAGGACCTAAACAGGTGATTATACCTTTGTGATCTAATCAGAGTTGTAGCAAGTCTCTTTGTTCATATAGTTTCCATGCAATGAATAAAATTTTGTCAACATGATCTCACCATTATGGACTGAAATAAGAAAAGCATAAGAAAAGTCAGCCTTTCATCATTTGCTGACATTTCATTAGCAATTTTCTTAGAGCAATGCAGTGCATTAGACAATCTCCAGTCAATTTATCTTTCTTGGGTGAAGACTTCCTTATATTATAGGAATCTGTCAACAGGGATGATATTACACATCTGCATTAGACACACAAACACACACAAGCAAAAAGTTAATCTGAGATTCACTCTTTTATTTTTAGTTTAATATACTTGAAGTTAAATGGAAAACCACATCCTGAATAGTAGATTAGAAGTAGAGATATGTGAAATACTGTCTGTAGTATTATAGTATTTATTAAGGACCTATAAATGATTCATTCATATAACATGCAAATTAATTTTTTATTCAATTCCATATCCTAGTAATAGTAAAACATCCATTTAGAATAGTATTATGCCTGAGACCTTCCCCAAGTTGGCTTGGTTCCAGAGAGGAGGTAAGGATAGGATGAACCAGGGATGATTGCTCAGAGAATCTTGCAGTATGACTGACTAGCAGCCAAAGTGTTTATTTATACAGAATTTATTAATCAGGGATAGATTCACAGTTTTCAAAAACATAGATCATATAATTTTTGGTGTTGGGCATGTGTTTAAACTTTTTCTCTTGTGCATCAGGGTTTATAAGTTTAGTTATTGTTGATAATCCAAGACAGAATAGAGTTATCTTTTATAAAATTTTTTCCTCAAGTTTAGAGATCATTGATAAACAGTTGTCTTTCACAATAAATTTCAACCTCATAATCCAATTTTTAAATAAACTACTCGCATATGATAGCCTGTTCTCAAGTTGGTAACATTCGTGGCTTCAAAGACTCTAGACTAAATTGATATTTCCATGCCAGCCTAGACAGGTTGCCATGTCCCAAGCAATTTATTAACTATTAATTGTCATAATACACAAGAAAAAAATAATTGGCAAAAGTTGTTGCATTTATTATTCAATTTCTGGAATCACACAATGTTTATATTTAATATCTGTATAGAATTTATTTACGCATCTAATCCTGGCATTCTTGTGTTCCATGGTCATAAACAGCACAATGGATCATCATGAGCTAACTTTTATCAAAAAGGGAGGTCTTGATACCTTATTCTGTTATCATCTTTTTACATTATTCTTTGCCTATCAATACATGTTTCTGTGTGGGGCAGAGGTAATTTTTGCTAATTTCCCTTTAATACTCTATGTGCCATGTAATTGTCTGATTGTATAGGGGGAAAGGGCTTGCAATCTGAACTACGGCCAGCTCCTCTAGCTCATTGAATCTTGTTGACCTCTGTAAGTTTACTTTGTTATCACTATATTGTTCCTGAGTAGATACAGGGACAGATGTTTTAAAAATATCTCATGCCCTCATAACAGAACTCTGGCTTTCATATGTGTGTCAAAATTCCCAAGGCTAAGGAAGACAATGAAATAAATAATGGTATCTCTCTAAAACTGGAAGAGATAGTATGCCTCAGGCCTTTACTGGAGAAGCTTAGAAGCAGAAATCTTAGAAGAATGAATAAACCATTCATAAGAAAACTTCCAACAATTCAATATGCCCAAATTGTACAAATAATAAAAGTCCTGAAATCTGTTATATATTAACATCAAATGAAAAAAGGCATGTCAGCCATTATGTTGATCAGGTTTTCTGGATCTTCTTCAGGCAGCCATGATGGATTTTTGACTTTTGCTCTTCCCATCAGATATGGCTGTATCAGTACTGTGCATGATAGTTCAGTAAAAATTTATTCAAGAAATCTTTTCTTGAGTAATCAACCATTATGCCCCAATTATAGGAGATTGTAGCTATAGTTTTCTGGTCCTGTGTGGCCCATGGAAAAGACATATCTCTCTCAACAACCAGTCCCACAGTTGCTCAGACGCAACTGAGTAGATACAGAGCCTTATGTTGCTTACAAACTGAATGGCCATTGTAAGCTTCTTGCTATCTGTTCTTATATCTTAAATTAACCCATTTGTATTAATCTATAAGTTGCCACTTGACTTGTGGCTTCATGGTATCTTATCCTCTGCTCCTCACTGTGGCAGTGTCTGTTTCAGCCTTCTTCCTCCCAGAATTCTATTCTCTACTTGTCCCACCTATACTTCCTGCCTGGCTAATGGCCAATCAGCATTTTATTTATACAGAGTGATATCCACAGCAGGGGATCCAGATTAATTTCACCTAGAGTTACAAATAATGGGGCATAGTTAAATGATGTTTTCTATCTTAGATGTATATTTACAATACATATATTAATGTACTACACCATGTTCACTAAAATAAATGACACTTTCCTCAAGTTAAAAAATTCACATGTACTTGAACAAAATTATGAGATCAGGCATTAAAGAAACAACAGTTTCTGGATTAAATGAGTCATCCTACCAGTTTTAAAAACTACTGATTATTTGCTTATATAGGGACTAGTTTCATATTTACTTTCATGGATTCTAAGACCAGAAAGAATTTGCTGATGGTTGTTCATTTCTGTCTATAAAATTTTATTGCAGAAATTCTAATCTCGGGCTCATTTTTAGGTAATTTATTTCTTAATGAGAAATTATGAATACAATTCATTACAAGTACCCAAATGTTTCCTTCCTTGTTTGGATAGACTATAGTCTATTGCTTTCCTGTCCAGTATGTCTCTAGTTACAGATCTAAGTAGATTGGTGTGAGAATGAAGAAAATACAGACAGATATGACACTGGGACTCAAAGGAAAGCTGGGGGCAGGTGTCTGTGTTCCCTGAGGTGAAACCACAACACCTTAGAAGCTTTGTGTCAATGATACCTACATTCAAACACATTTCCTGCTTGGTGATAATAGAAAGTCAGGGTTACTATCCAAAGCTATGGACATACTCATTCTTGACTCAACTCTGTATTTTCTGTCTCTTTAGCCTTAAATTGTTCAGGCCAAAACATCCGAAAAGAGCAAATTATGGTAGAGAATTTTTTCCCCTAACTATTACCATCTTCATAAGATCACAAGAGGATTTATAATATTTCAAGCCTCAAGTGATGAGAGAAAATTTCTGTGCCTTTTTATGTATGTCTATGTCTTGGTCATTGATCTAGATCTGCCCATGTAAACAGCTCTAGTTAACTCACAGGCAAACTCAGGCCTTAATTTTTTCCTCATATTTACTTTTGATGATTTAATATGTCATATTTTTCCTAAAACAATCTGCTTAGTATTTTCATGACATGTTTTGGACATTTTCTGTAATGTAATAATAGGCATGAATTATAGAATATCAGTATAAAATAAATACCCAAAATTCCAGAGCAGCAGATATTGAATACAAGTTTTTTTTATTTATTGCTAGAAAAAATTGAGACATAATTGGGGGTTTAAGAAAATTTATATTATATTATTTAAAATCTCAAGTGTTAGCGAAACAAAAATATTTATATAAAAGCTGTAGCAGTCTAAGATCACCATCCTATTCCATAAAATATACAGCAAATTATACAGTGATTTTGGCTTGACATAATTATCCATAAAATTATCCTGGTATAAGTCTTCACACTTTAAATTATTGTTTCTTTCATATCTTGTCAAATTAATCCTATGTAATTTTAATATATGATTTTTGTGTAATTTTGTTTGATTCATTGCTGTTTATGTAAATTGTTTCCTATGGAAATTTTGTGAACATAAATTTTATTTCTTGGTAAAAATATTTCTAAAATCAAACCAAGCATATGGCTTTCTCATTTCACTCATCTGACATTAAGGTTTTAACTTGCCAAAGCTTTCCTTCTACTATCCATATTATAGAGAATCCTTTTATTGCATGAGTACTGTGGTAATAATAACCAATTGAGTTTGTTTCTTTCATGAATTGTCTGTCATTTTCTAAGTTTTTAGCTTCTTGTAAAGAATTTCTTTTTATATTCTATACATGTGTTAAGTTTCTTCCCTTTAGTGATACTCTGCTGTGCTTGAAATTTGAGGACTCCATAACACCGCATTCTTGATATTGTATGGGTTCTCTTTAATATGTATTATGTGATGATCTTCAAGATTTAAAAACCTAGATAAGGATTTCCCACATGCTTTATCCAAATTATGGTTTTAGTGACTTTATGCAGGACATAATACAAAACACATTCATTACAATTGTAAGGGTTCTGCCTTCAGTGGGTCTTTACTGTCCCTGAACATGTGAATCATGGGCAAAAGGTCTGTCACAATTAGTACATTTTTAACTTTCTTCTCCATTTTGGATTTTTCGATGGACTTGAAGTGTTGAGACCCTGGTAAAGGACTTGTAACATTTTATACATCTGTAATGATTCCCTCCTGTGTGGACATTGGGATGGCTTTGTAGATGTGAGATCTGCCTAAAGAACTTGCCCCATTCTTTACATCTCTAAGGATTTAATCCTGTATGTATTCTTTGATGAACATGAAGGTTTGAGCTCTGAGTAAAGGACTTGCCAAAATCTGAACATTTATAAGGTTTCTCTCCAGTGTGTGTTCTTTGATGAACTTTAAGTTTTGAGCATACACTGAAGTTTACATTCATGAGGTTTTTCTCCAGTGTGTGTTCTTTGATGAACATGAAGGTGTGAGCTCTGAGTAAAGGACTTGCTATAATCTGAACATTTAAAAGGTTTCTCTCCAGTGTGTAGTCTTTGAGGATCTTTAAGTGTTGAGCTCTGAGTAAAGGACTTGCCACAATCTGAACATTTATAAGGTTTCTCTCCAGTGAGTTCTTTGATGAACATGAAGATCTGAGCTCTGAGTAAAGGACTGGCCACAGTCTGAACAATTATAAGGTTTCTCTCCAGTGTGTGTCTTTGATGAACATGAAGGATTGAGCTCTGAGTAAAGGACTTGCCACAATCTGAACATTTATAAGGTTTCTCGCCAGTGTGTAGTCTTTGATGAATATGAAGGACTGAGATCTGAGTAAAGGACTTGCCACAACCTCAACATTTGTAAGGTTTTTATCCAGCATGTATTCTTTGAAAAACTTTAAGTTTTGAGCGTACAATGAAGGATTTTCCACATAAATTACATTTGTAAGGTTTTTATCCAGTGTGTGTTCTTTGATGAACATGAAGGTCTGAGCTCTGAGTAAAGGATTTGCCACAATCTGAACATGTATAAGGTTTCTCTCCAGTGTGTGTTCTTTGATGAACATGAAGGTCTGAGCTCTTAGTAAAGGACTTGCCACAGTCTGAACATTTATAAGGTTTCTCTCCAGTGTGTAGTCTTTGATGATCTTTAAGTGTTGAGCTCTGAGTAAAGGACTTGCCACAATCTGAACATTTATAAGGTTTCTCTCCAGTGTGTGTTCTTTGATGAACATGAAGGTCTGAGCTCCGAGTAAAGGACCTGCCACAATCTGAATATTTGTAAGCTTTTTCTCCAGTGTGTGTTCTTTGGTGAACTTTAAGTTTTGAGCATACAATGAAGGATTTTCCACATACATTACATTTGTAAGGTTTTTCTCCAGTGTGTGTTCTTTGATGAACATGAAGGTTTGAGCTCTTAGTAAAGGACCTGCCACAGTCTGAACATTTATACGGTTTCTCTCCAGTGTGTAGTCTTTGATGATCTTTAAGTGTTGAGCTCTGAGTAAAGGACTTGCCACAATATGAACAATTATAAGGTTTCTCTCCAGTGTGTGTTCTTTGATGAAATTTAAGTTTAGAGCTTACAATGAATGACTTTCCACATTTATTACATTTGTAAGGTTTTTCTCCAGTGTGTAATCTTTGATGAACTTTAAGTTTTGAGCTATCATTAAAGGACTTTCCACATACATTATATTTGTTAAGTTTCAGCCCAGTGTGTAATCTTTGATGCACTTTAAGTGTTGAGCCTCTAGTAAAGGACTTTCTACATGCTGTACCTTTGTAAGGCTTCAATCCAGTGTGCATTCTTTTATGAACATGAAGTGTTGATCTCTGAGTAAAGAACTTGTCACATATATTACATTTGTAAAGTTTATCCCCAGTATGGATCCTCTGATGAATTTTAAAATTTGAGGCCTTGTTAAATGACTTGCCACATTCTTTAAATATATGAGGTTTCTCTCTAGTATGTATCCTCTGATGAAAATGAAGTGTTGAACTCTGAGTGGAAGAATTGCCACACGTTTCACACTTGAAAGGTTCTTCTCCAACATCATTTCTCTTAGGAAGATGAACAGAAATGTCGTGGTCATAGGACTTGCCATACTCTGTACATTTGAAAGCATTCTTTTCCCTGTGAATTTTATAATGAGCTCTGTTTGAAAGGAACATGTCATGCTCTGGACATTTGTGTGATTGTTTTATCATATGGATTTTGTAATGCTCCTTAAGTACTGATAACTTAGAAAAAAACTTTCCACATATTTTACATTTGCATATTTTTTCTCCAGTATGAACCACATTAATTTTAAAGAGGTCTGAACATCTCCTGCAACTCCTCCCAAATTTCTTATATTTTTGTCCAATACTGAATCTTGGATTCCATTCAAATTTTGAAGGATGGGTGAAATATTGTCTAAATGCTTTGGATTTTGGTTGTTTCCCTTAGTGTGTCTTGTGTCATTTTGAGTATTTGAATGGAATTTGCAGCATCTGATTGAAAATGATGTAGAGTGAGCTTTTTGAGGAAAAGCTGGAACTTCTTCATCTATTATATCAGGAATGCCAGTGATGGGTCTCGCATAAAGATCATTTCTGTCAGCACGTGATTCAGGTTCTTCATTGTCTGAACAACATGCCCAGAACTTCCTTATGTGTAATTCACCAAGGACATTACATCCAAACTGCTCTGATATTTTTCTTTGGCAAGGATCCTGTGTACGCTCTTTTTGGAACAACTCATGAATGGGAAAACAAAACAGAGCTGGAAGAAATGAAGGGCAATTATCGTCTAACTGTGTAGAATTAGACAAAAGTAACATAGAAAATTTTACATAAAATGACACCAATATGAGGGAAGTAGCAAAGAGATGAAAGACAAATCCTCAGCACTTCTTCCATAAGGGATCAAAATCCAAAAATGGTGAACATGGACAAGGTCATTTCATGAACTTGTATTTTATAATATGTAAAATTTGAAAAGATCTTCTTTAAGATGTCATGTAACCAGCAACTATAAACATAATTATTAGAATATGAAATGAAACTATTAGCCATTATTTAAAATATTCTGTTCATTTGGAAAATGTATTATCAATTTAGATCAAAACAAAAGGACTTTTCCAAACACATAAATGATAAAATGATAGAAATGAAAAAATTTCATGAATAGATTTTCTATGATTAATGTTCATTAATGTATATTAATACATAGTTATTCAAGGAGAAAACAATAAAATGATTATGAAAAACATACATGTCTGTCAGGTCCACAGATCTTTATGGAACTTAGGAGAGAATGTTTCAAAATCTCCCCAATCATACTAATAATTCTTTAGGACTTTATTTCTACAGATGCCTAAGTGTATCTTAAATTTATAAAAGACTGGCCTTTCATCTCAGCATTTGGAAGCCAGTGGCTGGTGGACCTCTATGGTTATGGGGCTAGCCTGATCTACATATTCAGTTTCAAGACAATCAGGGCTATATGGTTACAGACCCTGTCTCAAGAAATGAGATAAGTGAGAAAAATAAGTTATATGTCTAGGAAAGAAAGAGTGCCAATAGAGGAAATGTGGTCTCGTGTGACATGAACATGGATATAATTTTCCACTATAACATTAATCGTCAGCAAAGCAAACCATGATCTTGGCCTCAGTATCTCCTGGCCTAGCATAACTAAGTGATAGAACCATCCCAGATGGTTCATCAATGGGAATCACAGTCTGGCTTTTTCTTAAAGTGCACTTCACTGACTTAAATGCAGAATATGAATAATGGCCAGAGTACATAATAATCTATGTTTTTTTTTCAAAGACTCTTAGATCTCTAATATGTTTTTAATCAAAAGCACACAAAAAAGTTTGCTGAGCAACAGTTTCACATGCTTTTAATCCCAGCACTCAGGAGGCAGAGGCAGGTAAATCTCTTTGAGTTTGAGGCCAGTATACCTACAGAGCAAGTTCCAGGACACCCTTGGCAGTTACATAGTAAAACTCTGTCACAAAAACAACAACAAATTGATAAAAGACCTACATAATAAAATTTATATTTACAAAGTAGATGGCAATGTAGTACTCTGCTTCAAGGCAAAATATCAGAACTCAGAGTACATATGTGAAACACACATTTTGTAAATGTAAATTTAATTTAAATATTACTATACCATTTTATTTTAATCTTATCACAGTCACTTTTCCTCTAACTCTTCTCATATCTCCAAATAAATAATAAAACCTCCATTTGATAATTGTTACTGTTATATATTTATGGATATACTTTTTCAAATATATATATATACAAATTATATACAATTTCAAAATGTTAGTCCAGCTTCATTGTTAATGATTATATGATTTCAGGTATAACCATTTTGCATTAGACAAGCATCAATGGGGATAACCCATGACAGAGGGTCATTTTATTTGTCACACCATTCACTAGGTGTCCTTAGCTCTTTGATTAGGGGTTTCATATATACGGACACTATTAATTGGGAAACCATCATTCAGGATGGTTCTTCAGTTACAATGGAAGCAAACTTGGTAGAAATGGTGAAGGAAGATTGAGGGATTAATAACACCAAGGTTGTCTGTTAATTACTCAAGAAAACATAATTTTATATGTTTCTGTAATTCTATACCACATAAATATGTAAGACATAAAGGAAGTAATGACTTCCAGGTTGACAGTACCATACAAAAAAACAGAGATTAGCAACAACCTTAGCACAAAACATAAGAATCTTGATTTAAAGTTTCTGGTGTAAAATAAATATTAAGTGTAATGAGGATACTATGACTTCTTTCTTTCCTATATGTATCCCCTTGAACTTCCTATTATCATAGACTGACATTTAAACTTCAAGCACAACATAGAACAATTATACAGAGAATGGGTATCCTTTATTTTCCAATTATAGAAGAACTGTTTTCAGTTTTCTCCATTTAAAATGATTGTGTTGGTAAATACAATAAACTCAATCCATTAAATGTACACAAGTCCCTCGTGTTGAATTTTTGTAATGAAGGGATATTGTATTTTGTCAAAAGCCTTTTCTACATTTAATGGTGAGATCATTAGGTGTCTTTCTTATATTCTGCTCTAATATATTACATGTATTGATTTACTTATGTTGATTCCCACTAGCATCTCTTGGAGGAAGCAACCTTGATCCTAGTAGATAGTTATTTTGAGGTGTCCTTGAAATTGAAATTTCCATTTTGTCATATAATTGGAAATGTATTGGTGTTAGTTTTTCTTTACTTATCTGGTGAGATTCTGTTCTGAATCCATCTGGATTTAAGTTGAGTTTTTTTTGTTCCTTCCATTCAGTTTCAGAACAGGTGACATGATAAATTGTTTATGTCATTTGATTTATTTTTTGTTAGGTTATATGCCAAGAAATCCATCCATTTGTTTTTGATATTATATGTATTGTAGGTGAATGAATGGAACTGAAAAAAATTATTCCAAGTGACTTAAATCAGAAAGACAAATACTGTACCTTGTAGTTGGAGTTTTCCTGCCTGGCCCAGTCAGGACAAATCTCTCTTACCCACCAGTCCCACAGTCACTCAGACCCAACCAAGAAAGCACACAGAAACTTACATTGTTTAGAAACTGTACGGCCGAGGCAGGCTTCTTGTTATCTATTTCTTCTATCTCAAATTAACCCATTTCTGTTAATCTATACTTTGCCATGTGGCTTGTGGCTTACCAGTGTCTTTACATGTTGCTTTTCATGGAGGTGGTAGGCGGTATCTCTCTCCAACCTTCTACTTCCCAGAATTCTCTTCTCTCTTGTCCCGCCTATACTTCCTGCCTGTCCACTGGCCAATCAGAACTTTATTTACACAGAGCGATATCCACAGCAGTACCTTTTCTCAAATTTGTGGATTTTCACTTTTAAGATTTTGGTCTCTATGTTTTCTATAGAGTTTAGGTTGCTAGGTTGAGGCCAATGGCCTTATATATTACTATAGGAACAGCCTTAAGAATATATTTCTCAAAGGCACAGAAGAGAAACTATAAATGGTGAGAATTATTTTCAGAAAAAGAATCGAAGTACGCCAAGCTCTTTGTCCATCTGCTTTATTCCTCCTGGATAAATTCCTATCTATACACCTACAGTTTTGTACTCAAGCATATTTCCTTTCTTGCATGATTTGTGTCTACCTTTATCTGCTGTCTGCTCTAAGCTTTATATTAATTCTCTCATCTTAATTCTGCTTTATCTAGGTACTACTCATCTCATTCTTAACCATCTAGTACTTTCCTATCATCTTCCATCTTATGCTCAAGTTCTCTAGTCAAAATCCTCTCCAGTCAAAATCCTCAATATCCTCTCTTCATTCTCCTAATACCTCAGTTTCCCCTCAGTCTCTGAGATGCTCAGATATAAACCATTGCAATCTTCTGGCCAAGGAAGGTCAGCAAGCTCGGATTTCTATGGGGTCATCAAGGCAGTTAAGACTTTTCCTCAGGCAGTGACTGCCAGGCATTCTTTTACAACCCAAAACAGGAGTGGTAAAGGAGGAGTACAATTGAGAGCAAGTGATCAGTTAGAATATCAAGAAGGGGATCTATGTGCTCAGTCCACATTCCTAGAGGTGAGTAGGTAAGAAGTTAGAAGTCTGTAATGTTAGTAAGGCTGTAGTAAAAGGGTTCTCACACTAGATTGCACAAGAAATAAAGCTATCCACTTGATTTAGAAGACAGGAGTTGTTTCATTTGTCCTTGGATACTTAAGTCTGTTCTGAAAGAGTACAGAGCTACCTCTAATAAGATACTTTTTTTTCTTTGGGGATGGTCCTGGTCAGATGCTTCTAATGACAAGAATTACAGGGAGGCTTGAGCTGGGGTTCTGGTAGTGCACATTGTCAGTGCAGAATATTCCATTAGGAGAGGGGAAATGGTGCCCAGTAAATGATGGAAAAGGTATAATGGGACATTAGAAATTCATAGCAGGAAATGGCTAATAGTTAAAAGCCAAATATTTCCAAGGTTTCCTGAGCCTCAGCTTGACTTCTGGAAGGCCCTTGGCTTCTTCCAGGTATTAGTTTTGTCATAATCAGATGAAATCCGATTATAACTTTATATGATTTGGGAGCGTGTAGCAAAATGGAAATGGAGGGTTTTTTTTCCACAGAATGATGCTGAAACTATTATTGCAGCCAAGAAACTGAGACCAAATTGGACATGGGCCCTAGATAAAAAAATATTATTCTGCTTAATGAACATGGCATTAAACTAATGCTATATTGTTATAGCCATGGATTAACATATTACTCATCATTCAATAGAGAAGCTTAATATGGAGATTTTGAAGAATTAAGCCCTACATAGGATTCCTTTATCTTAACCCTTGCATCAGTGTTCAGACATCTATGAATAAATTACTACAGAAACAACATAAAGACCAAAAAATGGTAAATGACCCTAGGGAAAAAGAGGTTTACAAACATTATAGGAACAATGGCCATACTATCACCAAATCTGTGAGAGCAAGTCCAAAACCTACACAAGCCCAATATTACAGGCAAAATATCATCTCATAAAGTGGAAAGTGGATGCCAAATCACAACTTTGTGACAAGAACATATGTGCATTCCCTAGCTTCAAGAAGTAAGAAAATCTGTTTTTCAATTGAGTAATACCAAGGTATATCAATCACCTTCAAAGTTCAGAAACAGTTGATCAGCCCAAATATTCATGGATTTTTATGAATTTTCTGTACTTTCTTTGATAGAGATGTGGTGCAGAAATTATGACATTGGATTGGTGTGGTACAAGGATGGTATACAAGAAGGTAAAAGAAAGAAAAATATATTAATCCAGATATAATGTAAAAATGTTTAAAAAATAAAAACAAAAAAACCCTAGATCACTGACATACAGGAGAAAATTTAGGACATTTATTGGAACACAAAATAAAGTCCCACATACATTGTAAAATGCTATTGGCATACTAAATTTCATCTAATCACTATTTTGATGAAATGAGGGGAAATTATGTAAAATTTTCTATGTGCTATATCCAAGTGTACTATTGTAAAGAAATTCTTAGGCATTGCTTCTAGTGAGGAGCTGTGGTAATCCCACAGCAGTTATGGTTTGCTTCTAGTTTTGTACTCTACATATAACCACTGTTTTTGTCTGCCTTACCTGATTCTCTGCCTTCTACTTCCTCTGTGTTCACAATCCAGGGTTCTTTATTCTGTTCCAGGCAGGTGACTAGCTCTGGTTTTGATACAGAAAGGCCTGTGAATTAGAACAGACATATGATAATTTATTTACATGATGAGGACCAGAAGAGGATTTTAACAGTGGCTTGTACACAGTGGATATGAAGTTACATAAGGTAAGACTCAGTAGTGAAGTCTTATTAGTACATACTTGACAGGTGTTTTAGGCTGGTAAATCCATAATTTTAATTGTGTATGCATTTACCTTTTCTTATATTACCCCATTACATATATAAAGCTGTGGAAATCAGACTGTATTCACACATTTTTGCTACTGAATGACTGCCTAAAAAAAACAATTTGAGATTGAAGGGAGCATTTGCTAAATTAATAGACCATTTAAATATGAAAATGATTAATAATTATTACACTCACCAATATCTAGTAATAATTGGAAGATGGGATTCACTGATAGAAAGCAACTGAAGTACTAATATAAGTTACTAGACATTCCTAGGTCTAAGCAGCAATTAGGAAAGAATTTATTCTCACCTACAGAAACCAGGTTGCTGTAGTTCTCCAACATGACCTCTCTGTACAAATCCCTCTGAGATGTGTCCATGCATTCCCATTCAGGGATGTGGCTATCAATTTCTCCAAGGAGGAATGGGAATGCATGGACACATCTCTCTGAGTGAAAATTAAATGTTCCTTTGTTATAATGGTTTGAGTCTTTATTTGTCCCAGAAAAAGAATATTTAACTAAAGAACTCTCTGTTATCAGTAATCAATCTGCAATTTTTAAATGTTATATATTAAAAGGGAGGGTGTTGTGACTTTTTCATGAGATCAAAGTGCCCAGGATCTAAACATATCATGAAATATGTTTCTTTTATCCAAGATAAATAATGTCTGAAATTGTCTTCAGTAGGAATTCAGTTTCAATATTTGTCTTTAATATCATAAAATTTTTAAATATTTCAGATCATGAACTCATGTAGAAAAGTCATCCTGAAATATAAAAGAGGCAAGAAAGAGTGGAAAGCAGGATGTAGAATAGAAATGACAGTTATAATAAAAATTTATATTAAAATATAAAAAATCACAAAAATACGGTTTTCCCAAATGAGTGACTATAGTGAAAGTTGAGAGCTCTGCAGATGAAGCATTTATGTGTAGAATATCATCAACCTGTCCCATCCTTGTGCCTACATTTACCCGAGAACAAGCCATCTGTCCTTCCCCTTTCTTATGGATTCTGTCAAGAAGTATATTTGAAAGTTTCCGCTTTCTGATGCTATTCTGTGTGCAAAGACAGCAGCACCTACATTCCATGCTACCACACTCAGAGACCCCAATTACTGGCTTTTGCCACAGCAGAGGTGCAGAAACCATGAATTTTTACTGACAGGTCAAAACTTAGTTTCTCCTTTCCTGCTTTGGGTGAGTCCATTACTCCTTCAGATCATGGAAATCTCTCAAATCTGGATATGTGGCTTCTGCTATATTCTCCCGCATTATACTGTACACATACATTTTAAAGTGAGTCTAAACACAGCAGTAAAAAGTTGTAGTGACCCTTCCTCTCATTCAAGTTCCCTGAGATTGTTAATTAAAAAATAACTGACAGCTGTATTGGAAACGGCAGACAGAATCTGAGGCATAGCCACAGCTAAAAGTATTTCTCACACTGGGTAAGTAATATATTTGTCTACAGGCCCAGCAGGAAATTGATACCACACCAGTGTCTCCAATGCAGCTTTCCCTTTAATTTCTATGATCCATTCTTAAATTCCACCATTTTAGAGTTTTCCAGTGAGACAAGTGATTAGATTCTCTCTTGAGTATATTTTAAACAGTGAAAAAGCTTCTTTTGGATTAACTTGAAAATGGTGTATCTAAATAATGGCATCCCAGCACCCAGTTTAATACTTTTGATTGTTAATGAAGGCACTTCATCTCCAACCACCTAAATTTTCACTTTTGAGACTTTTTTTACTATTTGTGAAATCAACATGAATATAAGTACACTTTGCCTACCAGTTCTTCATTAGTTTGTTATTTAAAGAATTGTACTATATAACCATAGCATGTAAAATTGCATCATCTCTCAGGGGAGTGATTATAAGCAGATGTAAGAACAACTAAGGGGCATTGCAAGTTCACGGTAAGGGTAGTAGGTAGCAAAGAGAAATGATGGAATAGACTCTCTGAATCAATTCACAAAATAAGAACAGAAAACAGAAGAAAAGCTGCATCATAGGATAACTTAATATGAACTTATGCCTGGCAAATTTGATTTGGAAGTTTGTATTTCATTTGGACACTTCATCTTATTATATAACACAGTATACTTTCATAGCAATACTGCTTTAAACATTATCCATTAACAGGAAGACATTCCATTCTTTTTCATAGTGCCTCTTTCTCAGAACAGTCTATAATTAACAAACAGATACTTGAGTATCTATTTGAAAGAAGCCACCATGGAATATCTTCTTTCTCATTCATATGAGATGACTCAATACCATTTTCAGTAGGACAAGTGAATGCATATATATTTATATACCAAATGAATATACAGTGTATTAATGCAGAGAATATATTTTGAAAACATAAAGTGAGAAAGCAGCACACACTCATGTGACATGCATTCAAAAAATTTACCTTGACAACTGCATCAGAAATAAAAAAAAAATCCTTGTAAATACTGTGAGGTAATGTAAATGTTTGTGATCACCACAAAAGAAGCTTTTGTAGAACAGGCAAGAAATCTCACCTCCATACATACATTTACCTGAGAAAAAGCCATCTCTCTTTTCCCTTCTGTGTGGATCCTCTCAGCAAACTTTATGTCAAAGTTTCACCTTCTTCATAATATAATGGATTTTTAGAAAAAAAAAATGCCTTGTATACCTTCTTCTACACTAAGAGATTGGAAGGAGGATCAAAATGCTCACTGTCTGTACTTTACTGGCACAGAGAAATAGAACAACATGAGCTCCCAGAGGCTGGCAAAACTTTCATGCATTCAGGTAGGTAGACTGGCCAGTATGAATAACTTTAGATCAGACCTGGCTGCATGGTTAAATTGACTCGCTAGAGCTAGCAGAATCAGGTGGGAATTTTAAATTGAGGCTTAGCACAGCTGACATCGAGAAGCATTGAGGAAATTCACATTCTCTTTCTCTGAGGAGGTTGATTAAGGTTGGTTAAAATGAGGCTTCCATAGAGGATAACACACAGTATCTGTTGGGTATCTCAGATAAAAGTAATTCTTCAACAGGGTAAAAAAACAAAATCTAGTTACTTGTGTCCAAGAAGCATGAAGGCAATGTATTCCCCTCTAAAGTCTCCAATGACTTTTCCCATTGGTTACCATAACACAATTTATAATATTAAGATTCTGCAACTTTGCCATGAGAACCATGATTAAAACTTTTCACAGAGTTTTTTTCACAATAACATGAATTTACCTAGGATCACTGTAAAGTAATTATGGGTGAAAAATGAGGAGATTGTTGCTGGTGGTGCATGCCTTTAATCCCAGGATTGAGGAAGCAGAGGCTAGTGAATCCCTGTATGTTCAAGAACAGCCTGGTCCACAAAGTGAGTTCCAGGACAGGGGCAAAATCAACACAGAGAAACCCTGTGTTGAAAAATCAAAACAGAAAGAAAGAAAGAAAGAAAGAAAGAAAGAAAGAAAGAAAGAAAGAAAGAAAAGAAAGGAAGAAAAATCACAAGAAACAAGTGGTATTTTTAAAGTATGTGAGTTCCTTAGAACCCTCTAATACCTTAAGATTTTAGTGAAAAACTGTAGTTAGAGTTTTCCTGCCTGGCCCAGTCAGGACAAATCTCTCTTACCCGCCAGTCCCACAGTCGCTCAGACCCAAGCAAGAAAGTACACAGAAACTTACATTGTTTAGAAACTGTATGGCCGTGGCAGGCTTTTTGTTATCTACTTCTTGTATCTTAAATTAACCCATTTCTGTTAGTCTATACTTTGCCACATGGCTTGTGGCTTACCAGTCTCTTTACATGTTGCTTTTCATGGCGGCGGCTGGCGGTGTCTCCTCCAGCCTTCTACTTCCCAGAATTCTCTTCTCTTTGTCCCGCCTATACTTCCTGCCTGGCCACTGGCCAATCAGAACTTTATTTACACAGAGTGATATCCACAGCACTTCCCCTTTTCTTTTTTTTTTAAAGGAAGATTTTAACTTTTACATAGTACAATTACATATGACAAAACAATTATCAAGCAAGAATTACAGTTACAGTATTAAAGAAGATATCCTATCTATCTTATATTTGTGAGTCTAAGGTTACATATCTAACTTATCTTTTATCATAACTGAGGAAATTATAACTATCTAGCCTTCAACCACATCAAAGACCTCAGAAGGATATATTATTACCTGAGAACTGGGAGAAGGATGTTAGGCATTTTTCAGGAGTCTTGTAGGGTAGACAGAGACAGCTGGCAGCCTGGACAGTCATCTAATGTTCCTTTGGGGCATTTGTCTTCAGCCCACAGGGCTAGAGTCTCAGTGTCTTGTAGAATGTCTGGCAGTTTCCTCTGTGAAGCAGGAACCTGAAGGACCATTTTGTCAAGCAAAGTTTAGTGGTCTCCTTTCTATGGGTCCTGCATGTCCACTTAATCAAGCAGTCCAGGCAAGAACAGTTTCTTGCCCAAATGGCTATTTTTGCCAAGGTGAAGATATGCCCATCCTCCTCTCTGAAGTAAAATGGTGCTGCCAGGAGCAGACATGTCTCACTGTCCAGAAAGTCTAAATTTTAAAAATATTTTAAATGCCATATTCTGTAGACCTTTGACGTGTTTGAAGATTACCTGTCTATTTGAAATATCTCTTTGTATACCTAGAAGACTTAACTAACATGGCTATGAGTATGATTATCATAGATGACCAGTTATTAATCTATTTTTAATTATCTATTTCAATTTAAAATGAGCTATACAAACGTAATACTTTAAACACGAGTAGAAATATACACACAGTATAACAAAATTAATTTTAAGTTTGTATCAATAGACTAAAATCTATACCAATGTAAAACATTTTAAATGAGTTGTTGCTCTTTAGAAGTAAGTTCATTAATCTACCCTTCCATCCTATCATATCTATATCATATCCCCTTTCTACCTTTAGAAAGAGATTGCATTTATAATCAACCTGTTTAAAATAAGATAGTGGTTTTTCTCTGTCCCACACCAGAGGGCTCTTCTGATTTGGAACACAAGAATCTCTTAACCTTTTCTTTTAGCAATATGTCTGGGTTTAGAGAAGGAGTGAGCCAATTCCATCTCCAAAGCCAGCTTGATAATTTTGGGAATGTGGGCGTAGTTTCTCTTACTACTTCCTGCTGGAGGGGGGCGCTATATCTTATGGGGACACAAAGAAAATTTTAGGATTATGGAGTAGTCCATTAGGGTGAACCTCTGAGCCAGTTGCCTTGAAAGCATTCTTGATGTTGGATCATCTGGGCCATGGTGTCATCGGAGACCTTTCAGGTGGTCTTGGCTGGTCAAACCTGATGTATCGTAATCTGGAACAAATCCACAGCCTCTGGCTTTCTGTGGAAACAAAAGCAGAGACTCCTTTCCAAAGCAACATATCCTTATATCCAAATTTTGAAGTCTAGGTACCTTTAAAATTTACATATTTGTTTAACTCAACAGCTTTTACGATCAAATCTTTTTTTGTAGTTAAAAATCCCAAAGACAACACGAACCAGATTCTCTGTGTAATATCCATCCTTGTAAGACTGAAGAGCCGCTGTGGCTGCTGGCTCCGCCCACCTCAGCTTCCCAACATGGCGGTTGTACAGTTTACTGCCAGCTCTGGGTCTGGAGCCATGTGTACCACCAACTATCAGAAGCAGTTCTATCAAAGCAGTGCATAGCCCAGCTTTTTTTTTTTTTTTTTTTTAACTAGCAAAGGCTAAATCTACCACGCAGCAGAGTAAAGTGCCACTTGTAGACTCCTCATTCCTGCCATACTGCAGGTCAGACACACACGCCAGGAACCCGCCATAGTAGCTCAAACCGGCAGGCTGCCATTAACTTGAGAGAGACAATTAGGAAGCTGTTTTTAGCTCCGTCTTAGAATCTTTTTTCTCAGGTTTTAGGTGGAAACTCTTGCCCCACGTTGGGCGCCATTTGTAGTTAGAGTTTTCCTGCCTGGCCCAGTCAGGACAAATCTCTCTTACCCGCCAGTCCCACAGTCGCTCAGACCCAAGCAAGAAAGTACACAGAAACTTACATTGTTTAGAAACTGTATGGCCGTGGCAGGCTTTTTGTTATCTACTTCTTGTATCTTAAATTAACCCATTTCTGTTAGTCTATACTTTGCCACATGGCTTGTGGCTTACCAGTGTCTTTACACGTTGCTTTTCATGGCGGCGGCTGGTGGTGTCTCCTCCAGCCTTCTACTTCCCAGAATTCTCTTCTCTTTGTCCCGCCTATACTTCCTGCCTGGCCACTGGCCAATCAAAACTTTATTTACACAGAGTGATATCCACAGCAAAAAACACTGAACCCCATCTTTTAACAACATTTTTTTGGCAATTTTGACATATATTGATGGTTACAAAATGCCCTCCTACATAAGGCTGATTTGCAAAATAGGACTTTATTAATTTAATTATAAGAGGAATTCATGGAACACTCCCTGGAAATGACATTGACTACATAGTAATCTGCACACATACATACTCAGTTTATCTTTGATTTCTATATTGCATAGTAATTACTCAAGCACCTCATTAATATTTGGAATTAAGTAAACAAAATTTTGGGGTTTTTTTTGTCTATTTCTTGCACTGAGATAAGGCATTTCCTAGAATCTGGGCTATATGTCATGTATGTCACTATGCAGAAATGAAGAATGCACAGGGACTCCATAGTGTTGTTTAAATTTCCACATTCAATTTTCAGTTCCTACAACCTATGCATATTTTTTCAATTGAATTCTAATGAACACCAATTCCTCTCATTAGAAGAAAAGTCACAATTTTATAACTCCTAAACAGGTTAAAGAGAAACTACTCCTAAACTGAAGAAAATGCAAAGACCTTCTTTGAATAGGAAATTCTGAACCATAACCACCTCCTTTAAAATGAATAATCTGAGGCCAACCCCTAGCTCGTGTCCACCCCAGAACTCCCATCTGGATCAGAGGTGAGTGCCTGGCATTATAGCCAAAGAGGCAACTGCCCTTGTGTCTCCCTCCCCCGCCCCCCTGCTGGACACAGGACATCCTGGGAGGAACTGCCCAACTTGGCCCCAGTTTCCTGCCAATCAGCAGGCCCTGCTAGAAGGCTCCCCTTTTCCAAGACTGCAGGCAGACACTGCAGTCTACACACTCTGCCTCACAACAAGTTGCCCGAGACCCCAGCCACTTCCTGAGACTCACAGACCAACCCCCAGCTCCTGTCCCTCCCAGAACTCACATCTGGACCAGAGGTGAGTGCCTGGGGTTATAGTCAGAGAGGCAACTGCCCCTGGGTCCAACCACTGTACACAGGCAATCCCAGGAGGACCTGACCAAGTTGGCCCCAGTTTCTGGGCAATCGGCCCCAGTTTCTGGGCAATTGGCAGGCCATGTGGGAAGACTCCCCTTTTCCAAGACTGCAGGCAGACCCTGCAGTCTCCACACCCTGACCCCACACCCATCTGCTGGAGACATCAGCCACTTCCTGAGAATCAGAGACTAGTCCCCAGCTCCCATCCTGCCCTGGAACTCCCATCTGGACCAGAGACCAGAGGAACTCCCATCTGGACAAGAGGAGCTCCCATCTGGACAAAATAAGGAGAACCCAAAGACTTACCAAGACTCAGAGTGCAGCCCCCCAGCTCCTATCTGGCCAGCATTCTCATCTGGACCAGCACTCCCTTCTGGCCCAGAGCTTCCATCTGGACCAGAGAAAGGATCCCTAAATCTGTCAATTCTCTCTGGACCAAGTACACTGATAAGACCAAGAATGAACCCAAGAGGAGAAGGGCAGACATCAAGGCAGAAGTACATATAGCAAAATAAAGAGCAATACAGCAACCAAATTAACAAAATCAGAAATGAAAACAGGGACATAACAACAGACAATGAGGAAATCCAGAGAATCATCAGGTCATACTTCAAAAACCTCTACTCCACAAAACTGGAAAATCTAAAAAAATGGATAATTTTCTGGATAGGTACCACATACCTAAGTTAAATCAAAACCAGATAAAGCATTTAAATAGTCCAACAACTCCTAAGAAAATAGAATCAGTCATTAAAAGTCTCCCAACCAAAAAAGCCCTGGACCAGATGGTTTCACTGCAGAATTCTACCAGATCTTCAAAGATGACTTTATACCAATATTCTTTAAATTGTTCCACACAATAGAAGCAGAAGGTATATTACCAAACTACTTCTATGTGGCTACAATTACCCTGATTCCTAAATTAACAAAGATGCAACAAAGAAGAGAATTACATTTCCAGGAAAGATATAAGCTACACAGAGAAATACTGTCTAGAAAGTTTTTTTCTATTTCTAATGCAGTTGTCAAGTAAACTTCTTGCATTGTCACATGAGTGTGTGCTGCTTTCCACTGTTTTCTCACTTTATGTTTTCAAAATATATTATCTGCATTAATATACAGTATATTCATTTGATATATAAATACATATGCATACACTTGTCCTACTTAAAATGGTATTGAGTCATCTCATATGAATGAGAAAGAAGATATATTCCATGATGGCTTCTTTCAAATAGATACTCAAGTATCTATTTGTTAATAATAGACTGTTCTGAGAAAGAGGCACTGTGAAAATGGATGGAATGTCTTCCTGTCAATGGATAATGTTTAAAGCAGTATCGCTATGAAAGTACACTGAGTTATATACTAAGATGAAGTGTTTAAATGAAATACAAACTTCCAAATGGAATTTGCCAGTCATAAGTTCATATTAAATTATCCTATGAGGCAGCTTTTCTTCTGTATTCTGTTCTTATTTTGTGAATTGATTCAAAGAGTCTATTCCATCATTTCTCTTTGCTACCTACTACCCTTACCGTGAACTTGCAATGCCCCTTAGTTGTTCTGACATCTGCTCATAATCACTTCCCTGGGAGCTGGTGCAATTCTACATACTATGGTTATATAGTACATTTTTAAAAAATAACAAACTAATGAAGGACTGGTAGGCAAAGTGTACTTATATTCATGTTGATTTCACAAATAGTCAAAAAGTCTCAACAATGAAAATTTAGGTGGTTGGAAATGAAGTGCCTTCACTAACAATCAAAAGTATAAAACTGGGTGCAGGGATACCATTATTTAGATACACCATTTTCAAGTTAATCCAAAAGAAGCTTTTTCACTGTTTAAAATATACTCAAGAGAGAATCTAATCACTTGTCTCACTGGAAAACTGTAAAATGGTGGAATTTAAGAATGGATCATAGAAATTAAAGGGAATGCTTCATTGGAGACACTGGTCTGGTATCAATTTCATGCTGTGCCAGTAGACAAATATATTACTTACCCAGTGTGAGAAATACTTTTAGCCTTGGCTACCCCTCAGATTCTGTCTGCTGTTTCTAATACAGGTGTCATTTATTTTTTAATCAACAATCTCAGGGAACTGGAATGAGAGGAAGGGTCACTACAACTTTTTACTGCTGTGTTTAGACTCAATTTAAAATGTATGTGTACAGTAAAAGCAGGGTGCAGAAGCCACATATCCAGGTTTTAGATATATTCATTATCTGAAGGAATAATGGACTCACTCAAAGCACGAAAGGAAAAACTGAGTTTTGACCTGTCAGTAAAAATTCTTGGTTTCTGCTGTGGCAAAAGACAGCAATTGTGGTCTCTGAGTGTAGTAGCATGGAATGCACGTGCTTCTGTCTTTGCACACAGGACAGCATCAGAAAGCTGAAACTGTCAAATAACCTTCCTGAGAGAATCCATAAGAAAGGGGAAGGACAGATGGCTTGTTCTCAGGAAAAGGTAGGCACAATGACAGGACAGGTTGATGACATTCTATACATAAATGCTTCATCTGCAGAATTCTCAACCTTCACGATAGTCCCTCATTCTGGAAAACCATATTTTTGTGTTTTTTTATATTTTAATATAAATTCTTTATTATAACTGTCATTTTTGTTCTACATCCTGCTTTCCACTCTTTCTTGCCTCTAGAATTTCCAGTATGCCTTTTCTACATGAGTTCATGATCTGAATTATTTAAAAATTTTATGATATTAAAGACAAATATTGAAACTGAATTCCTACTGAAGACAACTTCAGACATTATTTGTCTTGGATACAAGAAAATATTTCATGATATTTTTAGATCCTGGGCACTTTGATCTCATGAAAAAGTCACAACACCCTCCCTTTTAATATATAACATTTAAAAATTGCAGATTGATTACTGTTAAAAAAGAGTTCTTTAGTTAAATATCCTTCTTCTGCGGCAAATAAAGACTCAAATCATCATAACAAAGGAAAATTGAATTTTCACATCAGAGTCCATTGATATTCAGGGATGTAGCCATCAATTTCTCCAAGGAGGAATGGGAATGCCTGGACACATCTCAGAGGATTTTGTACAGAGAGGTCATGTTGGAGAACTACAGCAACCTGGTTTCTGTAGGTGAGAATAAATTCTTTCCTAATTGCTGCTTAGACCTAGGAAAGTCTGGTAACTTCTATTAGTATTGAATTGTTTTCTATCAGTAAATCCCATCTCCCAATTATTACTAGATATTGATGAGTGCAATATTTATTGAAAATTTCTTATTCTATATGGTCTATTAATTTAGTAAATACTCCCTTCAATCCCAAATATGTTTTTTTAGGCAGTCATTCTGTAGCAAAAATGTGTGAATACAGTCTGATTTCCACAATTTTATTTATGTAATGGGGTAATATAAGAAAAGGTAAATGCATACACAATTAAAATTATGGATTTCTTAAAAGCCTAAAACACCTGTCAAGTATGTACTAATAAGACTTCACTACTGAGTCTTACCTTACGTAACTTTATATCCACTGTGTACAAGCCACTGTTAAAATCCACCTCTGGTCCCCATCATGTAAATAAATTATCATATATCTGTTCTAATTCACAGGCCTTTCTGTATCAAAACCAGAGCTAGTTACCTACCTGGAACAGAATAAAGAACCCTGGATTGTAAACACAGAGGAAGCAGAAGACAGAGAATCAGGTAAGATGGAAGAAAACAATGGTTATATGTAGAGTACAAAACAAGAAGCAAACCATAACTGCAGTGGGATTACCACAGCTCCTCAGTAGAAGCAATACCTAAGAATTTCTTTACAATAGTACTCTAGGATATAGCATGTAGAAAATTTTACATAATTTCCCCTCATTTCATCAAAATAGTGATTAGATGAAATTTAGTATGCCAATAGCATTTTTACAATGTATGTGGGACTTTATTTTGTGTTCCAATAAATGTCCTAAATTTTCTCCTGTATGTCAGTTATCTAGGGTTTTCCATTTTTTTAAACATTTTTACATTATATCTGGATTAATATATTTTTTTCTTTTACCTTCTTGCATACCATCCTTGTACCACACCAATCCAATGTCATAATTTCTGCACCACATCTATATCAAAGAAAGTACAGAAAATTCATAACATTTGAAGAATATTTGGGCTGACCAACTGTTTCTGAACATAAGACTTTGAATGTGATTGATATACCCTGGTATTACTCAATTGAAAAACAGCTTTTCTTACTTCTTGAAGCTAGGGTGTGCACATATGTTCTTGTCACAAAGTTGTGATTTTGGGTCCACTTTCCATTTTATGTGATGATATTTTGCCTGTAATATTGGGCTTGTGTAGGTTTTGGACTTTCTGTCACAGACTTGGTGATAGTATGGCCATTAATCCTATAATGTTTGTAAACCTCTCCTTCCATAGAGTCATTCAGCATTTTTTGGTCTTTATGTTCTCTCTGCAATCATTTATTCATAGGTGTCTGAACAATGATGCAAGGGTGAAGATAAAGGAATCCTAGGTAGGGCTTAATTTTTCAAAATCTCCATATTAACCTTCTCTATTGAATGATGAGTAATACATTAATCCATGGCTATAATAATATAGCACTAGTTTAATGCCATGTTCACTGAGCAGAACAATAATTTTTTTTTTTTATCTAGGGACCATGACCAATTTGGTATCAGTTTCTTGGCTGCAATAATCATTTCAGCATCATTCTGTGGGAAAAAACCCTCCATTTCCATTGTTTTACAAGCCCCAAAAATATATAAAGTGGGATTTCATCTGATTATGACAAAACTAATACCTGGAAGAAGGCAAGGGCCTTCCAAAAGTCAAGCTGAGGGTCAGGAAACCTTGGAAATATTTGGCTTTTGATTATTAGCCATTTCCTGCTATGAATTTCTAATGTCTTATTGTACCTTTTCCATCATTTATTGGTCACCATTTCACCTCGACTACTGGAATGTTTAGATGACCTTCTGCACTGACAATGTGCACTACCAGAACCCCAGATCAAGTGTTCCTGTAATTCTTGTCATTAGCAGCATCTGACCAGGACCATCCCCAAAGGGAAAAAGTATCTTATTAGAGATAGCTCTGTACTCTCACAGAACAGACTTAAGTATCCAAGGCCAAATGGAACAACACCTGTCTTCTATGTCAAGTGGATAGGTTTATTTCTTGTTCAATGTAGTGTGAGAACCCCTTTACTACAGCCTTACTAACCGTATAGACTTCTACCTTCTTACCTACTCACCTCTAGGAATGTGGACTGAGCACATAGATCCCCTTCTTGATATTAACTGATCACTTGCTCTAAATTGTACTCCTCCTTTACCACTAATGTTTGGGGTAGTAAAAGAATGCCTGGCAGTCACTGCCTGAGGAAAAGTCTTACCTGCCTTGATGACCCCATAGAGGATTTTGACTGGAGAGGATTTTGACTAGAGAACTTGAGCATAAGATGGAAGATGATAGGAAAGTATTAGATGGTTAAGAATGAGATGAGAAGTACCTAGATAAAGCAGAATTAAGATGAGAGAATTAATATAAATCTTAGAGCAGTCAGCAGACAAAGGTAGAGACAAACCATGCAAGAAAGGAAATATGCTTGAGTACAAAACTGTAGTTGTATAGATAGGAATTTATCCAGGAGGAATAAAGCAGATGGACAAAGAGCTTGGTGTACTTTGATTCTTTTTCTGAAAATAATTCTCACCATTTATAGTTTCTCTTCTGGGCCTTTGAGAAATATATTATTAATGCTGTTCCTATAATAATATATAAGACCATTGGCCTCAACCTAGCAACCTAAACTCTATAGAAAACATAGAGACAAAAATCTTAAAAGTGAAAATCCACAAATTTGAGAAAAGGTACAGTATTTGTCTTTCTGATTTAAGTCACTTAAAATAATTTTTTTCAGTTCCATTCATTCACCTACAATACGTATACTATCAAAAACAAATGGATGGATTTCTTGGCATAAAACCTAACTAAAAATAAATCAAATGACATAAACAGTTTATCATGTCACCTGTTCTGAAACTGAATGGAACAAAAAAAAAAAAAAAAAAAAAAAAAAACCTCAACTTAAGAAATCCATATGGATTCAGAACAGAATCTCACCAGATAAGTAAAGAAAAACTAACACCAGTACATTTCCAATTGTATGACAAAATGCAAATTTCAATTTCAAGGACACCTCAAAATAATTATCTAATAGGATCAAGGTTGCTTTCTCCAAGAGATGCTAATGGGAATCAACATAAGCAAATCAATACATGTAATATATTAGAGCAGAATATAAGAGAGAGACCTATTGATCTCATCATTAATGCAGAAAAGGCTTTTGACAAAATACAATACCCCTTCATTACAAAAATTCAACATGAGGGACTTATCTACATTTAATAGATTAAGTTTATTGTAAGTATTTACCAACACAATCATTTTAAATGGAGAAAACTGAAAACAGTTCTTCTATAATTGGAAAAGAAAGGATACCCACTCTCTGTATAATTGTTTTATGTTGTGCTTGAAGTTTAAATGTCAGTCTATGATAATAGGAAGTTCAAGGGGATACATATAGGAAAGAAAGAAGTCATAGTATCCTCATTACACTTAATGTTTATTTCATACCAGAAACTTAAAATCGAGATTCTTATGTTTTGTGCTAAGGTTGTTGCTAATCTCTGATTTTTTGTATGGTACTGTCAACCTGGTAGTCATTACTTCCTTTATCTCATACATATTTACGTGGTGTAGAATTACAGAAAAATATAAAATTATGTTTTCTTGAGTAATTAACAGACAACCTTGGTGTTATTAATCCCTCAATCTTCCTTTACCATTTCTACCAAGTTTTCTTTTATAACTGAAGAACAATCCTAAATTATGGTTTCTCAATTAATAGTGTCCCTATATCTCAAACCACTAATCAAAGAGCTAAGAACACCTTGTGAATGGTGTGACAAATAGAATGACCCTTTGTCATGGGTTATACCCATTGATGCTTGTCTAATGCAAAATGGTTATACCTGAAATGATATAATCATTAACAATGAAGCTGGACTAATAGTTTGAAATTGTATATAATTTGTGTATATATATAAATATTTGAAAAAGTATATACATAAATATATAACAGTAACAAATATCAACTGGCAGTTTTATTATTTATTTGGAGATATGAGAAGAGTGAGAGGAAAAGTGACTGTGATAAGCTTAAAATAAAATGGTATAGTAGCATTTAAATTAAATTTACATTTACAAAATGTGTGTTTCACATATATACTCTGAGTTCTGATATTTTGCCTTGAAACAGAGTACTACATTGTTGTCTACTTTGTAAATATAAATTTTATTATGTAGGTCTTTTATCAATTTGTTGTTGTTGTTGTGACAGAGTTTTGCTATGGAACTGCCAAGGGTGTCCTGGAACTTGCTCTGTAGGTAATAATGGCCTCAAACTCAAAGAGATTTACCTGCCTCTGCCTCCTGAGTGCTGGGATTAAAAGCATGTGAAACTGTTGCTCAGCAAACTTTTTTGTGTGCTTTTGATTAAAAACATATTAGAGATCTAAGAGTCTTTGAAAAAAACATAGATTATTATGCACTCCTGCCATTATTCATATTCTGCATTTAAGTCAGTAAAGTGCACTTTAAGAAAAAGCCAGACTGTGATTCCCATTGATGAGCCATCTGGGATGGTTCTATCACTTAGTTATGCTAGGCCAGGAGATACTGAGGCCAAGATCATGGTTTGCTTTGCTGACGATTAATGTTACAGTGGAAAAACATATCCATCTTCATGTCACACAAGACCACATTTGATCTATTGGCACTCTTTCTTTCCTAGACATATAACCTATTTTTCTCACTTATCTCCTTTTTTGAGACAGGGTCTGTAACCGTATAACCCTGATTGTCCTGAAACTGAATATGTACTTCAGGCTGGCCTCATAACCATAGAGATCCACCAGCCATTGGCTTCCAAATCCCGAGAAGAAAGGCCAGTCTTTTATAAATTTAAGATACACTTAGGCATCTGAAGAAATAAAGTCCTCAAGAATTATTAGTGTGATTGGGGAGATTTTGAAACATTCTCTCCTAAGGTCCATAAAGATCTGTGGACCTGACAGACATGTATGTTTTTCATAATCATTTTATTGTTTTCTCCTTGAATAACTACATATTAATATAATTAAAGAACATTAATCATAGAAAATCTATTCATGAAATTTTTTCATTTCTATCATTTTATCATTTATGTGCTTGGAAAAGTCCTTTTGTTTTGATCTAAATTGATAATACAATTTCCAAATGAACAGAATACTTTTAACAATGGCTAATAGTTTCATTTCATATTCTAAGAATTATGTTTAAAGTTGCTGGTTACATGACATGCTTAAAGAAGATCTTTTCAAATTTTACATATTATAAAATACAAGTTCATGAAATGACCTTGTCCATGTTCACCATTTTTGGATTTTGATCCCTTATGGAAGAAGTGCTGAGGATTTGTCTTTCATCTCTTTGCTACTTCCCTCATATTGGTGTCATTTTATGTAAAATTTTCTATGTTACTTTTGTCTAATTCTACACAGTTAGACGATAATTGCCCTTCATTTCTTCCAGCTCTGTTTTGTTATCCCATTCATAAGTTGTTCCAAAAAGAGCATACACAGGATCCCTGCCAAAGAAAAATATCAGAGCAGTTTGGATGTAATGTCCTTGGTGAATTACACATAAGGAAGTTCTGGGCATGTAGTTCAGACAATGAAGAACCTGAATCACATGCTAATAGAAATGATCTTTATGGAAGACCCATCACTGGCATTCCTGATAAAATAGATGAAGAAGTTCCAGCTTCTCCTCAAAAAGCTCACTCTACATCATTTTCAATCAGATGCTTCAATTTCCATTCAAATACTCAAAATGATGCAAGACACACTGAAGGGAAACAACCAAAATCCAAACCATTTAGACACTATTTCACCCATCCTTCAAAATTTGAATGGAATCCAAGATTCAGTATAGGAAAAAAAAAATTTGGGAGGAGTTGCAGGAGATGTTCAGACCTCTTTAAAATTAATGTGGATCATACTGGAGAAAAAATATGCAAATGTGAAATATGTGGAAAGTTTTTTTATAAGTTATCAGTACTTAAGGAACATTACAAAATCCATATGATAAAAGAATCACACAAATATCCAGAGCATGACATGTTCCTTTCAAATAGAGCTCATTGTAATTCTCCCAGTGAAAAGAATGCTTTCAAATGTACAGAATATGGCAAGTCCTATGGCCATGGCTTTTCTGTTTATCTTCCTCAGAGAACTGATGCTGAAGAAGAAACTTTCAAGTATGAAACATGTGGCAATTCTTTCACTCAGAGTTCAACACTTCATTTTCATCAGAGGATACATACTAGAGAGAAACCTCTTACATTTAAAGAATGTGGCAAGTCATTTAACAAGGCCTCAAATTTTAAAGTTCATCAGAGGATACATACTAGAGATAAACTTTACAAATGTAATATATGTGACAAGTTCTTTACTCAGAGATCAACACTTCATGTTCATAAACAAATACACAATGGATTGAAGCCTTACAAATGTATAGAATGTGGAAAGTCCTTTACCAGAAGCTCAACACTTAAAGTGCATCAAAGATTATACACTGGGGTGAAACCTAACAAATGTAATGTATGTGGAAAGTCCTTTAATGATAGCTCAAAACTTAAAGTTCATCAAAGATTACACACTGGAGAAAAACCTTACAAACTAATAAATATGGAAAGTCATTCATTGTAGGGTCTAAACTTAAAGTTCATCAAAGAACACACACTGGTTAGAAACCTTATACAAGTTCAGATTGTGGCAAGTCCCTTACTCAGAGCTCAGCACTTAAAGATCATCAAAGACTGCACACTGGAGAGAAACCTAATAAATGTTCAGATTGTGGCAAGTCCTTTACTCAGAGCTCACACCTTCATGTTCATCAAAGAACACACACTGGAGAGAAACCTTACAAATGTAATGAATGTGCAAAATCCTTCATTGTATGCTCAAAACTTAAAGTTCACCAAAGAATACACACTGGAGAAAAACCTTACAAATGTTCAGATTGTGGCAAGTCCTTTACTCAGAGCTCACACCTTCATGTTCATCAAAGAACACACACTGGAGAGAAACCTTATAATTGTTCAGATTGTGGCCAGTTCTTTACTCAGAGCTCAGACCTTCATGTTCATCAAAAAACACACACTGGAGAGAAACCTTATACATGTTCAGATTGTGGCAAGTGCTTTATTCAGAGCTCAGACCTTCATGTTCATCAAAGAACACACACTGGAGAGAAACCTTATACATGTTCAGATTGTGGCTAGTCCTTTACTCAGAGCTCAGACCTTCATGTTCATCAAAGAACACACACTGGAGAGAAACCTTATACATGTTCAGATTGTGGCAAGTCCTTTACTCAGAGCTCACACATTCATGTTTATCAAAGAACACACACTGGATAGAAACCTTATAAATGTTCAGATTGTGGCAAGTCCTTTACTCAGAGCTCAGACCTTCATGTTCATCAAAGAACACACACTGGAGAGAAACCTTACAAATGTAATGTATGTGGAAAGTCCTACATTGTATGCTCAAAACTTAAAGTTCATCAAAGAATACACACTGGAGAGAAACTTTATAAATGTTCAGATTGTGGCAAGTCATTTACTCAGAGCTCAAACCTTCATGTTCAACAAAGAATACATACAGGATTAAATCCTTAGAGATGTAAAGAATGGGGCAAGTTCTTTAGGCAGTTCTCACATCTACAAAGCCATCCCAAAGTCCACACAGGAGGGAATCATTACAGATGTATAAAATGTTACAAGTCCTTTACCAGGGTCTCAACACTTTAAGTCCATCAAAAAATCCAAAATGGAGAAGAAAGTTAAAAATATACTGATTGTCACAGACCCTTTGCCCATGATTCACATGTTCAAGGACACTAAAGACCCATTGAAGGCAGAACCATTACAATTGTAATGAATGTGTTATGTATTATGTCCTTTTACCATAGATCATCTCTGCAAAAAGTCCCTAAAACCATACTTTGGATAAAGCATGTGGGAAAACCTTATCTAGGTTTTTAAATCTAGAAGATCAACACATAATCCATAATAAAGAGAACCCATACAATATCAAGAATGCGGTGTTATGGAGTCCTCAAATATTCAAGCACAACAGAGTATCACCAAAGGGAAGAAACTTAACACATGTATAGAATATAAAAAAGAAATTCTTTACAAGAAGCTAAAAACTTAGAAAATGACAGACAATTCATGAAGGAAACAAACTGAATTGGTTATTATTACCACAGTACAAATGCAATAAAAGGATTCTCTATAATATGGATAGTAGAAGGAAAGCTTTGGCAAGTTAAAACCTTACTCTATGTCAGATGAGTGAAATCAGAAAGCCATATGCTTGGTGTGATTTTAGAAATATTTTTACCAAGAAATTAAATTTATGTTCACAAAATTTCCTTAGGAAACAATTTACATAAACAGCAATGAATCAAACAAAATTACACAAAAATCATATATTAAAATGAAATAGGATTAATTTAACAAGATATGAAAGAAACAATAATTTAAACTGTAAAGACTTATACCAGGATAATTTTATGGATAATTATGTCAAGTCAAAATCACTGTATAATTTGCTGTATATTTTATGGTATAGGATGTAGATCTTAGACTGCTACAGCTTTTATATAAATATTTTTGTTTCACTAATACTTGATACTTTATAGAATATAATATAAATTTTCTTAAACCCCTAATAATGTCTCAATTTTTTTCTATCAATAAATACAATAAAACTTGTACTCAATATCTGCTGCTCTGGAATTTTGGGTATTTATTTTTTACTGATATTCTATAATTCATGCCAATTACTACATTACAGAAAATGTCCAAAACATGTCATAAAAATACAAAGCAGATTGTTTAGGAAACATATGACATATTAAATCATCGAAAGTATATGTGAGGAAAAAAATAAGGCCTGAGTATGTTCGTAAGGTAACTAGAGCTGTTTTCATAGGCAGATCTAGATCAATGACCAAGACATAGACATACATAAAAAGGCACAGAAATTTTCCCTCATCACTTGAGGCTTGAAATATTATAAATCCTCTTGTGATCTTATGAAGATGGTAATAGTTAGGGGAAAAAATTCACTACCATAATTTGCTCTTTTCAGATGTTTAGGCCTGAACAATTTAAGGCTAAAGAGACAGAAAATACAGAGTTGAGTCAAGAATGAGTATGTACATAGCTTTAGATAGTAACCCTGACTTTCTATTATCACCATGCAGTACATCTATTTGAGTGTAGGTATTACTGACACAAAGCTTCTAAGGTATTGTGGTTTCACCTCAGGGAACACAGACACCTGCCCCCAGCTTTCCTTTGAGTCCCAATGTCATATCTGTCTGTATTTTCTTCATTCTCACACCAATCTACTTAGATCTGTAACTAGAGACATACTGGACAGGAAAGCAATAGACTATAGTCTATTCAAACAAGGAAGGAATTATTTGGGTACTTGTAATGAATTGTATTCATAATTTCTCATTAAGAAATAAATTACCTAAAAATGAGCCTGAGATTAGAATTTCTGCAATAAAATTTTATAGACAGAAATGAACAACCATCAGCAAATTCTTTCTGATCTTAGAATCCATGAAAGTAAATATGAAACTCGTCCCTATATAAGCAAATAATCACTAGTTTTTAAAACTGGAAGGATGACTCATTTAATCCAGAAACTGTTGTTTCTTTAATGCCTGATCTCATAATTTTGTTCATGTACATGTGAATTTTTTAACTTGAGGAAAGTGTCATTTATTTTAATGAACATGGTGTAGTACATTCATTTATGTATTGTAAATATACATCTAAGATAGAAAACATCATTTAACTATGCCCCATTATTTGTAACTCTAGGTGAAATTAATCTGGATCCCCTGCTGTGGATATCACTCTGTATAAATAAAATGCTGATTGGCCATTAGCCAGGCAGGAAGTATAGGTGGGACAAGTAGAGAATAGAATTCTGGGAGGAAGAAGGCTGAAACAGAGAGACACTGCCACAGTGAGACGCAGAGGATAAGATACCAGAAGACACAAGCCAAGTGGCAACTTATAGATTAATACAAATGGGTTAATTTAAGATATAAGAACAGATATCAAGAAGCCTACAATGGCCATGCAGTTTGTAAGCAACATAAGGCTCTGTATATACTCAGTTTGGTCTGAGCAACTGTGGGAATGGTTGGCGAAAGAGATTTGTCTTTTCCATGGGCCAGACAGGACAAGAAAACTATAGCTACAATCCCCTATAATTGGGGCATAATGATTGATTACTCAAGAAAAGATATCTTGAAGAAATTTTTACTGAACTATCATGCACAATACTGATGCAGCCATATCTGATGGGAAGAGCAAAAGTCAAAAATCTATCATAGCTGCCTAAAGAAGATCCAGAAAACCTGATCAACATAATGGCTGACATGCCTTTTTTCATTTTGATGTTGATATATTACAGATTTCAGGACTTTTATTACTTGTACGATTTGGGCATATTGAATTGTTAGAATTTTTCTTATGAATGGTTTATGCATTCTTCTAAGATTTCTGCTTCTAAGCTTCTCCAGTAAAGGCCTGAGGCATACTACCTCTTCCACTTTTAGAGAGATACCTTTATTAATTTCATTGTCTTCCTTAGCCTTGGGAATTTTGACACACATATAAAAGCCAGAGTTCTGTTATGAGGGCATGAGATATTTTTAAACCATCTGTCCCTTTATTTACTCAGGAACAAGATCATGATACCAAAGTAAACTTACAGAGGTCAACAAGATTCGATGAGCTAGAGGAGCTGGCCATAGTTCAGATTGCAAGCCCTTTCCCCCAATACAACAGACAATTACATGGCACATAGAGAATTAAAGGGAAATTAGCAAAAGTTACCTCTGCCCCACACAGACACATGTATTGATAGGCACAGATTGATGTAAAATGATGATAATACAATAAGGTATCAAGACCTCCCTTTCTGATAAAAGTTAGTTCATGATGATCCATTGTGCTGTTTATGACCAAGGAACACAAAAATGCCAGGATTAGATGCATAAATAAATTCTATACAGATATAAAATATAAACATTGTATGATTCCAGAAATTGAATCATAACTGCAACAACTTTTGACAATTATATGTTTCTTGTGTATTATGACAATTTATAGTTAATAAATTGCTTGGGACATGGCAAACTGCCTAGGCTGGCATGGAAATTTCAATTTAGTCTAGCGTCTTTGAAGCCACGAATGTTACCAACTTGTGAACAGGTTATCATATGGCAGTAGTTTATTTAAAAATTGGATTATGAGGTTGAAATTTTTTTGTAAAAGACAACTGTTTATCAATGATGTCTAAACTTGAGGAAAAAATTTTATAAAAGATAACTCTATGCTGTCTTGGATTATCAATAATAACTAAACTTATAAACCCAGATGCACAAGAGGAAAAGTTTAAACACATGCCCAACACCAAAAATTATATGATCTATGTTTTTGAAAAATGTGAATCTATCCCTGATTAATAAATTCCGTATAAATAAACAGTTTGGCTGCTAGTCAGTCAGACTGCAAGATTCTCTGGGCAATCATCCCTGGTTCATCCTATCCTTACCTTCTCTCTGGAACCAAGCCAACTTGGGGAAGGTCTCAGGCATAATACTATTCTAAATGGATGTTTTACTATTATTAGGACATGGAATTGAATAAAAAATTAATTTGGCATATTATATGAATGAATCATTTATAGATCCTTAATAAATACTATAATACTACAGACTGTATTTCACATATCTCTTCTTCTAATCTACTATTCAAGATGTGGTTTCCATTTAACTTCAAGTATATTAAACTAAAAATATGTTTTAAAGAGTGAATATCAGATTAACTTTTTGCTTATGTGTTTTTGTGTGTCTAATGCAGATGTGTAATATCATCCCTGCTGACATATTCCTGTAATATAAGGAAGTGTTCAACCAAGAAAGATAAATTTATTGGAGATGGTCTGCTGAACTGCATTGCTCTAAGACAATTGCAAATGAAATGTCAGCAAATGCTGAAAGGCTGACTTTTCTTATGTTTTTCTTATTTCAGTCCATAATTGTGAGATCATGTCGACAAAACTGTATTCATTGCATGGAAACTGTATGAACAAATAGACTTTCTACAACTCTGATTAGATCACAAAGGTATCTTCAACTGGTTAAGTCCTTAATTTTCTAAGGCACAGGGTCCTATGTGTGCACATTCCATTACACACTCAATGTCGAGTGCAGACAACACTTTACTTCAGAGCTGAGAGGTCCTGCACCCAAACAGAAGTAACATTCAAAGTGTAACTATGGTTAAAGAAAAAGAGGCCATGGGATAGTACATGATGAAGGGTATATGACAGGGGCTTGGCGGCATGTAAGAGGTAGTGGAAATGACATAGTTTTAATCCAAAAAATTCTGCTAAAAAGTTGAAACAGGCTTTATGGCCATGTGCTCCAGACCCTAGGGATTTGTATTAGAACATACCACATCCTACTCACATTATTTCTCTCAGGGTATTCATCTTAAAAATGGAAAACACAGTCACATTAGGAATGACCACACCTTTTTTTCCAATTATAGGGTTTCTCTGTAGCTTTGGAGCCTGTCCTGAACTAGCTGTGTAGACTAGGCTGGCCTTGAACTCACAGAGTTCCACCTGCCTCTGTCTGCCCAGTGCTGGGATTACAGGCATGCACCACCACAACCTGGCATGACCACACCTTTTTATCCAGTTCTACCACTTTGGTTTAACTGGTGTAAATACAGCAGTTTGGTTTCATGATGTGTTTAGTTCTTTATCAAGATTCTTCATTGCCTTGTATGTGGACCAAAGAAATGGCCAATCAGAGCATTTGACGATCATCTAAAATTGACAACCTTGTTACTCATTGCTAAAATAAACTACTGTCACAGGAGGAAAGCTTTCAAGCTCTTTCTTTCCCATCCCTTTCTATGCTATGACTACACCTGTTTTACAGTTGGTCAGTGAACTCAATTCTTACAAAGGTCTCACTTTATTAGTAACTTCACAATTTAATCTAGTAAAATTTGAGGATACTCATTCATTGGTCAATTTTTCCTTCCCATAAACCAGTCAGGCCCAGCCTAGTAGGAGTTTCAAGACTGTCTTTGTAGCACTGGGCAATACAGGCACAATTAGGTCTTCAAAGTAATTATTAATTGTATAGTGTTAAGCAAGCCTGAGCTACAAGAGACCTTGATCTAAACCAGTTGATCTCAACCTTCCACATGCTGTGACTTGTTAATACAGTAAATCATGATGTGGTGGTCCCCATCTCTAAATCTATTTTCAGTGCCAGTTCATAGCTGTATCATTGCTACTATTATGAATTATACTATACATATCCATTCTTTCTGATGGTCTTAGGCCAGTCCTCTGATAGGGACATTTAGTCCCCCAAAAGGAAGTCATGACACCCAATGTGGATAAGCACTACTCTCAACTGATATAATTAAGCATATAAAACATAAATAAATAAATAAATAAATAAATAAATAAACAAACAAACAAACAGCAATAAAGAAAAATAGAGTGGAATTCTAAACGAGGTCCCATTTTCTAGGTAGCCTCCCTGGAGTTGTGTAGCAGTCTAGTCATCTTTGTTTTACATCTAGTATCCTCCTATGAGTGAGTACATACCGTGTTTGTCCTTCTGAGTCTGGGTTACAACACTCAGGATGATTTTTTCTAGATGCATCCATTTGCCTGCAAACCTCATGATGTCAGTGTTTTTCTCTGCTGAGTAGTAATCCATTGTGTATATGTACCATATTTTCTTTATCCATTCTTCAGTTGAAGGGCATCTAGGTTGTTTCCAGGTTCTGACTATTAAAAACAAAGCTGATACAAACATAGCTGAGCAAATGCCCTTATGGTATGATCGAGCATTCCTTGGGTATATGCCCAAGAGTGCTATAGCTGGGTCTTGGGTTAGATGGATTCCCAATTTTCTAAGGAAGCGCAATATTGATTTCCAAAGTGGCTGTACATGCATGCATACCCACCAGGAGTGGAAGAGAGTTCCCCTTGCTCCACATCCTTTCCAGCATAAGCTGTCTTCTGTGTTTTTGATCTTAGTCACGCTGACAGGTGTAAGGTAGTATCTCAGAATTGTTTTGATTTGCATTTCCCAGATAATTAGGGATGTTGAGCAATTCCTTAAATGGTTTACATCCATTTGAGCTTCCTTTTTTAAGAATTCTGTTTAGTTCTATAGCCCATTTCTTAATTGGACTATTGGGCATTTTGATATCTAATTTTTTGAGTTCTTTATATATTCTGGATATCAGCCCTCTGTCAGAGGTGTGCTTGGTGAAGACGTTTTCCCATTCTGTAGGCTGTCACTTTGTCTTGTTAACTGTGTCCTTTGCTCTACAAAAGCTTCTCAGTTTCAACAGGTCCCATTGATTGATTGTTTCTCTCAGTGTCTGTGCTACTGGTGTTATATTTAGAAAGTGTTCTCTGGGGCCAATGCATTCCAAAGTACTTCCTTCTTTCTCTTCTATCAGGTTCAGAGTAACTGGATTTATGTTGAGGTCTTTGATCCACTTGGACTTAAGTTTTGTGCTCGGTGACAGATATGGATCTATTTGCAGCCTTCTACACATTGACATCCAGTTATGCCAACACCATTTGTTGAAGATGCTTTCTTTTTTCTTTTGTACATTTTTGGCTTCTTTGTCAAATATTATATGTTTATAGGTGTGCGGGTTAATGTCAGGGTCTTCAATTTGATTCCATTGGTACACATGTCAGTTTTTATCCCAGTACCAAGCTATTTTTATTACAGTAGCTCTATAGTAGAGCTTGAGGTCAGGGATCATGATGCCTCCACAGGTTGTTTTATTGTACAGGATTCTTCTGGCTATCCTGGGTTTTTCGTTTTTCTATTTGAAGTTGAGTATTATTCTTTCTAGATCTGTGAAGAATTGTTTTGGTAATTTGATGGGGATTGCAATGAATCTGTAGATTGCTTCTGGTAAGATCGCCACTTTTACTATATTAATCCTGCCTATCCATGAGCATGGGACATCTTTCCATTTTCTGACATCTTCTTAAATTTCTTTTTTCAGGGACTTAAAGTTCTTGTCACATAGGTCTTTCACATGCTTATTTAGAGTAACCCCAATGTATTTTATATCATTTGTGGCTATTTTAAAGGGTGATGTATCTACTTCTCAGCCTGTTTGTCTATTACATATAGGAGGGCTACTGATCTTTTGAGTTGATCTTGTATCCTGCTATGTTGCTAAAGTTTTTATTAGCTGTATCAGTTCCTTGATTGAATTTTTGGGTTCACTCATATATACTATCATGTCCTCTCCATATAGGGAAAGCTTGACTTCTTCCCTTCCAATTTGTATCCCCTTAATCTCCTTATGTTGTCTTATAGCTCTGGCTCAAACTTCAAATACTATATTGAATAAGTATGGGAGAGGGGACAGCCTTGCCTTGTTCCTGATTTCAGTGGTATCACTTTGAGTTTCTCTCCATTTAATCTCATGCTAGTGACTTGACAGCACACCTGAAAGCCCTTGAACAGGAAGAAGCAAAGTCTCCCAAGAGGAACAGAAGCCAGGAAATTATAAAATTGAGACCTGAAATCAATAAAATAGAAATAAAGAGCACAATACAAAGGATTAATGAAACAAAGAGTTGGTTCTTTGAGAAGATCAACAAGATAGACAATCCCTTCTCCAAACTAACCAAAAGACAGAGAGAGAGCATCCAAATTAACAAAATCAGAAATGAAAAGGGGGACATAACAACAGACAATGAAGAAATCTAGAGAATCATCAGGTCATACTTCAAAAACTCTACTCCACAAAACTGGAAAATCTAAAAGAAATGGATAATTTCCTGGATAGGTACCACATACCTAAGTTAAATCAAGACCAGATAAACCATTTGAATAGTCTAATAAACCCTAAGGGAATAGAATCAGTCATTCAAAGTCTCCCAGCTAACAAAAGCCCAAGACCAGATGGTTTTACTGCAGAATTCTACCAGATCTTTGAAGAAGACTTAATACCAATACTCTTTAAATTGTTCCACACAATAGAAGCAGAAGGTATATTACCAAACTCCTTCGATGAGGCTACAATTACCCTGATACCTAAACCAAACAATGATGCAACAAAGAAAGAGAACTACAGACCGATCTCCCTCATGAACATTGATGCAAAAATACTCAATAAAATACTGGCAAACAAATTCCAAGAACACATCAAAACAATTATCCACCATGATCAAATAGGCTTCATCCCAGGGATGCAAGGGTGGTAAAACATACAAAAGTCCATCAATGTAATACAGCATATAAACAAACTCAAAGAACAAAACCACATGATCGTCTCACTAGATGCAGAAAAGGCATTTAACAAAATCCAACACCCCTTCATGATAAAGGTCTTGGAGTGATCAGGAAGACAGGGAACATACCTATACATAATAAAGGCAATTTACACCAAGACACACACCTTTAATCTCTATACCAACCATAGAAGACTGGGAGGTCTACACAGACAGGCGGTAATGAGGAGCATATGTGGTTGGGTTTATAACCAATGAGAAGGCACAACAGAAAGTATATAAAAAAGACATACACAGAGGAAGTAGATATCTTTGCAGAGGAGAAGGACAGCAGTGGCAATGAAGGGTAAGGTTTTTAGCTCTTAGTTATTCTCTGATCTCTTGAACTCTCAACTCTGTATTTGGCTCATTGTTTCTATATTAATAAGATGGTGAAAACTACACCCAGCTACCTATGATTCTATGTGTATAGAAATTAAATAAGCACAGACTTTTAAATTACCACAAATTAACTCAGGTACCCTTGAACAATTTTTCCTGACACTCAAGTTACTAATATTTCTTACAAGGACAGAAGCCCCATGCTCTAGAGCTCTCGCTACAAAAGGAAGTAATCTCTTGCTGCCTCCTTGTGGTTTCAGGGAAAACCAGCCCCACTGTTGCTCAACTCCAAAACAGAAGACAAGAATAATTTCAAATCTGCTTTCTGTCACATGAATTATGACACTAGATGTGGATTCTACTCTATCTACTTGGCCAACACTATGCACACTGGAGTAACATCTGAAGCCCAGAAATGCCTTTTATCCCTTAGAAATAAACTTTACTAAATCACACCATTGCAGCTGATGATAGCAGAAAGTTAGAACATTCTAATCACTTATTGCTGATAGACAACCCACATCACCATCTTTCAATCATTTCTAAACTATTGGAAATAATTATAATACAAATCTGAAAGTGGAATGCAATAATCAGAACTTCTAGAAACCAGATGTTCAGCTTTCCAATCTGTCTTCCCACTGCACACCAAAAGCAGTGCCCATGTGTGCACACTAGACAGTGATATTACAAGCATCATACCCTCGTATGCCAGGACTGCAGTCCTCCCTACCCTTGAAATTCATTCACATTGAGGCTCAAAGTACAAGGATGACTGCCCAGGTAACCACATGGACCAAAAGAACCACAGTCTGGATCATCAACCAAATTCCAACAGAATTAACAGCTTAACACACCTTCTCTGAATACCCTATACTCACCATGGCATAGATTGTGGTCTTCCTTACAACTCATTATAGGAGAAGCAGAGGGTAATGCAGGGAAAAATTCTGCGAAATACCTGCCCCTCTTACTACTGATTGCAAAGCATTAATAGAGTTCCTCATCAGCTAGGGCCATACAGCTGGGCCTCAGAATATTAGCAGCTCACCTTCTAAGTGATCAGAGATCAAGTGACTCAGAGAGCACAGTCATTTCAGCTCTGCCCTTCCACCCCAGCTGACAGGGACCTAGTCTATAGAGTTTCTATTTTTGTAGACATTCTTTTACTCTCCTAGGGCATATCCTCTTCCTCATCTGAAGCACAGGTTCCTTTGAGTGCACAATCGATTATACGTTCAATGTGCAGTGCAGCTAACCCATTGCCTCATAGCTGGAAATTGTGTAGACAAACAAAAGTCACACTCACACAGTAACTATTGTTACTGTAAAACAGTTGTTAAAGAAAAGCAGGCCTTTAAAAAAAGAAACAGAAAAAAACAGGTCATGAATTAGAAAACAATGAGTGGTCATGGTATGGCTGGAAGTTTGGAAAGAGAATGTGGATATGAGGCAGGTATGATTTCCAAAAATTATTTTGAAAAGTTGAAACAGATTTTATGGCCATGTGCTCCACAGTCTAGGGATTTGTATTAGAGCACCTGGAAGATTTCTCAAATCTTTTATCTCTGGGTGTACATCTGAAACCTGAAAAATAACAGTCCTGTTAGGCATGGCCACAGCATTTTACCCACAACTATTTTGATTGAGTTACTGTAACTATAGCAATTTTTTCAAGATAAGATCAATCCTTCATCCAGATTCTAGATTGTCCTTGTCTGTGGACCCCAAAAAAATAGCCAATGAAGACATTTATGGAACATCTAAAATTGATTACCTAATCCCACATTGCTATTCTCAAGTACTGTTGAAGGAGAAAATCTCTCAACCCCCATCCTGCTTCTCCCTTTCTGCACTGTGACTCTACCAGCTTCAAAGTTGGTCAATGAACTCAATTCTTGCCCTGTCCCTCTTCTTTTATCAGTCTCCACTAAAAGCCAGAGAGATGGAAGTCACTCACTAACTGGTATATTTTTCCATCTCTCTAAATGGTCAATGCCCAGAATGGAAGGAGTTGCAGGACTTTTGTCCCAGCACTGGACAGCAGAGGCAGGATTAGGTGTTCAAATCAATACTCACTTACATAGAATGAGGCAAGCTTAAACTAATGGAGACATTGTTCTACTCAGAAATCTGTGATCAACATCACTTGAGAGAAAAGGATTACAATTATTGCTTACCTAGAGACATTGGAGAACAGAAACAATAGAGATAAGAGCAGTGATGCATTTAAAGAAAGTGTTAAAAAGATACCAATAAGTAATTTTAAAAATAATAATAATGTATTTTTAAGATTAAAAAAGCTTAGCTATATTGATTTTGAAAAAGGCCCTTCCCTAGTAGAGGGAATGTTATTAATATGTGATAGATGGATTTTGTCCCTATGTATATGTTGGCAGCTGAGATCTATATCTTGACACATAGAGTTACAGTCAACGGCCTATTTCTCCAAGGTCTGAACTGACATCATTCTGTCAAGCAGGAATGAACATATCTGCATAGGACAGTTGCCTAACTGCAAATTCAATATTCAATGGCTCAAGATAATCTTCCCAACTTGACACACACACACACACAAAATGTAGTCTGTGACCATTAATGTGGCATGAATTAAAACATGCTGGGAAATTACAAAATAACTCCTTCTATCACAGTCAGGTCCTTTATTGTAATAGTGGCCCCAGTAGCTGATTGCCTGCCCTGTTTCCCCCTGCAGAGTTCACAATTCCTTCTAAAGTCAAAAGCAATGCTCCATTCATGAAACCTTTTCCTGGGACTGCATTGGAGAGTCAACTACATGACTCAAATGGATACTTTTGAAACTCTGAGGTGGTACAGTCATGCAATTTAAGAATTTGAAAGTGTAATAGAGAGGACAGCGAGATCATTAGCCAAGAGAGCAACTGAACAGAAGCAAGGCCACCAGAGTCAGCATAAGAGAGCTTGTCTCAGAAACAGTTTTCTAACAGGATGGAAATACAGCTGTCCTAGAATTAATATTTCTTCCCATGGAGAAATCACTTCACACACTTAGGATATTAATAAGGAAAAACACTTTTAGTAGTGGTATGCATCCATCCCGGCAAATGCTCAAAGAGAATACAGCCTAGGCGCATTTTACATTCAACATGTGCTGTCATCCTTGTGTCTTTTAGCTGTGTGCTCCAGGTTGCACTTTGAAGAATTTGAATAGAGACAGACAACTTGTAGGTCTAGATATTTAGGCTGATGGGTTAGTTACATAGCAAAAATATTCCCAGAATTGTTTTTTAAATATACCAGTGACCTGAAACAGCATGTCATTCTTTTGTGTCAGCGTTCTGAGATTAAGCTGGCAGAGGATGACAATGATAGGAAAAGTAGATCCAAACTGCGTTAGGGAGGTTTTGCCCAAGCTATATTTCATGCCATGGAGCTTCTTTAGAGGAATAGCATCTTGGGTACTACTTCTAGGGAAGAACTAGAATGAAATGGAAACATCTATAAACTCAGCACACACTTTCAAACAATATCACAATCTCAGTAGGAGACTAATCAAACAACACTACAAAAGATAATACAGGGCATCCAAAGAGCATTACTGAATAAGCCCTCCAGAGGTCTTGGGCCTGATAGATAAAATCATAGCTCCACGTCAGATCTGAAGCAGGCAACCACAAAGGCCCCTGGTCCAAGACCATTACCAGCTCTCCAAAACAGTTTCCGGATTTCACAAATGTGTATCCTACTGTCCTAATCTCAAACAGGACTGGCTAGAATATATTTATCTTTGGGGTGTTTTAGAGGCAGTCCTCCCTCTGCTAAATTTTATTTTGTGAGACTTACTATCTCCTGAGCATTAGTAAATTCTTTAAATCAACAATTCTACTCATTTGCATTACAGTTTAGTAGCGGAGTGCTACCCAATGTATGAGATGCCTTTTACAACCCCTCACAAAATTAACTTTAAATGGACCTTACATGTAAATATTAAATGCAAAATCATGAACCTCTACACAGAGAAGATAAGTAACAAGACAGCTGTAGTGAGGGATGCATAGATCTCCCTAGAAAGAGGAAATAAAACAGATGTTGTGGGTGGATGGGCAGCAGGTGTAGGAATGATCAGAAGAGGAAGGAAAGGACAGAGGGAGAGAATACATGGAAAGATGATTGGAATAGGGGAAGTTTTAGGGGGCAATGTGAAAACCTAGTGCAGTGGAAATTTCCAGGAAGCTATGAGTGTGACTGAAGTGAGGACACCAAGTAATTGAGTATAGAGAACCCGAACTGGCCAGATTCTGTAACCATACAAGGCTCCCAGTGGTGGGACTGATAACAATCAAGCCAAAAATTATTTGAACCACACTTGTCCTGCCTGCATGATACACTGGGGCAACAGCAGCTCAGAGCCTGTATAATGTCCAACCAATGACTGGTGTAACTTGAGGCCACAAGAGGGAGCCCATGCCCAACTCTGCCTGGGTGTTCAAGAACTGGAAGTCAAATGGCTCAGAGAATTAAGGGAGGACCACATACTGTCCACTGAAAAGAAAAAGTCAATGGAATGATTCCTAATTCTATTCTACTGTAATCAGAGAATGGTGCCTGTTCCACCACTGGACTCCATCTGAAACTACCTAGTGATCTTTTCTACAAAACACAGATTTTTCACTGTTGTTTCTCTTTCACTGGAGACCTGCATGAGTCATCAGTAGTAAACATGCAACAAAATCAACATTTTGTCTAACAAAACAGCCCCTTGCTTTTAATCCTGGCTTACTCAGTTTCTCGGGGAATGGAGAAAGTAAGAATGCTTTGGAGCCAAAATATAGAAATGACCTATTTCTATATTTTTCATGGAGTCTATTTCTCACTGAAATGCTATGACCTTGACCTCCACTGCATTACTCTCAATTCTCCCATCTTAGGAGTCCTAGAAGATTAGCATTTGTAGCTCTATGTAAAGCTATTGAGGGCTTTTGCCATCTAAACTCCTAATTTCTTCAACATTCCTCCAAAAGTCATCAATCCTAGGTCCTGCACTGCAACAAAATCAATCACTTTTGATTTCCCATGTTTTGTCCTAACGTGCTTGTTTCTTGCTGTGATTAAATTTTCCAACCAAGAGCATCTGAAGTAATGAATTGGTTTATTTGGATGATATTACCATAGCATAACCCATCATTGTGGGAGCTTAGGATATAAACTCAAGCTAGCACCTGAAAGTAAAAACTCATGGGGAAACATTGTTTACTTGTTTCCCTCTTGTCTGGCCACTGTCTTCTTTCACCTACTGTCATATCCATCTCAGGTCTACTTGCTTGTGGATATTGTGATACTCAGTGGAAGATCCTTCCCCCATTACTCATCAATAAACACAATCTCTCAAACACATAGTAACGAGCAATTCTTATCTGGGAACACTCTCAGTTGATGTTCCTCCACATGACTCTAGGCCACATCATGTTGACAGCAAAAGCTAATTAAGACAAACAGACAATGATACCTCAGAAGGTTTTAGAAACTCAATACCAATGTATTAATTAATCAATATCAATCATTTAATAATAAATAACTATGAAGATAGAAACAATGGGAAACACAGACATGCCTAGGAATGAGGATAGAGAAGGCTCTAAGATCAAGAAAACTCAGTATCTCTGTACACAAAGTTCACAAACAAACAAAAAGCCTCATGGTAATAACATAGAAAATTTTCATGGATACCAAAATTGGTGAAGGCTCATAATTTTCTAGAGAAACAATATAATTAGATGGTAATAAAACTAAAAACATAGATAAAACCACTGAAAAAAATAAAGACACAAAGACACACCTACAAATATATATCATGGCCCTTTAACAAAAACTTCAAGATTATAATCTAAATCTAAATCAGACTAAAATAAATCCCTGGTCATCACTTTTCCTGTGCATGCCAATTCCCTCATTAATAATAAAAAATGAGTTGGGTGAAGAGGGCTGTTCCACCAAAATTAGAGACATTCACTTGAAGTCTTCTGTTATTTTAACGTTATAGAAAATAATTTTGATTACTAAAAGACCTCATTATCTTATGATGAAGAAAATGGTATTTGCTAGGAGACACCAATTTGTTCCTATGCTTGATTATTGTATGTGAGTCTGAATCAGTGAGGAACTGAAAACTTTCCAAACCAAACACAAGATAACAGATTTTTAAATCAAAAGTAAATGATTTACATTACTCATCTAAAACAATTAATTTTGCTCTATTTGCTTTATGTCACAAGAACTTTTGAAATCAAGTTTATCCTCATTTTATATGTATGTTAATATGTGAAAGAAAGAATGTCTTCCAAGTCTGTAGAGGTGACACATAAGAGAAGAGCATGTCAGACCCTCTGGATGTGGAGTAGCAGATGCTTATGAAACTCCCAACAGGTTGTCTCCAAAGACATGTGCTGAGACACTGACCAAGACCCATATTATTTTTATCCAATATACTAAAAGTCTATCACAGATTAACAACAAGAACAAAGTGTAAATAAATACAGAAGCTAATAAATGATTTATCAGGAACATGATTAATCAATATTAAGATACTGAGAATGAGAAATCTAGAGCATGAGTTGAATAAAATCCATAGAAAATTCACAACAATTTATTAACAGGATACCTGATTCCAAAGCTAAATCCAAAGTGGTAACTCTCAGAAGACTCACAGGATTATGAAAAATTAGTACACATATTGACACAATGTGACTTCTATATTTACCACAAAGCTACAACCATCAAGAATATGTACAATATTTGTGAATGAATAAAGAAGATGGAGAGAAAAAGCGAAGAACAAAAGTACAAAAATATAGTCACCTTTTAATCAAGAGACCAAAGACACACACAAAGGAAATGTAGGACCATTACAAATATTATCCAACTATTAATAATTCTATGTGTATAGAAATTAAATATACACAAATTTCACAACTCACACAAAATAAACACAAAGTGACCTACAAATGTTTTTTCTGACCCTGTAGCTATGGATATATCTTCCAAACAGGGAGGCCCAAAGCTCTAGAACTTTCTTGGCAAATGGAGGTGATCTCATATTATGGCTCTGCAAAGTTTTGTGTCCCTTGGGGTCTCAGGTAAATCCAGTCCTACTGATACCCAATCACAAAACAGTTTAGAAGAAAAATTTAATGTCTGTTTCCTGCCTCATGGGTTATGACACATGACCTAGAATCTGCTGTTTCCACTTGCCTAACAACATGGAAATATATTACAAGCAACACAGCCTCCCATAGCCAGTGCAGCAGAGCCTCCTCCTCCCCACTGAATCCACACTCAGGGATTCTCAGAGAAGGGCCATTTCACAGGTCACCACAGGGACCAACAGAACCACAGTCTGGCTCATGATCCACCACAGTCACAGAAGCTCTGACAGCTCAGCAGAACTGCTCTTCCTGGTCTGGGGTCAGTGGTCTCCACACTCACAATGGCATGGATTGTGGTCTCCCTCACAGTTCCCTGCAGGAGAGCATGACAAAAATCCTGGAAAGAATCTCCAAGCTCCTTCCCACTGGTGCTCCTAATTGCTAAGGCTTCCAGGGGTCCCATGTTACCAAAGGCCACCCGGTTCAACTCAGGACAGAGGAAGCTCCTCTTCTCGGTGATCAGAAATCAAATGACACAGACAGCACAGGCCTTCTCAGCTCTGCCCTTCCACCTTAGGGGCAGACAAAATGTTAATGGGGGAAATCTGTAGTTTTGAAAATCTTCTAGTCTCCCTGAGTACTTCCTGTTCACCTTCTCAAGCACACACTCCTTTGTTTTTTTTGTTTTTGTTTTGTTTTGTTTTGTTTTGTTTTTTTTGGTTTTTCGAGACAGGGGTTCTATGTGTACCTTTGCACTTGTCCTGGAACTCGCTTTGGAGACCAGGATGGGCCTTGAACTCACAGAGATCTGCCTGGCTCTGCCTCCCGAGTGCTGGGATTAAAGGCCTGCGCCACCACCGCCCAGCCTAAGCACACACTCCTTTGTGTACAAATACACACTGATTGTCCAGTGCAGTCAAAATTTCATATCTGCAGCCAAACTCAGGTCACATTCAAACAGTAACAGTTGTTACAATGTAACTGTTAAAGAAAACAAGGGCATGAATTAGAAAACAATTAGTGGTCAAGGGTAGGGCTTGTAAGAAGGAAAGAGACCGTGCATATGATATAGTCATAATCTCAAAGAATTATTGGAAAAAGCTGGAATAGAATTTATGGCCATGTGTTCCGGATACCAGGGATTTGTTAGAGAGCAAACCAAAGATTACTCACATTCATTTTTTTCCTTAGGCAACACATCTTAACCAAGTAAAATAGCAGTCCTGTTAGGCAGGGCCACACCATTTTAACCAGATTGTCTATACTGGTTGAACCAGTGTAAATTCATTAATTATGTTTCAATATAGAGTCAGTCCTTTATCCAAATTACTAAATGTGCTGATCTGAGGACACCAAGAAATCACCAGTAAGGACATTTGTGGATCATCTAAAATTGATTATACCACTCCACATCGCTCATCTCAAATCCTGTTGAAACAGGAAAGCTCTCACCCTCTGTCCTTTCCCTCCCATTCTGGCCTTTCAATTCATCAGCTTCCAAGATGTAAAGTGAACTCAATTCTTGCACAGGTCCCTCTTCATGTTTATGTCCCTCAAAAAGGTCAAAGAGATGGGGGGACACTCATTAACTGCTCTATTCTTTCCTTCTCACTGGGTCCAGCCTAGAAGAAGATACAGGACACTCTTTCCAACACTGGGCAGCAAAGGCAGGTTTAGGTGTTCGATGCAATTCTCCACTATATAGCATGAGGCAAGCATGGACTTCAGGAGACACTGAGAAAGATACTGAGAAAGATCAACAGCTTTTGAGAGAGAAGGAATGAAAGAATTAATGACCTAGATACATTAGAGAATAGGAACAAAGAGATAAGAGCAGTATTGCTCTTAAAATGTTAAAAATACCAATAAGTGATATTTTCAAGTGATAAAAATAATGTATTTTTCAAGGAAAAATCTTAGCTGTGACAGGAGGTGGTAATACACACCTGTAATCCCAGCACTCCGGAGGTAGAAGCAGGCAGATCTCTGTAAGTTTGAGATTGAGTTCCATGAAAGGCTCTAAAGCTACACAGAGAAACCATGTCTCAAAAAAAAAAAACAGAAAACAATAACAAATAAACCTTAGCTATATTGACTTTAAAAAAGAGTGGACCTTTCTTTAGTGGAGGGAATATCATTAATAAGAGCTAGGTTGAGCTTCCCATATGCACTTGCTGGCTGCTGAGATCTGTACTCTGACACACAGTCACAGTCAGTGGCCTTCTTCTTAATCCTCTGAGCTGACATAACTGTGTCAAGCAGGACTGAACATAGCTGCATAGGAGAGGTACCTAATTGAAAATTCAATATCATTTGGTTCAAGTTGACCTTCCCAAATTGAACACAACCCAATCTGGTCTGTCTTCATTCACAAGGCATCAATCAGTACATGCTGGTAAATTACAAAACCACTCCCCCTGCTACAATCAGGTTTGTTTTCATAATGGTGACTCCAGTAGCTGATTCCCTACCCTGGTTCCCCCAGCAGTGTAAACAATGAACTACCCCTTCTATTCTGGTCTGAAGGTAGAAACCATGTTCCACATGCAAATCCTTTTCCTTTACAGCAATAGATATGCAACTGCATGACTCAAATGGGTAATTTAGAATCACTGAGGTATTTGAATTAATGCAATCATTTAATATGAGATTTTTAATGTGTAATATAGAGGACAGCAAAGTCATTGTCATAGAGAGCAATAGACTGGGACCAAGGTCACTGGGGTCAACACAAGTGAGCTTGTGTCATATACATTTTTCTAACAGGATTGAAATGCAGCTGTTCTAGAATTAAAACACCTTCCAAGGGAAATATCACACCATACACTTCAGAGATTAATGAAGAAAAATTTCTTTAATGGTAGCTTACATCCATCTCCAGCTAATGCAAAAAGAGGAGCCAGCCTAAAAGAGACATTGCATTTCATATAAGCTAATCATCCCTGTGACAGTTAGGTTCAGTCTTCAGGTTACACTTTCAGCAATTTAAATAGGGACAGAAGACTGCAAGTCTACTCACTTAGACAGAGGGGACTTACACAGCAAATACATTTCCAAAATCATTTCTTTTTGTTGTTGTTGTTGTTTTTGAGTCTTGGTTCCTCTGTGTAGCTTTGGAGCCTGTCCTGGAACTCTCTCTGTAGCCCAGACTGGCCTCAAACTCACAGACATCTGTCTGTCTCTGCCTCCCAAGTTCTGGGATTAAAGGCATGCACCTCCACTTCACAGCTCCAAAATTATTTTTAAGTACCTCAGTAATGTGAAACAGCAGGATCTTCTTCAGTGACAGGGTTCTGAGGTGAAGGTCACAAAAGATGAGAAAGAGAGGAAAAGTATAAGGTAGAAAAGATAAAAGCTGGGGTGTGGAGGTCTTACACAAAATATGACTCATGTCACCTAAGCTTGTTAAGAAGAATAGCACCCTTCATACTACTTCCAAAGGTGAAATGAAAGGAAATGGGGATGTTCTAGAAAGTATCTTGCAATGGGACAGACTCAAAGAGGAGGCTAATCAAGCAATGCTGTACAAGGAAAACAGAGTATCTCAAGAACATTACTGGGCTGGAGAGATTGCTCAGAGGTTCTGAGTTCAATTCCCAGAACACACATGGTGGCTCACAAACATCTGTAATGCGATCTGGCACCCTCTACTGTATACATAATAAATAAATAAATCTCTTTTTTTTGTTGTTTTGTTTTGTTTTTTGTTTTTTTCAAGACAGGGTTTCTCTGTGCAGCTTTGCACCTTTCCTGGAACTCACTTGGTAGCCCAGGCTGGCCTCAAACTCACAGAGAGCTGCCTAGCTCTGCCTCCTAAGTGCCGGGAATAAAGGTGTGAACCACCACTGCCTGGCAATAAATAAATAAGTCTTTAAAAAAAGAAGAAGAACATTACTGACTAAGCCCACTATGAACTGTGGACTGTTAACTATAGCCCCATGTTCGGGAAGGAGTTGGTTTCTCAGTATCTGAAGTAACCCCATCACAAATGTCCTGGTTCCAGACCATTGCTAGCTCTCCAAAGCATATTCTTGGTTTTCAGAAAGGAGTTCTGTTTTATTATCAGTACAGCAGGCCCTGGGGAAAAGCTTCTTAGTCCTAGGTCCAAGGTACAGGCATTTTCCTAATCTATGTCTGAGGGCGTGAATGAAAGCCATGCTCGATCAGGCAATTCCTCAACACATTAGTGTTTTATTTTTCTTTTATTCTTATTTCCTTTTTCTTTTCTTTTCTTTCTTTTTTTTTTTTTTTTGTATTTTCAAGACAGATTTTTGCTGTGGAGCTTTATAGCCTGTCCTGGAACTTGCTCTGTAGATAAGGCTGGCCTCAAACTCACAGAGAGCAATCTGCCTCTGCCTCCTGAGTGAGTGCAGGGATTAAAAGTGTGTACCATCACCATCATCATCATCATCATCATCATCATCACCACCACCAGCAGCAGCACCACCAGCACCACCACCACTACCACCACCAGGCTAGTGTTTTGCTTTTCAAATAAGTGGACTTATTTTTCCAATTGTCTATCTGGCAGAACTATGCTTTTTGCAAGAAGAAAACTGGAACTTTATGGAATACCCGGATATAAAGTTGGTTGTTATCCTGTAATGCCTCATTGAGCAGCTTGTTAGAGTCTGATTATTTGATTCAGTGGCTTATTTAAAGTTAGTAATGGCTCCTTTTAATGGTTTGGAGCCAAAGAAATGTGTATCCTACTGTCCTAATCTCTAAGAGCCCTGATTCAATACACTTACCTTTGAGGCTTTTTTTTTTTTTTTATTTTAATTTTTTTGTTTTTATTCTTTTTTTTGACAAAGGGCTTCTCTGTGTCGTTTAAATGCCTGTCCCATGGGTTGGGGATTTAGCTCATTGGTAGAGTGCTTGCCTAGCAAGCACAAGTCCATGGGTTCTATCCTCAGCTATGAAAAGAAATAAAATGCCTGTCCTAGATCTGTAGACCAGGCTGGCCTGGAACTCACAGAGAACTGCCTGACTCTGCTTCCCCAGTGCTGGGATTAAAGGCATGTGCCACCCTCACTCAGGACAAAGATGTTTGGAAACACAGCACCCTGCACCCAGTTCTGTGAACAGATTCAGCCCACAGAGCAAAGTTGTCCAGAGGCCTTCCCCTGGGTTCAGGGAGATTCAAGTACCACATGGGCCTTCACAGGACAGGGGTTCTGCAGCTGGGTTCCCACAAGATCAAAGGAAGACTCACCACACTAGATCCCACACCTCACCATCTACTCCACCCCATCTGGGGACAGCAGCCCCTCACTCACCAAATCATGTGCTCCCAGCTCGGCCATGATTTCAACTCAGCTCCCTGCAAAAGACTCACAGCACACACAACAAAAATGCTGGGACCAGCTCTTCCTCAAAGCCAAATCTGAAGCTAGTGGCCGGAAGGCCCTGCCCAACTTCTGACTGGCAGGTCATCTGGAGCGCCTGATTGGATAGTGAGACCTGAGTGACAAGAGCATCTCCCACAGGGTTACAGTGTGCTTAAAGATACAGCACAATGGTTCCTGACCCTCCATTCCATCCCAAAGACTTTTTCTAAATGAGCAGAGATTTCAGTATTAACTGCACTTGCCCTGGCTCCAATAGCTGACCCTGTTTCTTCCTGCTCTCCATGGGAACTTCCCCTTCTTCCCCCAGGACACAATGTGGCTAGCTAGCTTGTACAAACCACTAAACTATATGGGGCAGAGTGATTCCTTGTCACACAGGTAAAAGGGATCCCGGAATATTAACAACTAAAGAGAGATTTAAAGACACACAAGGAGAATGTTATTATGTGACACACTGCTGACATCAGATGAACTGAAGGTACTTTGTACCTGGTTGTCACAGGGACTTCAGACAACAGGTAAAGAAAAGCAGGAACTGGATTACAACCAAGAAAATAGGTCCACTGCTTTAGGAATTTTATTCCAGAAATTCAGAGCAAATGCTTGGCAAATTAATAATAATAAAGAATAGTCTTCAAGGGTAATTTAATACTTAGAGAATAATTAAGCTAGGAAGAATGTGTTTATGAATACTATTGTTGGCCAGCACATTTTTTTAAAATTTATTTATTTATTTATTTATTTATTTATTTATTTATTTATTTAATTTTTTTGTCATTTGCCTCAGCAGGGTGCCAAATGCCATTTATTAAAGTAGGGAGGAGGCCTTAAATTCAGGTTTACAGCACAATGGGAGATCCCCAGAGGGCAGAAATTTACTACTGATGTTTTACAATCTTGCATATAAGCTGTTAACTCACAATATGCAGGATACACAGACAAGGAACTTCCCTTAAGCATTCAGGAGCCAGCACATCTTTCTCAGTGAGAAGGTGAAGAAAAAAACAACTGCATTATTCAAGGTTCTCTACCTGAAAATGATAGAACAAATCTATATATAAAGAAGTGGATTTATTAGAATGTCTCACAAACTGTGGTTTAGGTAGTCCAACAACTGCGGCAACCAATGGAAATTTGAGGATTCAGTAGCTGTTTAGTTAATGAGGCTGTATATCTCAGATGGTCTTAAGTATACACCAAAGTCTAAGGAAGTGGGATCTAATGCTGGTAAAGGAATGAACTTGGTAGCCAGAGCTAGGGCAACCAGGCAAAGGGAGTGCTTTCTCCTTCAGTGTCCTTTATATATATAGGCTACAACCAGAAGTTGTGATCAATATTAAAGGTGTATCTTATACTTCATTTGAATTTTTTTTTTTTATGTTTTTGAGACTTGATTTATCTGTGTAGCCCTGGAACACATTTTGTAGATCAGGCTGGCCTGAAAGTCAGAAACCCCAGGTGATTCTGCCTCCACAGTGTTGGGCTTAAACATATACACAGACACCAAGAAGCTGAAGATGGATATCACCTCCAATGATCTAGATTAAAGATGGGTCTTTAATTTCAAATCATTTCAAAAATCCTCACAGGTGTACACAACTCTTTTAGTTTTAGTTAATTGCAGAGATAGCCTGTTTGACTACCAAGAATAGCCATCACAATATCCAAGATGGAAGTAAGGAGAAAAATTTCTTACCTGCAGGAGGATAGTAGAGTATGAAATACTTTTTTTTTTAGTTTTTTGAGACAGGGTTTCTCTGTGTAGCTTTGTGCCTTTTCCTGGAACTCACTTGGTAGAACAGGCTGGCCTCAAACTCACTGAGATCTGCCTGGCTTTGCCTCCCAAGTGCTGGGATTAAAGGTGTTCACCACCCCTGCCTGACAAGTATGAAATACTTTTACAATGCTTTTCCTAAGCAAAGGAAGCATGTAGATTTTACATAGGGAATCTGGACATGGTCATATAGATTTCTCCATATTCCTTAGCAGACTAGGTTAACCAATCCATTTCTGAACATGATTACAATGTAACAGTGGAGACACTAAGAGGAATTTATACATAAAAATCATACGAAGCCATATGTAAATTATAAAAATGATGGAAAGAAATACTTCTGGGATGTTCATCTTGTACCACACACAAAGTCTTAGACCCTTTTTCAAATACCTTCTAAACTCTGCCTTGTTTAGTTTGTTTGCTTGTTTTTTCTGTTTTCTTATTTTTCAGCTTGGTACAGTACAAATTCTTATTCTAATAGTGAAATGTTTCACTATAACTTGCCCAGTGATTGGGTAAACCAAGATTTATTATAAGCCACAGTCATCCCAGGGTCCCTCTTGCTAGGTAGCATCCCTCTATCTGTGGGTTGCAGTCTGATTGTCCTTTGCTTTCTATCTAGTATCCACATGTGAGTGAGTACATAGCATGTACACACCACCTTCTTCCTTCCATTGTCCTTCCAGCAAAAGCTGTGATCCAGATTAAAGGTTTTTCTTTCTGGCTCAACATCTGCATTAAATGTGTATGACATCCAACCTCAGGATCTGGATCAAAGGCATGTTGTTTTCTTGCCTCAAGGTCCAGATAACAACTGTGCCCTCCATTTCAGAATTATAGTTCATTCCAGATATAGTAAACTTTACAGCCAAGAATATTTATCACAATCCACATCTTGTCGACTAGACACACAATCCGGCCTTTGTATGGCATGATTAATTTTCAAATGAAATGCAATAACCAGGTCATAGTTATGCCCAAAGATAACATACCTATCCCACATGAAATTACAAACCCATTATATATGTAGAATAGTGGCAATGTCCCTTAAGGAACTTCTTTCTAGTAACTCAAACTTAACCTCTGATAACAAAGGATCTTCTCTTAATTGGTGTAGCAACATATTATAAGGAAACCAAAAAAAAAAAAAAAACCCAAACAAACAAACAAACAAAACATACAAATATCTGTACAAATGCATTAAAAATACAGCAGAAGCACTCATGTCAGTTATAATCCTCATTTCTGCAATTGGTCACATGGCCTTAGATGGTATTTAGAATTACTTTCCTGTACTATGCATTCTGTATTTCTTTTGCCCTCTAAAAGCACATTAGAGGGTCATGGTTCTTTTGCTGGAAAAGTGATCCATGCCTTCATTCCTGATTGGTCTGTGCCCTTTGTCATCCTTCTTGGGTTAGATTGATATAGTTTCCCAATGATTTTGTTTACTTTCTCATTAATTAATTAATTAATTATTTTGGTTTTTTGAGACAGAGTTTCTCTGTGTAGCTTTGGTGCCTTTCCTGGATCTCGCTCTGTAGTCCAGGCTGGCCTCGATCTCACAGAGATCCACCTGCCTCTGCCTCCTGAGTGCTGCTGGGATTAAAGGTATGAGCCACCACCACCTGGCTCCCAATGATTTTAATCACAGGGCACAGTAGCACCTAGAGATGCCCTAAAGGATCTCCTACATTTCAGATATAATCTTTCTTACCCCCATTGTGGAGAGAGTCCAATTTTTCTTATGGTAATCTGGATGTATCACTCCTCCTTATGGTTTTATTCCTTACTTAGTCTGTTGTTTTAAGGGTATTTGAAGACCAAAATGACCAGGGGTCAGTCTGAGTTTCCAATTCATTGGAAAGTGTGTTGTGTCTCCTGGCAGGAGCACAATGGCCTCTGAACAAGAACTTCTAGGCCAGCAAAACTTAGTGCTGCAGACACAGTAAGCACACACTTTTCTAGTTGGTCACTAGCAGTGATAGTGAGTAAAAGTTTTCACTTTCCCATACCTGCTTCCTGGATCCATGGATGCTGGCTATAGGAGACACATCATATATTAGATGCTGATTCAGAGCATATTCTGCCTTTTGGAGAATCTTTCCCCAGATGTTGCCACCTAATTCATGCCATAACCTTGTTTTTGAAAGACAAAAGTCAATTCCCTTTTCAGTCAGGCCATATCTGGGGCTCAGTGTTGGTTTCTGTTGTCGACTGATCTGGCTCACAGCAGCAACAGCAGCCAGATCAGCTGTGATGAGTGGAATTTCATGTTGAGCGCTTGAATCATTCCATCTTTGCCACCATGGCCACTGTGTTCTTGAGCCCATTGGGCAACGACATGAATGGCTGGGAGAAGAGGCCAACTGTCCAGAGAAAGAGTCATCCTTACTATCAGATTATTGAACTCAGCTTGTCACCTTTTGCTGAACATGTACATGTGATATAGATGTCTTCACACTCTTTGGTCATTTGAAGAGGTCTCTCCACATACATCTTCCCCAGATGTCTATCTCACCAATTTTTCAATCAAGCTCTTTCCAATTTCCTGAATATCTAGTCAATCTTTGGCTACAGCTCAGTGGGTAGTTAAACATTTGGACAAAAAAACTGTATGACTCTGTGTACTACCTGAAATACTGCTCACTGTGTAGATTTCCCTTCACCAGTGTCTTTCAGGCTTGTCCCAGAATCAGGTGGAAATGCTACAGCTGTCCATTTGTGGGTGGTGCCTGTGTGATCCACAGAAACATCATTAAACCCCACACTAGTCTTCTCCTCCTCAGTCAGCCAATCATAGTGAATACCCCAAGAGGTTATAGGTGCATGCTTGGCAGCGGAAGACATTGTAACAGAAGTAGAAACCATAGGTATCTGGGGAATTTCTTCATGTTGCTTGCTTGTGCCTTCAGGACCTGCTTGTACCTGATCTGCACATACTTCTTTCACTTGATAGTAGATTGCTGCTGTGCATGTCCTTTTTCATGACTTGGTGCATCTGATAACACTTGGATTGTGATGGGAAGTTCAGGGTGCATAGTGAGGTTTTGAATCAGTCAAATGTTCAGTTTCTTGCAGGGGCTAGAATTAATGGCATGTGCTTGCATGTTGGCCAAACTTTTTTTGAACGTGGTTTCATGGGCACTTGGAACTTGAAATTACTTTAATTGGTATTGTATTGTCCCTATTCAACAATGCTCCTATTCCTTTAGGTTATTCAGTTTTGTTCATTTCCAGTGAGTGAGTGTGTGTTTGTGTGTGTCTGTGTCTGTGTCTGTGTCTCTGTGTCTGTTTGTGTGTATAGACTATGTAGCATATGCCTCAAAAGTTACTGTGATCTTGTGGCCTCTGTGTCCAGATTGCTGGTACTAAAAGAATGTACTACCACACACAGCTTTAAATATAATCATTATGGACTAAGTCTCCTCTTCTTATGGTGGCCAGGGAGAACAGGCGATTATGTCAGAATCCCTGATACTGGATATGTATATATTAGTGAGCTTTATATGTACTGGGAAGGGAAGAAGGATGCTCTGAAGGAATCTTCAGTGCTCTTAACAGGTAAGGCATATTCTATCCTAAGTTTTCTATTCTTGATCATGTTTCTTGTCGAGGGTAGCCTAGTCAGTGTCAGACAACTGGTGCTGATTAAAAAGTACAGTTCTCCTCCATTTGTGAGATTAATGCAGGAAATAGCTCCCTAATGAATTGTCCAATATAACATGGTCAGCCAATTATGCATATATGTACAATCAACAACAATGGATGCAGCATGTTGTATTCATATATTTCAGCATACTGATTCACCCACACTTAACAAGGAAGAGCTTAGAAGTGGTTTGCAAGGGTAGTAAATAAAGAAATAAAAGGGAAAAGAGAAGTAATATTTTTAATGTTAATTTTTAAAATTTATTTTCTATTATCAGCTTGATACAGTATAAATTCTTATACTAATAGTGAAAAATTTCATTGAGGCTTCCCCAGAAATTGAGTAAAACCAAAACTTTTTATAAGCCACAGTCATCGTAGGTTCCCCCCTGCTATATAGCCTCCCTGGTTCTGTGGGTTGCAGTCTGGTTTTTCTTTGCTTTATATCTAGAATCTACTTATGAGTGAGCACATCCCATGTTTGTCATTCTGGGTTTGGCTTACCTCACTCAGGATGATATTTCCAAGTTCCATTTATTTGCCTGCAATTTTCATGCTGTCATTGATTTTCTCTGCTGAGTTGTACTCCATTGTGTACATATACCTCATTTTGTTAATCCATTCTTCAGTTGACAGGCATCTAGATTGTTTCCAGGTTCTAGCTACTACAAATAGTGCTGCTATGAACATAGTTGAGCATGTCTTTGTGGTATGATTGAGCATCCCTTGGGTATATGCCCAAGAGTGGTATGGCTGGGTCTTGAGCTAGATTGATTGCCAATTTTCTGAGAAACCACCATACTGATTTCCAAAGTGGTTGTACAAGTTTGCATTCCCAACAACAATGGAGGAGTGTTCCCTTTGCTCCACATCCTCTCCAACATAGACTGTCATTAGTGTTTATGATCATAGCCATTCTGACATGTGTAAGGTGCTATCTCAGAGTCATTTTGATTTGCATTTCTCTGATGATTCAGGATGTTGAGCATTTCTTTTAGTGTCTTTCAGCCTTTTGTGATTCTTCTTTTGAGAATTCTCTGTTTAGTTCTTTAGCCCATATTTTAATTGGATTGTTCAGTATTTTGATGTCTAGTTTCTTGAGTTCTGTATATACTCTGGAGATTAGTCCTCTGTCTGATGTGGGGTTGGTGAAGGTCTTTTCCCATTCTGTAGGCTGTCTTTTGGTCTTATTGACCATGTCTTTTGCCCTACAAAAGCTTCTCAGTTTCAAGAGGTCCCATATATTAATTGTTGTGCTTAGTGTGCTGCTGGTATTATATTTAGGAAGTGTTTTTCTGTGCCAATGCATTCAATTGTAGAAAAGTAAGGTCTCTTAATCAACAATTTATGGGAAACATTTTAAATAAAAAGGGACTAGATAGATGGCTCAGTAATAAATGCACTGGCTTTGGATACAGAGGACCCAGGCTCCATTTATAGAACCCACAAGGTTCTATAAACTCTGGTTTCAGATACCTCCTGCCTTTATCTGGCCTCCTTGGGTACTGTGAACAGACAAACCATCATATGAATACTTCTTTTAAAGTTAGCAAAAGTAAAGAATGGAATTATTTACAGTGAGCTCACAGCCCTCAGACAGACAGATGCCAGGGAAAGTTAAAATTAGCTCCTCATTGTCTTGCAGGGAAGCAGCTGTGGCCTCCTGCCAAACCAGCCTGCTCAGAGGCAAAAGCAGCTTTATTTTGAGGTTAATGAAGCCCATCATAACCATTCATCTAACAGCACAGTACACAATGCTGTTAAGTGACTTTTTAATGATGATTTCTGCATTTCTCTTCTCTGTCTTTGTGAGAATTGTGGTATTGGTATACTTATCTTTCAGACTGAACATTAAGATTGACAGGTCTCAAATGCCCAAGAGCAATCTTTGTTCATTGTATCACTTGAATTTCAGCTAAGACTTTGGGGTACAAAATGAACATCCCAGAGGCATTTGTTGCTATCATTTTATAATTTATATATGGCTCCACATGATTTTTATGAAAGAATTTCCCTAAGTGTCTCTACTTTTACATTGTGATTGTGTTCAGAAATGAATTCGTTAACCTGGTCTATTTAGGAATATGTCCAGATTCCCTATGTAAAATCTAATTGCTTGCTTTGTTTACATAAAGCATTGTAAAAGTATTCCATACTCTACCATCCTTCTGCAGGTAAGAAATTTTTCTTCTTTCTTCCATCTTGGATATTATGATGGCTATTCTTGGTAGTCAAACAGGCAATCTCTGCAACTAACTAAAACCAAAAGAGTTGCATAGACCTGTGAGGGATTTTTGAAATGTTTTGAAATTAAAGACCCATCTTTAATCTAGATCATTGGAGGTGATATCCACCTTCAGCTGCTTGATGTCTGTGCACACTTTTAAGCACAGCACTGAGGAGGCAGAATCTTCTGAGGATTTCTAAGGTTGAGGCCAGCCTGGTCTACAGAATGAGTTCCAGGGCTATACAGATAAATCCAGTCTCAGAAACACCAAAAAAAAAAAAAAAGAAGAATCAAACAAAGCATAAGATCCCCTTTTAATCTTGATATTACCTTCTGGTGGTAGCCTACGTACATAAAGAACACAGGAGGAGTAAGCTCTCACTTTGCCTGGTTACCCTAGCTCTGGCTACCAAGTTCATTCTTTTTTTTTTTTTTTTTTTTTTTTTTTGAGACAGGATTTCTCTGTATAGTTTGTGACTTTCCTAGAATTTCTCTGTAGCCCAGGCTGGCCTTGAATTCACAGAGATCTGCCTGACTCTGCCTCCCAAGTGCTGGGATTAAAGGCATTTTCCACCGCCCAGCTCCAAGTTCATTCTTTTACCAGCAATAGAGCCTACTTCCTTAGAATTGTGGTGTATACGAAAGAGGTCTTGAGATACACAGCCTCATGCACTGAACAACTACTGACTTTTTCAAATATGCAATGGTAGCAGTCATAGAAGGACTGCCTGAACCACAGTTTGTGAGACATTCTAATAAATCCCTTTTCTTCATACAGAGAGAGATTCATTCTACCAGTCCTTTCCAGGTAGAGAAGCTTGAATAATGCAGTTTTTTTCCTTCACCTGCACACCGAGGAATATGTGCTGGCTAACAATAGTATTCATAAACACATTTTTCCTAGCTTAATTATTCTCTAAGTATTAAATTACCCTTGAAGACTACTCTTTATTATTATTAATTTGCCAAGCATTTGCTCTGAATTTCTGGAATAAAATTCCTAAAGCAGTGGACCTATTTTCTTGGTTGTAATCCAGTTCCTGCTTTTCTTTACCTGTTGTCTGAAGTCCCTGTGACAACCAGGTACAAAGTACCTTCAGTTCACCTGATGTCAGCAGTAAGTCACATAATAACATTCTCCTTGTGTGTCTTTAAATCTCTCTTTAGTTGTTAATATTCCGGGATCCCTTTTACCTGTGTGACAAGGAATCACTCTGCCCCATATAGTTTAGTGGTTTGTACAAGCTAGCTAGCCACATTGTGTCCTGGGGGAAGGAGGAGAAGTTCCAATGGAGAGCAGGAAGAAAGCAGGGTCAGCTATTAGAGCCAAGGGCAAGTGCTGTTAATACTGAAATCTCTGCTCATTTAGAAAAAGACTTTGGGGTGGAAGGGAGGGTCAGGAACGATTGTGCTGTGTCTTTAAGCACACTGTAACCCTGTGGGAGGTGCTCTTGTCACTCAGGTCTCACTATCCAATCAGGCGCTCCAGGTGACCTGCCAGTCAGAAGTTGGGCAGGGTTCTTCCGGCCACTGGCTTCAGATTTGGCTTTGAAGAAGAGCTGGTCCCAGTAGTTTTGTGTGGTGTGCGGTGAGTCCTTCTGCAGGGAGCCGAGTTGAGAGCATGGCTGAGCTGGGAACCCGTGATTTGGTGAGTGAGGGGCTGCTGTCCCCAGATAGGGTGGAGTAGATGGTGAGGTGTGGGATCTAGTGTGGTGAGTCTTCCTTTGATCTAGGTGGGAACCCGGCTGCAGAATCCCTGTCCTGTGAAGACCCATGTGGTACTTGAATCTCCCTGGACCCAGGGGAAGGCCTCTGAATAACTTTGCTCTGTGGGCTGAATCTGCTCACAGAACTGGGTGCAGGGTGCTGTGTTTCCAAACATCTTTGTGCTGAGTGAGGGTGGCACATGCCTTTAATCCCAGCACTGGGGAAGCAGAGTCAGGCAGTTCTCTGTGAGTTCAAGGCCAGCCTGGTCTACAGATCTAGGACAGGCATTTTATTTCTTTTTTTCTTTTCATAGCTGAAGACAGAACCCATGGCCTTGTGCTTTCTAGGCAAGCGCTCTACAACTGAGCTAAATCCCCAACCCTTGGGACAGTAAAAACAAAAAAAAAATTTATTTATTATGTATACAGAAGAGGGTGTCAGATCTCATTACAGATGTTTGTGAGCCACATTGTGGGTTCTGGGAATTGAACTCAGGACCTCTGAACCATCTCTCCAGCCCAGTAATGTTCTTGAGATACTCTGTTTTCCCTTGTGCAGCATTGCTTGATTAGCGTCCTCTTTGAGTCTGTCCCATTGTTTGATACTTTCTAGAACTTCCCCATTTCCTTTCATTTCACCTCTGGAAGTAGTATGGAAGGTGCTATTCTTCTTAAGAAGCTTAGGTGACATGAGACATATTTTGTGTAAGACCTCCACACCCCAGTTTATATATTTTCTACCTTATACTTTTCCTCCCTTTCTCATCTTTTTTCGCCTTCACCTCAGAACGCTGTCACTGAAGAAGATCCTGCTGTTTCACATTACTGGGGTACTTAACAAATAATTTTGGAGCTGGGCGGTGGAGGTATATGCCTTTAATCCCAGAAATTCGAAGGCAGAGACAGACAGATCTCTGTGAGTTTGAGGCCAGCCTGGGCTACAGAGTGAGTTCCAGGACAGGCTCCAAAGCTACACAGAGAAACCCAGTCTCAAAACAACAACAACAGAAATAATTTTGGAAATGTATTTCCTGTGTAAGTCCCCTCTGTCTAAGTGAGTAGACTTGCAGTCTTCTGTCTCTATTTAAATTGCTGAAAGTGTAACCTGAAGACTGAACCTAACTGTCACAGGGGTGTTTAGCTTATGTGGAATGCAATGTCTCTTTTAGGCTGGCTCCTCTTTTAGCATTAGCTAGAGATGGATGTACGCTACCATTAAAGAGATTTTTCTTCATTAATCTCTGAAGTGTGTGGGATGATTTCTCCCTTGGAAGGTGTTTTAATTCTAGAACAGCTGCATTTCAATCCTGTTAGAAAAATGTATATGACACAAGCTCACTTGTGTTGACCCCAGTAACCTTGGTCCCAGTCTATTGCTCTCTATGACAATGACTTTGCTGTCCTCTATATTACACATTAAAAATCTCATATTAAATGATTGCATTAATTCAAATACCTCAGTGATTCTAAATTACCCATTTGAGTCATACAGTTGCATATCCATTGCTTAAAAGAAAAGGATTTGCATGTGGAACATGATTTCTACCTTCAGACCAGAATAGAAGGGATAGTTCAGTGTTTACACTGCTCGGGGAACCAGGGTAGGCAATCAGCTACTGGAGTCACCATTATGAAAACAAACCTGATTGTAGCAGGGGGAGTGATTTCGTAATTTCCCAGTATGTACTGATTGATGACTTGTGAATGAAGACAGACCAGATTGGGTTGTGTTCAATTTGGGAAGGTCAACTTGAACCAAATGATATTGAATTTTCAATTAGGTACCTCTCCTATGCAGCTATGTTCAGTCCTGCTTGACACAGTTATGTCAGCTCAGAGGATTAAGAAGAAGGCCACTGACTGTGACTGTGTGTCAGAGTACAGATCTCAGCAGCCAGCAAGTGCATATGGGAAGATCAACCTAGCTCTTATTAATGATATTCCCTCCACTAAAGAAAGGTCCACTCCTTTTTAAAGTCAATATAGCTAAGGTTTATTTGTTATTGTTTTCTGTTTTGTTTTTTTTTTTTTTTTGAGACATGTTTTCTCTGTGTAGCTTTAGAACCTTTTCTGGAACTCAATCTGTAGCCCAGGCTGGCCTCAAACTTACAGAGATCTGCCTGCCTCTACCTCTGGATTGCTGGGATTACGGGTATGTGCCACCACCCCCTGGCATAGCTAAGATTTTTCCTTGAAAAATGCATTATTTTTATCACTTGAAAATATCACTTATTGGTATTTTTAACATTTTAAGAGCAATACTGCTCTTATCTCTTTGTTCCTATTCTCTAATGTGTCCAGGTCATTAATTCTTTCATTCCTTCTCTCTCAAGAGCTGTTGATCTTTCTGAGTAGATCAGTGTCTCCTGAAGTCCATGCTTGCCTCATTCTATGTAGTGGAGAATCTCATTGAACACCTAAACCTGCCTCTGCTGCCCAGTGTTGGAAAGAGTGTCCTGTATCTTCTTCTAGTCTGGGCCCAGTGAGAAGGAAAGAATAGAGCAGTTAATGAGTGTCCTTCATCTCTTTGACATTTTTGAGGGACATAAACATGAAGAGGGACCTGTGCAAGAATGGAGTTCACTTTGCATCTTGGAAGCTGATGAACTGAAAGGCCAGAAAGGGAGGGACAGGACAGAGGGTGAGAGCTTTCCAGTTTCAACAGGATTTGAGATGAGCAATGTGGAGTGGTATAATCAATTTTAGATGATCCACAAATGTCCTGACTGGCTATTTCTTGGTGTCCTCAGACCAGCACATTTAGTAATTTGGATAAAGGACTGACTCTATATTGAAATATAATTAATGAATTTACACTGATTCAACCAGTATAGACAATTTGGTAAAATCGTGTGGCCCTGCCTAACAAGACTGCTGTTTTACTTGTTTAAGATGTGTAGCCTCAGGATAAAAAAAATGCATGTGAGTAATTCTTGGTTTGCTCTCAACAAATCTCTGGTATCTGGAACACATGGCCATAAATTCTATTCCAGCTTTTCTAATAATTCTTTGAGATTATGACTATATCATATATATGGTCTCTTTTCTTTTTACAAGCCCTACCATTGACCATTAATTGTTTTCTAATTCATGCCCTCGTTTTCTTCAACAGCTACATAGTAACAACAGTTACTGTTTGAAGGTGACCTGTGTTAGGCTGCAGATATGAAGTTTTGAGTGCACTGGACAATCAGTGTGTATTTGTTCACAAAGGAGTGTATGCTTGAGAAGGGAAACAGGAAGTACTCTTGGAGTCTAGAAGATTTTCAAGACTACAGATTTCCCCCATTAACATTTTGTCTGCCCCTAAGGTGGAAGGACAGACCTGAAAAGGCCTGTGCTGTCTGTGTCATTTGAAATCAGATCACCAAGAAGAGGAGCTTCCTCTGTCCTGAGTTGAGCCGGGTGGCCTTTGGTAATGTGGGACCCCAGGAAGGCTTAGCAATTAGGGGCAACAGTGGGAAGGAGGTTGGATATTCTTTCCAGGATTCTCATCTTGCTCTGCTGCAGGGAACTGTGAGGGAGACCACAATCCATGCCATTGTGAGTGTGGAGACCACTGACCCCAGACCAGGAGGAGCAGTTCTGCTGAGCTGTCAGAGCTTCTGTGACTGTGCTGGATCATGAGTCAAACTGTGGTTCTGTTGGTCCATATGGCTATCTGGGAAATGGCCCTTCTTTGAGAATCCCTGATTGTGGATTCAGTGGGGAGGGAGAGGCTCTGCTGCACTGGCTATGGGAGGCTGTGATGCTTATAATATATTTGCACATTGTTAGGCAAGTGGATAGAGCTGATTCTAGGTTTGTGTCATAACCCGTGAAGCAGTACACAGACATTAAATTATTCTTTAAACTGTTTTGTGACTGGGTATCAGTAGGACTGGATTTACCTGAAACCCCAAGGGGACACAAAACTTTGCAGATCCATAACATGAGATCACCTCCATTTGCCAAGAAAGTTCTAGAGCTTTGGGCCTCTCTGTTTGGAAGATATATCCATAGCTACAGGGTCAGAAAAAACATTTGTAGGTCACTTTGAGTTAATTTTGTGTGAGTTGTGAAATTTGTGCTTATTTAATTTCTATACACATAGAATTATAAATAGTAGGATAATACTTGTAATGATCCCACATTTCCTTTGTGTGTGTCTTTGGTCTCTTGATTAAAAGGTGACTATATTTTTGTACTTTTGTTCCTGGCTTTTTTCTCCATCTTCTTTATGCTTTCACAAATATTGTGCATATTCTTGATGGTGGTAGCTTTGTGGTAAATATAGAAGTCACACATTGTGTCAATATGTGTACTAATTTTTCATAATCCTGTCAGCCTTCTGAGAGTTACCACTTTGGATTTAGCTTTGGAATCAGGTATCCTGTTAATAAATTGTTGTGAATTTTCTATGGATTTTATTCAACTCATGCTCCAGATTTCTCATTCTCAGTATCTTAATATTGATTAATCATGTTCCTGATAAATCATTTATTAGCTTCTGTATTTATTTACACTTTGTTCTTGTTGTTAATCTGTGATAGACTTTTAGTTTATTGAATAAAAAATACTATGGGCCTTGGTCAGTGTCTCAGCACATGTCTTTGGAGACACCTGTTGGGAGGTTCATTAGCAGCTGCTACTCCAGATCCAGAGGGTCTGACATGCTCTTCTCTTATGTGTCACCTCTACAGACTTGGAAGACATTCTTTCTTTCACATATTAACATACATATAAAATGAGGATAAACTTGATTTCAAAAGTTCTTGTGACATAAAGCAAATAGAGCAAAATTAATTGTTTTAGATGAGTAATGTAAATCATTTACTTTTGATTTAAAAATCTGTTATCTTGTGTTTGGTTTGGAAAGTTTTCAGTTCCTCACTGACTCAGACTCACATGCAGTAATCAAGCATAGGAACAAATTGGTGTCTCCTAGCAAATATCATTTTCTTCATCATAAGATAATGAGATCTTTTAGTAATCAAAATCATTTTCTATAAAGTTAAAATAACAGAAGACTTCAGGTGAATCTCTCTAATTTTGGTAGAACAGCCCTCTTCACCCAACTCATTTTTTATTATTAATGAGGGAATTGGCATGCACAGGAAAAGTGATGACCAGGGATTTATTTTAGTCTGATTTAGATTTAGATTATAATCTTGAAGCTTTTGTTAAAGGACCATGATATATATTTGTAGGTGTGTCTTTGTGTCTTTATTTTTTTCAGTGGTTTTATCTATGTTTTTAGTTTTATTACCATCTAATTATATTGTTTCTCTAGAAAATTATGAGCCTTCACCAATTTTGGTATCCATGAAAATTTTCTATGTTATTACCATGAGGCTTTTTGTTTGTTTGTGAACTTTGTGTACAGAGATACTGAGTTTTCTTGATCTTAGAGCCTTCTCTATCCTCATTCCTAGGCATGTCTGTGTTTCCCATTGTTTCTATCTTCATAGTTATTTATTATTAAATGATTGATATTGATTAATTAATACATTGGTATTGAGTTTCTAAAACCTTCTGAGGTATCATTGTCTGTTTGTCTTAATTAGCTTTTGCTGTCAACATGATGTGGCCTAGAGTCATGTGGAGGAACATCAACTGAGAGTGTTCCCAGATAAGAATTGCTCGTTACTATGTGTTTGAGAGATTGTGTTTATTGATGAGTAATGGGGGAAGGATCTTCCACTGAGTATCACAATATCCACAAGCAAGTAGACCTGAGATGGATATGACAGTAGGTGAAAGAAGACAGTGGCCAGACAAGAGGGAAACAAGTAAACAATGTTTCCCCATGAGTTTTTACTTTCAGGTGCTAGCTTGAGTTTATATCCTAAGCTCCCACAATGATGGGTTATGCTATGGTAATATCATCCAAATAAACCAATTCATTACTTCAGATGCTCTTGGTTGGAAAATTTAATCACAGCAAGAAACAAGCACGTTAGGACAAAACATGGGAAATCAAAAGTGATTGATTTTGTTGCAGTGCAGGACCTAGGATTGATGACTTTTGGAGGAATGTTGAAGAAATTAGGAGTTTAGATGGCAAAAGCCCTCAATAGCTTTACATAGAGCTACAAATGCTAATCTTCTAGGACTCCTAAGATGGGAGAATTGAGAGTAATGCAGTGGAGGTCAAGGTCATAGCATTTCAGTGAGAAATAGACTCCATGAAAAATATAGAAATAGGTCATTTCTATATTTTGGCTCCAAAGCATTCTTACTTTCTCCATTCCCCGAGAAACTGAGTAAGCCAGGATTAAAAGCAAGGGGCTGTTTTGTTAGACAAAATGTTGATTTTGTTGCATGTTTACTACTGATGACTCATGCAGGTCTCCAGTGAAAGAGAAACAACAGTGAAAAATCTGTGTTTTGTAGAAAAGATCACTAGGTAGTTTCAGATGGAGTCCAGTGGTGGAACAGGCACCATTCTCTGATTACAGTAGAATAGAATTAGGAATCATTCCATTGACTTTTTCTTTTCAGTGGACAGTATGTGGTCCTCCCTTAATTCTCTGAGCCATTTGACTTCCAGTTCTTGAACACCCAGGCAGAGTTGGGCATGGGCTCCCTCTTGTGGCCTCAAGTTACACCAGTCATTGGTTGGACATTATACAGGCTCTGAGCTGCTGTTGCCCCAGTGTATCATGCAGGCAGGACAAGTGTGGTTCAAATAATTTTTGGCTTGATTGTTATCAGTCCCACCACTGGGAGCCTTGTATGGTTACAGAATCTGGCCAGTTCGGGTTCTCTATACTCAATTACTTGGTGTCCTCACTTCAGTCACACTCATAGCTTCCTGGAAATTTCCACTGCACTAGGTTTTCACATTGCCCCCTAAAACTTCCCCTATTCCAATCATCTTTCCATGTATTCTCTCCCTCTGTCCTTTCCTTCCTCTTCTGATCATTCCTACACCTGCTGCCCATCCACCCACAACATCTGTTTTATTTCCTCTTTCTAGGGAGATCTATGCATCCCTCACTACAGCTGTCTTGTTACTTATCTTCTCTGGGTTTCTGGATTGTACTGTGATTTTTCTTCATGTATCAGCTAATACCCACTTATAAGTGAGTACATATCATGTCGTCGTTCTCAGTTGCCTCATCTAGAATAATAAGGAACTAAGGAAACTAGACATGAACACACCAAATAACCAATAAAAATGAAGTACAGATCTAAACACAGAATTCTCAACAAAGGAATCTAAAATGGCTAAGAAACAATAAAAAAAAAATGTTCCATGCTTAGCCATCAAGGGTATGCTAAAAAAATGTACTTTGAGATTTATTTTAAACCTGTCATAATGGCTAAGATTAATACCACAAGAAACATCATGTGTTGGTGTGGAAGTGGAGAAAAGGCAACATTCCTCTATTGCTGGGGGGAGTGGGAACTTGTACAGCTTTAAAATCAATATGGTGGTTCCTTCGAACACTAGGATTGACCTATCTATAGACCCAGTTATACCTCTTTCGGACATATACCCAAAAGATGCTTCTCCATCCTCCCACAAGAACATTTGCTCAACTATGTTCATAGCAGCTTTATTCATAATATCCCCAACTGCTGTCTTTGAGAGTTTGTCCCTGATTTCGGTTTCATGTCTTCACAGATTCTCTTGAGTTGTTTGTTATTCAGCCTGGCTGGGATATCCATAATTAATCAGAAATACATTTGAACTCATGACCCTTATGTGTCAGTCTCCTGAGTACAAGCACAAGGGCAGATGATGTACCCCAATGAGTGCTGTTTTGTAAACAAATTTCACCCATGTTAGTGTTAAAATGCTTAATCAAAAAAGCTTAAGACACACTAAATACCCTGAGTATTTTCAAATCATCCTTTTCATCTGTCTTCAAGAGATGTAACAATGTAGGATAACAAGCAATCCATTGTATATTTTCCTGGAGACCTGCTTGGGGAGGGTGCTCAGATTCCTAAGATGTGTGGAGTTTGCAGTGGCTAGAAAGAAGGAGGAGATGGACATGATCTGAAGGTGAATCGAGATGGCTGCCAACATCATGTTATTGAAAAAGATACCATTTATATTCTATAATTGCATGTAGTATTAACTAGGAGAAAAGAAGGCTTAGGAGTTGATATGTGGCTTGAAATCTTTGGTTGAGGAAGCTAGCCTTGACCTTGAGAATAGAAATCATCCATATGTTAATGAAAGGACCACAAGTTCCTCCTGCCACAGATAAGGAGAATGAATGCTTAAGCAACTAGTCACTCTCTTTCCTGAAGCTTTTGAAGGAATAGAGACCCTTATCCAAATGCCTGTAATTGGGATAAAATACTTCTTCTGGAGAACAGACACTATACTACAATTTCTTAATCTTACTATATAGGCCTTTTCCCCTCAGAACTCCTAAAACTGAGGTCTTACTTTTTTTTTTCCATTATGCAATACCATTCTAATTTCTCTATATTTATGAACTGAACTCTTGCCTTTAATCCCCTTGACTCTGGATGAAAAGTATACATCTTGTCCTTGCAATCGGGTTTCTCTAGTAAATCTCTAACTTTCCTCTTCTTGGTGCATTTAAGAGGACACAATGGAATTCTGGGTTCAGCAGTGGCAGCGATTTTTTTCCAAATAATTATTTTGTTTAGACAGTCTACCATTGTTCATATTTTATCATTTACCAAAGTCTGCACAAATTTCCCCAAAGGGAAATCATTAATAGTAAGAATCACTAACAATAAAAGGAAAAATGTAGTGGAGAAAAGTGGCTCATTTGCAATGTCAAAATGATGGAACTTTGTCAAGCAGCAATGGTCCATACCAGTATTCACCACATAGCATGACTTGCGCTGGACATGTATACAATATTTGAAGTTTCATGCTTCTTCATCCCCATTAATTTTATATTTTCCACTTCATCTTTAAGTACTGCCTCCCAGGGGATTATCCAGAGATGCAAGATAATGTAACAGCAATGAAATTTATTAAAAACTAAACAAAACAAGAAATGTTTTTTTTCCTCTGTGTGTATTACTGTAATAATGGGGTTTTTGTCATGTCAGATATGTAGGAACAGAAAGAAAACTTTGTGGGGTCTATTTTTCACCCTTTTAATATGGTGATCAAGGTCAAGACCCAGCCTTTCACAAATATTTCTTACCTAGCTGTCTCACTGCTCCTCAAATAAATTTAGTTGAGATTCTTCATGAATGAAAGATTGCCTTCATTTTAGATTGTAAACATATTGTTATCTAGTAATAGAGGGAAATAGTACAATTTGAATAATAGATCCTGTTTGCAAATGGAACTGATGTACTCCTATCTTTTTTTTCCTTTCCTTTGGAATGCGTTAGATTTTTCTGATGATTAAACTCTTGTTCATAACACTCTCTCAGAACCACAAATGAATGCCATGGAATTGTCTCAGTGGTAATGTTGTTTGCTGCTAAGCGTAATGACTTGGGTTCAATCTCTGGAAGACTCAAATAAATCTACAAATTTTCCCCTTATTTCCTCATTAGGGCTTTTGCATATGCACACTCCAACAATGGCTCATACCTAAATAAATTTTAAACCAAAGAAGTGTCATTGAGGTCACTTGCCACCAGAAGACACCTCTGGGTTTCATCCCTAAAACTCGCTAGGAGAAGTAGATAATAGACACTTTGAAGTTGTCCACTCACTGATACATACACATGATTGCACAGGTATTCACACACAGACAGAGTTTAGACATTTTTAAATGGGTGAGGTTTAACAAAGTGAATAACCCAGTTACTGGGAATATATGGAATGATTTGCCAGTTTACATTATTATTACAGAATTTCAAAAGGTATTACTGTTCACCATAAAATTGATGATTTCTTTTAAAATCTTATTTTATCCTTTAATTCTCTGATTTGTAAATAGAACATTTAAAAACATATTTCTGCTGGGCTAAGAGGTGCATGCCTATAATCCCTACACTTGGGAGACAGTGACAAGACAATATCTCTGAGTTTGAGGTTTCAGGGAAGCGTGGTTCAAATAGTGAGTTCCACAACAGCCATGGCTTTGTAGAAGTAGCCTGTCTCAAAAAATTCTTAAAATAGCCAGGTGGTGGTGGAACACGCCTTTATTCCCAACATTGGGAGGAACTCTGTGAGTTCAAGACCAGCTTGGACTTCAGAGGGAGTTCCAGGAAAGGTGCAAAGCTATACAGAGGAACCCTGTCTTGAACCCCCCCCAAATTAAATAAATAAAATAAAATTCTTAAAATGTATGGCATATCTCAAATTATAGAACTTATCCTATATAATCTGACTGGACACTGACTGGTTTCAACAAATCGGGTTTGTTATCTTTGCTCACATCAAGGGAATTGTGTTAATAATTAAAATAAAAAACAAAGCAGAGAGTCCATTGAAAGAGGGATAAAAATCAATTGAACTCGTTGATAGCCATCTAGAGGGAACTTTTATCACCTTTAAGTGATAGGAGACAGAACAAGTAATCTGCCCTCTTCATCTACATTTTAATGTCAGATTTGGGAGCTGGAAAGTTTACTGAATATTTGTGCTCCTCTTGGGTACTCAAGTTTGGTTTCTAGCACCCAGATGACCCACAACTACCTGTATTTCTAGGTCCAGGAGATGTGTTGCATTCTTTAGTCCTACTATGGTACCAGATATACAAATGGCAAAAGACCGATATATGTGTCATTCAATACTTTGAAAAAGTTTTTCTTTATGCATATGTTATTTTCAAAAGGAATGAAGTTTAATTTATATGAATAAGTTTTGACAGTGTGTATATCAAGAACATGCCAAGTATCAGAGTATGTCACAAGAGAGTGTCTGATCCCAGGTGCCTGTAGTTACAGACAGTAGTGAGCTGTCCCCTGGGTGCTGGGAATCAAAGTCAGGCCCTGTCAATGAGCAACCAGTGCTCTCAGGTGTTGAACCATCTATTCAGCCCCAGGAAAATGTCATGATAGCAGTGAGGTGTGATGGGTGATCCTGATTTCATCTTCAACTCAGCCCTAATTATCCAAAAGAAATACAAGATTAAAAGGATCCAAAATTAACTTAGACATGGTTCTTCAAGAAGTTTCCAAGCCCAAATCTCTGCAAAATGAGGGAAGAGTGCAAAAAATGATCAGAAGTATTATTGACTATACAAGTCTTTTTTTTTTTAAGATTTATTGATTTTTATTCTGTATGCATTGTTCTGCCTGCATGCCAGAAGAGGTCAGCAAATTTCATTTCAGTTAGTATCCAGCCCCCAATAATACATCTTAAAATTGAAATTCTCTGCAATGATGTCACAGCTGTGAGACAGGCTGTTGAGCCCAGATTGTGACCCCCAGAGAGACCACCAAAGACCAGCATGCTGGAATGCAAAAGCAAGGTTTAATTCTGTATATCCAAAAGCAATACAAGCCTAGGCAGTGACGTTGTCCAGCAGATCCAATGCAGTGGAGGCTGGAGGAAGTGCCCGCCTTTGTGCAAGCTCCATTTTTAAAGGAAAAAAAATCACAAGGTTACATCATTTAGGGGTGCTAGTATGGGTACAATTCTGATTGGCTCGCTTCTAGGGACTTTCTAGAAATCATGGCTTAATCTTTACTTCTAAGGGAGTAGTTGACCGCCACCATCTCTCATTGGCTGCCCTCAGGTGGGGGCATTTTTATGGTCAGTTACCCTGGAAACCAGGGTTGGAACATTCTTCGGTCAAACAGTTACCTAGGGAACTAGGGAGCAGACACTCCATAGTCTGGCAGTCATTACCTCATGACTACCTTGTGACTCTGTACTTTTACACTTCCTGGATTCTGGAATCTGGACTGACTGGTTTTAGTAACTCTTGGCCTATACCTAAAAGGAGAAATCTTAGGCCTTAGGTTTAGGGTGAAAGCATTTTGGTCTTATTTCTAAGATGGCTCATTTTGGTCTCACAAGACAGCAGGCAGGGCTAGTTAAAATGATCTTCTTCCTATCCTGCATTCTTGTAATATATTCTATAAAATAAACTTCTTACATACATGCAGAGATTTATTCTAACAGTCCTGGTCATGCATAGAAGCTTGATCTATACAGCTGTGGTTTTGTTTTTTTTTTTTTTTTTTCACCTGTCTATGGAGGAAGATGTGCTGGCTAAAAATGCTATTTATAAATGCATTCTTCCTAACTCCATTATTCTCTCAGTATTCACTTTCCATGAGGTCTACATTTTTTTTTTCGGGACAGGGTTTCTCAGTGTAGCTTTGCACCTTTCCTGGAACTCGCTTTGGAGACCAGGCTGGCCTCAAACTCACAGAGATCCTCTTCCCTCTGCCTCCCAAGTTCTGGGATTAAAGGAGTGTGCCCCCACTGCCCAGTGAGGACTACATTTTTTAATTAATTTGACCATAGTATGTTCTGAGTTCAGGAATAAATCTCCTGAAGCAATGGAGACATCATCCAGCTTTCTGATGGGGGAAAGACCTATTAACCTGTTTGTGATCTAGTTCCTGTTTTTTTTTTGCTGGTTTCCTGAGGTCCCTGTGACAACTAGGTAAAAAATATCTTCAGTTCACCTGATGTCAATGTTAAGTCACAAAACAAACACTCTCCTTGTGTGTCTTTATATCTCTCTGTAGTTATTAATATTCTGGCCACCTTTCTATCTGTGTGACAGTGAATCACTCCACCCCACAAAGTATAGTGGAGTGTACAAGCTAGCTAGCAACATTGTGTCTAGGAGGAAGAAGTGGAAGTGCCCACCCAGAGCAGGAAGAGAGTAAGGTCTGCATTTGCAGTCAGGGTCAAGTGCTATTGAAATGCATATTTCTGCTGATCTAGAAAAAGTCTTTGCCTGGGGTGGGGGGAAGGGACAGGAACCTTTGTGCTGTGTTTTAACTCTGGGATTTGCTCTTGTCACTGAGGTCTTACTAGCCTGTCAGGTCCTCCATGTGACCTGCCAGTCAGAAATGGTGCAGGGTCCTTCCTGCTGCTACTGGCTTTAGACATGGCTTTCAACAAGTGCTGGTACTATTGGTTTTGCGTGGTGTGCTGGGAGTGCTACTGCAAGGAGCAGAGCCGAGAACATGGCTAAGCTGGGAAACAATGACATGGTGAGTGAGGGTTACTGTTTCCAGATGAGGTGGAGAAGATGGTGAGGTATAGGATCCAGTGTGGCAGGTCCTCCCCAGGTCTGGGTGGGAACCTTCCTGCAGATTCTTTGTGCTATTAGGTCCTATGTGGTATTTGAAATTCCCCAAGGGCTGGCCTCTGAATAACTGTTCTATGGGATGATCTGCTCACAGTATTGGAAGCAGGGAGCTGTGCTTAAAACCATCTTTGAAGCTAGGCAGAGGTGATGCATGAACTGGGTGGTAGTGACACAAGCACTTGGGAGGCAGAATCATGTGGATCTCTGTGAGTTAAAGGCCAGGCTGTTCTAAAGAGCAAGATCCAAAACAGTTACCAAAACTGCACAGAGAACCCTATCTCAAAAAAATAAAATAAATAAATAAATAAATAAAAACAAAAACAAAAACACAATATATTTGAACTTCAACAAGCTTTTGGTGCACCCTAGGAAAGCAGGTTGCCAATTTTGGAGAATACCTTCTAGTACTGTGTAGAGGTTCACGATTTTGCATTTAATATTTACATGTAAGGTCCATTTAAAGTTAATTTTGTGAGTGGTTGTAAAAGGCATCTCATACATTGGGTATCACTCCGCTACTAAAGTGTAAAGCAAATGAGTAGAATTGGGGATTTAAAGAATTTACTAATGCTCAGGAGATAGTAAGTCTCACAAAATAAAATTTAGCAGAGGGAGGACTGCCTCTAAAACACCCCAAAGATAAATATATTCTAGCCAGGCCTGTTTGAGATTAGGACAGTAGGATACGCTTTTGTAAAATCCAGAAACTGTTTTGGAGAGCTGGTAATGGTCTTGGAACAGGGGCCTTTGTGGTGGCCTGCTTCAGATCTGACATGGAGCTATGGTTATCTATCAGGCCCAAGACCACTGGAGGGCTTATTCAGTAATGTTCTTTGGATGCCCTGTGTTCTCTTTTGCAGTGTTGTTTGATTAGCCTCATCCTGAGATTGTGACATTGTTTGAAAGCTTGTGCTGAGTTTATACATGTTTTCATTTCATTCTATTTCTTCCCTAGAAGTAGTACCCAAGATGCTCTTCCTCTGAAGAAGCTCCATGGCATGAAATATAGCTTGGGCAAAACCGCCCTAACCCAGTTTTGATCTACTTTTCCTATCATTGTCATCCTCTACCAGCTTAATCTCAGGACCCTGTCACAAAAGAATGACATGCTGTTTCAGGTCACTGGTATATTTAAAAAACAATTCGGGGAATATTTTTGCTATGTAACTAACCCATCAGCCTAAATATCTAGACCTACAAGTTGTCTGTCTCTATTTAAATTCTTCAAAGTGCAACCTGGAGCACACAGCTAAAAGACACAAGGATGACAGCTCATGTTGAATGTAAAATGTGCCTAGGCTGTATTCTCTTTGAGCATTTGCCAGGATGGATGCATACCACTACTAAAAGTGTTTTTCCTTATTAATATCCTAAGTGTGTGAAGTGATTTCTCCATGGAAGGAAATAGTAATTCTAGGACAGCTGTATTTCCATCCTGTTAGAAAACTGTTTCTGAGACAAGCTCTCTTATGCTGACTCTGGTGGCCTTGCTTCTGTTCAGTTGCTCTCTTGGCTAATGATCTCGCTGTCCTCTCTACTACACTTTCAAATACTTAAATTACATGACTGTACCACCTCAGAGTTTCAAAAGTATCCATTTGAGTCATGTAGTTGACTATCCAATGCAGTCCCAGGAAAAGGTTTCATGAATGGAGCATTGCTTTTGACTTCAGACCAAATAGAAGGAATTGTGAACTCTGCAGGGGGAAAAAGGGCAGGCAATCAGCTACTGGGGCCACTATTACAATAAAGGACCTGACTGTGATAAAAGGAGTTATTTTGTAATTTCCCAGCATGTTTTAATTCATGCCACATTAATGGTCACAGACTACATTTTGTGTGTGTGTGTGTGTCAAGTTGGGAAGATTATCTTGAGCCATTGAATATTGAATTTGCAGTTAGGCAACTGTCCTATGCAGATATGTTCATTCCTGCTTGACAGAATGATGTCAGTTCAGACCTTGGAGAAATAGGCCGTTGACTGTAACTCTATGTGTCAAGATATAGATCTCAGCTGCCAACATATACATAGGGACAAAATCCATCTATCACATATTAATAACATTCCCTCTACTAGGGAAGGGCCTTTTTCAAAATCAATATAGCTAAGCTTTTTTAATCTTAAAAATACATTATTATTATTTTTAAAATTACTTATTGGTATCATTTTTAACACTTTCTTTAAATGCATCACTGCTCTTATCTCTATTGTTTCTGTTCTCCAATGTCTCTAGGTAAGCAATAATTGTAATCCTTTTCTCTCAAGTGATGTTGATCACAGATTTCTGAGTAGAACAATGTCTCCATTAGTTTAAGCTTGCCTCATTCTATGTAAGTGAGTATTGATTTGAACACCTAATCCTGCCTCTGCTGTCCAGTGCTGGGACAAAAGTCCTGCAACTCCTTCCATTCTGGGCATTGACCATTTAGAGAGATGGAAAAATATACCAGTTAGTGAGTGACTTCCATCTCTCTGGCTTTTAGTGGAGACTGATAAAAGAAGAGGGACAGGGCAAGAATTGAGTTCATTGACCAACTTTGAAGCTGGTAGAGTCACAGTGCAGAAAGGGAGAAGCAGGATGGGGGTTGAGAGATTTTCTCCTTCAACAGTACTTGAGAATAGCAATGTGGGATTAGGTAATCAATTTCAGATGTTCCATAAATGTCTTCATTGGCTATTTTTTTGGGGTCCACAGACAAGGACAATCTAGAATCTGGATGAAGGATTGATCTTATCTTGAAAAAATTGCTATAGTTACAGTAACTCAATCAAAATAGTTGTGGGTAAAATGCTGTGGCCATGCCTAACAGGACTGTTATTTTTCAGGTTTCAGATGTACACCCAGAGATAAAAGATTTGAGAAATCTTCCAGGTGCTCTAATACAAATCCCTAGACTGTGGAGCACATGGCCATAAAATCTGTTTCAACTTTTCAAAATAATTTTTGGAAATCATACCTGCCTCGTATCCACATTCTCTTTCCAAACTTCTAGCCATACCATGACCACTCATTGTTTTCTAATTCATGACCTGTTTTTTTCTGTTTCTTTTTTTAAAGGCCTGCTTTTCTTTAACAACTGTTTTACAGTAACAATAGTTACTGTGTGAGTGTGACTTTTGCATGTCTACACAATTTCCAGCTATGAGACAATGGGTTAGCTGCACTGCACATTGAACATATAATCGATTGTGCACTCAAAGGAACCTGTGCTTCAGATGAGGAAGAGGATATGCCCTAGGAGAGTAAAGAATGTCTACAAAAATAGAAACTCTATAGACTAGGTCCCTGTCAGCTGGGGTGGAAGGGCAGAGCTGAAATGACTGTGCTCTCTGAGTCACTTGATCTCTGATCACTTAGAAGGTGAGCTGCTAATATTCTGAGGCCCAGCTGTATGGCCCTAGCTGATGAGGAACTCTATTAATGCTTTGCAATCAGTAGTAAGAGGGGCAGGTATTTCGCAGAATTTTTCCCTGCATTACCCTCTGCTTCTCCTATAATGAGTTGTAAGGAAGACCACAATCTATGCCATGGTGAGTATAGGGTATTCAGAGAAGGTGTGTTAAGCTGTTAATTCTGTTGGAATTTGGTTGATGATCCAGACTGTGGTTCTTTTGGTCCATGTGGTTACCTGGGCAGTCATCCTTGTACTTTGAGCCTCAATGTGAATGAATTTCATGGGTAGGGAGGACTGCAGTCCTGGCATACGAGGGTATGATGCTTGTAATATCACTGTCTAGTGTGCACACATGGGCACTGCTTTTGGTGTGCAGTGGGAAGACAGATTGGAAAGCTGAACATCTGGTTTCTAGAAGTTCTGATTATTGCATTCCACTTTCAGATTTGTATTATAATTATTTCCAATAGTTTAGAAATGATTGAAAGATGGTGATGTGGGTTGTCTATCAGCAATAAGTGATTAGAATGTTCTAACTTTCTGCTATCATCAGCTGCAATGGTGTGATTTAGTAAAGTTTATTTCTAAGGGATAAAAGGCATTTCTGGGCTTCAGATGTTACTCCAGTGTGCATAGTGTTGGCCAAGTAGATAGAGTAGAATCCACATCTAGTGTCATAATTCATGTGACAGAAAGCAGATTTGAAATTATTCTTGTCTTTTGTTTTGGAGTTGAGCAACAGTGGGGCTGGGTTTCCCTGAAACCACAAGGAGGCAGCAAGAGATTACTTCCTTTTGTAGCGAGAGATCTAGAGCATGGGGCTTCTGTCCTTGTAAGAAATATTAGTAACTTGAGTGTCAGGAAAAATTGTCCAAGGTTAATTTTAAAGTCTGTGCTTATTTAATTTCTATACTTGTAGAATCATAGGTAGCTGGGTGTAGATTTCACCGTCTTATTAATATAGAAACACTGAGCCAAATACGGAGTTGAGAGTTCAAGAGGTCAGAGCAATAGCTAAGAACTAAAAACGTTACCCTTCATTGCCACTGCTGTCCTTCTCCTCCGCAGAGATCTACTTCCTGTGTGTATGTCTTTTTTATATACTTTCTGTTGTGCCTTTTCATTGGTTGTAAACCCAACCACATGTCCTCCACATCACTGCATGTCTGTATAGACCTCCAGGTCTTCTGTGGTTGGTATAGAGATTAAAGGTGTGTGTCTCAGTGTAGATTGCCTTTATTATGTATAGGTATGTTCCCTGTATTCATGATCGCTCCAAGACCTTTATCAAGAAGGGGTGTTGGATTTTGTCAAATGCCTTTTCTGCATCTAGTGAGACGATCATGTGGTTTTGTTCTTTGAGTTTGTTTATATGGTGTATTACATTGACGGACTTTCATATGTTGAACCACCCTTGCCTCCCTGGGATGAAGCCTACTTGAACATGGAGGATAATTGTTTTGATGTGTTCTTGGAGTCTGTTTGCCAGAATTTTATTGAGTATTTTTGCATCAATGTTCATGAGGGAGATCGGTCTGTAGTTCTCTTTCTTTGTTACATCGCATCTTTGTTTGGTTTAGGAATCCGGGTAATTGTAGCCTCATAGGAGTTTGGTAATATACTTTCTGCTTCTACTGTGTGGAACAATTTAAAGAGAATTGGTATTAAGTCTTCTTCGAAGATCTGGTAGAATTCTGCAGTGAAACTATCTGATCTTGGGCTTTTGTTGGCTGGGAGACTTTGAATGACTGATTCTATTCCCTTAGGGGCTATTGGACTATTTAAATGGTTTATCTCGTCTTGGTTTAACTTAGGTATGTGGTACCTATCCAGGAAATTATCCATTTCTTTTAGATTTTCCAGTTTTGTGGAGTAGGGGTTTTTGAAGTATGACCTGATGATTCTCTGGATTTCCTCATTGTCTGTTGTTATATCCCCCTTTTTATTTCTGATTTTGTTAATTTGGATGCTCTCTCTCTGTCTTTTGGTTAGTTTGGAGAAGGGATTGTCTATCTTGTTGATCTTCTCAAAGAACCAACTCTTTGTTTCATTAATCCTTTGTATTGTTCTCTTTATTTCTATTTTATTGATTTCAGCTCTCACTTTGATAATTTTCTTGCATCTGTTCCTCTTGGGAGACTTTGCTTCTTCCTGTTCAAGGGCTTTCAGGTGTGTTGTCAGGTCACTAGCATGAGATTAAATGGAGAGAAACTCAAAGCGATACCACTAAAATCAAGAACAAGGCAACGCTGTCCCCTCTCCCCATAATTATTCAATATAGTATTTGAAGTTCTAGCCAGAGCTATAAGACAACATAAGGAGATTAAGGGGATACAAATTGGAAAGGAAGCAGTCAAGCTTTCCCTATATGCAGATGACATGTTAGTATAAATGAGTGACCCCAAAAATTCAACTAAGGAACTGATACAGCTAATAAAAACCTTCAGCAACATAGCAGGATACAAGATCAACTCAAAAAATCAGTAGCCTTTCTATATTCAATAGACAAACAGGCTGAGAATGAGATCAGAGATACATCACCATTTACAATAGCCACAAATGATATAAAATACCTTGGGGTTACTCTAACTAAGCATGTGAAAGACCTATATGACAAGTCCATGAAAAAAGAAATTGAAGATGTCAGAAAATGGAAAGATCTTCCATGCTCATGGATAGGCAGGATTAACATAGTAAAAATGGCAATCTTACCAAAAGCAATCTACAGATGCAACGCAATCCCCATCAAATTACGAACACAGTTCTTCACAGATCTGGAAAGAATAATACTCAACTTCTTATGGAAAAATGAAAAACCCAGGATAGCCAAAAGAATCCTATACAATAAAACAACCTGTGGAGGCATCATGATCCCTGACCTCAAGCTGTACTATAGAGCTACCATAAAAAAACAGCTTGGTATTGGGATAAAAACTGACATGTGGACCAATGGAATTGAATTGAAGACACTGACATTAACCCGCACACCTATGAACATATAATTTTTGACAAAGAAGCCAAAAATGTACAATGGAAAAAAGAAAGCATCTTCAACAAATGCTGATGGCATAACTGGATGTCAATGTGTAGAGGGCTGCAAATAGATCCATATCTGTCACCGTGCAAAAAAGTTAAGTCCAAGTGGATCAAAGACCTCAACATAAATCCAGTTACTCTGAACCTGATAGAAGAGAAAGTAGGAAGTACTCTTGAATGCATTGGCCCCAGAGATCACTTTCTAAATATAACACCAGTAGCACAGACACTGAGAGAAACAATCAATCAATGGGACCTGTTGAAACTGAGAAGCTTTTGTAGAGCAAAGGACAAGGTTAACAAGACAAAGCGACAGCCTACAGAATGGGAAAAGGTCTTCACCAAGCCCACATCTGACAGAGGGCTGATATCCAGAATATATAAAGAACTCAAAAAATTAGATATCAAAATTCCCAACAGAACAATTAAGAAATGGATTATAGAACTAAACAGAGAATTCGTAACAAACAAAGCTCAAATGGATGAAAACCATTTAAGGAATTGCTCAACATCCCTAATTATCCAGGAAATGCAAATCAAAACGACTCTGAGACACCACCTTACACCTGTCAGAGTGGCTAAGATCAAAAACACAGAAGACAGCTTATGCTGGAAAGGATGTGGAGCAAGGGGAACTCTCTTCCACTGCTGATGGGAATGCCAGCTTGTACAGCCAATTTGGAAATCAATATTGCGCTTCCTTAGAAAATTGGGAATCCATCTCCCCCAAGACCCAGCTGTAGCACTCCCCAAGGAATGCTCACTCATACCACAAGGGCATTTGCTCATCTATGTTCATATCAGCATTGTTTGTAATAGCAAGAACCTGGAAACAACGTAGGTGGCCTTCAACTGAAGAATGGATAAAGAAAATATGGTACATATACACAATGGAGTACTACTCAGCAGAGAAAAACAATGACATCATGAGGTTTGCAGGCAAATGGATGGATCTAGAAAAAATCATCCTGAGTGAGGTAACCCAGACTCAGAAGGACAAACATGGTATGTACTCACTCATAGGAGGATACCAGATGTAAAACAAAGATGACTAGACTGCTACACAGCTCCAGGGAGGCTTCCAAGAAAACGGGACCCTAGGAAAGACATAGGGATCACCCAGTGACAGAGAAATGGATGAGATCTACATGAACATCCTGGACGACAGTGGGAGTAATGAAGGGCAAGATTTGAGTGAAAAAAGCTTAGGGGAGCAGGTGATCCCAGCTGGATCAAGAACAGAAAGGGAGAACAAGGAATAACAGACCATGATAAATGAAGACCACATGAGAACAGGAATAGGCAGAGTGCTGGAGAGGTTCCCTGAAATCCACAATGATACATCCTCTGTAGACTGCTGGCAATGGTCGAGAGAAAGCCTGATCTGACCTAATCTGGTGATGAGACGGCCAAATACCCTAACAGTCGAGCTGGAAATTTCATCCAATAACTGATGGAAGTGGATGAAGAGATCCTCAGCCAGGCCTCAGGTGGAGCTCCAGGTGTCCAATTGTCGAGAAAGAGGAGGGACTGCAAGAGCGTGAATTGTTGAGACCAAGATTGCAAAAAGCACAGGGATAAATAGCCAATCAAATGGAAGCACATGAATTATGAACTAAAGGCTGTGGAGCCCCAGCTTGAGCAGGGCCTCTGGATAAGTGAGACAAATGAATAGCTTGAACTGTTTGGGAGGCATCCAGGCTGTGGGACTGGAACCTGTCCTTAGTGCATGAGCTGGCTGTTTGGAACCTTGGGCTTACACAGGGACACTTTGTGGAAGGAGGGGACTGGCCCTGTCTGTATTGGATCCACCAGGTTTAAATGAATCCCCAGGGGAGTCTTGGCCCTGGAGGAGATGGAAATGGAGGGGAGGGGATTAGGGAATGTGGGGGTGGGGGCGGGAGGGGGGAGGACAGGGGAACCCATGGCTGATGTGTAAAATTAAAACACAAATATGATAAAAAAAAAGTTATAAAAAAAAAAAAAGCGTGTGTCTCCTTGTTGGCTGTATCCCTGATCCCATAGAGATCTGCCTGTCATGTGATCTAGATTAGAAGTGTATGCCACCACTTCCTGGCTCCTGCTATGGCTTGCTATTAGCTCTGACCCTCAGGCTACTTTATTTATTATCATACAAATAAAGTCACATTTCAGTACAAATAAAATATCACCATTGCTGGGTAACATTGGTCGATTCACACTTTTCTTAGATCAGTTTCCTTTTGTCTTTTGATTAATAGTTGGCTATTTTCCTTCCTTTCTTCTTGGCTTTTTCTCTCTATCCTCTTCATTATTTTAGAAATATTGTAACACATTCTTGATTGTTGTAGCTTTGTGGTAAGTATGGAAGTCATATTATATCAATATGTGTACTTTTTTTTTCATAATTCCATTGAGCATTCAGAGTGTTTCCATTTGGAGTATAGCTTTGCAATCAGCTTTCCTGCTATAAATTGTTGGGCATTGTTATTGGATAGTGTTCATTTTATTCTGCAGATTTACCATAAACAACATCTTAATTTTGAAGCATTTTTCCCCAAGGATCATTAAAGTTGCTACTTTATTTATTTAGTGTTTGCTGTTCTTGTTCTTGTTAATCTGTGAAAGACTTTTGGTTTAATGGATAAAAAGTCTTGTGTCTTGGAAGGTAGCTCAGCACATATTCTTCTTGTGATGACCTGAGTTCAGATACCTACATTCAAGTTGGGAGGCTCATAACTCTCCTATTCCAGATCCAAGGGATCTGATGCCTCCTTATTTTGTATATTATCCGTATGCATATGGAAAACATTTTCTCTCTCATGAACAAATGTATACATAAAATAGTGACAAAAAACTTGTTTTTAAAAGTGCTTGTGAATTATAAAGCAAGTAATGTAAAACAAGTTGTTGTAGGTATACACTGAATCTGTAGAAATTTGTTATCTTGCATTTGGTTTGGAAAAAATTTCATTTTCTCACTCTTATGTAGGCTTACCACCAGTCATCAGTCATATAAAACAAAATGTTTTCCAAGTAATCCTAACAATTATACTTTTCTTTGTTATAAGAGAATGATAGCCTCTTAATAATCAGAACTATTTTACACAAAGTTAAAACATCAGAAAACTTCAAGCAAATCTCTCCAACTTTCATGGAACAGCTTTTATAGCCCTATCCATTTGCTATTATTGGCAAAGGACAGAATTGAAGTACAGAGGATTAGTGCTGGTCAGTGACTTTGTGGTTTAATTTTGATTAGAATCTTGTCGTTCTTGTTTAAGGAACCATAATATATATTTGTAGGTCTGTCTTTCTGTCCTATTTTGTCAATGGACCATCTATGTTAATGATTTTATTAATTATAATTATATTATTCATTTTCTGAAAAATGATGGAGCTTCACCAATTGTATATTTAGAACATTTCATATGTTATGAGTTCCTGAGTTTTGTTGCTTTGAGAGGTGTCTGTGGAAACAGTTCTAGTTTTTTTTTTTCTTCTTCTTGATCTGAGATGCTTGCCTCTTCCCATTTTCAGGCATATCTGTGTTTTCCAGTTGTTGCTATCTTCATGTTTATGTTGCTGCTGCTTAAGTGATTGGTATGATTAATACATTGGCTTTGGATCTTTAAAACCTCTTGTATATTTTTGTCTCTTTTTCCTAATTATCTTCAGCTGTCAGTATGGCATAGTATAGAGCCACCTGAAGGAACATAGAGGGTTGTACCTAGATCAGACTATCTAATTGCTGTTTCTGAGATAGACTGAGGTATTTATGAATGATGTTTGAAGTCTCTTCCAATGAGTTGTCAACATATGTAAGTAAGCATGTGGGCCTGGGCTGGATAAAAGAGTGAGATCAGCAAGAGACATTAACAAAGCAAGAGAGAAAGCCAGAAACCAATGATTCTCTGTGTTTTGCCTTTAGATATTAGCTTGAGATTCTATCCCACAAGGAGTGAATATGACCTATGGGTATCAACTAGATACTCCTGTTTATTACCTGAGTTGGGTCTGGTTAGAGAATTTAATCACCATAGCAGAGAAGAAACTTGGACCAAAAATGGTACCTCAAATGTGATTTTCTCACTTCAAAGGACATGAAATTCTTAGGCTTACCCTCAGTATCCTAAATGGAATTGTTTTCTCATTATTTTTATGTAGTTCAGGGAGGCCAGCGATTCATGGCATGTTTACCCCATTTCCAAGTGCTGCGGTTATATGCCATTTACTTCTACAAATCATATAACGTTAGTGTTAGATCAGAAGAGCTATGTTTACTGCTTCTTGTAGAGTTAGAAGTGGAAGGGAGATGAGTGGTAGTGGTGCATGACTTTAATCGCTGCACTTGGGAGGCAGAGGCAGGCAGACCTCTGTGAGTTCAAGGTTAGCCTGGGCTCCAAAGTGAGTTCCAGGAAAGGCACAAAGCTACACAGAGAAACCCTGTCTCACCCCCTCCATAAAAAAAGAAAGAAAGAAAGAAAGAAAAGAAAAGAAAGTGATTCAGCCAATGTGAGCTATATATATAGCAGAATCTGCAGAGACTGAGGGCATTTATTCACTTCCATTATGGCATTCACAGAATTGAGGGTAGATGATATGTGGGATTTAAATACTCAACAAGTATGGAATCGTGGTAATTATGTTTGGCTGCTTGTCAGGAATGCAAGAAGAACTTATTTCAGCTTTCTCAACACCATCTGAGTTACTCTGAATCATAGCAGTTAGGAGATGAATCCTAGAAAATGTAATTTTAAATAAAAATGTAATGTAGATATTTGTAATTTGCAGCTCTAGAGAGTATGACAGACAGAGGAACTGTCAACATGGCACCATGTAAAATCTCCACACTTGAGTGATCATATGCTAGTACATGTATTATGGGTATTTTAAAGTATAAGGACTTCACTGTCACCTGGATATACTAATGAATGGTATTCAAATTTGTATGCATCTTTAGTTGCCAACTTTGTCCTGTGGCAAATGCATCTAGCTAATGTTTAATGCTAGATAAGTTTCAAACTGGTGTTAGCAACTGCATGTACCAGTGGATATATGGAATTTGTAAATGTAGCCACTATTGCTCAAACAAAATTATTTTAATGAATAAAATCTCCCCACTCATGAAGTTGACCTAAGATGATTCAGTAGTAAACCTGAGTTAGTTCTTGTATGTTCAAAAAGCAATCACACAACACAGTATTTTTGCATTGACTTTAGGTGACATCGATTCATTTTGTTACTTTTTGCTTTATGTATTTTTTCTTTATTTAATATTTTTTATAAATTTTACATACTATCCTCAGGTGGCCCTCTCATCCCTCCTCCAAGTACCCCTGGCCTTTTCCCCCAACTGACCATTCGTTCCCTCCTCCAAAAAAGTATGGCCTCTCATGAGGAGTAACTAAAGATTGGTAAATTCAAATGAGGCAGTTCCAAAACTCTCCCCTATTTACCAAGGCTTTGCAAGGTGTCCCTCTATAGGTAATATGGTTCATAAATTCTGAACAGAATTCTCAGTAGAGGACTCTCAAGTGGCTGAGAAACACTTGAAGAAATATTCAGCAACCTTAACCATCAAATAAATGCTTATCAAAATTGCTTTGAGATTGCACCTTACACCTGTCAGAATGGTTAGGACAATGAACATAACTGACAGTTGGCAAGCACCTGAAACAAGAGGATTCATTGCTATTCCATGTGCAAACCTTTACAGCCACTTTTTAAATCAAAATGCAATCCTAAGAAAATTGGGAATCAATCTACCTCCACACCCAGCTATACCACTCTTGAGCATATACTTAAAAGGTGTTCCTCCCTTCTACCACAAAGACACTTGGCCAACAATGTTCATAGTGCCTTAATTTGTTATAGCCAGAAATTGTTAAGTCTGTGAGAGACTATGTTGATTGATGACTGATATGGGAGGACACCACCATGTAGGATGGCAATATCCCTAAGTAAAGTATCCTAGGCTAGAAAAGGGAGCTATTTTAGCATGAGACTGTGACTAGACAAGAGAGAAAGCCAGAAAACAATCTTGGCCCATGGATTTTGCCTTCACTTGTTAGCTTGAGTTTTTATTTTAAGCTACCAACATGATGGAGTGTGATCTGACACAATCACTGAAACAAACACATTCATTTCCTGAGACGTTTTTGGATAGAGGATTTAATCACAGCAGGATAAAAGAAGTTAGAACAAAAAAGGGAACAACAAAAGTGATTTTGTTACTAGGCACATCAGGGAATATTGCCTTTTGGAAGACTGTGGATGATATCAAGAATTTAGGTTTTAAAACAACCATAAAACGTTGTACACAGTACTCAATTAGCTGTTATTTTAGGACCAGGAAGGTGGGAATGTTAAGATTAATGGCAGAAAGTGGAGATTGAGATCATCGGATTTTACTTGTAAGAAGATAGATGGCATAAAAAATTAAGATAATGGTCTTTTATATGATATTTTGGCTCCCAAATTTTTCTTATTCTACCTATGCCCTGTGTATTTAGCAAAGAAGAATTAAAGAATAATGGGCTAATTCCTTACACGGAATACTGAATCTGTTGGATGGTTCTTACTGATGATGCATTCAAGTCCAGAGTAAAAAGAGAACAAGTGGGTCAGAAATAAATGTAGATGAAAAGGTAGTTTCAGATGGTAGTCAAGTGCTGAAACCGGCACGGAATTTCAAAGAGTTTATCACCATTATAGAGAAGATTTTTGCTATAGAATTGAAGCCTAGCAAAGTGCGCTAAGGTTAAGACTCCATGCTGTTAAACCTTCAATTTGTGGAAGGAGTAAGCAAAGAGATTCCTAGTCCCAGGAAGCATCTCCATACAAAACCAATGCACCTGTAGTCCAAGCATGTTAGTGGCTATACCAATGAAGAAATCAAACTTTGCAGGATAACCCATAGTGTGCTGATCCTGGAAATAAGAAAGAGTCAAAATTTAAGACAAGGAATTCTTAGTCTGTGGTTATATAGTTCAGCATTGTTGCAAGCATCTATGTTTGGCAGAGGCACAGAAATCCAGTAAGGAGACTGTGAGAGTTCATTGCATAAAGCTGTGAGGATTGAAACCTGCTGTTGTTGATTGTTTCTATTATTCTCTCTCTCTCTCTCTCTCAATTCTTTACTCTTTATGCAGCCTGCCACTGAGTTCTCAAAAATCCCACACATGAAAGATTATTCTTTCTTATAAATGATCAACCTTAGCTTGACTTGTTTCTAGACAATTTTTTTTTAAACTTAAATTATCCCATCTACCTTTTGCCTTTGGGTTTCTGTCTTTCTCCATTTTGTATACTTTTGTTTATTTCTTATTTTGTGGCATGCTGTGTAGCTAGGTGGCTTCCACCTGGTGTCCTACTTTTCTTTCTTCTACTTTTTTTCCTCACAGATTTCTTCTCTTATTTATTCTTTCAGCCTGCTGGCCCTGCCTATCCTTTCCTGCAAATCTATTGGTCATTAATCACTTTATTAGACTAATGAAGTATTTTAGACAGGCTATAGAAGTATCACAGCTTCAGAGAGGTGAATGAATGCAACATAAAAGAATACAACAAATCTTTGCATCATTAAAACAAATGTTCCACACATCTTAAAATAATATTCCACAACAGACTCGGTTCCCTTTTGTGGCCACAAGATGTTGAAATACCTAAGCTGTGAGACATCTTCCATGGAGACCTCACTGCATATAGAGAGTTGAATTAAACAAAGAGATGTATGAAAAGTTTCAGGGACAGGGCCATCTAAGTCCTTTGAAAGTGAAGCACCATATACCTGAGACAGAGCTACATGATCTGATATTTATCCTACTGTGCTTCACTCTTGCCTTGCTCCAGTCTTCCTTAACTGTGTCTCCATTTCTATGTTTTGGAATGTGAATGATATTCTGTGCCATTGTGTGCTGGGAAATGGAAATTGTGTTTTGGTTTTACACGATGTGACTGTCAAGAGGGTGTATTAAGGGTCAGAAGAGACTTTGGACATTTAAACAGTGTAGGTGCTATTGGAGACTATGAGTATTATTGAAGTGACTAAATGCATTTTCTAAATGCATGGCCATGAGCCTATAATGACATAGGTCAGAATATAGTTAATTGAATGAAAAAATCTCCCAGATACTATTATGTATTTGAATCTGTGTTTCTCCTTGGTTTCTTTTTTTCTATTGCTTGTGAAACCTTTATTATGGGGAGGTTTCCTGGATGAGATTCCTCACTGGGGGTGTGATATTTGTCTCTATATTCTCAACAAATTTCCTATTGTTTGCATCTACTGTGTTGTGTTTGAAACAAATCAGCCAGCTTGCTTGTACTGTCATGCTTTCACTACCGTTGTAGACTCTATCTCTAAATCACATGAGATAATTTAGAGGTAACTGCTATTCAGTGCTAATGCAGCTCAGTAGCATGCTCTTTTATTTTTTTGTTTTTGAAGACAAGGTTTGTCTGTGTAGCCTTGGCTGTCCTGAGAGGAGCTCTGTACATCAAGCTGACCACTAACTCAGAGATCCCCCTGACTCTGGTTTCCAAGTCCTGGGATTAAAGGTGGGACAACATTTCTGGCAATTTTATTTTTATATTATTGGATGATGGGCCTGGGATATACATTTTTCTACATGTCAAGCATAGGCTGTTGTACTGAGCTTCAAACATATTTTGAACTTTAAAATTTGGCAGAGGGTATCACTCTGTCCAGATGGCATGTATTCATGATATTAATACTGTCTGAGCTATCCGAGTCATTGTATTGCAGGTAAATTACCTGCTACCTGCCTGTTTTGGTTTTTGCTTTTTTAAAAAATTTTTAAATGAATATGAATAATTTCCTATATGCATGGATATGCACCATATGTGTACCTAGTCGTCTCAGTGATTAAAAGATGGTCTCAGAAATCCTGAACTTGAAATAATGGATAGATGTGATCCCTCATGTAAGTGGTGGCAATTGAGCCCACCTGTGTGCAAGACCAGCAAAAGCTTTTTACTATGGTGTCATTTTTTCTGCCCTGTGTTGATTATTTATTATCAAGATTCACATTGCTAATGTTTTCGTTGGTCCATTTTTTACTGTTACAACATGCTGTGCCTTTTAGTAAACTCTCATTAATATTACAGTTTAAATTGTGGCACTTCAGGTTACCTGAAGATGAATACAGAACTGGAGTGACTGCATAACACTTTGTAGGAATTTTGTTAAAAACCTCTGAGTTCTTCTATCTTTTTTGTTTGTTAGATTTTAGCATGGGAGAGAGAGTCTTAAAATGTTCTCCTGGACCTGATTGCATGACCCGTCCTGCAGGCCAGGTTATTAGGTCGGACCCGAGGAGGCACCACCTGAAAGACCAATGGGGGTGAGAGAGGAAGGAGACCAGGTGCATAAAGAAAGACAGAGACAATCTGAGTCGTGTCAAGGTCTCATTTATTGCAAAGGGAAGCAAGCTTATATACTGGTGGATATGAGGGGAAGGGAGGGAGATGAAAAATTGTTAGAAAAGGGTTCAGGACGAGGTCTCTTTGGTCCAGTGCTCAAGCAACCGATCAATCAATTAGAAAAGGGTTACGCAGAGGTCTCTTTGAACAACTGATCAATCAAACATACTCCAGGAAGTTTAATCTAGAAGTACACTTTGTGGTTTTTCTGGGAATGATTGTTTTTGCAATTCGATGGGTGCAGTTATGCCAGATCATCCAAGCAAGAAAAGTCAAGGCACAGCTATCCAATTTTTGGTTCCCAACAATTCCCCCTTTTTTCTTTAAAATGGCCAAAGCATGCTTTGGTCATGACTCGAGAGGGCCCCTGTCTTAGGCTATATGGGGTGTGTCCTGTGTCTGGCAACGTGCCATGTTGAGCTGGTCTCGGCGACCTCTGTACATTGTGTCTCCAGCACAGGCCCCATACTAATCCCGTCATTGAGTACCCTCTAGCTTTTAGTTGTAAGGGGTTTTTAGGTCTGTAGGGTGCTGAACTTTAGCCTTTCACCTGTTCTGATAGTTTGATCTGGAGTCTCTAAACGATGACAACTGTACTGAGATGGTTTTTGATAGAGCCGAATCAATCTGATTTTTTATGAATTGAGTTAATCGTTGAAAAGCCCAAGGACCAAAGGTGAGGAGGAGAAGGAAAATAATCAGGGGGGCCAGTAGGGTGGGGATCAGGGTAGAAAGCCAAGGGGATCCCTTCAACCATCCCTCAAACCAGTTGTTTTGATTTTCAGAATCACACTTTCTTTGGGCCAGCCTTTCTCTTAATTTATCCATAGATTCTCTAACTATTCCAGTGTGATCAGCATAAAAGCAGCATTCTTCCTTTAAGGCTGCGCCCAAGCCTCCCTCCTTCAAGAAAAGCAAATCTAGACCTCTTTTATTCTGCAGCACAACTTCTGAGAGCGAGGTCAAGGACTTCTCAAGAGCAGAAATAGATTTCTCTATGGCTTCTAAATTGGTAGTCATAGCCATTTGTAGCTGCATAAGGTGTTTTTTCTGTACAAGGGCAGTAGTCCCTGTATCAATTCCTGCAGCAATGCCTCCAACAACAAGAGGGCTATAGTCATAGACACAGGTTCTCATGTGTATCTGCCCCTTTGTTCAAATAACTCCATCGTTGAGCTCTCTTCATGATAGATGACACGAGGCCATAGCTGGACCATCACACAAAATTCATCAGAATCATTAAATATCTGAGCAGACATGCAAGGGGTCAATCCTGTGTTGCAGGCCCAGTAGGACCCGTCGGGTGCCTCAAGATAATAGCTCCCTTTATAGAGTGTCAGAGTTTGTTTTCAGAGGTGGCTATGGGTTGGTGGGACCTTGCCTAAACAGGAACCTTGTCCAGTGACCTCAATAAGTGTCAATTTGTGGGGCCTAGTTTGACACTTATTGCTCAGGGAAGTGAGGTTACTGGCAGCAGACTGAAAGGTGATTCCTTCATAATAAGGGGGACTGGAGGTAAGGCAGAGCCAGCAACCCAAGGTTTTGTTTGGATTTGTGGCATTTAGGGCCAGATAGGCTCCCTGGACCAACTCAAGCAATCTATCCCCTGTTCCAAGAGGGGAAAGGGATCGAGTGGTGTTGGGACCCATACTGGGGCTGGGTGCCTTGATGGCATAATTAGGGGACTGATTAGAGGTGGGATGTGGTGTGGGGCATGTCCTAGAAGGCACCCCTTCGACTTGAAGTCGAATGGTAAAGGTTGTGGCTGGACCATAGCCTGTTCGGTACAGGCAGAGTCCCCAAGTGAAGCCCTGTGTCCAGTCAACAATCTTACCCTGAGGTGTGAATATAATTTTTAGTCTATTGCATCAGGCCCCTGGAGTGGCCCATGATCTGCCAGGTCATTTTAAAGAATCATAGCAGGGTCCGCAGGGCTGTCCATCACACTTGCCTGTACCTAACCTGTCCCGATCCCAAGCCTCGACCTTGATGAGGTCATTTCTTACAGGGGGAGACCACCAGATGTGACCGGAGCTTTCACACCCCCAGGCAGCGCAGAAGCCATCCCCTAGGCCTCCACATTTTTTTAACTGGGCTTGGGACCGACCGTGTCCAGGGCAGACATAAAATGTCTGATTTCTGGTACTATGACGTCACCCTGGAGAAGAACAGCCATACCCTGGGAAGAGTGCCTGATCAGAGGGGTCCCAATCTCCCCCCACTATATCACAAAGATCTACATATAGGTCTGGGAACCATGCCCCTTTTGGGAATGTGCTGGAGGAGGTGGAATTGGCAATGGTTCCAGTATTAGGGTTCACAATAAGCCAGGTTTGTTGAACTGAGAGATGAGGGCTGGAGTTGGTGTCAACAGCAGGCATCAGCGTGAGCCACATGATAAGGCAGGTAAGGGCAGAATCCCTCATTCTGTAGGAGGCTTCAACCACACCTGAAGAGAGAGAGAGAGAGAGAGAGAGAGAGAGAGAGAAATCTTTGTCTCAGAGTTAAGGCCTGGACATCATAAACAGTGATGATCATTAATCTTGGCCATTGATTTTAGATTGGGTTTTTGGGGCAGTGTATGGCTTGACCAGTCTCTCAGGTAGCCAGTGGGCCCCATTTTCCTTGGAATCATAGATACATGCAGAACCTTTTCCCCAAATAATAACTGGATCAGGGCCGCCCCACTTTCTGGTGATTGGCTCTTTCCAAAGGGCCTGAGCATACCCTTGTTTGGTCTCTGGGTGCCAGTGTCACTCAGCCGCAGATTTTCCAAAAATATCCAATGTCAAAAAATTTAACACAAAAAGGGCATGAGAAAGCAGAGCCTTTTGGTTCCCCTTAAAGGGAAACAGTGTCTCTTGTGAGCTGAGTTTACTAAGAGTATTTTTTAAAGTTTAGTGTGCTCTCTCCACGATACCCTGGCCTTGAGGGTTATAGGGTATTCCAGTGATGTGTTTAATTCATAATTGTAAACAAAACTGTTTAAATTTATTACTAGTATATCCCGGGGCATTATCAGTTTTTATACATTTTGGCTGGCCCAGCACTGTGAAGACATATAACATATGACTGATAACATCTCTAGTGGCTTCTCCACTGTGAGTGGAGGCACAAATAAATCCAAAGAAGGTGTCTACAGTAACATGTATGAACTTTAATTTACCAAAAGAGGGAACATGGGTGACAGCCATCTGCCATATTTGTCCAGGTATAAGCCCTCTGGGGTTTACTCCATAATGGGGTTCAGGTAGGAGCATCAGGCAATTTTTAGAGCTTTTTACAATTTCCTTAGCCTGCTCCCTGGTAATTGAGAACCTTTGTCTCAAAGTTTGAGCATTGAGATGATGAAGGTGGTGAGCCTCACGAGCGGCTGCTATATGGTCATGTTCCAGTAAAAAATTAAGATAGAACGTGTAGCAGAATCAGCAAGCTCATTTCCCTGAGCCAAGGGTCCAGGCAGGCCTGTGTGGGCAAGAATATGGCCAACATAAAAGGGTAATGACCTCTGTCGGATTAACTTTTCAGTTCAGAAAACATTTGGAAGGTGGAAGTAATAGGTTGAATTACTGAGATCATTTCCAGAACCTGTAAAGCCCCTACCACATATTGACTGTCTGAATATAAATTAAAGGAGCAATTTTTAAAATCTTTAAAGACAACAAGTGTAGCATATAACTCCACCAACTGAGCTGACTTGAAAGGAGTTGTTATAACATTCTTTTGGCCATTAAGGACATAAGCAGCCCTGCCATTTTTTGATCCATCTATGAAAAGCACAGGGGAATCTGGGATGGGCTCCATTCGGGTATTTTTGAGAAAAACAAAAGAAGTGAGGAAAAAGAATTGTAGGAGTTTATTACTGGGCATCTGTGTATCAAATTTCCCTATATAGGTACAAACAAGGATGGCCCAATCAGGACTACGGGTGCACAGCCATTCAAGCTGTTCCTTATCATATGGCATTTTAATAACATCAGGGTTTCACCCAAAGTATCGTGTGGAAGTTTTTATCCCCAGCACGATCAATTGGCAAACCAAAGAGGGGTAGGTGGGAAGGATTTCTCTTTTTGCAACAGGAAGGTGTACCCAAAGAAAGGGCATGGGTTCTTGCCAGAGCAGCCCCGTGGGGGCAAATTCTGTAGAAAAAAACAATCAAATATAAAGGTGAGGTTGGCTCAAAGTATCCTGTGTGTTGTTGGGCGATGGCTGACTCAATTTTTTGTAGTGCCTTTTCTGCATCTACACAGAATTAAAAAAAAAAAAAAAGAATATTGAGAGCAGCAAAGGAAAAAGGCCAAGTGACTTATAAAGGCAAACCCATCAGAATAACACCTGATTTCTCAATGGAGACTTTGAAAGCCAGAAGTACCTGGACAGATATAATGCCGACAGTAAGAGAAAATGAATTCCAGCCTAGACTAATATAACCAGCAAAACTATCAATCATCATAGAAGGAGTGAACAAGACATACCAAGACAAAGCCAGATTTACACAGTACTCATCCACAAACCCAGACCTACATAAAGCACTAGAAGGAAAATTCCAAGCAAAGGAAGTCAGATACACCCTCAAAAACACAGGCAATAAGTAACACCACAGCAGTAAACCCCCAAAGAAGAGAAGTACATACACACTACCACCAAAAAATAACAGTAACTAACAATCATTGGTCATTTATATCCCTTAATACCAATGGATTTAATTCAACTATAAACCACAATCTGCTGAACAGGATTATCTGGACTGCTCAACAAAATTATCTAGATACCTCCAAGGGTCATAAACTGCAGACAGAATACAACAAGCAGGAATAATACAGGAACTATGAACCCAAAGCCAAATCTGGCAAGGTAGACAGACACTGAGCCCTGCAAGAAGTTCTCAGGTGAAGGAGAAAACTTGGCCAGTACACATACTAACTTAGAAAGTTTAGGTGGATCTCATAAGACCTTCTCCCAAGACCAAATACTACAGGAAACTACTGACTGTTGAGGGTGAGAATTGATTTTTCCCAAGGATGATTTTCCTAGTTGATTTTCAAAAAAATAAAGTCTACCATGAAATCATATAAAGAGAAGAATTACCAAATGGACTCAGTAGCTCATATTTCTTCCTGTGCATAGACATATAAATATATATGCAATATAGCAAAAGGTAAACAACTAGTTTAAGACAGAGTAAGTGAGGGCATGCAGCCAGCTTTCATTTGACAACCAACCAGCTCCCCAAATCATGATACAGAGACTGCTTAATAGTTATGAATGCTTCCTTTCACATGGTTTATGGAATAAAATGTGGATTCTGCCCTTTCTACACACCCAACAATATGCACACATAAGAAATCTCTGCATATTAGAAATTTCTTTTGTCCCCTAAAACTAAACTTCCCCCATATCACACCATTTTTGCTGGTGGTAGCAGAAAGTTAGTAGCATTCAAATCACATATTGCTGAAAGATGATCCACATCACCATCTTTACTACCAGTTTCTAAATTATTTGTAACATTTATAAGACAAACATGAAAGTGTAGTGCAATGTTCAGAACTTCTAGAAACTAGTTTTCCAAATTGCCGTCCTATTACATACAACAAGTGAGCCTGTGTGTGCAACTTGACAGTGATATTTCAAGCATCACATCCTCCTGTAGAGTATTCCCATACTCAGGGAGGCTCAGCGGACAAGGACTACTGCCCAAGTCACCACACAACAGAACACAGTCTGGCTCATGGTGCATCCAAGTCCCTGCAGAAATGACAGTTCAGCCGACCTGCTCTAAACATGCTAAACTCACTATGGCATAGCTTATGGTCTGTCTTACAACTCCCTACAGCAAAAGCAGAGGAGAATCCAGGAAAGAATCAGGAAGTTCCCTTTGTAGTTAGAGTTTTCCTGCCTGGCCCAGTCAGGACAAATCTCTCTTACCTGCCAGTCCCACAGTCGCTCAGACCCAACCAAAAAAGCACACAGAAACTTATATTGCTTACAAACTGTATGGCCGTGGCAGGCTGCTTGTTATCTACCTTTTCTATCTTAAATTAACCCATTTCTGTTAGTCTATACTTTGCCACATGGCTTGTGGCTTACCAGTGTCTTTACATGTTGCTTTTCTTGGCGGCGGTAGGTGATGTCTCTCTCCAGTCTTCTACTTCCCAGAATTCTCTATTCTCTCGTCCCACCTATACTTCCTGCTTGGCCACTGGCCAATCAGAACTTTATTTACACAGAGCGATATCCACAGCACTTCCCCTTTTTCTTTTTTTTTTTAAGAAAGGTTTTAACTTTTACATAGTATAATTACATATAACAAAACAATTATCAAGCAAGAATTACAGTTACAACATTAAAGAACATATCCTATCTATCGTATATTTGTGAGTCTAAGGTTTTATATGTAACTTATCTTGTATCATAACTGAGGAAATTATAACTATCTAGTCTTCAACCACATCAAAGACCTCAGAAGGATATAATATTACCTGAGACCAGGGAGAAGGATGTAAGCATTTTTCAGGAGCCTTATAAGAGTAGACAAAGACAGCTGGCAGCATGGACAGTCACCTAATGTTCCTTTGTAAATTTGGGGCATTTGTCTTCAGCCCATAGGGCTAGAGTCTCTTGGTCACTTCTCTCAGTGTCCTGTAGAATGTCTGGCAGTTTCCTCTGTGAAGCAGGAACCTGAAGGACCATTTTGTCAAGCAAAGTTTAGTAGTCACCTTTCTACGGGTCCTGCATGTCCAGTCGATCAAGCAGTCCAGGCAAGAACAGTTTCTTGTCCAAATGGCTATTTTTGTCAAGGTGAAGATAAACTCCATATGAAGTGTCTTTAATGCCCATCCTCCTCTCTGAAGTAAATTGGTGCTGCCAGGAGCAGACATGTCTCACTGTACAGAAAGTCTAAATTTTAAAAGTATTTTAAATGCCATATTCTGTAGGTCTTTGAAGTATTTGAAGATTACCTATCTATCTGAAATACGTCTATGTATACCTAGAAGACTTAACTAACATGGCTATGAGTATGATTATCATAGATGACTAATTATTAATCTATTTTTAATTATCCGTTACAATTTAAAATGAGCTATATAAACATAATACATTAAACATGAGTAGAAATATATACACAATATAACAAAATTAAATTTAAGTTTGTACAAATAGACTAAAATCTATACCAATGTAAAACATTTTAAATGAGTTGTTGCTCTTTAGAAGTAAGTTCCTTAATCTACCCTTTCATCCTATTATATCTGTATCATATCCCCTTTTCTTCTTTAGAAAGAGATCACATTTATAATCAACCTGCTTTAAATAAAAATATTGGTTTTTTTTCTGTCCCACACCAGAGGGCTCTTCTGATTTGGAACACAAAAATCTCAACCTTTTCTTTTAGCAATATATCTGGGTTTAGAGAAGGAGTGAGCCAATTCCATCTCCAAAGCCAGCTGGGAATTTGGGCGTAATTTCTCTTACTACTTCCTGCTGGAGGGGGGTGCTGTATCTTATGGGGACACAAAGAAAATTTTAGGATTATGGAGTAGTCCATTAGGGTGAACCTATGAGCCAGTTGCCTTGAAACCATTCTGGATGTCGGATCATCTGGGCCATGGTGTCATTGGAGACCTTTCAGGTGGTCTTGGCTGATCAAACCTGATGTATCTTAATCTGGAACAAATCCATAACCTCTGGCTTTCTGTGGAAACAAAAGCAGAGACTCCTTTCCAAAGCAACATATCCTTATATCCAAATTTTGAAGTCAAGGTACCTTTAAAATTTACATATTTGTTTAACTCAACAGCTTTTATGATCAAATCTTTTTCTGCAGTTAAAAATCCCAAAGACAACATAAACCAGATTCTCTGTGTAATATCCATCTTTGTAAGACTGAAACACCACTGTGGCTGCTGGCTCCGCCCACCTCAGCTTCCCAACATGGCGGTGGTACAGTTTACCGCCAGCTCTGGGTCTGGAGCCATGTGTACCACCAACTATCAGAAGCACTTCTATCAAAGCAGCACATAGCCTAGAAACCTTTTTTTTTTTTTTTTTTTTTAACTCGCAAAGGCTAAATCCACCATGCAGCAGAGTAAAGTGCCACTTGTAGATTCCTCATTCCCACCGCACTGCAGGTCAGACGCACACACCAGGAACTCGCCATAGTAGCTCAAACTGGCAGGCTGCCGCTAACTTGAGAGAGACAACTAGGAAGCTGTTTTTAGCTCCGTCTTAGAATCTTTTTACTCAGGTTTTAGGTGGAAATTCTTGCCAACACGTTGGGCGCCATTTGTAGTTAGAGTTTCCTGCCTGGTCCAGTCAGGACAAATCTCTCTTACCCGCCAGTCCCACAGTCGCTCAGACCCAACCAAAAAAGCACACAGAAACTTATATTGCTTACAAACTGTATGGCCGTGGCAGGCTGCTTGTTATCTACCTTTTCTATCTTAAATTAACCCATTTCTGTTAGTCTATACTTTGCCACATGGCTTGTGGCTTACCAGTGTCTTTACATGTTGCTTTTCATGGCGGCGGTAGGTGGTGTCTCTCTCCAGTCTTCTACTTCCCAGAATTCTCTACTCTCTTGTCCCGCCTATACTTCCTGCCTGGCCACTGGCCAATCAGAACTTTATTTACACAGAGCCATATCCACAGCAGTTCCCTCCTCCTGGTGCTCTTGATTGCTAACCCACCCCAGAATCCCTCATCAGATAGGACGACTCAGCTGGGCTTCATTCTGGACATTAACATTTTCCCTACTGTGTGAGAAGAGATAAAAACTCAGAGAGAAAAAAAATCCTCCCAGGTAGGTCCTTCCACACTATGGTTGGTTAGGACACTAACCAGGGAATTTGGTAATTTAGTAATATCCTCCAATCTCCCAGAGTATTTCCTGTTCCTCTTCCAAGACACAGGGTCCTTTGTGTGCACATTCCTTTACACAGTCAATGTCCACTGCAGACAACCTTTTGCTTCATAGCTGGGATGTCCTGCACCAAACATAGGTCACATTCAAACAGTAACTTCTTAAACAAAAGGAGGCAATGGAGTAGAACAGAATGAAGGGTCTACTGGAGGGGTTGGAGACAGGGAAGACATAGTGATAATAATGTAAATATCATCCCATATAATTCTGTTAAAAAGTTGAAACAGGCTTTATGACCATGTGCTCCAGGGACAAGAGATTTGTAATAGAGCACACCAAGTACTACTCACAGCATTTATCTTGAGGTATACAACTTAAACATGGGAAATACAGGCATGTTAGGCAGGGGCATGCCATTTTTATCCAGTTCCACTACTTAGGTTCAACTGGTGTAACCACACTAATATGGTTTCACAAACATTCAGTTGTTTATCCAGATTCTTGATTATCTGGTCCATGGATGCAAGAAATGGCTGGTCAGAATATTTATTGATCTAGTAACATTGCTTACCTCAGTACTCACTGTTAAGGTCAACAACTATCACAGCACAAAAGTTTTCAAACTCTTTCTTGCTCATCCCTCTCTCTGCTGTGACTATACATGCTTTACAGCTGGTTAGTGAACTCAATTCTTACACAAGTCCCACTTCATTTGTAAATTCACAATAAAATATAGAGAAGTTGGAGGATACTCATTCACTACTCTATTTTTCTTTTCCACAGACCAATCAAGGCCCATCCTGGAAGGAGTTGCAGGACTATTTTTCCAGCACTGGGAGATAAAATTAGGTGTTCAACACAATTCTCAATTATATAATGTGAGGCAAACCTGAGCTACAGGAGATATTGACCTGAACCAAGGGTTCACAATCTTCCTAATGCTGAGACAGACACTTTAATACAGTTTCTTATGATGTGGTGAACCCCAAGCATAAAATTATATTCACTGTTACTTCACAACTCTACTTTTGTTCCTGTTATGAATTATAATATAAATATCTGCAATTCCTGACAGTCTTTGACCAGTCCTGTGAAAGGGTCATTTGATCCCCCAAAGGGAGCCATGACCCTCAAGGTTGAGAAGCACTGCTATAAATTGAGGTAATTAAATACATAAACAAACAGGAGTTGAAAAATGGAATACTTTTTTTCGTTGTTTTAAGATTTATTTATTTATTGTATATACAGTATTCTATCTGCATGTATGCCTGGTCACCAGATCTCATTAGGTGGTTGTGAGCCACAATGGGGCTGCTGGGAATTGAACCTGGAGCCTCTGGAAGAACTATTTGTTCTCTTAACCTCTGAGCAATCCTTCCACACAGAAATAAAATTCTTAAACTTGGAAACATAGAAAAATATATTAGTAATGCATTAAAAGAAAATGAATATTAAAATGATATCAATAATTGATTTTTTTAAATGATAAAAACAATTAAAAGATGTGTAGTAATACTGACGTTGAAAGGGAATAGCTACCTCCATGGTAGACTGAATACCATGGATAAGATACTGTATGATTTTGTCCCATGGAATATGTTAGCCATGGAGTGCTATAAGCTAACACATGGATTTACAGAAAATGGCCTGTATCTCACACCTCTCAGCTCATTTTACTGTATCAACCAGGATTGAACATATCTGCATAGGAGTGTTTGTTAGTTGGAAACTGAATACTTAGCAGTTCAAGCTATCCTCCATAAACTGTACATTGGCCAATACTGTCTGTCTTCATCAACATGGAAAGAATTAATGCATGCTGGGTAATTACAGAATAAGTCACTCACTCTGCCCCATCAGTCCTTCTTTGTAATGGAGACCCTGCAGCTCACTACACTCAACTGCAGTCTATGATCAAGCTATTGCCTAATCTAATGCCCCCTACAGTATACACTGTGGCCCATCTCCCTGTTGGCATGTCTCACCCCTGTCTGCAAGCCAATTCCACTCTTTCTCCTGTGATGGTATTGTGTTCCCTGAAATATTCTGTGTTCCCTGAAAAAAAATTATCTGGGGACAGAGAACAGGATGGCCACAATATTAAACATGAAGATAGGCAGTGGTAGCACATGCCTTTAATCCTAGCATTTCAGAGACAGAAATGCCTCTGGATCTCTGAGTTCAAGGGTACTTTAGAAACAGCCAGGCATGGTGACACACACCATTAATCCCAGAAATTCAGTCTTTAAACCCAGAGGGGGATGGTAGAAAGTACAAAGATTATGTAAGGCGTGAAGACCAGAAACTAGCAGCATTTGACTGGTTAAGCTTTTAGGCTTTGGAGCAGCACAGTGCAGCTGAGATTCATGGGGATGAGGACTCATAGATATCCATCTGAGGAAACAGGATCACCTGAGTAACTGGCAAGGTGAGGTAGCTGTGACTTTTTTGCTTTCTCTTACCTTCCAGCATTTACCCAAATAACTGGCTTCAGGTTTGATTTTATTAATAAGACTCTTTAAGATTCATGCTATATTCTCTTCTTCTGGTCTGAAGGAAGAAGCCATTTTCCACACAGATTTCCTTTCTCTGTTGTGCAGTGGACAATTCACTATGGGGTTCAAACTGGTAATTTAAGAACTCTGTTATGGTATGAACTTGTAAATCTAAATTTAGCATGATGAGTCAGGAGATAATAAAGACAATGTTCTGTGGGGCTACAGACAGAGTTGAAGTCCACCTCAATGCATGTAGGAGAACTTGGCTTAAAACTGCTTTTCAAAAAGACCAGAAATGCCCCTGTTCTAGAATTAATATACCTCCATTGCATACCAGGACTTAATGTTGTGACCCTGTAATGGTCTCTTGAGCAGCATGTTAGTGGCCAGTTTTTTGATGGAAGGATGGGCCTTTCTACTGGTTGTAAACCAGGGTTGTCTCCCATGTTATGGAATGCAGCTGGTTAATCTTAGGGAACAAACACTTACATCTTATCATACTAATCTCTAACAGGCATGGTTAGCATATACTTATCTTTGAGGTACTAGTGATGCTGTCCTATCTTACCTAAATGCTGCATTGTAAATTAATGTCTCCTAAGAACGGTAAAGAAAACGTACCATCAATTCTAGTACCATCAGTTCTACTCTTCTACATCAGTTTAGCATTGGAGTGCAACTTTACACAGCAAATAGTATTTACAAGCTCCCAAAATTCATTCCAGTTAGATTCTAAATCTTTTTCTTTTCTTTTCTTTTTTTCTTTTGAAGCTGAGGATAGAACCCAGGACCGTCTACCACTAAGCCAAATCCCCAACATCTAGATTCTAAATCCTAATGTTTAATGTTCAAAGTGTAGAACTTCTGGAATATAAGGGAGAAACCAGGCCTTTTGTCTTTGGAAATCTGTGTTCTGTAGAAACACCATGTGGCAATTCACAGTGATGTCAACAAGGACATTTCAAAGGATAGTCCTGCTCCTGTTGGGGTCGGCGTCCAAAACAGAGAGCTTCACTCCGATATTGGGTCACAAAAGAAGCTTTATTAGCACGAGCTCGTGGGACACCAGTGCGAGGAGTAGCTGATGACCCCGAGTCTAAGGCTCGCAGGCCTTTTATGAGGCAGTTCCATCAGGGCAGGGGAGCGGGGTCATCCAGAGTGTAGATATCTGGACGCCAGATGTCTCCGTGGTCTTTCTCAGAGTCTGGGTGAGTAAACGAATTCCAAGCTTATCTAGCAAGGGGTTATTTGGCAAGCATTCTTCTCAAGCAATTTATCTTGCATGCACAACCGCGGGCGGTTATCCTGCAAGCATCCTGTTAGCACAGCATGATGGGCTAACTTTCTGGTATGGGGCGTGGGGGCAGAGTGGAGTATTTTCCACTGAATCTACAATTAGCAGAGCTAGTGGGGGGGGTCTCCTTATTTCTCTTACAGTGGTCTTTCATTCCCCCCTTTTTCTTGTGCCGACCTTTAATCCTAATGGTCACTGCCAGATATCGGCTGGTATCGTTGTCTCAGGACCATCATCTTAACCCCATTTACCTGAGATCGTACAAAAGCCGAGATTCGATTGAGGATACATGGTCCAATAATGAGGACAAGAATTAATACAATAAGTGGTCCTGTGAGGGCTGACAATAATGTAGTTAGCCATGGGGATTGATTATACCATCCCTCAAGCCAGCTTTGAGAGCCTCGTAAGTTCTTTTCTCTGGCATCTAATCTTTCTCTAAGTTTGGTCATCGATTCCCTTACTACACCTGTATGATCCGTGTAGAAGCAACAGTTTTCCTTCAGGGCAGCGCACCGACCACCTTCCTTTAAGAACAGTAAGTCCAGTCCTCGTCTATTTTGCAGGACCACTTCTGATAGCGAAGTTAAAGACTTTTTTAGGGCAGTAACGGAGGTCTCGATTGCTCTCAGGTCTTGTTGGACTGCCACTTCTAGGATCCCCAACTGCCTAGGGCCTTCAATTAATGCTGCTGCTCCGGTTCCTACCCCGGCTAGCACTCCTGCTCCTAGCAACATGGCTAGGGTGGCACTGACAGGTTCTCTGGGGAACCTAGTCCTGCCCGGAAAATGCTCCTCGAACTCTTCAGCTGGGTAATAGACTAGCCTCGGGTAGATTCGGACAAGGACACAGAAGTCTCCAGACTGGTTGAAACTGGCAACCGAGACACACAGGGTGAGTCCTGTACTGCATGCCCAATATAGGCCGAGGGCCTGGACAAGGAAGAGGGACCCATTTGTGGTTGTTATGTTCTCTGTGCGGGTGCAAAGGGGTCTCCCCGAGGTAGGGGTACGTCCTAGACAGGTTCCCAGGCCAGTTACTTCGGGTAAAGTTAACATATGCTTGGTCCCCCAATCACAGCTAGCCGAGGTGTTGTAAGTGAAACTTTCATTCATAGCCATCCCCTTATAATAAGGAGGGCTGAGCTGAAGGCAGATCCAGCAGGACTCAGTGAGATTGGGATAGGTTGAATTCAAAGCCTGATATCCTCCTTTGATTAAGTTTATAAGTCTCCTGTCCCTAGGCCTGGGGGAGTTGTTGGAGGGCCTGAAATGCTTTTCGGGGGTGTGGGGCAAATCTCAGGCTGATAGATTTTAGGTGTGGGCCCCTTTTGGTCCGGAAGGACCGAGTTTGGGCCAATAGTGTATTATCCTTGTTTAGCCTTATCTTAAAGAGAAGCCCAAAATCATGTCCAGGAGCATAGAATCTCAAACCCCAAGTCCGACTTTCGTATCATTCAGCTAGAGATGTGGATTTTTTTCCTTCAGTAGTGAAGGTTATGTTTAGTACATTACACAGGGAGGTGTTCTGGCATCCTGTGACGTGCTTACCCTTAGGTGCAAGGTCATCTGGGTGGCAAGGATGATGAACTGGATAAGGGCCCCTGGCTGATTCAGGATAAGTGATGTTTCACCCTACTCGGATCCAATCCCATGTAGAGCTAAGTTTCCAATATGTGGTTCCAGTGGTTTCGCATCCCCAAGCCTTACAGTATAGGGATTCTGGTCCCCCGCACCTATGAATCTCCCCTCTTTTTTCTACCATCTTGGGGGCATACATAGAATGACAAATAATTGAGGAGGCATCTCCTCCGGGGGTGGCGCATCCCTGAGGCCTTCCATCATTCATTTTTCCTTCACTTGTTATAGGGAGTTCGCTATCAGGTTCCTTCCCCTGCAAGTCCCAGGTGTCTAGTCTGGCTGCTAACTGACAGATATCTGGCTGGAGTGTAGGCTACCAGGTTCCCAGCGGGTAGTCCGAGCTAGACACTGTCCACACCATATCCCCCGTCCCAGATATCACTTGCCAAGTTTGTGGTTGTGGCCGGTGGGGGTTTGTCTGGCCGGCTTCTGTGCCTAGTGCAGAGTTTGAGGGGATGCTCAGTCCGCTCCACAGTCCAGTCCAAATCAGCATCCAGGTCAGGGGCAGGGGCAGGTTTGAGATGGGAGCCATGAATCCAGGCAGCAATCCCGTCCACCTTGACTGCCGTCGGGGTGGTCAGCAGGACTTGGTATGGTCCCTTCCACCGGGGTTCGATAGGCTTTTTGCATCTACATAGACATATCCTTCTTTAGGTTGGGAAAGTTTTCTTCTATGATCTTGTTGAATATATTTTTTGTGCCTTTGAGTTGTTATTGTTCTCCCTCCTTTATCCCTATTTTGTAGGTTTGGTTTTTTCATGGTGTCCCAAATTTTTTGGACATTTTTTGATATAATATTTTTGGCGTTGGTATTTTCTTTGACTGAAGAATCCATTTCCTCTATTGTATCCTCTGCACCAGAGATCCTCTTTTCTATCTCTGGTATTCCTTTGTTTAGTCTTGCATCTGTGTTTCCTGTTCATGTACTCAGATGTTCGATTTGCAGCATTCCCTCTGTTCATGTCTTCTTCATTTTTTCTAGTTTCCTTTTCAAGCCTTGGACTGTTTCCCTCATCTGTTTCAATGCTTTTTCATGGTTTTCTTTCAGGAATTTATTGCTTCTTCTTTGTCTTTTCCTCTAATTGTATTTTAAAATGTTCTTCCCATTTTTTTGTTTGACATTTTATGTTCTTTACTGATGTCCTCAACTTTTTAGTTTGTCTTTTCCTCAATTTCATTTTTGATTTCTTCTTTAAAAGCCTCTAGCATCTTCATGATGTTATTCTTAATGTTGCTTTCTTCTGCTTCTTCCATTTTGTGATGTTCAGGGCTTGCTGTTGGAGGAGGGTTAGGTTCTGGTGATGCTGTATTGCTCATTATTTTGTTGTATGTACTTCTGCCTTGACGTCTGCCCATCAACTCATGGATTCATTCTTTGTCTTATCAGCAATCTTGGTCCAGGCAGAGCTGACAGATTCAGTGTTTCAGGAAGCCTCCCTTGGTCCAATGAGAGGTGGCAGATTCTGCTTCTCAGAAAGCCACGCTTGCTCTAGTCAGAGCTGGCAGATTCCCTGTCTCCTGAATTTACTCTTTGTCCAGTAATGGCTCTTTGTACAATGAGAGCTCTCTCTTTTTCTGGACAGTGTTGGAGCTCTGTGAAGTGCCTATGGAGAGCAGGAAGATCACATTGTCTGCTACTAGAGCCAGGGCCTAGTGCTATTGAAATGCAACTCTCTGCTGGTTCAGAAAAAGTCTGGGTCTAGGGTGGAAGGCAGGAGCAGGAATCTTTGTGCTGTGTCTTTAACATAGTGTAACCATATTGGGGGATGCTCTAGTCAGTCAGCCCTCACTAGCCAATCAGGCTCTCCAGGCTACCTGTCAATCAGAAGTTGTGTAGGGTCCTTCCTATTACCAGCTTCAGGCTTGGCTTTGGAGAGAATCTATCTCCAGTAGTTTTCTTTTCTGTGTAGTGCAAGTTTTGCTGCAGGGAGCTCAACAGAGAGCATGGCCATGCTGGAAAGCCACAATATGGTGAGTGAGTGGCTGTCATCCCCAGACTCTAAGGAGTGTTCAATTGAGTCATGGGCATCAGTGTGTTGAGTGCTTCCCTTGCTGGGTGGAAACAAGAGTTCAGTTCTTGAGGCTGCTTGGCTGCCTCTTAATACATTCACTCTGCTGGCTGCATCTGTCAGAGTATTGGGAGCAGGACTATCCTTTGAAATGTCCTTGTTAACATCATTGTGAAATGCTGGCACCATTCACATGGTGTTTCTACAGAACACAGATTTCCAAAGACAAAAGGCCTGGTTTCTCCCTTATATTCCAGAAGTTCTATACTTTGAACATTTAACATTAGGATTTAGAATCTAGAGTTTGGGGATTTGGCTCAGTGGTAGAGGGTCCTGGGTTCTATCCTCAGCTCCAAATGAGAAAAAAAAAAAGAAAAGAAAAAGATTTAGAATCTAACTGGAATGAATTTTGGGAGCTTGTAAACAGTATTTGCTGTGTAACGTTGCACTCCAATGCTAAACTGTGATGAAGAAGAGTAGAATTGATGGTAATAGAATTGATGGTATGCAGTCTTCACAGTTCTTAGGAGACATTAATTTACAATGCAGCATTTAGGTAAGATAGGACTGCATCATAAATACCTCAAAGATAAGTAGTACGCTAACCATGTCAGTTAGAGATAAATATGATAAGTGTAAGTGTTTGTTCCCTAAGATTAACCAGCTGCATTCAATAACATGGGAGACAACCCTGGTTTACAACCAGTAGAAAGGCCCATCCTTCCATTAAAAACCTGGCCTCTGACATGCTGCTCAAGAGAACATTACAGGGTCAAACCCAACATTAAGTCCTGGTATGCAATGGAGGTATATTAATTCTAGAACAGGGGTATTTCTGGTCTTTGTGAAAAGCAGTTTAAAGTCAAGGTCTCTTACATGCATTGAGGTGGACTTGAACCATGTCTGTAGTCCCACAGAGTATTGTCTTTGTTATCTCCTGACTCTCCATGCTAAATTTTGGTTTACTAGTTCACACCTTAACAGAGTTCTTAAGTTACCAGTTTGAACCCCATAGTGAATTGTCCACTGCACAACAGAGAAAGGAAATCTGTGTGGAAAATGGCTTCTTCCTTCAGACCAGAAGAGGAGAATGTAGCATGCATCATAAAGAGTTTGATTAATAAAATCAAACAAGAGGCCAGTTATTTGGGTAAATGCTGGAAGGTGAGAGAAAGCAAAAAAGTCACAGCTACCTCACCTTGCCGGTTCCTCAGGTGATCCTGTTTCCTCAGACTGGATATCTCTGTAACGTCATCCTCATGAATCTCAGCTGCACTGTGCTGCTCTAAAGCCTAAAAGCTTAACCAGCCAAATGCTGCTAGTTTCTTGTCTTCAGGCCTCATATAATCTTTCCACCCTGGGATTAAAGACTAAATTTCTGAGATTAAAGGTGTGTGTCACCATTCCTGGCTGTTTCTAATGTGCTCTTGAACTCAGAGATCCTGAGGTATTTCTGTCTCTGAAATGCTTGGATTAAAGGCATGTGCTACCACAGGCAATCTTCATGTTTAGTATTGTAGCTGTCTTATTCACTGACCCCAGACAAGTTTATTTCGGGGAACACACAATATTTTGGGGAACACAATACCACCACAGGAGAAAGAGTGGAATTGGCCTGCAGACAGGCGTGGGGCCTGCATACAGGGAGAGGGGCCACTGTGTACACTGCAGGGGGCATTACACTAGGCAATAGCTTGATCATAGACTGCAGTTGAGTGCAGTGAGCTGTAGGGTCTCCATTACAGAGAAGATGGGTCAGAGTGAGTGACTTTCTCTGTAATTTCCCTGCATGTATTATTTCCTTCCATGTGGATGAAGACACACTATTGGCTGATGTACAGTTTATGGAGAATAGCTTGAACTACTAAGTATTCTGTTACCAAATAGCAAACACTCCTATGCAGATATGTTCAATCCTGATTGATACAGTAAAATCAGCTGAGAATTTTGAGATACAGGCTATTTTCTGTAACTCCATGAGTTAGCTTACAGCACTCCATGGCTAACATTTTACATGGGACAAAATCATAAAGTCTCTTATTAATGGTATTCACTCTACCATGTAGATGCCTACTCCATTTCAAAGTCAGTATATCTACATATGCTTTTAATTGTTTTTATCATTTTAAAACATCAATTATTGATATCATTTCTAATATTCATTTTCTTTTAATGCAATACTAATATATTTTTCCATGTTTCCCAGTTTATGAATTTTATTTATGGCTTGAGAGTTTGTTCAGAAGTTAGGAGAACTAATAGTTCTTCCAGAGGTCCTGGGTTCAATTCCCAGCAGCCACATTGTGGCTCACAACCACCTAATGAGATCTGGTGCCCTCTTCTGGTGACCAGAAATACATGCAGATAGAATACTGTATATACAATAAATAAATAAATCTTAAAACAACGAAAAAATAGTATTCCATTTTCAACTCCTGTTTGTTTATGTATTTAATTACATCATTTTATAGCAGTGCTTCTCAACCTTGAGGGTCATGGCTCCCTTTGGGGGATCAAATGACCCTATCACAGGACTGGCCAAAGACTGTCAGGAAGTGCAGATATTTATATTATAATTCATAACAGTAACAAAAATAGATTTGTGAAGTAACAGTGAATGTAATTTTATATTTGGTGTTCACCACATCATAAGAAACTATTAAAGAGTCTCAGCATTAGGAAGGTTGTGAACCATGGGTTCAGGTCAATATCTCCTGTAGCAAACATTATAAAATTAAGAATTGTGTTGAACACCTAATTCTGTCTCTGTCTCCCTGCGCTGGAGAGATAATCCTTTAGGGCATCTCTTGGTGCTACTGTGCCCTGTGCTTAAAGTCATTGGGAAACTACAACAATATAATCCAGGGAGGATGACAAAGGGCATGGACCCATCAGGAATGAAGATATAGGTCACTCCTCCAGGAAAAGAACCAGAAGTGCTGTAGTGCTTGCAGAGAGGGTGGAAGAAATACAGAATGGGTGGTAGAGGAAGACAGTTCTAAATACCATCTAAGGCAATGTGCCTAGTTGCAGAAATAAGGATTATAACTGAAATGAGTACTTGTGTTGTATTTTGATAATAATGCCTTTGTACAGATAATTATATGTTCTTTTAGGATACCCATAATACGTAGCAACTTCAGTTAAGAGAATATCATGGCCAGGTTGTGGTGGTGCATGCCTTTGATTCCAGTACTTGGGAGGCTGAGCTAGGTGAATCTCAGTGAGTTTGAGGCCAGCCTGTTCTACAGAGTGAGAACCAGTCCAGGCATCACAACTATACAGAGAAACCCTGTCTCAACAAAACCACAAAAGGAAAACTAAACCAACCAACCAAACAAACAAACACAAAACCCAGAGACCACCAAGGAGCCAATATCTGATGTAAGCACATTAGTGTCCTTGTATTATCAGGCTTGAACCTGGGTTACCAAACTTCTGATGATGGGAAATGTGGCGGCAGCAGTGATCCCAGGGGTAGAGAGGTTTTTCTAGGGAAAAACCAAAATTTGAGAATTACATGCTTTGGCAACTTGGGATTGGGTAGAAGAGATATTGGGCAACAATATCTAGATGTTGAGCATGAAACCATATTTGAAATCATTGTGTTGTACTTTTTGGTGGGGAACCACAACAGGCTGATCAGGATTATCAGGACTACTCATTAGGATTATCTAGATACCTTCAAGGGCCATAAATCACAGACAGAATGTCTACAGAATTAAACTGCCCTGTATCTGTTCAAATTGTCATGGCACATTCCTCATGTCCTTCCTGGAACTGAGTACAGTAGGTGGTCTATGGTGGTGGCCCTTCCCTAAGATGGAGTTTGTATTGTCATCACAGTTATCATATGTAAGTTTGAGATACTACAGTTGTTCACAAGAGTCATTGCTACTATTCTAAATATATAATGCATTTCCAATTTTATGTGTGATAGTTATGCTTTGTTTAGGCATAATTATGACCTGGTTATTGTTTTTCATTTAGAAATTAATCATGACATGAGGAGATATGATTGTGTCAAGTTGACAAGCTGTGGAATATGATAACTATTCTTGGTTGTCAACTCAATTGACTCTATTTGCAATGAACTATAATCCAGAAATGCAGGGCACAATTGTGACCTGGACCTTGAGACAAGAAGACAGAAATGCCTTTGTTCCAGATCCTAAGGCTAGATAACATACACCTTTAGTCCAGAATTGGAGGTGGGAAGACACACCTTTAATCTGGGTCACACCTTCTGCTGGAAGGACAAGAAAAAAAGGAAAGATATGTATTAATTCTTTGTCTTTTTTACTTCACCTTGACACCACATCCATTCTTTAACTGGCATTGAAGCCTACTTCCTTAGGAGTCCAGCATATAAAAAAAACCTGAGACACTCAGATTCATGTGATTGAACATCTACAAGATTTATCTACCTTCCATTTATACCTTGCAATTTTTGAGCTGCAGCTAGTAAGGCATTCCAATTAATTCATATATGAATATGTATATATGTGTTTGTATGTACATATATGTGTATACATATATATGCACATAGATATTGATAGAATGACACATGGATCAGCAGTAGGGAGAAAGAGAGAGAGAGAGAAAGAGAGAGAGAGAGAGAGAGAGAGAGAGAGAGAGAGAGAGAGAGAGAAAGAGAGAGAGAGAGAGAGAGAGAGAGAGAGAGAGAGAGAGATTCATTCCATAAGTTCTGTGCCTCTGGAGAACCCTGACTTATATACTGGGGTTCCCGGTCAATTAAAATTCTATACTTTTAAATTCTAATTTTCAATTTATACTGTACACATCTGAAATACTCTTAACAAATACTTCAGTACCAGTTCATATACATTTGCAGAAAATACCTTTATATTGTGTAAAGCCAAAGAACATGGGAACAGTGAAACATAGTGTTGGTTGTTATTTTGATGAAAAATTTATGAAATTGTATGAGATCTTAGATACATGGCAAGATTAGGTTATTTGTTTGGATCAAGGTGATAGGTTCCTGTAAGTTAGTGGAATGCTACTTATTTCAATCTAGTAGGCATTCATTTTTTAATCTATTCAAATTCAAATATTAATTAAATTAATACTTAAAAGGAAAACACAAACTTCAATGCTCCAATCACCAAGGAAGGAGAAAGTAAAATCTGTTTCCAGTTCTAAAGCCACCATTTAGAATTGTAGTTAACTGACTGAATGATGGTGCTGGGAAGATGGCTCAGTAGTTCAAGTACACGGGATACTCTGTAGAAGATCTGGATTTAATTCTTAGCACCTCCATGGCGGATCACAACTGTCAGTAGCTCCAGGTCTAGAGGGCCAGACACCCTCACACAGAAATCTGGCAATATTGATTTATTCTTATGGAATGTTTGGAATGTATGGAATATCAGGTAGTCTCCGTCAGTTTCTGGCCCATCTATGGGTAGATCCCTGGGTGGTGTCAGTTTATGGATCCAATTGTTGTCTACCAGTAAGCCTATCATGGCAGCATTACCTGTTTCCATAAACCTTTCATGGCAGCTGTGGACTCAAGCTCTTTTGGGCCCCCTACATCCTTCAACAATATTTTTTAAGCTTATCCAAAAATGGTGTTGAAATGCTGCTACTCTCCACTTCTTGGTGGTACCTGCATAAGGTACAGGACCATCAACTGACTCTAGTCTACTCTTACTTATTCAACCAAACACAGGAAATAACCCATGAGCCTATAGGTGCATGCTTGACAGCAGAAGGCCTTGTAACAGGAGTAGAAATCATAGGCATTTGGGAAACTTTTTCATACATCTTTCTTGTGTTTTCAAGACCTGATTGGGCCCAAGCCCTTGTATACTACTTCCATTTGATAACAGAGTGGAGTTGTACATTTCCTACTTTATGACTTCGTGGGTTTTATAACACCCCACTCATGATGGGCAGTTCAGGTCACATAGTATGGTGGAGGCCCAAGTATTCAGTTTCCCTCAGTCGCTGGGATTGATAGCATGTTCTTGCATGCTTGGCCACACATATTTTTGAAAATGGTTCTATGGGTACCAGTGGCAGACACTTGAAATGACTTTCACAGATATTGAATTGTTACAATTTTTGGTGTTTCTATACTTCTATTTTATTAAGTTTTATTCTTTTACTGTGTGTATGTGTGTGTGTGGCTTTGTGTGTGTGTGTGTGTGTGTGTGTGTGTGTGTGTGTGTGTGTGTGTGTGTGTGTGTAGACTATGTAGCACAGGCTGTGAATCTCACAACAATCTTCCTTCTCTGTGTCCAGATTGCTATTACTAAAAGATCACACTACCACATACAGGTTGAAAAATAGTTTTTATGGTCTAAGTCTTAAAGTTATTGATAGTTGTGAGCTTGTATATGTACTGGGAATGGAAAATGAAAGCTCTGAAAGAATCTTCTTCAGTGCTCTTAACAGCTGAGGTATTTTCTTCCCTTAGTTTTCTAGTCTTGATTATGCTTCTTGTCCAAGGAAGCCTAGTCAGGGTCAGACACATGATACTGATTGTAAAGTAGAATTCTCTTTCATTTGAGAGGATGAGGCAGGGATGAGTTCTCTAATTATCTGTTCAATACAGCAAGGCAGCCAACTATCCATATATGTATAACCAACAACAATGAATGCAGGAGATTGTTTTCATGTATTTCAACATACTTATTTACCCTCACTTAACAAGGAAAAATTTAGAAGGGATTTGTGAAAGGTATAAACGAAGAAATAAAGGAGGAAGCGATATAGTATGTTTTAATTAATAATTGATGGAAATGAAGCTTAAGTAAAAAGGGACTAAAGAGCTGGTTTAGCAATTAAGAACTCTGTCTTGTGACAGTGAACTCAGGTTCTCTTTCTAGAACCCACATGATAGCTACCCTTTTACTATAACTACAGTTGCTGAAATCTACTGCTTTCTTCTGGCCTCTGTAAGTACTGTGCACTGAGAGATGCATGGAAAACATCCATATAATTTAAGTTTTTTAAGTTAGAAAAAGAGAAGAATGGAATTTTCTACAGTGATGTCAGAGCCCTAAGATAGTCAGCAGCCAGGGCTAGTTAAAATGATGCCCCTATGGTCTTCCATGGAAGGAGATGTGGCCTTCCACTGAGGCAGACTGCTTAGAGACAAAAGCTCCTTCATTCTGAGGTTAATATAGTTCATTGTAACCATTCATCTAAGAACTGAGCATACAGTGCTGTTCAGTGACTTTTCTTGAATTTTTCTGTATTTTTGTCCTCTATTTTTTTCCATTTGTGAGAATGACATTGGTATAGTTATCACTTAGAATGATCATCAAGATTGACAGGATGCATATGCTTCTAATCAATATATTTTTCAGTGTGTCATTTATTGATTTTCAGCTGAGAACTTGAGGTACAAGAGGAACCAGCCAGAGGCATTTCTTTCCATCATTTTTATAAGGTATATATGATTCTGTCTGACATTGCAGTAAGAATAACCCTAAATGTCTCTGCTTTTACATTGTGACCATGTTCAGAAGTGGATTTGGTTATTCATCTGCCTAGGAATAGAGAGAATTCTACATGAAGCTGTTCATACTTCCAAAGTAAAGTCCACATACTTCCTTTGTTTAGGAAAAGCATGCTTTCCCTGCATCCTGCAGGTAAGAATTTTTTCTCATATCTAGTTTCTTAGTCATTGTGCTGGCTATTCTTGATAGTCAAACTGACTACTTCTGGAATTATCTAAAACCCTGAGATGGGGATACTGGTGAGAAATTTTTTAATGTTTTAAAATTCAAGATCAATCTTCAATCTTGATCATTTGTGGTGAAATCCACCTTCAGCAGCTTGATGGATGTGTACACTTTTAACCAAAGAACTCAGAAGGCAGAAAAGTTGGAATTTCTAGTGTTTGGGACTGGCCTGGGCCATAGTATGAGTTCCCTTGCTACATGAATAAACTCTATCTTGAAAATACCAAAAAAAGAAACAAAGTTTAAGATTCCCCTGTAATTTGGATTGTACCTCAGAAGATAGCCTACATATATAAAATATTTTGAAGGAGGAAGCTCTCCCTCTGCCTGCTTCCCTTAGCACTGGCTACAAGTGGGAAGGCCTACACTTGACTTTCCAGGGTTCATCTTAGGGAAAAGACCATCATCTCATACCACCTGCAGTACTCAGGTCCAGGAAGGACCTCAGGAATGTGTCATGGCAACACAAGTGGATAAAGAGCAGTATCCTCTTGCAGACATCCTGTCTGTGGTTTATGGCCCTTGAAGATATCGAAATAATCCTACTTAGCAGTCTAGATAATCCTGATCACTGGGTTGTGGTTCCCTGTCAAAAGTCTTATCCCAATTGTTTCAAATGTGGTTTTGCACCCAAAGTCTATAACAACAGTTAAAAAAATCACTTTGCGCCATTTCCCTCCAACCCAATCCCAAATTGCTAATTCGTGGCTTGTGGGTTTTTTCCTATAAAAACTCTTTACACCTGGGTTTTTAGCTGCCACCACATTTCCCTTGGTCTGGCATGCAGTGTCCCACATTAAACCTTAGTAAAAGTATCCTTATGTGCTTGCATAGGAAACTGGTGGTCTCTGGGGGTTTCACAAAATGTGTACAACAGAAGTTCCCTCCTGTACCAGAATTAAAGCCTACTTCTATGGTATTTAGTTCTATACTGCACACAACTGAGATACTTATCCTGAACAACTACTAAACCCTTCAAAATTCCATTGGTAGACAGCCATTGTTGGACTAGCTGTATCACAGTTTTGAGACATTCTAGTAAATCCACATCCCATATACATGGACAGATATGTTCTACCAGTTCTATTCAAATAGAGTACTTTTCATAATACAGTTGTGGGTTTTATTTAACCTGCCCACTGAGAAAGATATGTTGCCTAACAATGGTGTTTATAAAGACATTCTTCATAGCTTTATTATTCTGTAAGTATTAAATTTTCTATGAAGACTATACATTATTATTATTATTATTTCATTTCCACAATTTGCACTGACTTTCATTCCTGAAAACTCCTTAAGCAATGGAGCCACAATCCAGCTTTCTGATGGGAGAAAGGCCTATTATCTTGTTTGGGATATAGTTCCTGCTTTTCTTTCCAGGTTGTCTGAAGTCCCTGTGACAAACAGGTAAAAGGTCCATTCAATTCACCTGACCTCAGTTGAATGCAAGTAAGGAACATCTCCTCTTGTTTTCTTAGATCTCTCTTTAGTTGTAAATATTCTGGGTATCCTTCCCCCTGCATGACAGGGATTTACTCCACCCTACACAGTATAGTGGGCTGTATAAGCTAGCTAGCCACATTGTGTCCAGGAGAATGAAGAGGAAGTGCCTATGGAGAGCAGGAAGATCACATTGTCTGCTACTATAGCCAGGGGCTAGTGCTATGGAAAAAAAAACCTCTAGTGGTTCAGAAAAGGTCTGGGTCTAGGGTGGAAGGCAGGATCAGGAATCTTTGTGCTGTGCCTTTAATCATAGTGTAACCATATTGGGAGATGCTCTAGTCAGTCAGGACTCACTAGCCAATCAGGCTCTCCAGGATACCTGTCAATCAGAAGTTGTGTAGGGTCCTTCTAGCTACCAGTTTCAGGCTTGGCTTTGAAGACAATCTGTCTCCAGTAGTTTTCTTTGCTGTGTAGTGCGAGTTTTGCTGCAGGGAGCTGAACAGAGAGCATGGCCATGCTGGAAAACCACAATATGGTGAGTGAGTGGCTGCCATCCCGGCAGACTCAAAGGAGTGTTCAATTGAGTCATGGGAGTCATTGTGTTGAGTCCTTCCCTTGCTGGGTGGAAACAAGAGTTCAGTTTATTCTTGCTTTGCCCTGCATTGTCCAGCATGGTCCTGGTCATCCTGCCTGCTCTAATGTAGATATTTGTTGTCCTGCATGGTTCTCCATAGTCTTTGTAATTCTTGGGTTTGGTTGGCTATCTCTGAATACATTCACTCTGCTGGCTACATCTGTCAGAGTATTGGTAGCAGGGCTATCCTTTGAAATGTCCTTGTTGACATCACTGTGAATTGCTGGCACCATGCACATGGTGTTTCTACAGAACACAGATTTCCAAAGACAAAAGGCCTGGTTTCTCCCTCATATTCCAGAAGTTCTACACTTTGAACATTTAACATTAGCATTTAGAATCTAGAGGTTGGGGATTTGGCTCAGTGGTAGAGGGTCCTGGGTTCTATCCTCAGCTCCAAAAGAAGAAAAAAAAGAAAAGAAAAAGATTTAGAATCTAACTGGAATGAATTTTGGGAGCTTGTAAACAGTATTTGCTATGTAACGTTGCACTCCAATGCTAAACTGTGATGTAGAATAGTAGAATTGATGGTAATAGAATTGATGGTATGTGATCTTTACAGTTCTTAGGAGACATTAATTTACAATGCAGTATTTAGGTAAGATAGGACTGCATCATAAATACCTCAAAGATACGTAGAATGCTAACCATGGCTGTTAGAGATTAGTATGATAAGATGATAGTGTTTGTTCCCTTAGATTAACCAGCTGCATTTCATAATATGGGAGACAACCCAGGTTTACAACCATTAGAAAGGCTCATCCTTCCATTAGAAAATTGGCCTCTAACATGCTGCTCAAGAGACTGTTACAAAGTCACACCCAACATTAAGTTCTGGTATGCAATGGAGTTGTATTAATTCTAGAACATGGGCATCTCTGGTCTTTTTGAAAAGCAGTGTTAAGTCAAGGTCTCCTACATGCATTGAGGTGGACTTGAACTCTGTCTGTAGCCCCACAGAGTATTGTCTTTGTTATCTCCTGACTCACCATGCTAAATTTTGGTTTATAAGTTCATGCCATAACAGAGTTCTTAAATTACCAGTTTGAACTCCATAGTGAATTGTCCATTGCAAAACAGAGAAAGGAAATCTGTGTGGAAAATGGCTTCTTCCTTCAGACCAGAAGAAGAGAATGTAGCATGAATCTTAAAGAGTTTGATAAATAAAATCAAACATGAGGCCAGTTATTTGGGTAAATGCTGGAAGGTCAGAGAAGCAAAGAAGGCACAGCTACATCACCTTGCCAGTTCCTCAGGTGATCCTGTTTCCTCACACGATGTCTCTGAGTCCTCATCCCCATGAATCTCAGCTGCACTGTGCTGCTCCAAAGCCTAAAATTTTACCCAGTGAAATGCTGCTAGTTTCTGGTCTTCACGCCTTACATAATTTTTCTACTTTCTACCATCACTCCCAGGTTTAAAGACTGAATTTCTGGGATTAAAGGTGTGTGTCACCATGCCTGGCTGTTTCTAATGTACCCTTGAACTCAGAGATCCATAAGTATTTCTGTCTCTGAAATGTTTGGATTAAAGACGTGTGCTAACACTGCCTATCTTCATGTTTAATATTGTGGCCATCCTATTCTCTGACTCCAGATAGGTTTTTTTCGGGGTACACACAATATTTTGGGGAACACAATACCACAACAAGAGAAAGAATGGAATTGGCCTGCAGGTAGTGATGAGGCCTGCAGACAGGGAGATGGGCCACTGTGTACACTGCAGGGGGCATTAGATTAGGCAATAGCTTTATCATAGACTGCAGTTGTGTGCAGTCCTTACAAAGAAGAACTGATGGGGCAGAGTGTGTGACTTTCTCTGTAATTTCCCAACATGTACTATTTCCTTCAATGATGAAGACAGACAGTGTTGGCTGATGTACAGTTTATGGAGGATAGCTTGAACTACTAAGTATTCAGTTTCCAACTAGCAAACCCTCCTATGCAGATATACTTAATCCTGGTTGATACAGTAAAATCAGCTGAGAGGTGTGAGATAGGGGGCATTTTCTGTAAATCCATGTGTTAACTTACAGCACTCCATGGCTAACATTTTACATGGGATGGAATCATACAGTCTCTTATTAATGGTATTCAATCTACCGTGGAGGTAGCTACTCCATTTCAAAGTCAGAATATCTACATATGTTTTAATCATTTTAAAATATCAATTATTGAAAACATTTTAATATTCATTTTCTTTTAATGCATTACTAATATATATTTCTATGTTTCCCAGTTTAAGAATTTTATTTCTGGCTGCAGAGATTGCTCAGAGTTTAAGAGAACTAATCGTTCTTCTAGAGGTCCCAGGTTCAATTCCCAGTAGCCCCACTGTGGCTCACAACCACCTAATGAGATCTGATGCCCTCTTCTGGTGTACTGGCATACATGCAGAGAGAATACTGTATATAAAATAAATAAATAAATCTTAAAACGAGAGAAAATTATTCAATTTTTCAACTGCTGTTTGTTTATGTATTAATTAATATCATTTTACAGCAGTGCTTCTCAACCTTGAAGGTCATGTCTCCCTTTGGGGCATCAAATGACCCTATCACAGGACTGGCCAAAAACTGTCAGGAATTGCAGATATTTATATTATAATTCATAACTGGAACAAAAATAGAGTTATGAAGTATCAGTGAATATAATTTTATACTTGGTGTTCACCACATCATAAGAAACTGTATTAAAGAGTCTCAGTATTAGGAAGGTTGTAAACCACTGGTTCAGGTCAATGTCTCCTGTAGCTCAGGTTTGCCTCACATTATATAATTGAGAATTGTGTTTAACACCTAATTCTGTCTCTGTCTCCCAGTGCTGGAAAAATAGTCCTGCAACTCCTTCCAGGCTGGGCCTTGACTGGCCTGTGGAAAAGAAAAATAGAGCAGTGAATGAGTATCCTCCAACTTCTCTAGATTGTATTGTGAATTTACAAATGAAGTGGGACTTGTGTAAGAATTGAGTTCACTAACCAGCTGTCAAGCAGTTGTAGTCACAGCAGAGAGAGGGATGAGCAAGAAAGAGGTTGAAAACTTTCATGCTGTGATAGTAGTTGACCTTAGCAGTGAGTAGTGAGGTAAGCAATGTTACTAGATCAATAAATGTTCTGTCCAGCCATTTCTTGCATTATTGGACCAGATAATCAAGAATCAGGATAAAGAATTGAATGTTTGTGAAACCAAATTAGAGTGGTTACACCAGTTGAACCTAAGTAGTGGAACTGGATAAAAATGGTGTGCCCCTGCCTAACATGCCTGTACTTCCCAAGTTTAAGTTGTATACCTCAAGGTAAATGCTGTGAGTAGTACTTGGTGTGCTCTGTTACAAATCCCTAGTCCCTGGAGCACATGGTCATAGAACCTGTTTCAACTTTTTAACAGAATTATATGGGATAATATTTACATTATTATCACTATGTCTTCCCTGTCTCCAACCCCTCCTGTAGACCTTTCATTGTGTTCTACTCCATTGCCTCTTTTTGTTTAACAAGTTACTGTTTGAATGTGACCTGTGTTTGGTGCAAGACATCCCAGCTATGAAGCAAAAGGTTGTCTGCACTGGACATTGACTGTGTAGAGGAATGTGCACCCAGAAATGCTCTGGGAGATTAGAGGATATTACTAAATTACCAAATTCCCTGGTTAATGGCCTGTCAAACCATAGTGTGGAAGTACCTACCTGGGAGGATTTTTGTAGTAGGAATCTTAAAGAGTCTTATTAATAAAATCAAACCTGAGGCCAGTTATTGGGGTGAATGCTGGAAGATCAGAGACACAGAACAAGCCACGGCTACCTCACCTTGATAGTTCCTCAGGTGATCCTGTTTCCTCTTACTGGAAGCTTCTGAGTCCTCATCCCAATGGCTCTCAGCTGGACTGTGTTGCTCCAAAGCCTGAACGCTTAACCAACCAGATGCTTAACTAACTACATGTTTTTTCCTCTTCAGTTCCTGGTCCTCACGCCTTATATACCTTTTTCTTTCTGCCCCCACTCCCTGGGATTAAAGGTTGGGTTTCTGGGGTTAAAGGTGGGTCACCATGCTTAGATGTTTCTAAAGTGGCCTTGAACTCAGAGATCTGGCTAGCTCTGCCTCCCAAGTGCTGGGATTAAAGGTGTGTACCACCACCGCCCAACTTCTGTTATGACTTACCCTTCCCATCTTCTAGCCACCATTTCTGGCTCTGTTCTAGTGGCTGTCTGTTCTCTGACCCCAGATATGTTTATTTTGGGGAACACACAATATTTCAGGAACACAATACCCACCACAGATTTTTTTTCTCCCTGAGTTTTTTTTTTTTTTTTTTTTTTTTTTATCTCTTCTCACACAGAAGGGAAACTGTTAATGTCCTGATTGAACCCCAGCTGAGATGTCCTAGTTGATGATGGACTCTGGGGTGGGTTAGCAATCAAGAGCACCAGCAGGAGGGAACTTCCAGGTTCTTTCCTGGATTCTCCTCTGCTTTTGCTGTAGGGAGTTGTAAGACAGACCATAAGCCATGCCATGATGAATTTAGCATGTTTAGAACAGGTCTGCTGAGCTGTAATTTCTGCGGGGACTTGGATGGACCATGAGCCAGACTGTGTTCTGTTCATCCATGTGGTGACTTGGGAAGTAGTCCTTGTCCTCTGAGCCTGCCTGAGTATGGGAATACTCTACAGGAGGATATGATGCTTGAAATATCACTGTCAAGTTGCACACACAGGCTCGCCTGTGGTGTGTAGTAGGACGGCAGTTTGGAAAACTTCTGATTTCTAGAAGTTCTGAACATTGCACTCCGCTTTCATGTTTGTGTTATAAATGTTACAAATAATTTAGAAACTGGTAGTAAAGATGGTGATGTGGTTCATCTTTCAGCAATATGTGATTTGAATGCTACTGACTTTCTGCTACCAACAGCCACAATGGTGTTATATTGGTGACGTTTAGTTTTAGAGGACAATTAAATTTCTAATATGCAGAGATTTCTTATGTGTGCATAGTGTTGGGTGTGTAGAAAGGGCAGAATCCATATTTTGTTCCATAAACCATGCGAGAGGAAGCATTCATAACTATTAAGCAGTCTCTGTGTCATGATTTGGGGAGCTGGTTTGTGGCTCAAAAGAAAGTTTGCTGCATGCCCTCACTTACTCTGTCTTAAACTAGTTGTTTACCTTTTGCTATTACTATTGCATATATATTTATATGTCTATGCACAGGAATAAATATGAGCTACTGAGTCCATTTGGTAATTCTTCTCTTTATATGATTTCATGGCAGACCACTTTTTCCTTGGAAAATGAAATAGGAGAATCATCCTTTGGAAAAATCAATTCTCATCCTCAACACTCAATAGTTTCCTGCAGTACTTGGTCTTGGGAGAGCATCTCTTTAGATCCACCTAAACCTTCTAAGTTAGTATGTATACTGGCCAAGTTTTCTCCTTCACCTGAGATCTTCTTGCAGTGCTCAGTGTCTGTCTACCTTGCCCGATTTAGCTTTGGGTTCATAGTTCCTGCATTATTCCTACTTGTTATATTCTGTCTGCAGTTTATGACCCTTGGAGATATCTAGATAATTTTGTTGAGCAGTCCAAATAATCCTATACAGCAGATTGTGGTTTATAGTTGAATTAAATCCATTGATATTAAGGGATATTAATAACCAAATATTGTTAGTTCCTGTTATTTTTTGGTGGTAGTGTGTGTGTCCTCTTCTCTGGGGGTTTACTGCTGTGGTGTTACCTATTGTCTGTGTTTAGGATGGTGTATCTGACTTCCTTAGGTTGGAATTTTCCTTCTAGTGCTTTCTGTAGGGCTGTGCTTGTGGATAAGTATTGTTTAAATCTGGCTTTGTCTTGGAATGTCTTGTTCCCTCCATCTATGATGATTGAAAGTTTTGCTGGGTATATTAATCTAGGCTGCAATCCATGGTATCTTAATGTCTGCATTATATTTGTCCATGTCCTTCTGGCTTTCAAAATCTCCATTGAGAAATCAGGTGTTATTCTGATGGGTTTGCCTTTATATGTCACTTGGCCTTTTGCCTTTGCTGCTCTCAATATTCTTTTTTTTTTTTTTCTGTATGTTTAGTTGTTTAATTATTATGTGGCGAGAAGCATTTTTTGGCAGGTCTAGTCTGTTTGGTGTTGTATAGGCTTTTTGTATCTACATAGACATATCCTTGTTTAGGTTGGCAAAGTTTTCTTCTATGATCTTGTGGAAAGTATTTTCTGTGCCTTTGAATTAGCATTCTTCTCCTTCCTTTATCCCTATTATTTGTAGTTTTGGTTTTTTTCATGGTGTCGCAAATTTTTTGATATAATTTTTTTGGCATCAGTATTTTCTTTGACTGAAGAATCCATTTCCTCTATTGTATCCTCTACACCAGAGATCCTCTTTTCTATCTCTTGTATTCCAGTGTTTAATCTTGCATGTGTGTTTCCTCTTCATTTCCTCAGATTTTCTATTTCCAGCATTCCCTCTGTTTGTGTCTTCATTTTTTTCTAGTTCCCTTTTCAGGCCTTGGACTGTTTCCCTCATCTGTTTCATTGCTTCTTCATTGTTTTCTTTTAGGAATTTACTGCTTTCTTCTGCTTTATTTGTCTTTTCCTCCAGTTTTATTTTAAAGTGTTGTTCCCTTATTTGTTTGACATTTTATGTTCTTTATTTCCTTCACTTTTTGTTTGTCTTTTCCTCAATTTCATTTTTGATTTCTTCTTCAAATGCCTCTAGCATCTTCATGACATTATTCTTAAGGTTGCTCTCTTCTGTTTCTTCCATTTTGTGATGTTCAAGGCTTGCTGTTGGAGGAGGACTAGGTTCTGGTGATGCTGTATTGCTCATTATTTTGTTGTATGTACTTCTGCCTTGATGACTGCCCATCAACTCATGGATTCCTTCTTTGTCTTATAAGCAATCTTGGTCCAGTCAGAGCTGACAGATTTTGTGTTTCAGTTAACCTCACTTGGACCAATGAGAGGTGGCAGATTCTGCATCTCGGAAAGCCACTCTTGGTCTAGTCAGGGCTGGCAGATTCCCTGTCTCCTGAATTTACTCTTTGTCCAATAATGTCTCTTTGTACAATGAGAGCTCTCTCTTTTTCTGGACAGGGTTGGAGCTCTCTGGGCTACTTTGGAGCTCCCTGTGCCTGATGTGAGCTCTCTTGGCTAGGTGGGACCTCTCTGGGTCAATCAGGATCTCTGGACTAGATGGGAGCTGGGAGCTGGTCACTAAGTCTCAGGAAGTGGCAGGGGTCTCAGTGGATGGGTTTTGGGGCAGAGATTGTAAAATCTAGGGTCTACTGGGAGTCTCACAGAAGCGAAAACTTCCCACGGGAGGCCCACCTAATGGCAGGCAACTGGGCCCAAGTATGGTGGTCTTTCCCAGGAACTACTGGTGACCAGTGATGAGACCTAGGGGCATACCTCCCTGGGTGTGACCCCAGACACTCTCTTCTGGTGTGGCTGGGAGCTCTGGAATGCATGCGGGCTTGGGGCTGGTGTCCAATTCTCAGGAATTGTGGGTGTCTTGGGAAGATGTGTGTGGCACAGGGCATGTAGAGTTTAGGATCTGCTGGGGGTGGGGGGCCTCTGGTCCAGATAGGAGCTCCAAGCAGGATGGGAGCTGGGGGCTGGTCTCTAAGTCTCAGGAAGTGGCTGGGGTCTTGGGTGGATAGGTTTGGGTGCAGGGCATGTAGATTACAGGGTGTGCTGGGGGTCATGATGAAGAAGAACCTTCCCGTGGGGGCCCCACCAAGTATAAAGAGCAATACAGCATCACCAAAACCTAGCAGTCCTCCAACAGTTATCTTTTTTCGTTGTTTGCTTGTTTGTTTTTCTTTTTCAGAGCTTAGGACTGAACCCAGGCCCTTGCACTTGCTAGGCAAGTGCTCTATCACTGAGCTAAATCCCTAACCACCCATCAGTTATCAAATGAAAGTGGTATATAAGCACTTGAGCCCAAGCAGGTTTTGGAGGCACAAGCAACAAACATCAATAAGTTGACCAAATGTGTTTGGTTTCTACTCTAGTTACAATGCATTCTGCTGCCAAGAATGCACCTAAAGGCTCATGGGGTGTGTTCCCTATGATTGGTTGACTGAGGAACATAAGACTAAGGCTTGGTTTAGTGTTGGTTCTTTACATCATGCAGGCACCACCCAGAAGTGGACAGCTGCAGCATTTCCACTCCATTCTGGGACAAGCCTGAAAAATACTGGTGATGGGCAAATCTTTACTGAGGGCAGTACACAGGGTCATACAGTTTGTTTGGGAGGAGACATGGTCTAATGTGCAAACAGTCATTGATTGTTGGTCTATAATCAATTTACTGGCTGGGTGAAGACTTGGAAAGAACAATGTTGAAAAGAGAAAGACATGTGAGGACGAAGTATGTGCATAGATCTCTATGCATGGCAAAGAATGTGAAGATACATGTGTCCAATGTAAAATGTTCACCGAAAGGTGACTTCAGCTGAGAAAGATTTTGATAAACATGTAGGTAGGATGACATTCTGTGGACAGCCAGCATCTCTCCTCAGCCATTCTGTCAATTCCCAATGGGCCCATGAACAAAGAGGCCATGATGGCACAAATGGGATGTGTGCATGGGCTCAACAAAATGAACTTCCACTCACCAAGGGTATTCTTTATACCCATGCTACTGAGTGCCAGATTACCCAACGGCCCATCAGAGATCATCACCAATACCGAGATATGACTCCTTTTCTGGGGTGACCAGTCAGCAATCTTGTGGCAGGTTGAGTACATTGGACCACTTCTTCCATAGAAAGGACAATTCTTCATCCTTATACTAGTAGAAACTTATTCTGATTATGGATTTACCTATCCTCCATGTAATGCTTCACAAAACCACTATCAATGGATTTACAGAATGTCTTATCCACTGAAATGTTATTATAGAGTCCTGCTGCAGACCAAGAAACTCACTAAACTACAAGAGAAGCACTAGAGTGGGCCCATACTCATGGAATTCACTGTTTTTACCTTATTCTCCAGCATCCCAAAGAAGTTGGTCAGATAGAAAGATGGAGTGGACTTTGTTCTGTTGAAAACACTGTTAGATGTCAGCAACTTGAGGGCTGGGGTAAGGTTCTCCAGGAGGTAGTGTATGCTCTCAATCAATATCCAATATATGGTACATTTTCTCCTATAGCCAGGATTCATTTGTCCAGGAATCACAGGTTGGTAAAGGGAATATTTCCACTCACTATTGTCCCTAGTGACTGACTAGGACAGTTTTGCTGCTTGGTTCTGCAACACTAAATTTTGCTGGCCTAGAAGTTTTTTGGTTTGTCTGTTTGTTTGTTTTTCAGAAGCCATTGTGCTTCTACCAGGAGGCACAAAAAACTTTCCATTGAGCTGGAAACTCAGACTTTGCCTTGGCCATTTTTGGCTTCAAATGCCCTTAAAACACCAGACTAAGGAAGGAATAACATCATTGGGATGGGTGATATTTACAGATTAACACAGAGAAATTGGACTGTCTCTCCACACCAAAGGAAAGAAGGATTACATCTTTCTGGAGTGCATATCCTTTAGGGTATGTCTTGGTGCTACTGTGCACTGTGATTAAAGTCATTGGGAAACTACAACAATCTAATCCAGGGAGGATGACAAAGGGCATGGGCCCATCAGGAATGAAGATATAGGTCACTCCTCCAGGAAAAGAACCAGATGTGCTCTAGTGCTTGCAGAGGGTGGAAGAAATACAGAATGGGTGGTAGAGGAAGACAGTTCTAAATACCATCTAAGGCAATGTGCCTAGTTGCAGAAATAAGGATTATAACTGAAATGAGTACTTGTGTTGTATATTGATAATAATGCCTTTGTACAGATAATTATATGTGCTTTTAGGATACCTATAATACATTGCAACTTCAATTAAGAGAACATCATGGCCAGGTGGTGGTGGTGCATACTTTTGATTCCAGCATTTGGGAGGCAGAGCCAGGTGAATCTCAGTGAGTTTGAGGCCAGCCTGTTCTACAGAGTGAGATCCAGGCCAGCCACCACAACAATACACAGAAACCCTGTCTCAAAAAAACTACAAAAGGAAAACCAAACCAAACAAACACACACACACACACACACACACACACACACACACACACACACACACACACACACCAGAACCCAGAGACCACCAAGGAGTAAGTTTCTGATGCAAGCATATAAGGGTCCTTGTATTATCAGGCTTGAACATGGCCCACCACACTTCTGATAAAGGGAAAAGTGGCAGCAGCAGTGAGTCCAGGGGTAGAGAGGTTTTTCTATGGAAAAGACAAAATTTGGGAATTACATGCTTTGGCAACTTGTGATTGGAGAGAAGGGATATGGGGCAAGGTAATTGTTTGAAACTATTGATCTAGACTTTGAGCATGAAACCACATTTGAATCCATTGTGTTGGACTTATTGGTGGGAAACCACAACAGGCTGATCAGGATTATCTGGGCTACTCATTAGGATTATCTAGATAAATGCATTTCCAATTTTATGTGAGATAGTTATGTTATGTTTAGGCATAATTATGACCTGGTTATTGTTTTTCATTTGGAAATTAATCATGACATGAGGAGATATGATTATGTCAAGTTGACAAGCTGTGGAATATGATCACTATTCTTGGTTTTCAACTCAATTGACTCTATTTGCAATGAATGATAATTCAGAAATGCAGGGTACAAATATTATTTGGACCTTGAGGCAAGAAGACAACAATGCCTTTAATCCAGATCCTGAGGCTAGATAACATACACCTTTAGTCCAGAATTTGAGGCTGGAAGACACACTTTTAATCTGGGTCAAAACTTCTGCTGGAAGGACAAGAAGAAAAGGAAAGATATGTATTAATTCTTTGTTTTACTTCGCCTTGACAGCACATCCATTCTTTAACTGGCATTGAAGCCTACTTCCTTAGGAGTCAAACAAAAAAAAGAAAAAAAAGAAAAAAGAAACTGAGACACTCAACTTCATGTGATTGAACAGCTACTAGGTTTATGAACCTTCCATTTGTACCTTGCAATTTTTGAGCTACAGCTAGTAAGGCATTCTAATTAATTCATATATGAATATGTATGTGTGTGTTTGTATGTAAATATATGCAAGCACATATTGATAGAATGACACATGGATAGATAGGCAGTAGGGAGAAAAGTAGGTGGAGAAAGAGGGGGGGGGGAGAGAGAGAGAGATATTGAGATTCATTCCATAAGTTCTGTGACTCTGGAGAACCCTGACTAATACACTGGGGTTCCTAGCCAATTAAATTTATATGCTTTTAATTTCAAAGTTTCAATTTAGACTCTACATATCTGAAATACTCTTAGAAAATACTTCAGTACCAGGTCATAGACATTTGCAGAAAATACATTTAATATTGTGTAAAGCTAAAGAACATGGGAACAGTGAAACATAGGGTTAGAAGTTAGTGATGGTAAAAAATTTGTGAAATACTATGAGCTCTTAGATACATGGCAAGATTAGGTTATTTGTTTGGATCATGTTGATACGTTCCTGTTAGTTAGTGGAATGCTACTTATTCATTCAATCTAGTAGGCATTCATTCATTCTTTTTTATTTATTTATTTATTTATTTATTGGTTTTTTGAGACAGGGTTTCTCTGTGTAGCTTTGCCACTTTCCTGGAACTCACTTTGGAGACCAGGCTGGCCTTGAACTTATGTAGATCCACCCTTCTCTTTCACCCAAGTGCTGGGATTAAAGGCATGCGCTACCACTGCCCGGCTCATTGTTAAATCTATTCAAATTCAAATATTAATGAAATGGATACTTAAAAGGGAAACACAAACTTCAATGCCCAAACACCAAGGAAGGAGAAAGTAAACTCTGTCACCAGTTCTAAAGCCACCATTTAGAATTGTAGTTAATGGACTGAATGATGGTGCTGGGAAGATGGCTCAGTAGTTAAAGAACTCTGACTACTCTTCTAGAAGATCTGGATTTAATTCTTACCATGCCCATTGTAGTTAGATTTTTTTCTGCCTGGCCTATAGTCAGGACAAATCTCTCTCATCCACCAGGCCCATAGACACTCAGAACCAACCAAGTAAACATATAGAAACTTACATTGTTTACACACTGTATGGCCATGGCAGGCTTTTTGTTATCTATTTGTTTTTCTTAAATTAACACATTTTTATTCATCTATATTTTGCCACATGGCTCATTGCTTACCATTACCTTACATCTTCCTTTTCATGGTGGCAGCTGGTCTTGTCTCTCTGCTCCAGCCTTCCACCTCCCAGAATTCTCTTCTCTCTTGTTCAGCCTATACTTCCTGCCTGGCCACTAGCCAAACAGCATTTTATTTATACAGAGTGATATCCCCAGCACTTCCCCTTTTCTTTTTTTTTTTAAAGGAGGGTTTTAACTTTTACATAGTAAAATTATATATAACAAAACAATTACCAAGCAAGAATTACAGTTATAATATTAAAGAAGATACCTTATCTATCTTATATTTGTGAGTCTAAGGTTTTATATCTAACTTCTTTTATCACAATAGAGGAATTATATCTATCTAGTCTTCTACCATATCAAAGACCTCAGAAGGATATAATATTACCTGAGAACTAGGAGAAAGATGCAGGAAACTTTCCGGAGTCTTGTAGGGTAGACAGAGACAGCTGGCAGCCCTGACAGGGACCTAATGTTTTTTTGTAAAGTTGAGTCATTTGTCTTCAGCCCACAGGGCTCGAGTCTCTTGGTCACTTTTTTGAGTGTCCTGTAGAATGTCTGGCAGTTTCCTCTGTGAAGCAGGAACTTGAAGGACTATTTTTTTTAAGCAAATTTTAGTGGTCACCTTTCTCTGGGTCCCGCATGTACAGTTGATCAAGCAGTCCAGGCAAGAACAGTTTTTTGCCCAAATGGCTATTTTTGCCAAGGTTAAGATAAACTCCATATGAAGTGACTTCAATGCCCATCCTCCTCTCTGAAGAAAATCCATAAGGTTCAATATTTCTCCATTGGTTTTTGTCTAGATGACCAGTCCATTGGTGAGGGTGGGGTATTCTAGTCTACCACTATCAAACACTGTGTGAGAGTAAATGTGTCATTTAATCTGTAGAAGCATATCTTTTACTAAAGTGGGTAGTCTTGTGTTTGGGGCATAGATATTAATAGTTGAAATGTCATATTGGTGGAGTTTACCTTTGATGACTAAGGAGTATTCATCCACATCACTTTTAATTAATTTTTGTTTGAAGTCAATTTTGTTAGTTAATAAAATAGCTACACAAGTGTGCTTTTTAGTTCCAGTTGCTTCAAATATGTTTTTTCCCAGCCCTCACATATTGGTAATCTCTATCCTTGATATTGTAATGTTTTGTTTATGCAGTGGAAGGATGGATTTTTTTATCTGTATTATTAATTTGTGTCTTCATTGGGGAACTGACATATTTCATATTGAGAGAAATCAGGAATCATAATTATTAATATCTTTTAATTTGTTGTTGATGTTGTTATTCATGGTGATTATGGTATGTGCATCAGAGTATGTTAGTTTGTGTTTGTATTAATGTTGTGTGTTTCCCTTTTGGTTTTGCTAATGTGATATTATCTTTTTACTGATTCCATGTGTATAGTTAGCTTCCTTGGGTTAGATATTTTCTACTAAAAACCCTCTCTAAGGTGGGATTTGTACTTAGATATTGTTTAAATTTGACTTTATTATGAAATATCTTATTTTCTCTATTTATGGTGATTGAAAATTTTCTGGATATAGTAATCTGGGATGGCATCTGCTTTGAATGTGTCCAAGCCCGTATGGCTTTGAGACTCTCCATTAAGAAGTGAGGTGTAATTCTCATAGGTCTGCCTTTATATGCTACTTGGTTTTATACTTTGGAGCTTTTAATATTTTTTCTTTGTTCTGTATTATTAGTGATTTGGTTATTATGTGACAAGGAGACTTTCTTTTCTGGCCCAATCTATTTGGTGTTTTGCATGCTTCTTTGTACCTTCATCAATTAAGAAAAAAATTATTAGACAATTTTATTAAAAATATTTACTGGACTTTGGAGCTGTGTTCTATCTCTTTCCTCTATTTTTGTCATTCATAGGTTTGGTCTTTGCATAATTTTTGAAAACCATAAAAATATGTGAAGTAAGATTTAAGCTGATTATGGCAAGGTAATATCTGAAGAACCAAAAGGCCTTCCAGAGATCAAGCTGAGGCTCAAGAGTCTTGGTAATCTTGTCTTTTGATTATTAGCTGTTTCCTGCTATGAATTTCTCATGTGCTCTTGTAGCATTTCCATCATTCACTGGGCACAATTTTCCCTCTACTAAAGGAATATGTAGATAATTTTCTGACCAGTAACTTAGCCAAGATCCCTAATTTCAGGCCCTTCTGTCATTATTATCATTAGCAGCCAGGAACATCCCAAGAAGGACAAAAGTGTCTAATCAGAGATAGATATGTACTCTCTAGAAACTGACTTAAGCATCCAGAATACCTGTTTGAGGAAACCTGGTACATGTGCTGATTAAGTTTAACTTTCTCATTTCTAAAGTCTTATCCCTCGTTTTAGATTCATCTTTAACAATTAACTCAGAACTAAAGGATTCATACTTAAGTACATCTAGCCATGATGGAACTTGCCTAGCCAAGTTGTCTAATGTCTGCCATACTTGCCCGAAGCAGCAGGAGCAGGGATATCTTGGAGAGGTAAGGGTCAAAGGAATAAAAGTGAGGTTTTATTTTCAGAGTGGGTTGGTCAGAAAAGAGAAAAGAGGGTAGAAGAACTAGACTGTTAAGAACTGGAGAGGAATGTACTGAAATGGGAAAGAACTAGATTGAAGGGCTAGAAGAGAGTACTAGAGCAACGAGATGGAAGATGCCAGATAAGGAAGAACAAGATGAGAAGGAAGGAGATGGGAGAGGAACTAATATGGAAAAGAACTAGATGGATGAGAACCTAGATGGGGCAGAACTGAGATGAGAGAGTTAAGATAGAACTTACAGGTGAAAGGAGGTAAATGTAGAAATGAATCAGGCAAGAAAGATGCTAGGTAAGAGTGCAGAATAGGAGTTTAGACAAAGAAACTGGCTCAGAAGAATAAGGTGTATGGAATAAAAGTTTAGTGTATGTAGATTCATTTCCTGTCATGAAAGATTAAATTGCCCACTGGTTATACACTGTTTCTGGACCCTAGGATGGGGCTGGACCCATATAGTCCCTGAAACACGTCTTCCCAGATTACCTGGTTGTTTTGTGTCAAGAAATTTCTTTATTGAACATTTTCTTTGACTGATGTGTCTATTTCTTCTATTGTATCCCTAGTGCCTGATATTCCTTCTTCTATTTCTCTAATTTATTGGTGAAACTTGGTTCTGTACTTCCTGTTTTTAGTCCTTAATTTTTCATTTGTGTAATAACCTCTGTTTCTGTTTTCTTTAATGTTTCTGTTTTCATTTGAGGTCTTAAACAGTTTTATTTGTTTCCTTCAACTATTTGTTTGTTTTTTCCTGGCTTTATTTGATTTCTTTATTTCTTTTCTCCAATTTTTTGTGCCTTCATAAATTTATGTAAGAGATTTATTTATTTCTTTTTAAGAACCTCTATCATTTGGGTTGGACTTTGAGACCATAGGATGTTGAGATACTTAGGCTATGAGTCATCTTTCATGGAGAACAAGCTGCATAAATGGAGTAGAAGTAACCAAAGAGAGAAATGAATGGAAAGTTGTGGGGAGATAGAAATCTAAGCCCTTTGAAAATGAAGCCCCATGTGTCTGGCACAGAACTACTAGATTTGATTGTTGTCCTGCGGGGTTTTAATCTTCCCATTTTCTTTCCTCTCTGTCTCAATTCCTCTTTGGAATGAGAATGGGTTTTCTGTGTCATTTGTATGTTGGGAAGATTTAACATGTTCTTTGATCTTATAATATGACAATATGTTTTTGTACATGTCAAGCATATGTTGTTTTGCTGAGCTTTACCCACCATCTTGAAATTTGAAATTCAGCAGAGGATGTCATTCTCTTCTAGTATGCAGTATTCATGACTGTAATAGTGCCTGAGCCTTCTGAGGCATTAGACCACAAGAGTGTTGCATTCTCCATGTTAGTTGCTTTTCTGTGGCAGGAATCTTAAAAGGTCTTATTAATGAAATCAAACCCGAGGTCAGTTATTGTGGTAACACTGGAAGATCAGAGACACAGAACAAGCCACAGCAATCTCACCTTGCTAGTTCCTCAGGTGATCCTTTTTCCTCAGCCTGGAAGATTCTGAGTCCTCCTCCACATGAATCTCAGCTGAACTGTGTTGCTCCAAAGCCTGAACACTAAACCAGCCAAATGCTTAACTAACTACATGCTTTACTTTACTATTTCCTGGTCCTCACGCCTTATACACCTTTCTCTTTCTGCCCCCACTCCCTGGGATTAAAGGTTGGGTTTCTGGGATTAAAGATGTGGGTCACCATGCTTAGCAGTTTCTAAAGTGGCCTTGAACTCAGAGATCCGGCTAGCTCTGCCTCCCAAGTGCTGGGATTAAAGGAGTGCACCACAACCACCACCCAACTTCTGTTGTGGCTTACTCTTCCCATTTTCTAGCCACCATTTTTGGCTTTTTTCTAGTGTTCTCTGACCCCAGATATGTTTGTTTTGGGGAGCACAGAATATTTCAGGGAACCCAATACCCACCACACTTTTCTTTTGATGTTTATTAATGAATATGATTCTTTTTTCTTAATAAATGGATATGCACCACAAATATGCCTGGACCTCACTGTAGTCCGAAGAGAATCTTAGAACCCACAAGCTTGGAACAATGAACAGTTTTGTGATTCCCCAATATAAATACTGGCAAATGATCCCCCTATATACAAGACCAGTAATAGCTCCTAACTTCTCAACCATCTCTTCTTCCCTGTGTTGATTATTTATGACCAACAATGATATTTCAAATGTAATCATCTTTCTATTTGTAACTGTTTAAATGCACAGCCATTTTAGTAAGATTTATGAAAGTACAACTTAAACTGGAGCAATTCAGATTTTTAGAAGATGAATACAGAACTAGAGTGAATGCGTAACTCTTTCTAGGAACTTCAGTAAAACAATCTCTGAGTTCGTCTTATCTTTTTGCTTGTTTGATGGAAGTTTAAAGTGCAGATGGGTTCTTAATATTTACTATTTGCTGTACTATAACTGATTACATAGACTAGGCTAACTTTCAACTCAGAAGCACATATATATGCTTTTACCTTCTAAGTTCTGGGATTAAAGTCATGAGCCATTACACCCAGCTTACGTATTTTTGTTATAGTTAGTAATGGTTCATGAAATTTCTCTGATGTGTACTCAGTACTTTTAAAGTATTTTCTTGTCTCTCTAACTCTGTTAATAGGCATTTCTCTTGCCAAGGTGATATCCAATTCCAAGCATTCATAAATAATTGTTGTAAACCTCCTATTGAGTTTGTTTGTGAAGTAACTTGATGATTTCGTTGTAATGACTGAGTCATAAAATATGTGTGGCAGTCACAAGAATTATGTGTCTATATTGTCAAAGAAGCACACATTTACAATGTTGTATCATGCTTTTTGTTTTATACATATGGATTTCACATTTATGTACGGCATATTTTAGAATGCAGTGACCTATAATGATGTGTATGTCGACATCACTCAGGAAGAGTGGGCAGTGATGGATTCTTCACAGAAGAATCTCTACAAAGATGTGATGCTGGAGACCTATATGAACCTCATTGCTATAGGTAATACTGTAAATTTTCCTTCATAATTTAAATGAGGGGACACCCGTTGAATGATTATTGGTGCTCTTCTGCAATTCTGATTGAGAATGAGAAAGAATGAACTGAATAAATCAGATTTCATTCTGAGCGTCACTGAAGATATTAATATAAAATTTTCAGTTTCCTGTTATAATTGATATATTATTCTTGTCCTATATTTTAGGCTACAATTGGGAAGATCTTAAAGTTGAAGAACATTGTCAAAGTTGTCAAAAACATGGAAGGTAATTTTCTTGTAAAAGCTGATATTAACAGGTTCTGGATATATATAATTCATCTGGAAGTTTTAATAAGATTAAGCAGTGTAAATTATCACAGCTTAAAATGCATCGATGATCAATAAATGCTCATAAACACATGTACCTCAATGGCAAGAAAGTGAATTGTGTTTGCAAGTGATTCTTTTAAGAAGGAAGACAAAAAATCAATAGCTTAACAGAAATCAACATTTGAATAATAGCTTCATCAAAGCTATGCTGTACAACTGAAAATACATTTAGTTTCTTAGTATTCATATAATAAAAATATACTCATTGAATATGTAATAAGAATACATGCACAACCTTACAATAAGCAAATAGTCTATAGTATAGTTTCTCATATAGTTGTTCTGTCTTTGCTAATTTTAGTTAGATGGGTAGTTAGAGTCAAGAGTTAAGGCGTGGGGAGTTGTTGTAGAGAAACAGTATTCCCTATTCCACATATTGATGAGGAACAGAAAATCCAACTGTAAATGAAATGTGTAAATATTATTGTTTTTATCGTTTCTTTAATAGTTATAATATGTCACTCTGCATACAAGCTCTTTGAACATAAGAATATGGAAAGAAGCAATGTACATCTCTCCATATCAGAACAATTAGAAGATACATAGTAGTTCCATGTTAAGTAAACTTGTTGAATGTGATTCAAGATTACAAACAACAGGGTTTCCAGCTTCATTCAGAATAGATCAACAAGCACACCACAGAAACGCCCTATGAGTACTAAGACTGTGTAAATGCTTCGGTTTGTCCTGGTTAATCTGGAACATGTAGCATGACTCATAGTATAAGAAAGTTTATCAATGGAATAACTGAGGTAAATGTCTAAATTCTCCAAATTCTCTTTAAATATGTGAAAAACCTCAAGGAAAAATGATGACATAAATATGAGCCAGGTAATAAAGCTCTTATCATCACAGGCATATTCAAATATGCAAGGCCATCCTTAATGCAGTGGATGAACATGAGTGTAAATAACATGTTAAAACCTTAAGATCTCAGTTCTCTTCATATTTAGACCAAACTATAAAATTAATTCACGCAGATATAAAGACTCAGCAATGTAATAAATGTGATAAAGCTTTTAAATGTTTCAATTGTTATTACAGGCATAAAAGAAGTCACACTACAGAGAAATCACATGAAAATACTGAGTGTGGTAAAGCCTTTGAATGTCATAGTCATCCTCAAAGGCATGAACAAACACATACTGGAGAGAAATCCTATGAATATAATCAATGTAGTAAAACCTTTGCACAACACAGGCATGAAACTACACATATATTTAAAAAAACTTATGGATATAATCAAAGTGGCAAAGCCTTTACTCATTGGAAAATTCTACAATTAGATAGAAGAACACATTCTGGAGAGAAACCCTATGAATGTAATCAATGTGGTAAAGCCTTTACAAAGCCCATTCATCTTCAAGTACATAGAAAAATACATACTAGAGAGAAACCCTATGAATGTAATCAGTGTGGTAAAGCCTTTACTCGACACAGTGCTCTTCGATTACATGAAAGAACACATACTGGAGAAAAACCCTATGAATGTAATCAGTGTGGTAAAGCCTTTGCTCAACACATTGCTCTTCGGTTACATGAAAGAACACATACTGGAGAGAAACCCTATGAATGTAATCAGTGTGGTAAAGTCTTTGCACATCCCGGTCATCTTCAAGTACATAAAAGAATACATACTGGAGAGAAACCCTATGAATGTAATCAGTGTGGTAAAGCCTTTGCACATTCCACTCATCTTCAAGTACATAAAAGAACACATACTGGAGAGAAACCCTATGAATGTAAACAATGTGGTAAAACCTTTGCACAGTCCAATCACCTTCAAGTACATAAAAGAACACATACTGGAGAGAAACCCTATGAATGTAATCAGTGTGGTAAAGCTTTTGCTCAAAACAGCACTCTTCAATTTCATGAAAGGACACATAGTGGAGAGAAACCCTATGAATGTAAACAATGTGGTAAAACCTTTGCACAGCCTGGTCATCTTCAAGTACATAAAAGAACACATACTGGAGAGACACCCTATGAATGTAATCAGTGTGGGAAAGTCTTTGCAAATCCCTGTCATCTTCAAGTACATAAAAGAACACATACTGGAGAGAAACCCTATGAATGTAATCAGTGTGGTAAAGCTTTTGCTCAAAACAGTACTCTTCAAATTCATGAAAGGACACATAGTGGAGAGAAACCCTATGAATGTAAACAATGTGGTAAAACCTTTGCACAGCCTGGTCATCTTCAAGTACATAAAAGAACACATACTGGAGAGAAACCCTATGAATGTAATCAGTGTGGGAAAGTCTTTGCACATCCCAGTCATCTTCAAGTACATAAAAGAACACATACTGGAGAGAAACCCTATGAATGTAATCAGTGTGGTAAACTCTTTGCACATCCTGGTCATCTTCAAGTACATAAAAGAACACATACTGGAGAGAAACCCTATGAATGTAATCAGTGTGGTAAAGCCTTTGCTCAAAACAGTACTCTTCGAATTCATGAAAGGACACATAGTGGAGAGAAACCCTATGAATGTAAACAATGTGGTAAAACCTTTGCACAGCCCAATCACCTTCAAGTACATAGAAGAACACATACTGGAGAGAAACCCAATGAGTGTAATCATTGTGGTAAAGCCTTTGCTCGACACAGTGCTCTTCGGTTACATGAAAGAACACATACTGGAGAGAAACCCTATGAATGTAAACAATGTGGTAAAGCCTTTGCACAGCCCAATCACCTTCAAGTACATGAAAGAACACATACTGGAGAGAAACCCTATGAATGCAATCAGTGTGGTAAAGCCTTTGCTCAAAACAGTACTCTTCGAATTCATGAAAGGACACATAGTGGAGAGAAACCCTATGAATGTAAACAATGTGGCAAAACCTTTGCACAGACCAATCACCTTCAAGTACATAAAAGAACACATACTGGAGAGAAACCCTATGAATGTAATCATTGTGGTAAAGCCTTTACACGACACAGTGCTCTTCGATTACATGAAAGAACACATACTGGATAGAAACTCTAGAATGTAAACAATGTGGTAAAGCTTTTGCTGTTCACAATTATTTTTAGTTGCATCAAAGAACACATATGTGAGAGAAACCCTATGAATGTATACAATGTGGGATAGCATTTGCACAGTCCAGTCATCTATAAGTACATAAGAGACACATACTAGAGAGATACCCTGTGTGCCCCAGCAAGCCAGGTTTCAACGGGTGCAACTCATCTGTGGGAGCAAATGTAAGGAACAGGGGACACGAGAGACAACAGCAAGTCAGGATTCTGATGTAGCTGCAAATAATATTTTTCTCAGCAAGACTTACATAGCATTGGAAGGGAGGGAACATGGAAGGGATGCAGTATGTGGGAGAAGTGCAGATCGTGCAACTGCAAGATGTCAGCTAAGGTCACTGGACAGGGGCCATTTATTCTGTTGCTAGGCTACCTGACAATAGAATGCTCTTTCCGTTTGGTTGTCATGACACCTGACTGTGAATTGTGTTCTTATCTTGGGAGCCTCTGGTTAGTCAACAGGTGTTCTGGGGAAGGGCTGTGGTCTTGTAACTTGTTCTCTTGCCTGGCTAGTACTATTCCATGTTTCATGTTTGGTTCCTGACATCTTTCTCTTTGACACTTATGAATGTAAACAATGTGGTAAAGCCTTTGTTCATCACAATTCTCTTCAGTTGCATGAAAGAACACATACGGGAGAGACACCCTTTGAATATATACAATGTGGGTATCATCTTCAAAGGCATAAAAGAACACATACTGTACTGAAACCATACAATTTTAATCAGTGTGGTAAAGCCTTTGTACATCACAACACTCTTCAATTTCATGAAAGAACACATAATTGACAAGAACCCTATGAATTTAAACAGTGCGGTAAAGCCTTTACACAGCCCTACATAAAATCACATATTGGAGAGAAACCCTATGAGTATAATCAATGTGGAAATGCCTAGTCAAAACACAAAGTAACTCTGTAACTGTAAAAGTTAGTGTGTAATGGTCTCTTAACGGCTTTCCATATAACATTCTACTTTGAATATCTGAAAGAAACTCATACCAAAGGAAATCTGAATATATATATATATGATCTTCAGTCAACACACATTCAATTTTTAAAAAATTAAATATTTCGGAAGAAAATTGGAAAAATTTCGTTCAATCATTATAATATCTCTTTTTATTTTGTTTACATATTTCAATAAATATGGACAAAAGGCCTATAAATTTAAATGATAAGTAACATTTTAGATTTCATACTTCTGTTCAAATACATGGGATAATGAATTCTGTTCTAAAATTTCATAGATATGCCTTTTCTGTTGCTTTGATAATAGATCATATCTCTGTGAACTTAGAAAAGGGTTTAAGCTGGCCCTGGGTTCCACAGCAATACATGAACCTCTTAAAAGTGGCATGGAAATAAGTGTCAGATATGGCGGCTAAAACAGGCAGTTAAGAATTCACCTTCTTGTCCTGCATAAAGCATATGTGTAAATTGGAAATGGTGTGCAGAAGTAAATGCTCAGGCCAACCCTCATGACTGATTTCTTCCTGCAGTGTACCATTTTCAAAATTTTCTCAAATGATATCACAGACTGAAAATGATAGATTACTCAGACTTCAAGACTACATGCTTGCTTTCTGTTACATGGACCAATTCGTGATGGAGAAAAACTCTGTAATCATTTAGATGCCTCAAAACCCATGTTATGAGAATGATAACAGAAAAACATTCATGATTGATAATTAGTTTAAGGGTTTGTTTTTGTTTTAATTATGGTGTGTGTGTGTGTGTGTGTGTGTGTGTGTGTGTGTGTGTGTGTCTTCCTCTGGGTATATGTATGTGCATTCTGGTTCCCAAGAAGTTTAGACCCTTGGAGCTTCTTGTTGCAAGAATTACTGGAAGTTATCCAAAACCTGATGTTAGTCCAGGGAATGAGCTTTGGTTAACACTTCAGATATCCCAGTTGTTTTAGGTTACAAAGAAAAAATAATTGTTTTAAGTCTTTTCATTGTCCAAAGACTGATGTGAAGAACCCATTGTGGCTTCTATTTGGCAGCATGTGGAGACGATATTGACGTGTGGGATATATGTGGCAAATTCAATAAGTAAAGTTTGTTTTGTGGTCCTTATATTCCTTCTGTGGCTTTTTTTCTTATTCTTTTACACTTTCTCTTATTCAGAGGTATTTGTCTGCTGCCTTGTATAGAATGGAATGGCTGTCATGGAAGTGGGTCATTTTTATTTAACTCTCAGGCATTATGTGATCACACTTTCCAAATAAGGGTGTTTGTAAAAGGGTAATGGATTTTTGTTTATGGTTGTATTTTTAATATTTAATGTTCACAAATGCGCTTGAAATGTTTGTTATCCAGCCTGGGTTGAATGTCAGTAATTAGTCATGGATACATTAGAATATATGATCCTTGTGTGTCAGTCTCATGAGTACCATTCTAAGGGTAGGTGATGTACTGCCATTGATTGTTGTTTTGTCAAAACTGTAGGGGTAAGGAGTTCACAAAAGAAACATACCCTTACTCTGGAGCCCAGACCTAGAAATAAGATGGCTCAGATATGCCTAGTGAAAGAAACACACTTTGGCTCAAATCAGAGCCATCTTTGCCCTTGGTCAACTGACTTGTGAAACCAAGCAATCACAGAAGAGGACAGTAGAATCCTGTCCCTAGTGCCCAGGACCAGGGAAAGAAACATAACTTGTGTTTTGGACCAGAGCCAGGAAAATGAAACAAGGAAACATGCCCTGAATCTTAAACTGGTGCCAAAATAACACTCTTGTCCCTAGCATCAGAGTCAGAAAGAGATGAGACCTGTCCTTGAAGGTAGTGTCAAAAGGCCAAGAAAGACCAGTTAAAGGAAAACAATTTGGCTCTGTAATCAGGACCATCTCTGTCCCTAGCCCACAATACTGGCCACTCCCTGGGCAGAAAAAAAGAAAACTTATTGTTGAATTCATCCCCAAAACATCCTATATAAATTGCTGTGCCTGGTCATTTGAGAGTTGTTCTTTCCACCCTTGTAGAAGTAGCTACTCTCCTGGACTCCTTATTCCTAATTAATTTCTTTTCAATGAAGACCTTCATTCACTGGTGTACAGAAAAAAACTTGTTGGGACATCCCAAGTTGGGTTGGCCAAGGGGGTGCTGAATAGAAGAACCTTGCTGAGATATCACATATTGGACTGAGCATGGGAGACTTGAACAGAAAATCTTTGCTGAGATAGCTTATTGTGGATTGAGCAAGGGGGACATGAACGGAAGGTCCTTGCTGAGTAGACAGAGCAAAAGAGCTGAAAAGTAAGATTTCTCCTGAGCCAGAGTAGATTGCTACATTTTTGTAATTTCTTTGGCCAGAGAAGTAGGACTTTGCTAGGAAGCCCCCTTAAGTGGGAGCTGAGCAAAACTCAGCTGCAGCATCTCTCCAGGATAAGAGCAGGATTGCTCTATCCTGCAGGTAGACCATCACCCATCACACCGGATGTAGCTGGAATTTCCCAAGCCATCAGGATACCCTGACTTTCCCGAACAGTCAGGATACCCTACCCTGCTGAAGCAGTCCCAGGCCTGCCTTTCCTGAGAAGTCAGAAAATCTTCCCTCCATGTTTGGGATAAACAGCTCCAGGCATCCAGGACACCTTCAGGGAAGAGTTGTTGTTTTGAGCAGCTTGAGGTATCTAGATTAACTTACCCTCTAGTACTGAACTTGCATTTACAGCCATCAGAGGTTGGCTAAACATCTCCAGGTGTCCAGGAAACCTTCAGGGCAGAGCAGCTCGAGGTCTTCAGGATAACTCGCCCTCAAGTGCTGAACTGTCTTATTGCAGTTCCAGCTATCAGAGATGTCCTAAGCAACTCAAGGTGTTGCCTGACTCCCCCACATAGTCAAAACATCTTTCCCTGGAGTTGTAAAAGTCATGATTTTGTGCCAAAGTCTTGGACCAATCCCAGAGTTGTTGCAACCAATTTACTTACAAAATACATTTTTAGGATGTTAGTATTAAAATTCTTAATAGAGAATATAAAATGATTAAATACTTCTTCATGTATATATCCAAAGAAACATTTTCATCTACCTGAAAGAGATACAGAAATTTAAGTTAGTAAACAACTGTAGATTTCACTGTAAAATTTGATGTGCTAGGAATATGTATACCTTATTTAAAGTTACATACATCTTAATGTCATCATCTGTTATTCATTTGGCACTTCATCCTGAAGTATTGTCTTCTAAGGCAATTATCCAGAGATACCAGATAATGTAATAGTAAAGAGATTTACTTAGTGAGGTCTACCTTTCTCCAACTTGATATGGTGGTCAAAATAACATTAAAGCCTTGTACAAGAAAGGCATTTCCAGGTTGGGGATTTAGCTCAGTTGTAGATCACTTGGCTAGCAAGCACAAGTCCCTGGTTTCAATCCTTACATCCACATAAAAAGAGAAAAAGCATTTCCAACACAGCTGTCTCACTGATGCTCAAATAAGATTAGTTGTAATATTAAATCAATAAGATACTGTCTTTTCAGATTGTAAACATACTTTCATTGAAAGACAAAGCAAAGTATGAGAAATTGAATGATAAATCCTATTTGCAAGAGAAAATGATATATTGATATCTCTTGTTTTCCCTTTTAGTGCCGTGAAATTATTTAGTTTATTCTGAGGACCAAACTTTTGTTCATAGCAGTTTCTCAGATGAAAAAATGAATATGAGAGAATATCCTGATATTAGTTATTAGTCATGGATATATGAATTCATGTCCTTCATGTGTCAGTCTCTTAAGTATAAGTCAAAGCGTAGATTTACTTCCAAGAAATATTATTTTCGCAAAATATTTTAACAATGTTAATGTTAAAATACTTAATTGAAAATATTAAATACTTATGTGTGTATCCAAAGAAAGGTTTTCATTCATTTGGAAGAGATTTAATAATTTAAGGTAATCTGTAATCAACTGAATATTTCACAATAGAACATGATATATTATATATATCATATATATATATATGTTATTTGAAGTTCCATGCATCTGCAGGTCCTCAACAGTTATCCATTTGGCATAATATCTTGAAGCATTGCCTTCTAAAGGAATTATAGAGGTACCAGACAATGTAATAGCAGTGATATTTACTTTAAAAAAATCTTGTGTGTCTGTATGTTTGTGCGAACGTACGTGTATATGTGTAATATAACTATGGTTTTTAGGCAATTACAGAAATGTGAAGAATAGAAGACAACTTTGTGGGGTCTACTTGTGTCCATCTTCATATTGTGATCAAGATGAATTCACAGTCTTGTGCAACACAGACATTTCTAACAGAGCTGTCTCATTGATGCTGAATAAAGATTAGCTGAATTATTAAAACAGTAAAATATTGTTTTTTCTGAAAACATATTTTCTTTAAAGATAATGGAAAATAGACACTGAATAATAAATATTGTTTGTGGATAAAAATGATATACTGATATCTCTTTTTGTTTTTTTCTTGCATGTTGAATGAGTTCTTTTCATAATACTTTCTACAAACAACATGCTGGACTTCATTTCCCAGGATGCCTTTCTCTATGGCATCAATACATTTCAACTTTAATTTCGAGGATGACTTTCTCTAGACCATGATTACTTTCTGGATTTCAATTCCCAGGAAGCCTTTCTCTACAGCACTTGGACATCCTGGACTTCATATCTGATGATGACTTCCTCTGTAGCATGAATACACTCTGTATTGATTTCTCAGGTTGCCTTTGTTTGTAGCATCTTTACATATGGACCTCATTACCCAGGATGTCTTTCTTCATAGCACTACTACATTATGGACTTCATTTTCCAAGATGCCTTTTTCTAGAGCATCAGTACATATGGACTTCATTGCCCAAGATGCTTTTTTCTACAGCATCATTACATAAGCACTTCATTTCCCAGGATGCCTTTCTCTACATCATCATTACATTTCAACGTTATTTCCTAGGATGCCTTTCTTGACAGCATCACTACATGTGGGACTTCACTTTCTAAGATTTGTTTCTCTACACTGTCACTACATGTAGGAATTAATTTTTTTAGATGCCTTTCTCTATAGCGTCAGCAAATTCTGGATTCATTTCCCTGGATGCCCCTTTAATTTTAATTTTTATTTTTTTAGCATCAGTACATTTGGACTTTATTTCCCAGGATGTCTTTCTCTACTGCACCAGTACATACTGGACTTCTTTTCCCAGGATGACTTTCTTTATAGCATGTGTCCATTCTGGACTTCATTTTCAAGGACACCTTTCTTGATAGCGTCAGGACATTTGGACTTCATTTCCCCTTATGTGTTTCTCTACAGCATCACTTAATGTGGAACTTATTTCCCAAAATGACTTTCTTTAGAGCATCATTACATCCTGTACTTCATTTCCCAGGATTCCTTTTTCTACAGCATCACTGTATTTCAGACAATATTTCTCAGCATACTTTTCTCTTTACCATCACTACAGTTGGATTCTATTTTCTAAGATGCATTTTTCTAGAGCATCATTATGTATGGACTTCATTTCCCAGAATGCCTTTTTCTATAGCATCTGTACATTATTTAACTTCATTTCTCAGGATGCCATTCTCTAGAGCATCCCAAATTTCTGGACTTCAATTCTCAGAATGCCTTTCCCTACAGCCTCACAACATTTGAACTTCATTTTCCATAAAGACTATCTCTAGAGTATAAGTAGATTTAGTCTTTTTTCCCCAGGATGCCTTTTTCTATCACACCATGATATTTAGGACTTCATTCCCGGGATGAGTTTCTCCATACCACCATGACATTTTGGAATTTACATTGCAAGATATTTTTTCTCTACAGCATCACTATATTATGGACTTCATTTCCCTGGATGTCTTTCTCTGAAGCATTGCTACATTATGGACTTCATTTCCAAGTATGGTTTTCTCTAGGCAACACTATATGTTGGACTTCATTTTCCAGGGTGCCTTTCTCTATAGCATCATTACATATGGACTTCATTTCCCAGGATGTCTTTCTCTACAGCATCACTACATGTGGGACTTCATTTCCCAGGATGCCTTTCTCTGCAGCATCAGTACATTCTGAACTTCATTTCCCAGGATGAATATTTCTAGACCAGTATTACATTCTGGCCTTCATTTCCCAGGATGCCTTTCTCTATAGCATCAGTATATTCTGGACTTCATTTTTCAAGATGCCTTTCTCTACAGCATCAATACATTCACAACTCAATTTCCCAGAATGCTTTTCTCTACTGCATCAGTACATTCTGGACTTCATTTCCCAGGAGGAATTTTTCTAGACCAGTATTACATTCTGGACTTCATTTCCTAGGATGCATTTCTTTATAGCATCAGTACATTCTGAAATTCATTTTTCAAGATGCCTTTCTCCACAGCACCATGACACTATGGACTCCATTTCCCAGGTGTCATGTGTCCCCATGTTTTTCTCCTTTTCTTCATCAGTTGTCCTGGACCCTCAGCAGACGACCTGACCTTCTGCAGGGTTATGGTGCCTCAGTTGGTAGGTTCAGGGTCATGAGGTCAGGGTTAGGGGTAGAGTCAGGGGTCAAGGTCTGTGGGTCAGGATCATGGGGTCAGGGGATGAGATTAAGGATTCACATTTAGGGTTTGTGTCATGGGGTTGGATAAGGCTTAGCTTAAGGTTATCTTATGGTTAATGGTTATGGTTAGGGTCAGGGGGTCACTGTTATGGTTAGTGTTAGTGTCAGAGTGTTAGGTTTAGGGTTAAGGGTTAGAGTTAGGTTAGGGTCAGGGCGTCACTGTTAAGGTTCGGGTTAGTGGTTGTGGTTAATGATTAGGTTTATGGTTAGTGGTTAGATTTAGGGTTAGTGGTTAGGTTTATGGTTAGTGTTAGGGTTAGGGTCAGCGTGTCACTATTAGGGTTAGGGTTAGTGGTTATGGTTAGGGTTAGTGGTTAGGTTTATGGTTTCGGTTAGGGTTCGTGGTTATGGTTAGTGATTAGATTTAGTATAAGTGTTTGGGTTAGGTTTGGGTTGTTATTATGGTTGCCATTAGTGGTTAGGTTTATGGTTAGTGGTTAGATTTAGGGTGTGCTTTGCCCTCAGCAGGTGTCTCTGACCCTCCTCAGCTGTCCTGTGTCTCTGCTCTGGGGTAGGAAATAAACTTCCTGTTCCCTCTTTATAGCATCATATGCTTTGGATCCATTTCCCAGGATGCTTTTCTCTGTAGTGGCCATCCATTCCGAACTACATTTCCCAGCATGCCTCTCAGGTCGTTTCCCAGGATGCCTTTGATGACACCATCAATATGGATTGGACTCCATTTCCCAGGATGCCCTTTCAGTACATTAGACTGGTTCTAGAAACTACATTTCCCATCATGTCTCTCAGATAACTTTCCAGGATGCCTTTGATGACACCATCAGTGTGGTTCGACTCCATTCACCAGGATTCCCTGTCAGTACATTAGAACAGTTCTAGAACCTGCATTCCCCATCATACCCCTTGGATGGTTTCCTGGGATCCCTTTCCTAAGAGCATTGCTTCATGTTGGACTCCATTTCCCAGGATGCCTTTCTTGGTATTGGTTGTGTATTCCAAACCACATTTCACATCAGGACACTGGGGTCATTTCCCTTGATGCCTGTCCTTAAAGCATCAGTGTTTCAGACTCCACTTCCCAGGATGCCTTTTTCCACAGCATCATTTGGACTCCATTTCCCAGGATGCCTTTCTCCTCAGTACCATGGCATGATGGACTCCATTTCCCAGAATGCGTTGTTCCACAGCACCATGGCATGTTTTACTCCATTTCCCAGCTGTCTGGTGTCCTCAGGCATTTCCCCTTTTCTTCAGCAGGTGTCCAGGGCCTCAGCAGGTGACCTGACTATGGCAGGGTTGTGCTGCCTCAGCAGTGTGGTGTGGGGGTCAGAGTCAAGAGGTCAGGATCAGGGGGTAGAGTTAATAGTTAGGGTTTGGGTTAGGGTCAAGGTAAGTGGGTTAGAGTCATGGGTTAGGGTTAGCGTTCGGGTTCAGTTTTGTGGGTTTTTCGGTTCAGGGTCAGGGATTAGTGTCAGGGAGTCATGGTCAGGATCAGGGGGTTAATCTTAGGGTTATGATAGGTTAGGGTTAGGGTTAAGTTAGGCTTTTTGGTTAGGGTTATGTTATGTTAGGTTAGGTTAGAGTTTTGTGTTAGGGTTAGGTTAGGTTTAAGTGTTAATGATTTTTAGGTTGTGAATTAGGGATTAGGATTAGGGTCAGACTTTCATTTCTTGGGGATATGGTTAGGGTTATGGGTTACAAGTTTTTAGAATCAGGGTTTGAGGAGTTTGTGGGTAGGGTCAGTGTTAGGATTGGGTTAGCGTTACAGGTTAGGGGTCTTACGAGTTATTGCTGGGGGAGTTTGTGGTTGGGGTTAGGGTTAGATTTAGACTTTGAATAAGCTTAGTGTAGGGGAGTTTGTCGCTAGAGTTATGGTTAGATATAAGTTTGGGGTCAGTTTAGGGTTAGTGTTCGGTAGTTTGTGGTTTAGGGTTAGGGTTAGATTTAGGATTTGAGTCAGGTTAGAATTAGGGTAGGCGAGTTTGTCAGTAGGGTTTTTGTTAACATTAGGTTTAGGGTCATGTTAGAGTTAGGGTTAGGGTTAGGATCAGGTTAGGGTTAGGATGAGGTTAGGTTTAGGGTTAGGCTTTGTGATAGGTTAGGGTTAGGGAAAGGGATTTTGTGGTCAGGATTACGTGTTAGGGTTAGTTTTAGTTTCAGGTTAGGGTTAGTGTTAGGGTTCAAGTCAGGTTAGTGTTAGGGTCAGTTTTGATTGGTTTAGGCTTTGTGTCATGTTAGGATTAGGGTTAGATTAAGGTAAGGGTTATGTGTTACAGGTATTTAGAATCAGGGTTTGAGGAGTTTGTGAGTAGGGTCAGGGTTAGGCTTGGGTTAGGTTTATGGGTTAAAAGTCTTTCAGGTTATTGCTGGGGGAGTTTGTGGTTAGGGTTATGGTTAGATTTAGGCTTAGAGTCAGGTTAGAGTTAGGGTAGGCAATTTTGTGGTTATGGTTATTTTTAGATTTAGGCTCTTGGTCAGGTTAGGGTAGGCAAGTTTGTGGTAATGGTTATTTTTAGATTTAGGCTTGGGGTCAGGTTAGAGTTTGGGTAGGTGAGTTTGTGGTTTGGATTTGTTAGGGTTAGGTTTAGGGTCATGTTAGTGTTATTATTATGGTTAGGGTTAGGGTCAGGTTAGGGTTAGGGCGAGGTTATGGTTAGTGTTAGGCCTTCTGTCATGATACCATTAGGGTAAGGCAGTTTGTGGTTATAGTTTTGTGTTAGGGTTTGGTTTATGGTCAGGTTAGTGTTAGGGTTAGTCTTAGGGTTCTGTTCAGGTTATGGTTAGGGTCATGTTAGGTTTAGGGTTAGGCTTGTGTCAGGTTAGGGTTATGTTTAGTGTTTAAGTTATGTGATTAGTTAGTCGTTGGTGTTATTTGTTAGTTCAAGCCGTGACCTTTGCCCTCCTCAGGTGTCCTATTTCCTCCACTCTCTGATGAGAAGGTAACTTCCTGTTCCCTCTTTATACCATCAGTAGGCTTCCCATGATGCATTTCTCTATGACATTACCACATATGGACTACCTGTGTCCATATCCCTTTCTCTATGACATCATTACATATGGACTACATCTCCTGTAATATTTTCTCTATGATGTCATTATATGTGGACTACATCTCCCATAATGTCTTTCTATATGAAATCCCATAGGACTATATTTGCCATTGTGCATGTTCCCTTGTCATCATTACATTTGGACTCCATTTCCCAGGATTCCTTGCTCTATATTTTCTCTAGGTGTTTGACTTCTTCTTCCAGGATGCCTCCCCAGCATTATTGTTAGATAGGGGAGTTTGCCCTTAGTTGGGTTATATTTAGGCTTAAGTTCAAGTTCGGGATTCTGTAGGGTTGTTTTTGATTAGTTTTATGGTTATGGTTATGGTTAGTGTAGGAGAGTTTGTGGTTAGCATTAGAGTTAAATTTGGGCTCTGGGTCAGGTTAGGTTTAAAGTAGGGGATGTTTTGGTGAGTGTTAGGGTTTACTGTTGGTTAAATCCAGGGCTCTCCTTTGCCCTCATCTGTTTTCCTATTTCCTTGTCTGCAAAGTTAGAAGAAAACTTCCTGTTTCTACTTTATACCATCAGTAGTCTTCCCATGATGCATTTCTCTATGGTATCACTACATATGGACTACATTTCCCATGATTCCTTTCTCTTTGACATTATTTTTATATTGACTACATTTCAGACTACATTTCCCAGGATGCCTTGCTCAAAATGTCTTCCTGTCTGCAGAATGTCCTCCTGCCCATAGTGTGTCTTCCTGGTGGACTACATTTCCCATAATGCCTTTCTCTATGACATCATTACATATGGACTACATTTCCCAGGATGCCTTGCTCTGTATTTCCTCCACCTGGTTTACTTCATCTCCCAGGATGCCTTTCTGTCTACCTTTGCATTGTACTAGAAACTCCATTTCCTGTCTTGGCTCTCAAGTCATTAGGAAACATCCTCTTCCCTTTTTACGGCATCAGTACCTCTAGTTCTTTATTTCCCAGCATGCATCTCCGGTTATTTCCCAGGATGCCTTTCATGACTGTGTGGATCGGATTCCATTTCCCACAATTCTTTTTCAGTGCATGAGTATGACACTGGAAACTTCATTTCCCATAATGCCTCTTGGTTGGTTTCCTTGTTTGCTTTTCATTATACCATCACTATGATGGACTCCATTTCCCAGGATGCCTTTCTCTACAGCACCACTACATTTCAGACTCCATTTCCCAGGATGCCTTTGTCTATACCATCACTACATTCTGGACTCCATTTCCCAGCCTGCCTTTCTCCACAGCACCATGACACTGTGGACTGGATTTCCCAGGTGTCCTGTGTCCCCAGGTTTTTCCCCTTTTCTTCAGCAGGTGTCCAGGGCCCTCAGCAGGTGACCTGACCTTCTGCAGGGTTGTGGTACCTCATTGGGTGGGGTCAGGGTCATGGGTTCTGGGTTAGGGGTAGAGTCAGGGGGACAAGGTCTGTGGGTCAGAATCATGGGGTCAAGGTCAAGGGGTTAGGTTATGGGTTCACATTTAGGGTTTGTGTCATGGCGTTGGGTAAGGCTTAGGTTAAGGTTAGCTTAGGGTTAATGGTTATGGTTAGGGTCAGGGGGCCATGGTTAGGGTTAGTGTTAGTGTCAGAGTGTTAGGTTTATGGTTAAGGGTTAGAATTAGGTTAGTGTTAGGGTGTCACTTTTAGGGTTAGTGTTATGGTTAGTGGATAGGTTTATGGTTAGGGTTAGGGTTAAGATTAGGGGTTAGTGGTTAGATTTAGGGTTAGGGTTAGGGTCAGGGTGTCACTATTAGGGTTAGATTATTGGTAAGGGTTAAGGTTAGTGGTTAGGTTTATGGTTTGGGTTAGGTTTAGGTTTATGGTTAGGGTTAGGGTCAGGGTATCACTAATAGGGTTAGGGTTAGGTTTAGGGTTATGGTTTGTGGTTAGGTTTATGGTTAGGATTACTGTTATTGTTAGGTTTATGATTAAGGGTTAGAGTTAGGTTAGGTTCAGGGTGTCACTGTTAGGGTTAGGGTTAGTGGTTATGGTTAGGGTTAATGGTTAGGTTTATGGTTAGGGTTAGTGTTAGTGATAGTGTTAGGGTTATGGTTAGAGGTTAGTGGTTAGATTCACGATGTTCTTTACCCTCAGCAGGTGTCTCTGACCCATCTCAGCTCTCCTGTGTCTCTGCTCTGGGGTTAGAATGAAACTTCCTGGTCTCTCTTTATAGCATCATATGCTTTGGATTCCATTTCCCAGGATGCCTATCTCTGGAGTGGTCATCCATTCCAAACTACAATTCCCAGCATGACTCTCGGGTCATTCCCCAGAATGCGTTTGATGACACCATCAGTGTGGATTGGACTCCATTTCCCAAAATTCTATATCAGTATATTAGAATGATTCTAGAACCTGCATTTCCTATCATGCTTCTCGGGTAACTTTCCAGGATGCCTTTGATGACACCATCAGTATGATTGGACTCCGTTTCCCAGGATTCCCTGTCAATACATTAGAATGCTTCTAGAACCTGGATTTTCCATCATGCCCCTTGGATGGTTTCCTAGGATCTCTTTCCTTAGAGCATTTCTTCATGTTGGACTCCATTTCCCAGGATCCCTTTCTCAGTGTTGGCCATGTATTCCAAACTACATTTCTCATCAGGACACACAGGTCATTTCCCACGATGCCTTTCCTTATAGCATCAGTGTTTTGACTCCAATTCCCAGGATGCCTTTCACCACAGCATCATTTGGACTTCATTTGCCAGGACGCCTTTCTCTACACCATCACTACATCACTACATCAGACTTCTTTTCCCAGGATGCCTTTCTTAACAGCTTCACTACATTTCAGACTTCATATCCCAGGATGCCTTTCTTAACAGTATCACGACAGTCCAGACTTCATTTCCTTGGATTCCTTTCACTACACCATCATTTGGACTTCATTTCCCAGAATTCCTTTCTCCACAGCACCATGACACATTGGACTCCATTTCCCAGGTGTCCTGTGTCTTTAGGATTTTCCCCTTTTCTTCAGTAGGCATCCAGGGCCTCAGCAGGTGACCTGACATTTAGCAGGGTTGTGCTGCCTCAGCAGTGTGGGTTTGGGGGTCAGGGTCAAGAGGTCAGGATCGGGGTTAGAGTTAATAGTTAGGGCTTGGTTTAGGGTCAGGGTCAGTGGGTCAGAGTCATGGGTTAGGGTTAGCGTTAGGGTTAAGTTTTATGGGTTTTTCGCTTGAGGGTCAGGGATTAGTGTCAGGGAGTCATGGTCAGGATCAGGGAGTTAATCTTAGGGTTATGATAGGTTAGGGTTAGGGTTAAGTTAGGGTTATTGGTTAGGGTTATGTTAGGTTTAGGGTTATGTTAGGTTAGGGTTAGGTTAGGTTAGTGTGTTGGTTAAAGTTTGGTTAGGTTAGGTTTAAGTTTTAATGAGTTTTAGGTTGTGAATTAGGGGTTAGGGTTAGGGTCACACTTTCATTTCTTGGGTTTATGGTTATGATTATGGGTTCCAAGTTCTTTGAATAAGGGTTTGAGGAGTTTGTGAGTAGGGTAAGTGTTAGGATTTGGTAGGGTTATGGATTAGGGGTCTTTCGGTAATTACTGGGGAGTTTGTGGTTATGGTTAGGGTTAGATTTAGGCTTGGCGTCAGGTTAGAGTTTGGGAAGGGGAGTTTGCGGCTTGGGTTTTTCTTAGGGTTATGTTTAGGGTCATGTTAGTTTTAGTATTATGGTTAGAGTTTGGGTCATGTTAGGGTTAGGTTATGGTTATGGTTAGGCCTTCTGACATGATACCATTAGGATAGGACAATTGTGGATAGGGTTTTGTGTTAAGGTTTGTTTTATGCTCAGGTTAGTGTTAGGGTTAGTCTTAGGGTTCTGGTCAGGTTAAGGTTAGGGTCTTGTTAGTGTTAGGGTTAGCCTTGTGTCAGGTTAGGGTTTGGGTTAGGCTTGTGTCAGTTTAGGTCTTGGTTTAAGCTTTTTGTCAGGTTAGGGTTATGGTTAGTGTTAAGTTTATGTGTTTAATAGTCATTGGGTTTACTTGTTAGTTATTTTTAGATTTAAGCTTGGGGTCAGGTTAGGGTAGGTGAGTTTGTGGTTAGGGTTAGGGTTAGATTTAGGCTTAGGGTCAGGATAGATTTTGGGAAGGCGAGTTTTTTGTTTGGGTTTTTGCTAGGGTTAGGTTTAGGGTCATGTTATTGTTAGTATTACAGTTAGGGTTAGGGTCAGGTTAGGGTTAGTATTATGGTTAGTGTTTGTGTCATGTTAGGGTTAGGGTGAGGTTATGGTTTATGGTTATGCCTTCTGTCATGATACCGTTACGGTAAGGATGTTAGTTTTTAGGGTTTTGTGTTAGGGTTTGGTTTATGGTCAGTTTAATGTTAGGGTTAGTCTTAGGGTTCTTGTCAGGTTAAGGTTAGGGTCATGTTAGTGTTAGTGGTAGATTTAGGCTTAGGGTCAGGTTTGGGATTCTGCAGGGTTGTTTGTGGTTAAGGTTATGTTTATGGTTATGGGAATGGTTATGGTCGGCGAGTTTGTGATTAGCGTTAGGGTTAAATTTAGACTCTGGGTCAGGTTAGGTTTAATGTAGGGGATTTTGTGGTAAGAATTATGGTTAGATTTAGGCTTAGGGACATGTTATGGTTAGGGTAGTGTGTTTGTGGCTAGTGTTAGGGTAGGGGATGTATTGGTGAGGGTTAGGGTTTACAGTTGGTTAAATCCAGGGCTCTCCTTTGCCCTCATCTGTTTTCCTGTTTCCTCTTCTGTAAAGTGAGAAAAAATCTTCCTGTTTCTTCTTTATACCATCAGTAGTCTTCCCATGGTGCATTTCTCTATGGTATCACTACATTTGGACTACATTTCCCATGATTCCTTTCTCTTTGACATCACTTCATATCGACTACATTTCAGACTTCATTTCCCAGGATGCCTTTCTCTACAGCATCACTACATTTCAGACTCCATTTCCCTGGATGCCTTGCTCCACAGCACCATGACATGTTGGACTCCATTTCCCAGGTGTCCTGTGCCCCCAAGTTTTTCCCCTTTTCTTCAGCAGGTGTCCAGGGCCCTCAGCAGGTGACCTGACCTTCTGCAGGGTTGTGGTACCTCAGTGGGTGGGTTCAGGATCATGGGATCAGGGTTAGGGGTAGAGTCAGAGGTCAAGGTCAGTGGGTCAGCATCATGGGGTCAAGGTCAGGGGCTTAGGTTAAGGGTTCACATTTAGGGTTTGTGTCATGGGGTTGGGTAAGCCTTAGGTTAAAGTTTTCTTAGGGTTAATGGTTAGGGTTAGGGTCTGGGGGTCACTGTTAGGGTCAGGGTTAGTGTCAGAGAATTAGGTTTAGGGTTAAGGGTTAGAGTTATGTTAGGTTCAGGGTGTCACTGTTCTGGTTAGGGTTAGTGGTTATGGTTAGTGATTAGGTTTATGGTTAGTGTTTAGATTTAGGTTTAGGATTAGGTTTATGGTTATGGTTAGGGTTAGTGGTTAGGTTTATGGTTAGGGTTAGGTTTATGGTTAGTGGTTAGTGTTAGTGTTAGGGTTAGGGTCAGGGTGTCACTCTTAGGTTTAGGGTTACAGTTAGGTTTAGCGTTAAGGGTTAGGGTTCGTGGTTATGTTTAGTGGTTACTGTTAGTGAATAGATTTAGTATAAGTGTTAGAGTTAGGTTTGGGTTGCTATTATGGTTACGGTTAGTGATTAGGTCTTATGGTTTGTGATTAGTTGTTAGATTTAGGGTTATGATTATGGATATGGTTAGTGTTAGTGATTAGGGTTAGTGTTAGTGTTAGGTTTGTGTTTGTGTTATGGTTACTGTTAGTGGTTAGGTTTATGGTTAGTGGTTAGTGGTTAGATTTAGGGTGTTCTTTGCCCTCAGCAGGTGTGTCTGACCCTCCTCAGCTGTCCTGTGTCTCTGCTCTTGGGTCATTAGGAAGCTTCCTTTCCCTCTTTATAGCATCAGTTTGTGTTGGACTCCATTTCCCATGGTGCCTTTCTCTGTAATGGTCATCCATTCCAAACTACATTTCCCATCATGCCTCTCGGGTAACTTTCCAGGATGCCTTTGATGACACCATCAGTATTGTTTGGACTCTGTTCCCCAGGATTCCCTGTCAGCACATTAGAAAGTTTCTACAACCTCCATTTCCCATCATGCCTCTTGGATGGATTCCTAGGATCCCTTTCCTTAGAGCATTGCTTCATGTCGGACTCCATTTCCCAGGATGCTTTTCTCAGTATTGGTCGTGTATTCCAAACTATATTTCCCATCAGGACACTCAGGTCATTTCCCTTGTTGCCTTTCCTTATAGCATCAGTGTTTTAGACTCCATTTCCCAGGATGCCTTTCACTACAGCATCATTTGGAGTCATTTCCCAGCATTACTTTCTCTACACTATCATTTGGACTCCATTTCCCAGGATGCCTTTCTTAACAGCATCACTATGTTTCTGACTTCATTTCCCAGGATGCCCTTCTCCACAGTATCACCATGATGGACTCCATTTCCCAGGATGCCTTGCTCCACAGCACCATGACACTGTGGACTCCATTTCCCAGGTGTCCTGTGTCCTCAGGAGTTTCCCCTTTCCTTCAGCATGTATCCAGGGCCTCAGCAGGTGCCTGACCTTCTGCAGGGTTGTGCTGCCTTAGGGGTGGAGGTCGGGTTCAGGGAGTCAGTGTCAGGCTTAGGTTAAGGTTAGGTTAGTGTTAAGGCTTATGTGTTTTTAGTGTTAGGGATAGTGTTAGGGTCAGGGTTCATTTTCAGGGCATTAAGATTATGGTTATGGTTATGATTAAGGTTAGGGTTAGCTTTAGGGTTAGGGTTAAGCTTATGGTTATGGTTATTGTTAGGGTTAGGTTTAGAATTATGGTTAAGGTATGGTTATGGTTAGGGTTAAGGTTATGTTTATGGTTAAGGTTAAGGTTATGGTTAGGGTTGGGTTTAGTGTTTTGGTAGAGTTTTAGTTTCAGGGGGTTATGGATATGGCTATGGGGTACAGCAGTTTATGGTCAGGTTTTAGGACTTTGTGGTTAGTTTTAGGCTTGTGTTAGTGTTAAGGTTTAGGGGATTTTAGTCTTATTGTAGGAGGTAGTTTATAGTTAGTATTAGGGTTAGTGGTTAGACTTAGGGTCGTTCTTTGCCCTCACCCGGATTAGGGATACGGTTAGTGTTAGTGTTAGGGTTACCTTTAATGGTTAGGGTTAGCATTAGCGTTAGTGCTAGGGCTAGGGTTAGAGTTAGTGGTTGGGGTTAGGGTTACTTGTTAGATTTGGAGCATCTTTGCCCTCTGTGGGCATCTCTGATGCTCCTCAGTAGTCCTGTGTCCTCTGCTTTGAGGTCAGAAGGAAATTTCCTGGTCCCTCTTTACAGCATCAGGGTTAGGGTTAGGGTTAGTGTAAGAGTTAGGGTTAGGGTTAGGGTTAGCAATCAGGGTTAGTGCTGAGTCCTCAGACCCCGGGTGGGTCCTGTGTGCCGGGTCCCTAGGCCGAGTGCTGTGTTAAGGTTAGTGTTAGTGTTAGGGTTAGTGTTTGTTTAGGGTTTGAGTTATGGTACTGGTTATGGTTACTGGTAATGGTTAGGCGCATCCCTTGCCCTCAGCAGGTGTCTCTGACCATCTGCTGGTGTCCTGTGTCCTCCACAATCCCGTTGTCCCTCCGCAGGTTCCTGTCCATCAGCAGGATGTTCCTAACTACATTTTCCATCAAGCCTCTTGGGTCATTTTCCCGGATGCCTTTCTCCACAGCATCACCATATATGGACTTCATTTCCCAGGATGCATCTCTCTGTAGTAGTCATCCATTCCAAACTATATTTCCCATCATGCCTTTTGGGTCAGAAGGAAACTTAGTCTTTTCTTTTATATCATCAGTATCCTTTAAACTCCATTTCACAGGATGTCTTTTTATACTAAATCAGTCATTTCCCAAGATGCCTTTCTCCATTGCACCATAACATTTTGGGCTTCATTTTCCAAGATGCCTTTCTCTATAGCACCAGGACATTTAGTGCTTCATTTCCCAGGATGCCTTTCTTTAGAGCGTCATTACACTCTGGACTTCTGTTCTCATGGGAAGTGCTGTGGTTATCGCTCCATATAAATAAAATGCTGATTGGCCCATAGCAAGGCAGGAAGTAAAGGCTGAACAAATCAAAAATTGAATTCTGGGAACAGGAAGGCTGGGTCAGGAGACAGGTACCATCTGCCACCCTGAGTACCAACATTTAAGATACTGGTAAGCCATGAGCCATGGGGCAAGGTGTAAATTAATAGAAAAGGGCTAATTTAAGGTGTAAGAAGTAGATAACAAGAAACCTGCCATGGCCGCACAGTTTGTAAGCAATATACATCTCTGTGTGTTTACTGGCTTTTGTCTGAGCCGCTGCAGGACTGGCAGGTAAGAGAGATTGGTCCTGACCATGGGCCAGGCAGGACTGGAGAAAACTTCAGCTACACAGGATGACTTTCTTTACAACATATGGACTTTATTTCCCAGGATGCCTTTCTCTAAAACATCACTACATAAGAACTCCATTTTCCCAGAAGCCTTTCTCTATAGCATCACTGGGACGTGCTTCACATCTCGGGATGCCATTCACCATAGCACCATGTCATTGTGGACTCCATTTCCCAAGATGCCTTTTTCCACAGCACCATGACATTGTGGACTCCATTTCCCAGGATGCCTTTCTCTAAACCATGAGTATGATTGATTTCAATTCCCAGGATACCTTTCTCCCCAACAGCATGACATTTTGGAATCCATTTCCCAGGTGCCCTCTATCTTTAGTAGTTTCCCATTTCTTCAACAGGTGTCCTATGACTTCATCAGGTGTTGGGGGACTGATGCTCTCATTGTCCCCTCAGAATTGTGAGGTGGGTGTCAGAGTCAGAGAATTAGTGTCAGGGGGTTAGGGTTAGGGTTAAGTGTTACTGTGATTTAGAGTTAGGGTTAGGTTATGGTTACAGGTTTTAGTGTTACTGTACAGAGTGTAGAATCAAAGCATTAGGTTAACTTTCAGGGTTATGGTTAGTGTTAGGGTCAGGTATGATGGTCAGGGGGTTCTGGTTAGCGTTAAGGATTATGGAGTTTTAGGGTTCGGGTAGAGGTTGTTTGTGTTTAGGATTAGGGTTTGGGTTATTTGTTAGAATTAGGTTTAGTGGTTAGGTAGGGGCATCCTTTGCCCTCAGCAGGTATCTGAGACTCTCTGCAGGTGTTCTGTGTCCACACTGGATGTCTCCACAATCTCTGCAAGTGGCCTGTGCCCTTAGCTGTTGTTCTGTGTCTTCTGCTTTCAGGTCATAGGGAAACTTCCCGTTTCCTCTTTATGCCATCAGTAGGCTTTGGACTCCATTTCCCAGGATGCCTTTCTCTATAAAAACTACAGTTTGCACCATCCTTCTTGGAGCAGAAGGAAGCTACCTGTTCCCTCTTTATACCATAAGTATGTTTTGGACTCCATTTTCCAGGATGCCTTTCTGTGTATTGTCCATCAATAATAAGCTACATTTCCCATTGTGTGACTAGGGTAATTTTCCAGGATGCCTTTCCTTATAGCATCAGTGTTTTGGTTTTCATTTCCCAGGATGCCTTTCTCTACAGCATCACTATGATGGACTTTATTTCCCAGGATGCCTTTCTCTACAGCATCACTATGATGGACTCCATTTCCTAGGATGTGTTTCTCCATAGCATCATGCCATTTTGGACTACATTTCCCACGTGTCCTGTGTTCTCAGGAGTTTCCTCTTTTCTTCAGCAGGTGTCCAGGGCCTCACAGGTGACCCTGACCTCTTGCAGGTTTTTGGTGCTTCTGTGGGTGGGGTCAGGGTCATGGGGTTAGGGTCAGGGGGTTAGGTTTACAGTTCACATTTAGGGTTTGTGTCATGGGGTTGGGTAAGGCTTAGGTTAAGGTTAGGTGAGGGTTAATGGTTAGGGTGAATGGTTTAATGAATTCTTGCCATGTTGGCACCAAATATGGATGTAACCATCTTGTTAAATAAGAAACACAGAGCCAACTGCAGAGTTAAAAGCCAAGAGGTCAGAGCAATAGCTGAGAGCTGAAAAACCTAACCCTTCATTACTCTCCACAAGAGAGCTACTTCTGTGTCCTGTCTTTTATACAGACTTTATCTCCTGCCTTCTCATTGGTTGTAAACCCAGCCACATGACCTACTCATCAATGCCTGTCTGTACACACCTCCAGGTCTTCTATGGTTGTATTGAGATTAAAGGCAAGTGTCACCATGCTGGCTGTATCCTTGAACACACAGAAATCCACCTAGCTCTGCCTCCCAAGTGCTGGGATTAAAGGCGTGCACCACCACCACCCAGCTTCTGCTATGGCTTGTTCTGAACCTGAGGCAACATTATTAATATACAAATAAAATCACATTTCAGTACAAATAAAATATCACTATAATATATATTCAGATTTCCTTTGGTTTTTGTTTTTTCACATATTCTAAGTCTAATATTATATTCAAAGACTTTAAGAGACCAATTATACGCTAAAAGTTTTACAGTTACAGAGTTGCTCTGTGTTTTGACTAGGCATTGCCACATTGATTATATTCATAGGGATTCTCTCCAGTATGTGTTTTTATATACTTGAAAATGACTGGGCTGTGCAAAGGCTATACTCCAATGTTTAAATTCATAGTGTTTCTCTCAATTATGTGTTCTTTCATGAAATTGAAGAGCACTGTGATAAGCAAAGTCTTTACCACACCAATTACAATTGTTTGGTTTCACTCCAGTGTGTATTCTTTCATGCCTTTGAAGATGACTGTTTCAAGAAAAAGCTTTACCACACTGATTACATTCATAGGGTTTCTCTCCAGTATGTGTTCTTTCATGCAATTGAAGAGAATAGTGATGAGCAAAGGCTTTACCACAATGATTACAATTGTATTGTTTCACTCCAGTATGTGCTCTTTCATGCCTTCGAAGACCAGAGTGATGAGCAAAGGCTTTACCACACTGATTACATTCATAGGGTTTCTCTCCAGTATGTGTTCTTTCATGCATTTGAAGATGATTGTGATGAGCAAAGGCTTTCCCACATTGACTACAATTGTGTGGTTTCACTCCAATATGTGTTGTTTCATGCCTTTGAAGGCCAGAGTGAAAAGCAAAGGCTTTACAACACTGATTACATTCATAGGGTTTCTCTCCAGTATGTGTTCTTTCATGCAAATGAAGACTATATTGATGCGCAAAGGCTTTCCCACACTGATTACATTCATAGGGTTTCTCTCCAGTATGTGTTCTTTCATGTATTTGAAGATGACTGTTTCGAGCAAAAGCTTTCCCACACTGAATACATTCATAGGGTTTCTCTCCAGTATGTGTTCTTTCATGCAATTGAAGAGTACATTGATGTGCAAAGGCTTTACCACACTGATTACAATGGTGTGGTTTCACTCCAGTATGTGTTCTTTCATGCCTTCGAAGACCAGAGTGACAAGCAAAGGCTTTACAACACTGATTACATTCATAGGGTTTATCTCCACTATGTGTTGTCCTTTCATGCAATTGGAGAGTACTCTTTTGAGCAAAGGCTTTCCCACACTGATTACATTCATAGGGTTTCTCTCCAGTATGTGTTCTTTCATGTATTTGAAGATGACTGTTTCGAGCAAAAGCTTTCCCACACTGATTACATTCATAGGGTTTCTCTCCAGTATCTGTTCTTTTATGTATTTGAAGATGACTGTTTCGAGTAAAAGCTTTCCCACACTGATTACATTCATAGGGTTTCTCTGCAGTATGTGTTCTTTTATGTACTTGAAGATGATTGTTATTTGCAAAGCCTTTACTATACTGATTATATTCATAATGTTGTTCTCCAGTATGTGTTCTTTTATTACTTGGAGGATGAGTGTGATGAACAAAGGCTTGACCACACTGATAATGTTCAGATGATTTCTCTGAAGTAAGACTTCTTTCATGCCTGCAGTGTTAATTGAAACATTTAATACCTTTGCCAAATTTATTACAATGTTGAGTCTTTTTATTTCCATGAATTAATTTTACAACTTTGTGTGAATATAAAGAATGATATTATCCTAATATTTTAACATGTTGTGTACATTCATGTTGTTCACCTGCATAAAAGATGTCTTTGCATATTTAAACGTGACTGTGATAGTAAAAGCTGTACCAGCAGGCTCATATATATGGCATCATTTTTTTCTGAAATTTTTGAAATATTTGAAGAGGACTTGGAGAATTCAGACATTTACATAACTTACTTTATTGATGATTTTCCCTATACAGTGATTAATGCTACATTTTCAAAGTGAATTAGGACAAACAGAAGCATTTATACAACTCTAGCAGGTCTTTTCTGTGGTGTGTTTGTTGATCTATTCCAAATGAAGCTGGAAAAGCAATTGTTTGTAAAGTTGAATCTCATTCAACTAGTTTACTCAACATGGGACTACTACATGTCTTGTAATTGTTCTGAGATTGAGAGATGAACATTACTTCTTTTCCTATCCTTATGTTCATATGGCTGGTATCCAAAGTGACATATGATATAACTATTAATGAAAGAATAACAAGAAGGTTTCCACATTTTATTTACAGCTGGACTTTCTTTTCCCCATCAACATGTGGTATAAGGATTAATATTTCTCTACAACACCCCCCTCAATTCTTGACTCTAACCACCTAGCTAATTAAAATGAGCAAAGACAGAATAACTTTTTGAGTAACAAATCTTTTACTATGGATTACTTACTTATCAAAAGTTTGTGTACATATTCTTATCATACATTCAATGAGTATAGCATTTGTAATTTGAATAGTATGAAACTAAATGGGTTGTCATTTGTACAGCATAGTTCTGATGAAGCTATTACTCAAATGATTCCTGTGAAGGCATTGATTCCTTGTCTTCCATCTTAAAATAATCACTTCCAAACACAATTCACCTACCGCCATTGAGGTATGTGTGTTTATGATCATCAATGGATTTTAAGCTGTAATTATTTACAATGTTTCATTTCTTTAACACTTCCAGATAGTTAAATATATCCAGAGACACATTTGTATCAGCTTGCACAAAAAAAAAATTACCTTCCATGTTTTTGAGAACTTTGACAATGTTCTTCAACTTCAAGATCTTCCCAATTGTAGCCTAAAATATCAAACAATGAAATGTATGGAATATTGCAGGAAACTGAATAATTTACATTACTATCTTTAGTGATCCTTAGAAACAAGGAACCTCTTTTATTTACAACATTCTTCCTCATTCTCAATCAGAATTATATAAGTACATCAATAATGAAGAAACTGTTGTTTCCTTATTTAAAATGTGAAGAAAATGTACAGTAGTACATATAGCACTGAGATTCATATACGTCTCCAGCATCACTTCTTTGTAGAGATTCCTTTGTGAAGGATCCAATAATGCCCATTCTTCATGTGTGATGTCAACATGCACATCATTATATGTCACTGTATTCTAAAATATGCAATATATAAATATGCCATCGACATGTATAAATCTGAGAGCATGATAAGACATACTAAATGTGTGCTTATTTCACCATATCATCATACAATTCTGGCGATTGCTATACATGTTCTGTAACTCAGATCTTACAATGAAATCATCTAGTTACTTTACAAAGAAAGTGAATAGGAAGTTTACCTCTATTATTTCTGAATGCTTGGAACAAGATATTACCTTGGGGGAAAAATGCTTATTAACAGAGATAGAGAAACAAGCAAACACTTCAACAGTGATGAGCATACATCAGAGAAATTGTATGAACGTTTGTTGACTACAAAGAAAATTTCTAAGCTGGGTATATCGGTTCATGCTTTTAATCCCAGAACTTAGAAGGTATAAGCAGGTATATGTACTTCTGAGGTGAAAATTATCCTAGTCTATGCAATCATTTATAGGACAGCAAGAAGTAAATATTAAGATCTCATATGCCCTGCAAACTTCCATTCAAACAAACAAAAAAGATAAGATTAACTCAGAGATTTTTATTTACTGAACCTCCTTCAAAGAGTTTGGCATTCACTCCAGGTCTGTATTCATCTTCTGGAAACCTGAATTGCTCCAGTTTAACCTATGCTTTAGTCAATCTTACTAAATGGAACTGTGCTTTTAAACAGTTACAAATAGAAAGTAGATAACATTAGCAATATCAATGATGATCATAAATAATCAACATACGCAAGGGGAGATGGCTCAGAAGTTAAGAGCTCTTACTGGTCTTGCATATAGATCGGCTCAATTGTCTGTAATTATATGAGGGAATTACACAACTGCTCATTATTCCAAGCTTGTGGGTTCTAAGACTCTCTTTGGACTACTGTGAGGACAGGTGTACATGTGGTGCATATCCATGTATATAGACAAAAAGAATCATACTCATTTAAAAAAAAACATCAAAACAAACACAAAAAGCAACAAGAATATCATACAATTATAATTTAATGACTCAGATGGCCCAGACACCACATCTAGGAAGAAAATGTTATCTTCTGCTTAACTTCAAAATTGAAACAGGGGGGTAAAGCTCAGCAATACAGCATATACTTGACATGTACAAAAACATACTTTAGGACCATCAACCAATAATACATATTTAAAAAAACCTTGAATGATGAACAACCTTTAATCTCAGCATATGGGAGCAAGAGTCAGGGGAATCTGAGTTGGAGGCCAACTTGGTTTACAGGGCTACTCTGTCAAAGCTTTTATTCAAAAAAATAGGAACAACAAATTTAAAAAAAAATTAAGCTAGCACAATGGCTTAAAATTGAATACCAATTCCATCAATTGTTTTTTTTTTATGTTATTAGTGATAATATCCATTCTGGTTGTTAAGTAATAGCTATGCAAGAAGGAAGCTGGCTGATTCATTTCAACCACAACATAGTAGAAACATAGAAAAGGAAATGGGTTGATGCTTTAGAAACTCATATTACAACACACAATGAGACATTTTATTCAGAGACATTCCACAAGTACCCCAAAGAAAGTCACCAAGGAGAGACACATGTTCAAATACCATATTCTATCTGGGAATTTTTCATTCTGTTGATTAGATTCTCACCCAGGTCACTATAGTCTCAAGGTTCACAAATGAAGAAAATGCATTTAGTCATTTAAATGCTTCTCATAGTCTGCAACAACCCATACACTGATGAAATGTCTAAAGTCTCTTTTGACACTCGAGACAAATTCTTTTTTTTTTTTTTTTTGGCCAGAGCTGAGGAACGAACCCAGGGCCTTGTGCTTGCTAGGCAAGTGCTCTACCACTGAGCTAAATCCCCAACCCCTTCAAGACAAATTCTTGACAGTAGCATCTTATAAACTCAGAAAACAATTTAAATATTCCAATATGTGAATGGCAGAGAAAACCCATTGCCATCCAAAAGGAGAGGAACTAAGACACAGTGAGGAAAGACTGGACCAAGGGAAGACTGAAACCCAGCAGGGCAAACATTGAATCTGGTTTCTATGTTTCAGAGACATGGGGCTTCATTTTCAAAGGGCTTAGATGGCTCTCTCTCCATAACTTCTCATATCTCTCTCTCTGTGGTTACTTCTACTCTATATATTCAGCTAGCTTTCCATGTAAGATGTCTCGTAGCTTAAGTATTGCAACATCTTATGGTCTCAAAATACAACTCAGTCTTCATCCTCATAGTATCATGCAATGAACTCAGATAGTCTTCTCAAACACATATGCATAAACAGAGCTGACCTGAAAATGCAGACTAAAAATGTATAATCTTAAATTTTACATCATTCTGGTCTGCAAAACCAGGTCAACATCAATGATTCACCTAAATTTGGTTTCTAAGTTGTGATGGCGTCTGCCATGCTTGGACCAGAGATGGAGCAAGCCTTGAATAAAGTTACTTCCTGAGACTGGCAATCACTTTGCCTAATCGATCCATTAACTGAGGGCATATAAGGACACATTCTTACCATTAGGGTACCTTGCTAGGCTTCCAATGTACAGTAAGGGCCTTCTTTTTAATAGTGATAATCTACCTGAACATTCATGACTCTGTTCAACATTTGACTACCATCTACAAATTCATAGTGCTGTTTTTCTCTACAACCCATAGACTTTTCAATTATTTATGATCAATTTCTTGATACTTTTAGTGGACTGAATGAATTATAAGTAATAGTTATCCAAGAGAGTCAATGTTCCATCTAAGAAATCAGCCCCATTATTATTATTATTTTAATTCTGCCTTACTCAACTTCTTGAGGACAGGGGCAAAATAAGAAAAGTTAAGCGCCAAAATATCACACAATTGACCTCTATTTTAATACTCCTGAAATCCTTTGACCTCTACCTCCACTGTTTGTAATACCTTTAACAGTAGTTTATTCAAAGTACAACACGAATAACCAATTAAGCACTGTGTGCAGCTTTCTATGTCCTTTGCCATCTAAATTTTGATATGCTCAACATTCACCCAAAAAGTCATCATTCCCAGCACCTTTGAACAACAAAATCGCTTTTGGTTTACCACATTCTTTTACAACTTGCTTTTTTCTTGCTTTGATTCAATTCTCTACACAAAAGCACCTTAGGTAAAAAATGTGCTTATTTGGCTCATTCTGCTAGATTACAATCCATCAGTGTCAGTGTTTAGGATAGATATTCAATCTAGCAACTGAAGGCAAAAATAATGGGGAATCTTTGTTTCCAGGCTTTCTCTCTAACATAGTCATTGTCTTATGCCAAGCTTGCTGTCTTATCTAGTGCAGGCCAACTTTCTTAGGGATATTGCACACTCAGTAGAAGGGCTTTCACCCATAAATCATCCATCAACAAAATCTCAAGCAGACTTAGCTACTAGGTTTTCTTCTGATGGGACACATCCTCAATGGATATTCCCAAAAGTGAACGTGGGCTCAGAAATGTTGACATCTGAAAGTAAGTAGGACACAGAGACAATAATATATGACACTTTACATAACCAAACCCAATGAAACAACTACATGAATAATTTAAATAGTGAAAAAAACCGTTGATGATGATAACAAGTAGCAAAACAGATACATTAAGAAATGAAGTAATACAAGTTTCTGAGATCAAGAAGAGAAAACTAAAATTGTTCCTCCACAGAAAATCTCCAAATGAAAATCCTAAGGAGATCCTAACCTAATGTAATAATTTTCCATAAAATAAAAATTACTGAATTTTCATCATTTGCCAGAGAAACAATATAACTATATTATGACTAATAAAAAAAACCTCACACAACAGAGATGGTACCACTGATAAAAGACAGAAAGGCAGACCTACAAATATAACATTGTCCCTTGAAAAACCATTATAAGTTTCTAATGAAAACCAAAATCAGAGAAATCACTGACCACCACACACCCTGAGCACTCCAGTTCTCTCCTTTACCATTAATAGACAAAGGATTGGGTGAGGAGACTTTTCCAACAAATTTGGAATCATTCACTAGAGGCCTGATATTTCTACATTGTAGAAAATAATTTTGGCTACTAATACTATCTCATTCTCCTTTGATAAAGAAAAGGATGTCTGTTAGAAAATTTAGAAACAATTTTGTTTCCTATGATTGAAGATTAGATGTAAACCTGTATCAGAGAGAGGAAATGATTTTTTCAATAAATAAAAGACAATAGATTTTTAAAGATACTGTATGATTTTAGCACCCCGGTTTCTCTAATTGCTTTATAAGTCATAATAGCTTTCGAAAACAAGTCTAGACCCATTGTATGTGTATATCTGCATGTATGAGAAAGAATATTTTCCATGTGTGTATAGGTGAGACAACAAAGAACATGTCAGATCTGCTGGATCTTGAATAGCAGGTGATTATAAGCCTCCAAACTTGGGTGCTCATATCTGATCTCCCCCAAGAAGAATACTTGCTGAGTGACATTTGCAGCCCAAATACTAATTTTTTCCAATAAACTAAAAATCTTTCACAGATTAGTCACAACAGAAGCCTAAACAAGTAAATATATGATCCCTTGGAACCAAATGAATAAGTATTAAGATATTGAGTATGGGACCAGCAAGACCATCCACAGATGTTCCCACTCACAGGGATCCAATACTCAGGTTTGCCCTGAGGGCTGAAACAGAACTCCAGTTGCAGCTTCTCTTCTCCATTTCCATGTCTCCTGTGGATTCCAAAGACCAGCCCCACCTACTCTTTCCTACTCACCTCACATCTGAGTCCCATCACCAAACTGTGGTGGACACCCTCTGATCATTTACTCATATCTTCCAGAAGACTAGTTAGGATGTCTGGAGATCTACCACATTGTCTCTTACCCCACACCTGATATTCAAAGTTTCTCCTCTCAGTGGAGTAGAACATCAGAGGCAGCTTACTCTCTTCCCTCTCCATGCCTCCAGTGCACATGAAGATCATCTCCCCTGTATTCTTCTTTGCCCAGTTCCCAACAACACCAAGCATTCTCCCTTGAACATACCAGGCAAGAAGGCCAGGGAAAAAGGAACACTTGTTCAACACACACTCTGAAGCTCCAGAGAACAAATACAAACCCAGGAACAAAACTCCAATCTAACAAAGATGATGTTATGAATCAGCATGTAAACCTATTATCACCCTAAACCCAGATGCCTATAGGAGGAACATAATTAATAAAAGCAAGGGCACTATGTCACCACAAGAACCCAAGTATCCTACCACAGCAGGCCCTAAATACTCAAAAATAATTGAAATACCAAAACCTTAAAACCAAATATATTGAGATGATAGTGGCCCTCAAAAATGAATAAATACTTTACATAAATTCATGAAAGCACAAACAAACATACAATGGGAGTGTGTCAATAAACTCCTCCATGAAAGCTAGGAAAATGCAGACAATTGGAGTAAAACAATAAAACTGTTAAATAAAGCCAAAAGAAAACAAACAAATCATTATGTAAAACAAATACAACTGTTTAGGACCTGAAAATAGAAATAAAAACAATAGAGAAAACAAAAACTGAGGGAATTCTAGAAATGAACAATTTAGGATTACAAAGAGGAATTAAAGAGGTAACATTCACTAATAGAATAGAGAAATGTTAAATGTTAACTTCAGAACAAAACTGCCTTTCCCTCTGAGCAGGATGGCTCAGCAGAAGGTCACAGCTGATTCTATGCAAGACCAGGAGGAGTTCATTTGAATGAGCCCTGGCTTGTTTTTTGACTCAGGGCTGTGACCTCAATGTAAATAATTTCATCCTTTCTTTTTATATTTTTTTAAAATTATGTATACAGTGCTTTGCCTGTATGTATTTCTGTGTTGTGCCTCTCAAGGCCAGAAGAAAGAAGGAGATGCCTGGGACTAGAATTACAAAACATGGTTACCAACCATGAGGGTTCTGCAAATGCAAACTTGGGTCCTCTATAAAAACACCCAGTGCTCTTAATTGCTGAGCTGTCTATCTAGCCCCTTTTTAATTTAAAATTTATTTTCATAAAATTTGAAGTAAAAGATATGATATCACTTTCCCCTTTTTTCTCTTCATTCCATCCTTTCCAAAATCCTTTCCAAATTCTTCCTTTTTAAATGTGGGTGAATAAGTATGCTAAAATACATTAATACAATCTGCTGCATCAGTATTTGTTGGATATATATATATGCTGACCATGTTGTATTGGCTAAATAATTGGGGAGCTCATCTTTGTTTGAAGTTAATTCTCTCAGGAGAATTCTACTTTTTAATCTGCATCTGGTATCTGACCCTGACTGGGCTATCTTGGATAGGAAACATAATCAAGAATAGAAAACTTTTGTTGGAAAATATCTTAACAGTTAATAGCACTGAAAATTCTTTTAGAGCATCAAGCTTCCATTCCCAGTATTACAGAGACTCACTAATAAATCTAACTCCAATATCAGGGGTCCTGACTCCATCTCCTTGCTTCCCTGTCCACTAAAAGAAGAGGAGACTTTGAACATAAAAATTATTTTTCAATCTGCAAGTGGAAGTGTATTATTTTACTGCCAGTAAACTGGGAACAAATGCAGGAAGATCATTGTGAGTGTAAGTTTTAAAGCCTGTGTCACAGTATGCACACACACACACACACACACACACACACACACAGAGAGAGACAGAGAGAGAGAGAGAGAGAGAGAGAGAGAGAGAGAGAGAGAGATTGAGAGAGAGAGAGAGAGAGCTGAATTACATACAAGAAATGTAGCATAGCATTAGAGAATCAGAACAACACAATACCTCTTAAAGTCATTTGAAGTGTCTGTCACTGGTGCTCATGGAATCATTTTCAAAAATAAATATGGCCAAGCATGAGAACACATTCCATTAATCCTAGTCACTGGGAGAAACTGAATATTTGACAGTAGGCCACCCCCTTTCCATGTGACCTGAACAACCATAGTCATCTGTGTGTTAATAAACCCACCAAGTCATAAAGTAGAACATGCACAGCTGCTGTGGAACTGTCTTTCTGTATTCTGTGAATGTGTGTTGCTTCCATTGGTTAGTAAAGAAGCTGCCATGGGCTATGGCAAGGCAGAACAAAATGAGGTGGGTAATCCAAAAGAGATACAGCAAGAAGAAAGAAGGAGTCAGGAGATGCTGCGACCCATAACAGCTGTGGTAATGGTGCAAACTTGTATTCCCAGCCCTTCATGAATCATAAAAGAAGTATCAGAAGTTCAAGAATTCAAATGAGGTCATCATCAGTCTGGGCTCCCTGAGAGCCGGTTGCAAAACAACAACAACAACAACAAAACTACTCAACTAAATACACAATACGCAATGATAATGCAGTCTAACAGAAACAAGATCAAACAGATTTTCTATAATGGGGGCAAAAAGTGGAGAGGGGGATATAGTAAAGGCTTAGCAAGTAACAGCAGTGATTACTTCTATTCGGAACATGGGTTGATTTATACCTTTGACATTAAAGCTCACAGTCATCTTTTATTATAGTTTAAGGGAATCTTACTTCCACTTCTGGCTTTGATAGGTACCAGAAATACAACTGGTACACAGATATACATGTAGGCAAAGTACAAACATTGGAAACCTTAAACTAAAGCTGCTATCTTCTAGTAAGAAATGTGCTAAGAAAAAAAAAAGTGGGGTAAGAGTTGGCTACATGTGGTGTGTGATATAAATATAAAAAGGCAATAGTGTAAAAACAAGCACCATGATTGTATACACAGTTTTAATAGGCTTAAGTACAGAAAAGTAGGAGTCTTGGATTCTGGTTTGGATTTCTTTTTCACCTTTTTCGTAACCCAGGGCCCCTACTGAAGAATAAAAAAAATCTAGCCCAATGATTATCTACCTGTAAGCAAAAGCTACATTTGTTAGCTGATTTCACATTTGCTGCAATACACAATCCTTTAATTAGACATTTATGAGAGGAGAAAATAACTGGAAAATAAATGATAGTTTATTGTAATCCCAGCTCTTGGAAGGTAGTAGGATTACCCCAAGGATATAGATGAATTCCAGGAAAGCTATCCAGCAAAACAAGCTAGGTCTATTAATTAATGCATTAATTCTAATTTTAAAAACAGGGCAAATGTAATATAGCTACAACATTTTTTAGGCTTTATGACAAAATTAAAGAAAATTCCTTACACAGTCTCAATATTATCCACAAGAAGAACATGAGTCTTTGTTAAAAGACAAGATATATGAAAAAAAGCCTGAAAAATTAAGAAATGACATCATCTAACAGCACAATTTTCCAATATAAGAAAAGTAGAGCAAGTAAAATCTAATACAAGATATTTTTTAAGCAAAGAGCTTAATCTATTTATTGAGATCATACCAAAGAAAAAATATGTTCAAATATCACACAAGTATTTCTAAGGAAGAAAACAGCTCAGTGGTAGAGCAATGCCTAGCACAAGCCCTGCCTAGGTTTCACTCCAAGATGAAATTGTCTAGAATAATAAATCCAGTATATGCAAAAAATCATAATTGTAAGAGCAAATAAGCTTTTTAAAATGCCAGACACATCAAGGATACATATTGAGACTGTTTCAAAGAACCTAAATGAAGGCCAGGAAAGCTGTTGTAAGCTTTTATTCCCAGCACTTGTGAGTCAGAGGCAGGAGGATCTGTGTGTAAGTTCAAGGCCAGCCTGGTCTATAGGAAAGTTCTAAAACAGCCAGGGCTGCATAAACAGAATGTGTCAAAAATCAAACCAAGGTCTATTTTCATTAGATCAAAATAGAAAATCCTTTATTACTTAAGCTTCAAGAGTCTTTACAATTTCAGTGTCTCCAAGAGTAACAGCCATTTTTTTAAGATTGGTTTATTTTTAGTATTTAAAAGTATTTTTCCATCTTACATACCAACCACAGTTCCCTCTCCCTCCCCTCAACCTACTTACCCTTCCTTCCCCCACCCTGTCCCCAAGCACTCCTGAGAGAGGGCAAGGCCTCCAATGAAGATTCCACAAAGTCTGGAATATCAATCTGTGGCAGGACCAAGCCCCCAACCCCTCTGCATCAAGGCTGAGCAAGGTATCCTTCCATAGGCAAAGTGCTCCAAAATACCTGTTCATGCAATACGGATAAATCCTGGTCCCACTGTCAGGGGGGCCAGACACTACAGAAGCCTCACAACTGTCAGCCACATTCAGAGGATCTAATTTGGTCTTATTGAGGTTCTCCAGCTGTCGTTCCAGTGTCTTTGAGCTCCAACTAGCTCAGATTAGCTGTATCTGTGGGTTTCCCCATCATGATCTTAACCTCCCTTCACTTGTAATCCCTCCTTCTTATCCAAGACTGGATGCCAGGAGCTCAGCCCATTGATTAGCCACGGATCTCTGCATCTGCTTCCATCATTTATAGTCACGCCCTCATGTGGTACTGATAAAGATTCAAAATTGTTCTTCTAAACCACTATTAAATGCAAAAAATATTTTATGCAACTTCTCATAGTAGCCAAAGTATTCCAAGTATCACACTCGGCAAATATTTATGTTATGGCTACCAGGAATGACTACTTTTGTAAGGGAAGTCATTGCCAGAACATGCTGTTATGTCATACAAATAAAAAAATAACAAACCAATTAAAAACATCCATTTCTGTGTAAATTTATTCAACACAAATCTGAAGTGTTCTTTAAATGCTAATACTGTTTTAAAAGTTTCTTTGTGGGTGTACGTGTGTATATTTGTCTGTGTATGTCTCTTTTATGAAGTGTGTGTATTTGTGCATGTGTTTGTGTGGTGTGTGGTTTATATGGTCTTTGTCTCTGTTTATGTTTGTGTGTCTTTATGTTTGTGCATGTATTTGTGTGCATGTGTTTTTGTGTTTGTGTATATAGTTCGTGTTTGAGTGCAGTGTATGTATTTTTATGTGGTGTGCATGATTATATGTATATTGTGCATGTACTTGTATAAGTTTGTGCATGTGAAAGAGAGAGGTGTGTGTGTGATGTGGGTATCTGTTTGATGTGTACTGCACATACATGCTAGATCTCATATACAGTGGCTAATTAACAACCTGGAGGACTTGGTTCTCTCTATCATGAGTTCCCAGGAACAAGCTTATTGCACTTGGACAGCAATGTGCTTTGACTTGATGAGTCATCTCAAGATCTCACTAATACATGTAAATAAACTTTATGAAATAATTGCTGGCCCCTAAAGTCAGTGCAAATATACTGTCTTGTGTGATTGCTTTTTGAACAAACAATAACTAACTCGGGTTTACTACTGAACCATCTTAGGGGAATTTCATGATTGGGGAGATTTTATTGGTTAATATTATTTTACCTAAAGCAACAGTGGCTACAATTACCCAAATTCCCTATATCCACTGGTCTATGAAGCTGATAACACCAGTTTGAAACTTCTCTAGTTCTTAACATAAGATAGATATCTTTGTCACAGGACAAAGTTGGCAACTCTAGACATACAAATTCTAATACCATCCATTAGTATAGGCAGGTGATGGGGAAGTCCTTAAACTTTGAAATAAATAGAATACATGTAATAGCAAATAATCACTCTAGTGTGAAGATTCCGCATGTTAACTTGAGAGTTCCTACTTCTCTGAAACTCTGTAGGGCTGCAAAGTGCAAAAAACAACATTATATAATTCTTACTTAAAATCCTTTTTCTAGCATCCATCTCCTAACTAGTATGAGTGAGAGTAACTCTGATAGTGTTGAGTAAGCTGGAGTAAGCTCTTCTTGCAATCCTGACAAGCAGGAAACATGCTAAACTTGTTGAGTACTTGCTTTTAATCCCCCATATCATTCCGTCGTTCATGAATGGCACAATTGATGTGAACAAATGCCCTCAGTCTCTGGGGACTCTCTTATATAGCTCTATTGGCTGAACCACTTTCCTTCCTAACCCTACAAGAAACTGCAAACTCAGACCTTCTGATTTAACACTAACCTTTAATTATAATTTGAAGCACATGATATATTACCCCAGCATTCAGAAGCTGGGAGGAAAGATGCCATGAGTCAGTGGCCTCCATGGGCTAGAAAACAAAACAACAAAATAATTCTATTCAAGATAGTAAGGACAGGCCTAACAATTTTATCTCCTTTGCAGTCAGAAAATCACATCCTAGGTACCTTTTTTTTTTTTTATTCCAACTTTCTTCTCTGTTGGTATGATTAAATTCTCTAACCAGAAGCAACTCAGATAATTAACAGGTTTTTTGTTTGTTTGTTTGTTTTTTTGTTAGTACCCCTAGGCCACATTCCCTCCTTGTGGGAGCTTAGGATAGAAACTCAAGCTAATATATGAAGGGAAAATATAAGGAAGCATTGCTTCCTGGATTTCTCTCTTGCTTTGTCACTGTCTCATGCTAAGATAGATCTCTTCTCCAGCACAGGCCCACTTTCTTACAGATATTACCAACTCAGTGGAAGAGCTTTCCCACATCATTCAAAATCAACTCAAACTCTCTCAGACTCAGCAACCAGATATTTCGGTCTAGGTATACTCTCAACTGATGTACCCCCACATGACTCTAGGTGATGTCATGCTTACAGTAGAGGTTAATTAGGGGAAAAATACAATAATATATGAGGAAGTTTTAAAGATCCAAAGACAATGTATTAATTATGTCAATCACTTATCAGCAAAAACAGAAACATGAAGATAGCAACAAACATACACTTGCCTGGAAATGTGAAGACACATGCCTCTAAGATCAAGAAGAGAAAAGTAAAACTGTATCTTCATAAAAAATTCACAAACCAACAAATAAACAATGAACTCATAACAAGAAATTTTCAGGATTCAAAATTGTGAAGGTCCATTATTTTCCAGAGAAACAATATAAATAGATGATATAAAACTATCAACATAGATAGCACCACAGGAAAAAGAGATGTATAAAGATACCTACAAATATATCATGATCCCTTAAACAAGAACAAAAATATTCTAATCAAAACCAATCTACAAGAAATCACTGACCAGCACACATCCTGTACAATAATTCTCTCCTTTGCAATAATAGAAAATGTGTTGTGTGAGGAGGGTGTGCCCACCATAATTGGGGAAATTCAATTCAAGGTTAATGATGTTTTAATTTTATAGAAAATAGTTTGACTTCTAAAAGGATCTCATTCTCTTATGATAAAGCAAAGGATGTCTGTAGCATGAATCTTAAAAGTTCTTATTTAATGAAATCAAACCTGGGGTGAATGCTGGAAGATCAGAGAAGCAGAACAAGCCAGTTTCCTCGCCTCACCAGTTCCTCAGATGGTCTTGTTTCCTCAGACTGCAAGCTTCTGAATCCTCATCCCAATGACTCTCAGCTGAACTGTGCTCAAAAGCCTGAATGCTTAACCAGCTGAATGCTAAACTAACTACATGCTTTACTCACTTAGTTCCTGGTCCTCACGCCTTATATGCCTTTCTCTTTCTGCCCCCACTCCCTGGGATTAAAGGTTGGGTTTTTGGGATTAAAGGCATGTGTCACCATGCTTAGCTGTTTCTAAAGTGGCCTTGAACACACAGAGATCCATCTGGCTTTGCCTCCCAAGTGCTGGGATTAAAGGTGTGTACCACCAACGCCCAACTTCTGCTATGGCTTCTTCCCATTTTATAGCCACCATTTTTGGCTTTGTTCTAGTGGCTGTCTGTTCTCTGACCTCAGATATGTTTATTTCATGGAACACACAATATTTCAGGGAACACAATACCCACCACAGATGTCTGTTAGCAATACTTAGAAACCATTTTTCCCGTATGATTGATGATTGCCTATAAGTCTGAATCACATTGAAGAAATGAAATTTTTTTATAACAAAATTAAAAACAAAATATTTTGAATGTATCAGTGTACACCTAGAACAACTTGTTTTGCTCTAATTGCTTTATAAGTCATAAGCATTTTGAAAAGAAATGTTTTGCATATGTTTGTGCATGAAAAAGAATGTTTTCCATACATATACAGGATCTGGAACAGTAGATAATTATGAGCCTCTAAACTTGAGTGTTGGTATCAGCACTCAGGTCATTCTCAGAAAGAATATGTGTTGAGCCACCTGCCAAAACCATAACATGTTTTATACAACAAACCAAAAGTCTTTCACAGATAAACAACAACCTAAATAAATGCAGAAACAAATAAATGATCCTTGAGAACATGATGCATTAAAATGAAGTTTTTGCTTATGGTAAATTTGAAGCATAAAATGAACACAGTCCAAAAACAATGCCCAACAATTTACAACAGGATAACTGATTACAATGCTACTTTCACAGTTAAAACACTCAAAGTTACCACTGAGATTATGCAAAAATTGTACACAGGTTGACATAATACTTACTTCTAAACTACAGCAATCAAGAATAAGTGAAAAACTGAAGGGGATAGAGAGAAAAACTAAGAACAAAAATAGAAAAAAAATAGTCAACAACAAATCAGAGACCAAAGGTAACTTAACCAGGAAAAGCTTGATATTGAAAAATGTTACCCAGCTAGTTATGATTTTATGTGCACAGAAAATAAATAAGCACAGACTTCACAACTACCACAAAATTAACTCAAAGTGACCCTTGAACAATTGATTTTAACCCTCAAGCTTCTGATATTTCTTACACAGGCAGAAGCCCCATGCTCTAGACTTCTCTTTGCAAAAGGAGGTGATCGCTTGCTATGGCTCTGTAGCTCCTTATGACTTCTTGTGGTTTCAGGTAAGACCAGCCCCACTGATGTCCAATCCCAAACAACACAGAAGAATAACTTATAATCTGCTTTATGTACATGCATTAGGGCTCTAAATGTGAATTCTATTCTATCTATCGACCCAACACCATGCACACCTAAAAACCTCTGTAGCTCATAAATTCCTTTTTCCTCTAGAACTAAACTTTGCTGAATCACACCATTGCAGCTGGTGGTAGCAGAAAGTAAGAAGCATTCTAATCATGTAGTGCTGAAACACAATCCACATCACCATCTTTCTACCAGTTTCTCAAATACTGAAAACAATTATATGAGAAACATGGAAGTGGAATGTAATAATCAGAACTTTTAGAAAGCAGACATTTAATGTTCTAATGTGTCTTCCAAGTGCACACCAAAAGCTTGCCTGTGGTTACTCACTGGACAGTTATATTACAAGAATCATATCCTCCAATGCAAGGACAATAGTCATTCCCTCCCCAAGAAATCCATTCACAGTGACGCTCCAAGTACAAAGACCACTGTCCTGGATACCACATATACCAACAGAACCACAGTCTGGCTTGTCATCCATTCACATACCAACAGACATAACAGCTCAACAGACCAGCTCTGAATACCCTATCCTCACCATGAAATAGCTGGTGGTCTTCCCTGCAACTATTTACAGCAGAAGCAGAACATAATCCTGGAATGAATCTGTAAGCTACCTGCCACTCTTATTACTCATTAAAAAGTACTCCTTAAGTCTTTCATTGGCTAGGGCCACCCAGCTGGGCCTCAAAATATCAGCACCTCTCCTGTGGGAGCCCGTTTTCGGGTTCCTCATGGCTTTTCCCTGCATGGCCACATAGAGGATGATTAGGACCATGGGCCTGAGTGCAGGTGTCTGAAATAGTCTGCACTTGGCTGTGCTGGGGGAGGAGGTTTTTTGCTCTGCCCCCTTGGTGTCTCTATAAATACCCTGGGGCAGTGTGGAAAAGGTTCCAGGCCCTCTCAAAGTTATCCTTTATTTTCTATCTGTTTATATTTGCACTATAAATCCTTCTAGCTAATTTTCCTGCTGCTCACACTCAAGAAAACTCTGGGTAGCTGTGGGGTTGGTGGGTAAATGCCCCACCAAATGCCGCCATGAACAATGACTAAAGACAAAAAATGGGGACTAATAAAAAAAGAAGAAAAAGGGGACTAAAGACAAATGAACAGGGACTAAAGAAAAAGTAATAGGGACTGAAGAAAAAAGAAAGTAATAGTTTTATTACACAGTTTTTGGCAAAAGTGTGAGTCAGCCCCACCAGTGGAAAGTAGCATGGCAGTTTTATGGAAAAAAAAAATATGTATGCAGGGTTCTTATCCTTGAGAGAAAAGGAAAACCGACTGGAAGGATGTCCGATGCTGCAGCGAAAAAATTCTCTCTGTCAAAATTTTCTATCTTCTATCCCGTTCTCAATTTCTTTCTGTGACAAATATAAAGCATAGTGTAGTAATATAGTGTAGGAAAAACAGAAATGTAAGATCGTGCAGAAAAATTTAAGATAACTAAAAGCAGCTAGACAGAAAAGTTCTTCAATTTTCTAACTTTGGGGGCTTTGAAAGCAAACTGGGGAAAATATTTCTTTGAGCTTTATGGGTCATAAAAAAGCTCTTCCTTGAGCTTATGGGGAAGAAAAAGTATGAAAACTTTTGACCTGGGGAGAGCTGAAAGGGAAAGCTGTCCAAGTGGCAGAACAAAGTGATTTCTCCCTGAGGCAAAAAAATGAGGGTGTAAAAAGCCAAAATTTAAAGCTGGTAAGTTTTGGGAAAAGTTGGTCTTTCTCTCCTGGAGGGGGGGGGGAATCTTTCTCTTTGAAAATTTTTGGGAAAAATCTCTTTAAAAGCCTTAATCTAGCTGGGTGGTGGTGCCTTTAATTCCAGCACTTGGGAGGCAGAGGCAAGGGGATCTTTGTGAATTCTAGGCCAGCCTGGTCTACAGAGTGAGAACCAGGAAAGATGCAAAGTAACACAGAGAAACCCTGTCACGAAAAAAAAAAAAAAGCCTTAATCTTTCTCTTTTAAAAAAAACTTAAGTACTGAATCCTTTAACTTTCTCTCTTAGAAGGACAAAAATTAGAATCCCCTGAAGATATTAGTATGGGGACCACCTGTGATTAGCTCTAAGGGAAAACAACAAACTTCTTAAGACAGCAAAGCCTCTCTAAGTTCTCTTTCAAGCTTTCAAAATCCTCACTGCAATGCAGGAGGAAGGGAGAAGTTCCTAAAAACCTCTACTAGGTTCTGTCTCTTCAAGCTAGTAACAGACAGTGGGTCAAAGTCCCCTGAGGGAAACACTTGGGAGAGGAAGGATGAAGAGCAACAGAGAGCCCCAAAAGGCAGGAACCTTCACCTGGGAAAAGCAAAAAAGCCAAGCTTTTCAGTTAGAGCTAAGTGGAGGCATCAAGGGTTTTGTTTCTGAGTGAGCTATGGAAAGGTGTTCCTAATCTTCCTAACAGAAAGATCCCCTGAAGAGAAACAAATTCTGTTAGCATTGTATCCTCGCTTCTGACCAAAAACTCAGGTGACTGGCCAGCGTCTCTGAGTTGGGGAGCATGTCAGGGATACTAGGGTTCCTGGAGCACAGAGCTGAGGCAGGAAGGTGCAGGACCCAGGGGAAGATTGCTAATGAACAAACAAAGCTAAAGCTGGTGGGAATGGCAGTTGTCTGCTTTCCTACAAGTCCCAGGTTGATTTGGTTTCTAAAAAGAGTTATGCATTTATTACAGTTCTGTTTTTGTCTTTAAGAACATGAAGTGCCCCAATTCAAACTGTAACATGAATAAGATTTTGCTAAAAGGCACTGCACATTGTAACAGTTGTAAATGGATAGATGAAAACATTAGCAATATAAATGTTGATCAAATATAATCAACACAGGGCAGGAGAGATGTTATAGCAGCAAAGTGCTCTTGCTTGTATTGCAGGGAGGTGTGCTCAATTGCCCTTGCTTACATGAGGCATCACAACTATTCCTTATTCCAACCTCAGGGTTTCTAAGACCATCATTTGGTGACTGTGAGGACCAGGTATCCATGTGATATATATCCATTCACACAGGTAAAATATTCATATTCACTTAAAAATTCAAACAAAACACAACACAAAAAGGTCATGCACCTGCTATCCAATGACTCAGAAGGCTCAGGCATTATGAGTGTCATGAGTACATGCCATCCTGAGAAACAGAATGACAACCTCTGCCTAATTTTAAGTCAAAGATCTGGGTGAAAATCTGTAAAACAGTGTATGTACAAAAACCTACATCTCAAGCCCATCAACCAATAGTATAAAAACAAAAAAACTAGGAATATTGGCCCACCTTTCATCCCAGGATGTAGGGGCCAGAATCAGAGGGATCTCTGAGTTTGATGCTAGCCTGGCATACAAAGCTCCTTTCAGGACAGCTAGGGCTACACAGATAAACCTTGTCTTCTAAAATATATAAACAAAAAAAATTTAAAAGAGCAAGCTACCAAATGACTTAGCACTGAATAGCAATTGCTTCTATTGTATCATGTGACTTTGAAATAGAATCTATAATGATGGTGAAGGCATGATAGAACAAGAAGGAAGCAGGCTGATTACTTTCAACCACAACACAGTATACAGAACAAACAGGAAATGTGTTGAGACTATAGAGATGCATATCATACCCCCAGTAAGGAATGTCATCCAGAAAGTCTCCTCCTACTCAAGGTTTCAAAAGCATTTTAAAGAAACCACCAAGAAGAAATGTGTTTCCAAATACAATACCTACTCTGGGAGGATTTTCAATCAATTACATTCTGACCCAAGTCATTAATGCTCATGGTCATTCATGAAGAAAATGTATTTAGTCATTTCAGTGATCCTGATAGTCTGCAACAGCCCTTACATTGTTCAAATGTCCAAAGTGTCTTCTGATACTCAACATGATCTCTTGACAGTGACATCTTGTAAATTAGAAGAGTTACATCTTTTGAACATACAATGGCACACAATCCCATTCTCATTCCAAAACAGTGAAATGGAGACACAGTGAGAGAAGGTTGAACCAAGAAATGACTGAAGCACAGGAAGACAACAAATCCTTTATCTCTGTCTCAGATTCAAGGGGCTTTAGTTACCAAGAGCTTAGATGGCCGTTTCTCTTCAACTTTCCATGCATCTCTGTCTCTGGTTACTTCTACACCCTATACGCAGCTAGGTCTACATGGAAGATGCCTCATAGCTGAGGTATCTCAACATCTTGTGGTCACAGTGCAACCCAGATGTGTGGAATATTATTTTAAGATGAGTTATATTTGTGTATGGTGTGGAACATGTGTTTTAGTGATGGAAAGATGTGTTGCAATCTTTTATGTTGCATTTGTTTAAATCTGTGAAGCTGTGATACACTGATTGTATCTAATCTGTATAAAATACTTGTTTGGTCTTATAAAAAGCTGAATGGACAGTAGCTCAGCAGGAAAGGCTGGCAGTCAGAGATAATAAAAGGAAGAAGAAATCTGGGTAGAAACAAAGGAAGAAGCAGCAAGATAAGAAAAAAAAAAAAAGAATCCGGGTGGTGGTGACGGCGGCGGCAGGGGCATGTGCCTTTAATCCCAGCATTCAGGAGGCAGAGCCAAGAGGATCTCTTTGAGTTCGAGGCCAGCCTGAGCTACCAAGTGAGTTCCAGGAAAAGGTGCAAAGCTACACAGAGAAACCCTGTCTCGAAAAACTGAAAAAAAAAAAAGAAAAGAAAAGAAAAGACACCAGGGGCCAACTACTAACCTATACAGCAAGCAGTGGAGTAAGAAGTAAAGCAAGGTATACAAAATAGAGAAAGATAAAAGCCAAAAGATAGATGTGGTAATTTAAGGTGAGAAAAGCTGGCCAGAAACAAGCCAAGTTAATGCCAGGCAATTAAAAGAAAAAATAAGACTCTGTGTGTGTGATTTATTTTAGAACTGAGTAGTAGGCCACCAAAAGAGAAAAGAGTTAAAAAAGAATAAAAAAAGAAAAAAAAACACCAGGTCTCATTCTCACAACTTCATGCAGTGAACCTTCCAATCTCCTCACTTGGTTTCTGTCTCTGCCAATCATAGATGCCTGGAAAAATACTGAACTGTAAGCAGAGGCTGAGAATCAATGACCTTAAACTTTGATTCTCTCTTGTTTTCAGGACCAGCAGATGATGGGGGATCCTGCAAAGTTTAACTTCCTGATTTGGATGGACACTAACGTGCTTGGACCACAGGTAAAGCAGGTTTTATATGAAGTTGCTTCCTAGGACTAGAAATCACTTTGCTTGCTCATTTCATAACTTGAAGCTCTAGCTAGATAGAGTCTTAAGCTTAGGGCACCATCCTTTACACCTAGGGCTTGCATTTTCTGTATAATGATCATAAGGTCCTTGAAGACCCTTGCCTGTTTCTGCACTTCACTGCCCTCTGAAACTACCTTTTCATTTTCAATTGTTTCTGCCATAAGACAAACAACAATAGTTCCAGCCTATATTGTTTCTCCCAGGGACTTTGGGAAGAGTCTACCAACCAGCTGAGGATTCTAATCTGAGGGATATTCAATGAAGCTAAGCACACTGAGTTCTTTAGTCTATTCACGTTATTCTTCTATGGTGATTCTATCTGTACAATTTCTTGTCTGCTCTATTACTTAGCTCCTATTGGTCCCTCCTGCTCTCGGTCCCTCCTGTTGTTCTCTCATCATTCTACCTAGTTCTTTCCATCTTCATCCTCATCTTTGTTCTTCTCCATCAGTTCTCCCAGTGCTCTGAGAGAACCAGTATATATACCCACACAGTAATTCTTTGGTAAAGCAATGTGAGGCTTGAAGTTTCCATGGTCTCAGAGACAGGTGATAAAGACTCACACATAAAGCAATTAATTGTCAGATTCCAATTACAACCCAAAAGGGGAATGACTAAAGGGGAGTTCTCTGGTAGAGTCCACTAAAGGCTAAGATCAATTAGGAAATTTGTGTGCTCACACTATAATCTAGAAATGGCTAGGTTGAATGTTAGGCAATTAAAAGTCACAAGAAATCACAAGAAGGTAAACTGTCTTTGTTGCCAATTTTCCCACTCATCCCAGCTTCAGCTGCTTTCTCACAGGGAGGGGGATATATGTTAGGTGGCTAAGCGACCTATGTCAGAGCATGTAATATTTGGTTATTGAAACACTTTCACTCAGAGTAATTGCTGACCAGAAAATCAAGGAATATCACCTGGCTGAGGAGGAATTAAAAACTTAACTTGCACAATAAAGAAGCTTGGCACCTATTGCCTGCCTGGCCTGGAGGCAATTTCCTTCAGCCAGTGGGAAGCTACTGCCTTAACTCAGTATCTAGCAAATGGCTAAAACATCACCCAGGAATGTGAGTAGTAAATGTCTGAAGTTAGGGTCTTGTATAAATAATGTGGGGTGAAGGGAAGGGGTTGAAGATTTAATTGTTAGTGGTTCTTTTCTCTATCTGTGAGTGAGATGAGCTAATGTTTATCTATGAGCAGTTTTGTCCTTGGAAAAATGTATGTTTGTTGAAATACTTTTGTCCAGAGAATGGCCCTAGCCAGATATATGTTAATGATAAATAAACAAAGCTGCGGACAGTTGTCCAATTACCCCAAATATATAGGGAAAGTTGTAGCCAAGATTGAGATGCAATTGTGAGGTTACATGTACATGTAACATGGAGATGCACGGTAAATGGGGAGATTCATAGCTGTTACTGCACAAGAAGTTTACAACAAGAAACAGCCAGTTCATTCAAAAGACAGTAATTCCATGACACCTTGCATGATGTTTTCCTCTAACAGAACCCTTAGTTCTGATAGTTTGGCCTTCTGAACACTTGTTGTCACTGCTGTATAGGGTCATGGACTTTCACTACCAGTGGCAATCAATAATGCCCCATATGTTTTCTTCCATTGTTGACCTGAGTCATCAGTAATAACCCTCGAACAGATTCACTAATCCATTTAAGAAACTAGCCTATTACTTTTAATTTCTGCATTAATAAATATCCTAAGCATTGACAAAATAAGAAAGAATTTACAGCCAAAATATCACACAAATGACTGTTAGCCTAATTTTTATTGAGTCTATTTTTGACTGAAATCCTATAGTCTTAATCTCCACTTCTGCCATTACTCTTAACTTTCCCATTTTTCTGGTCATACACGATGGGTCAATAATGTTCTGTGTGCAACTTTCTATGTTTTTTTTTTTTTTTTTTGCATACTAAGGTCCTTATATCTTCCACATTCTTCCAAAAATAACATTCTCAGTATAAGGAACATGTAGGACCTCGGGTGAACAACCCTGGTCAGGAGTGATAAGTAATAGAATGTCATAAGTTGGCCACAAATGGAGTAGTGATAAGCTATAAGCTATGTGTGGAAGTAGGGATAAGACTAGAAATCTAGGCAGAAAGGGATATAAAAGAAGAAGCCTCCGACCCATCCAAAAGATCTTGTCAGACCCTCTCATAAGAGGACTCTCCTCTGCCAGTGAGGTGAGAATCTGTCCTCAGTGCTGACGTGGCTGAACAGAGGTAGGCTGACCCAAGATCCAGAGGAAAACGTGTGGCAAGTCTATATCTGTACACCCAGAAAGGTACTAAACACTTCCATTTGGAAGATGGAAATATTGCTTGTAATCTTACTGTGTGAATAAATGAGTGTTATACCAAGTCTGAATCAAGAGTGATTATTTCCTCCCCCCCTTAACTGTCGTAAGTGCTTGCTACACTAAAGTTCTACCTAGCAACAAAACCACTGTTGGTGCTCCATTTTTTTGTTCTAACTTGCATTTGTCCTGCAATGATTAAAGCCTCTAACCAAAAACATCAGGCAATGAATGAGTTTATTTGGCTGATTGTGTCAGATCACACTCCATCATTTTGGGAGCTTAGGATAAAAACTCAAGCTAACAAATGAAGGCAAAACCCATGAGCAAAGATTGCTTCCTGGCATTCTCTCCTGCCTAGTCACTGTCTCATGCTCAGTTAGCTCCCTTTCTAGCACAGGCCCCCTTCCTTAGGGTTATGGTCACCCTAGGTGGAATAGCCATTCCTGCTACCCTAGGTAGAGGAGCCTTCTCATTTCAATCATCAATCAGCAAAATCTCTCACAGAAATAACACTTTCTGGCTGGCTATTATAAAGAAAGCCACTGTCAACCTAGTTGAGCAGTTGTCCTTGTGGTAGGGTGGAGGAGCATCATTTGGGTATATGCCCAAGCTGGGTCTTGATGTAGATTGACTCCCATTTTCTGAGGATTGCATATTGATTTCCACAGTGGTTGTACAAATTTGTACTTGTCAAAGCCGTGACTCCCCTTGCTCCATGTCCTTTCCAGCACTAGCTGTCACTTGTGTTATTCATCATCCCATTCTGAGAGATATAAGATGAAATCTCAAAGGATTTTTAATATGCATTTCCTTAATGGCTAAGTGTAGATGTAACCATCTTGTTAAATAAGAAACACAGAGCCAATTGCAGAGTTAAAAGCCAAGAGGTCAGAGCAATAGCTGAGAGCTGAATACCCTACCCTTCACTGCTGCTCTGTCTTTCCTTTCTGCAAGACACCTAATTCCTATGTCCTGTCTTTTTTATAGGCTTTCTGTTCTGTCTTCTCATTGGTTGTAACCCCAGCCACATGACCTCCTCATCACTGCCTGGCTCTACAGACCTCCAGGTCTTCTATGGTTGGTATTGAGATCAAAGGTGTGTGTCGCCATGCTGGCTGCATCCTTGAACACACAGTGATCCTGCCTAGCGCAGCATCCCAAGTGCTGGGATTAAAGGCATGCACCACCACCACCCAGCTTCTGCTATGGCTTCCTCTGACCCCAAGGCATCTTTATTAATATACAAATAAAATCACATTTCAGCACAAATAAAATATCGCAATAGCTAAGAATGTTGAACATTTCTTCAATTGATTCTCAGCAACTTTAGATTCCTCTACTGAGAATTATTTTTAAATGTATATCCCATTATAAATGGATTATTTAGTTTGTTGTTGTCAATGTTCTTTGGTTCTTTATTATCCTGAGTGAGTCAAACATGGTATGACAAGCATGGTATGTACTCACTTATAAGTGGATATTAGTAGTTCAGTAAAGTACAATCACAGTAATCACAGTTAATCACAGTACCATCCATAGATGCTGCGAGGCTAAATAATACACAATGGCCTTAGGAGAGATTTGTGGTTCTCCCTTGTAAGAGGAAATAAAATAGATTTTTTTGGGTGCACTGATGGCAAGTTGGGATGGGAACATAAAGGATCAAGTGAGTAAGGAAGAGACAGAGGGGGAGAAGGTAGGGAGAGATAACTGGAATAGGGGAGCTTTTAGCAAGGGGTATGAAAACAGTGCAGTGTAAACATCCTGGAACCTATAAGGTTGAGCCTAGTTAGGACTCCAAACAATTAAGAATATGGAGGCTGAACTAGCACTTTTCTGTAACCACATAATCTCCAGTGATGGAACTGGGATACCAAGCCAGCCACAGACCTTTCAACTGACACTTGACCTGCCTGCAAGGTATGCTGATTCAAGGGTGCCAGGCCACCAGCACATGAAATTTTCACACTCCCTCCATTCCAATCAGTCTCATCTGTCTTCATTCTCAACACTTCAATTAGTAAATGCTTAGAGATTACACAATCACTCCTCCTGCTATAATCAGGTCCTTGTTTTAATAATGGTGACTTCAGCAGTTTATTACCTATCCTGTTTCCCCCAGTAGTGTGCATAATAAACTATTCCTTCTATTCTGGTCTGAAGGTTGAAACCATGCTCCAAATGCAAGTCCTTTCCCTTTTACAACAATAGATATTAAATTTGGTGACTCAAATGGATAGTTTTTAAAACTAGAGGCGATACAATCATCCAACTTAAGATTTTGCAGCTGTAGTATAGAGGAGAGCAAGATCACTGACCTGGAGAGCAACAGACTGGGACCTAAATTGAGTCAACAAAAGAGAGCTTGTGTCAGAAACATTTTTCTGAAAGGATCAAAATGCACATGTCCTACAATTCGTAGGATATGTGCATTTATTAATAATATTTATTACTAATAAACAAACAAAACATGGGCAATTTACTTAGGGAATCTGGACATGTTCGTGTAGACTTCTCCCTCTTCCTAAGCATACTCAGTTAACAAATGCATTTCCAACATGATCCCAATGTACAAGCAGGAACATTCTTACTTCAGAGTCATACAGGAACATATATAAATTATAGAAGTGATCAAAAGAAATTCCTCTAACTTATTCATCTTGTACCACAAGTTCTTATCTGAAAATCAAGCAAATGACACAGTAAAAATTGATTGATTTGGAGCCTATGTGACCTGTCAATCTTGATATTTGATCTAAAAGGTAACATATCAATGCCACAATTCTCCCATATATAAAAGGTAGAGAACTCAACTACAGAAAGCATCAAGGAGAAGTCACCTAACAGCCCTGTTTGCTCCTAGATGAACAGTTACAATGAGCTCTATTAAGCTGCTTTTGTCCCTGAGCAGGCTGGCTTGGCAGGAGGCCACAGCTGCTTCCATGCAAGACCAGAAGATTTCATTTGAACTAGCCCTGGCTGCTATCTGTCTCAGGGCTGTGACATCATTGGAGAAAATTCCATTCTTTTCTTTTTCTTACTTTTCAATAATAATTTTAGAAGGGTTGGGGATTTAGCTCAGTGGTAGAGTGCTTGCCTAGCAAGTTCAAGGCCCTGGGTTCAGTCCTTAGCTCCAGAAATAAAAATAATTTTAGTTATATGGTGTTTTGACTGTGTGTGTCTGTGCACAGTAACTAAAGAGGCCAGAAGGCAGGAGATGCCTAGGACTAGATTGACAGCAAATGATAAGCTAATATGCAGGTCCTTGGCATTGAACCTGGGACCTCTGTAAGAACACCCAGTGCTTTTAATTGCTGAACCATCTATCTCGTCCATCTTTTCATTCAAAATTTATTTCTTTAATTTGTTAATTAAAAGATACCATATCACATTTCTTCCCAAATCCCTCCCAACTTCTTCCTTATTAGATATGGGTAAATAAGTATGCCAAAATACATGAATACAACCTGCTCTGTCCATTTTTATTTATTGTACATATATGGATAACAGGCTGACCATATTATATTGTATAAACAATTAGGGGAGTTGTCCCTGACAGAGGCTAATTTTCTCAAATGAAGAATTCCACTTTATAATCAGCATCAGCCTGACTATGCTGCCTTGGATAGGAAAAGTAATCAAGAATAGATAAACTTAGCAGTTAAGAGCAGTAAAGATTCTTTCAGAATATCCAGCTTCCATTCTCAGTGCATATAGAAGCTAACTACAATCTGTAACTCCATCATCAGAAATTATGACACCATCTTCGGGGCTTTCTGGCCATTGTAAGAAGAGACTTACACAATAAAAATTATGTTTCAATCTGTGTGTGGTAATGCATTCTTTCAGTACCAACACTGCAGACACAGAGGCATAAAAATCACTATGTGTTATAAAGCCTATAATATTTTGTCCCCCGCCCCCCCCCCCCCACAGAGCCAGAGAGAGCCAGAGAGCCAGAGAGAGAGAGAACAATGACTAATGTTCAAGAATAGGAGATTTGGATAATTGGGACAATATGATACCTCTTACAGTCATTTTAGGTCTCTGCCACTGATGGCCATAGAATCATTTACAAAAATAAATGTGGCCAAGCATGCATGTACATGCCATTAATTCTAGCCACTGGGAGAAACTGAACTTTTGACAGTTGTCCACCACTTTAGCATGCAAAATGAACTTCTCATGATGAGTTGGGTATTACCAGCACACCAAGCCATGTTACCAGACCTAGCAAGCCATAGTAAAAAACGCACAGCAGCATTCTGTTATCAAATGAAAGTGATATACAAGTGATTGGGCCCAAGCAGGTCCTGAAGGCACATGCAGCCTACATGAAGGAGTTGCCCAAATGTGTTTCATTTCTACTCCTGTTACAATGCCTTCTGCTGCCAAGCATGAGCCTTGAGTCTCATGGAAGGTTCCCTGATTGGTTGACTGAGGAAGAGAAGACTAGGGCCTGGTTTAGTGATGGTTCTGAATATCATGCAGGCAAAACCCAGAAGTGGACAGCTACAGCATTTCCACCCCATTCTGAGACAAACCTGAGAGATACTGGTGAAGGAAAATCATCACAGTGGGCAGATGTTCAGGCAGTACACAGGGTCATACAGTTTGATTGGAAGGAGAAATAGCCAAATATGTTACTACTCACTTTATGATGGGCTGTATCCAATGGACTGGTTGGTTGTTCAGGGACTTGGAAATAGCAAAATTGGAAAATTGGTGAGAAAAGACATCTGGGGAAGAACTGTGGGCATACATCTCTCCAAATTGGCAAAATGTGTAACTCATGTAAATGTTTAACAAAAGGTAGCTTGAGCTGAGGATGAGATAAATAATCAAATAGATAGGATGACTCTGTCTGTAGATGGTCAACCTCTTTCCTCAGCCCTTCCTGTCATTGTCCAATGGTTCCTGAACAAAGTGGCCATGATGGTAGAGATGGGGGTTAAGCATGTGCTCAAAAACTTGGACTTCTGCTCACTAAGGGTGTTTGAGCGACAACTGGTGCTGTGCAGTAGATGAGCCAACAACCGAGATATTGCACCATTTCCTGGGTTGACCAGCCTGCAGCCTAGTGGCAGGTTGACTACCTTGCACCTCTTCCTCTGTTGAATGGACAATTATGTTCTTACTGAAGTAGATATTTATTCTGGTACAAATTTGCCTTTCCTACATGTAATGCTTTGCAAAACCACCATCAATGGATTTACAGAATGTCTTATCCATGAGAGAAGCATGGCACTGGCCCATAATATGAAATTCATTGTTGTCATCTGTGTGTGAGCACTTACAGAGGGATTGAGACCCAGCACCCTTAGGCAGAATTGAGCTCTGAGCACCCACAGGAAAGATTGTGTCAGCAGCGATGGGAAGGACTGAGCGTCAGCACCCATGGAAATAACTGAATGTCAGCACCTACAGGAAAGACTGAATGTCAGCACCCATGGAAATCACTGAATGTCAGCACCTACAGGAAAGACTGAATGTCAGCACCCATGGGAAGGACTGAGCCCCAGCACCCATGGAAATCACTGAGTCCCCAGGACCCATGGAAAGGACTGAGTCCTCATCACTGACTGAGACTCCAGTATCCCCTGGAAACAATGAGTGTCAGCACACACAGGATGGTCTGAGCACCAGTATACAGGCCAGGAGAGTGCAAACCAATGAGTCACAGAGGACAAAACACTGAGGATTCATGAGAGCAAAACCTAATGATGGAATAGAGAGAGGAATCCTGGGAAATGGAGTCCAACATGTCATTGTGCTGAGGAGAAAGGCATCCTGGGAAATGAAGTCCAAATGTACTGATGCTCTAGAGAAAGGCAGCCTGGGAAAAGAAGGTGTTTTTTTTTGTTGTTTGGTTTTTTTTCAAGACAGGGTTTCTCTGTGTAGCTTTGTGCCTTTCCTCAAACTCACTTGGTAGACCAAGCTGGCCTCGAACTCACAGGAAAAAAACTTTTTGTTTTGTTTTGTTTTGTTTTTAATAAATTTCATTGCTGTTACATTATCTGGCATCTCTGGATAATCCTCTGGGAGGAAGTATTTAAAGATGAATTGGCAAATATAAAATTAATGGGGATGAAGAGGCATGAAACTTCAAATATTGTATACATGTCCAGCGCATGTCATGCTATGTTGTGAATACAGGTGCGAACCATTGCTGCTTGACAAATTTCCAGCATTTTGACGTTGCAGATGAGCCACATTTCTCCAGTACCTTTTCCTTTTATTGTTAGTGATACTCACTACTAATGATTTCCCTTTGGGGAAATTTGTGCAATCTGTGGTAAATGATAAAAATGTGTACAATGGTAGACTGTCTAAACAAAATAATTATTTGGAAAAAAATCTGTGCCACTGCTGAACCCAGAATTCCATTGTGTCCTCTTTAATGCACCAAGAAGAGGAAAGTTAGAGATTAACTAGACAAACCTGATTGCAAGGACAAGATGTATACTTTTCATCCAGAGTCTAAGGTAATTAAATGGAAGAGTTCAGTTAATAAATGGAGTTCAGTTAGAATGGTATTGTATATTGGAAAAAAAGTAAGACCTCAGGATCTTCAGTTTTAGGAGTATTCTGAGGGGGAAAGGCCTATATAGTAAGATTAAGAAATTGTAGTATAGTGTCTCTTCTCCAGAAGAAGTATTTTATCCCAATTTCAGGCATCTGGATTAGGGTCTCTATTCCTTCAGAAGCTTCAGGAAAGAGGGTGACTAGTTGCTTAAGCATTCATTCTCCTTATCTGTGGCAGGAGGAACTTGTGGTCCTCTCATTAACATATGGCTGATTTCTATTCTCAAGGTCAAGGCTAGCTTCCTCATCCCAAGATTTCAAGCCTCATACCAGCTCCTAAGCCTTCTTTTCTCCTACTTAATCCTACATGCAATTATAGAGTATAAATGGTATCTTTTTCAATAAAATGACATTAGCAGACATCTCGATAGACCTTCAGATCATGTCCATCTCCTCCTTCTTTCTAGCCACTGCAACTCCACACACCTTAGGAACCTGAGCCCCCTGCCCAAGCAAGTCTCCAGGAAAATATCCAATGGATTGCTTGTTATCCTACATTGTGACATGTCTTGAAGACAGATGAAAATGATGATTTGAAAATACTCAGGGTATTAGTGTGTCTTAAGCTTTTTTGATTAAGCATTTTAACACTAACATGGGTGAAATATGTTTATAAAACAGCACTCATTGGGGTACATCATCTGCCCATGCACTTGTTCTCAGGAGACTCACACATAAGGATCATGAGTTCAAATGTATTTCTGATTAATTATGGATATCCCAGCCTTGCTGAATAATGAACAATTCAAGAGAATCTGTGAAGACATAAAACCAAAAGCAGGGAAAAACTCTCAAAGACAGCAGTTTGGAGATATTATGAATAAAGCTGCGATGAACATAGTTGAGCAAGTGTTCTCATGGAAGGATGGAGAGGCATCTTTTGGGTATATGTCCAAAAGAGGTATAACTGGGTCTGTAGATAGGTCAATTGCTAATGTTTGAAGGAACCACTATATTAATTTTAAAGCTGTACAAGTTCCCACTCCCCCTACCAATAGAGGAATGTTCCCTTTCCTCCACTTCCACACCAGCACGTGATGTTTCTTGTGGTATTAATCTTAGCCATTATAACAAGTTTAAAAAAAATCTCAAAGTACATTTTTAGCACATCCTTGATGGCTAAGTGTGGAATATTTTTAAAATTGTTTCTTAGCCATTTTAGATTCCTCTGCTGAGAGTTCTGTGTTTAGATCTGTACTTCATTTGTATTGGATTATTTGGTGTGTTCATGTCTAGTTTCCTGAGTTCTTTATTATACTAGGTGAGGCAACTGAGAAACACAACATGATATGTACTCATTTATAAGTGGGTATTAACTGTTAAGTAAAGCATAATCACAGTACAACCCAGAAAGCCAGAGAAGATAAGTAACAAGACTGCTGTAGTGAGGGATGCATAGATCTCCCTAGAAAGAGGAAATAGATTTTGTGGGTGGATGGGAAGCAGGTGTAGGAATGATCAGAAGAGGAAGGAAAGGACAGAGGGAGAGAATACATGGAAAGATGATTGGAATAGGGGACGTTTTAGGGGGCAATGTGAAAATCTAGTACACTGGAAATTTCCAGGAAGCTATGAGTGTGAGCGAAGTGATGACACCAAGTAATTGAGAATAGAGAACCAGAAATGGTCAGATTCTGTAGCCACACAAGGCTCCCAGGGGTGATAACAATCAAGCCAAAAAATATTTGAACCACACTTGTCCTGCCTGCATGATACACTAGGGCAACAGCAGCTCAGAGCTTGTATAATGCCTAACCAATGACTGGTGTAACTTGAGGCCACAAGAGGGAGCCCATAACCAACAGTGCCTGGATGTTCAAGAATTGGAAGTCCAATGGCTCAGAGAATTAAGGGAGGACCAAATACCAAAGATGGCAAAGAAAAAGTCAAGGAAATGATTCCAAATCTATTCTACTATAGACGTAGAATGGTGCCTGTTTCACCACTGGACTGCCATCTGAAACTACCTAGAAATTTTCTCTGCAAAACACAGATTTTTCACTTCTTTGTTTCTTTTTCACTGGAGATATGCATGAGTCATCAATAGTAAACATGCAACAAAATCAATATTTTATCTAAGAAATCAGCCCATTGCTTTTAACTATGGCTTACTCAGTTTCTTGGGGAATGGAGAAAGTAAGAAAGATTTGGAGCCAAAATATTAGAAATGACCTCTGGCTATATTTTTCATGGAGTCCAGTTTCCCACTGAAATGCTATGACCTTGACCTCCACTTCATTACTCTCAATTCTCCCTTCTTAGCAGTCCTACAAGATTGGCCACTTAAGTCTGTGTAAAGCTTTCTATAGCTTTTGCCATCTAAACTCTTACTATCTTCAACATTTCAACAAAAGTCATCAATCCTACAATCTATACTGTAACAAAATCACTTTTGATGTCCTATGTTTTGTGCTAACTTTCTTGTTTCTTGCTGTGATTAAATTTTCCAACTGAAAGTGTCTTAGGTAATAAAAGGGTTTATTTGGATATTACTATATCATATCCCATCAATGTGGGAGCTTAGAATAGAAACTCAAGCTAGCACCTGAAGTAAAAAATCCATGGAGAAACTTTGTTGTTTCTCTTGCCTGGCCAATGTCTTGTATCAGCTACCTTTCATATCCAGCCCAGACCCACTTGCTTACGGATATTGCCATGCTCAATGGAAGAGCCTTCCTACATTAATCTCCAATCAACACAATCTCTCAACCACACAGTAACCAGCAATTCTGATCTGGGAACAATCTCAGTTGATGTTCCTCCACATGATGCTCAGCTACATCATGTTGATAGCAAAAGCTAATTAAGAAAAAGAGACAATGATACCTCAGAAGGTATTAGAAACTCAAAATCAAAGTATTAATTAACTGTATCAATCATTTAAGCAGAAACAAATAAATATGAAGATAGCAACACCTGGAAATACAGACATGTCTAGGAATGAGGATAAAAAAGGCTCTAAGGTTAAAAAAAAAACAACTAAGTGTTCTGTACACACATTTCACAACAAACAAAAAACATCAAGGTAATCATAACATAATAATGTAAATTTTTTGAACACAAAAATTGGTAAAGGGTCATAATTTTCCAGAGAAACAATATAATTAGATGCCAATAAAACTAAAAACATAGATAGCTCCACTGAAAAAATCAAGACACACCTACAAATATATATCATAGTCCTTTAATAAGAACTATAAGATTAAAAAAATCTCTGGTCATCACTCATATTGTGCATGCCAGTTCTCTCATTTGCTAATAATAAAAAATGATTTGGATGAGGAAGGCTGTTCCACCAAAATTAAAGAGATTCACTTGAAGCTTTCTGGTATTTTAACTTTATTGAAAATAGTTTAGACCACTAAAAAGATCTCATTCTCTTATGATAAAGAAAATGATATTTTCTAGGAGACACCAATTTGTTTCCTATGCTTCATGACTGGATGTGAGTCTGAATCAGTGAGCAAATGAAAACTTTTCCAAACAAAATATAGGATAACAGATTATTAAATCAAGAGTATATGTTTTAGATTATACATTTAAAACAACTTAGTTTGCCTTATAAGTCACAAGAACTTTTGAAAACAAGTTTATCCTCATTTTTATGTGTATGTTAATATGTGAAAGAATGAATGTCTTCCAAGTATGTTCAGGTGACACATAAGAGAAGAGCATGTGAGATCCCCTGGATCTGGACTAGCAGGTGCTTATGAACCTCCCAACTTGGATGCTGAGATATGAACACAGATTGTCTCCAAAAACATATGCTGAAGCACTAGCCAAGCCCCATAGTACATTCTATCCAATAAATGAAAGGTCTATCACAGATTAACCACAAAGTATTAATAAATACAGAAGTTAATAAATGATTTATCAGGAACATAATGAATCAATATTAAGACACTGAGTATGGGAAATTTGTAGCATGAGTTGAATACAATCCAAAGAATATTCCCAATAATTTATAACAGGATACCTGATTCCAAAGCTAAATGCAAAGTAGTAACTCTCAGAAGGCTCATTGGATTATGAAAAAGTAGTACACAATGTGACTTCTCTATTTACCACAAAGCTACAACCATCAAGAATATGTACAATATTTGTGAATAAAGTAGATGGAGAGAAAAAGCCGAGAACAAAAGCAAAAAATATAGACAAATTTGAATCAAGAGGCCAAAGGAAGCACACAGAGGAAATGTGGGATCATGACCAATGTTATGCAACTACCTATAATTCTAGGTGTATAGAAATTAAATAAACACAAATTTCACAACACCCACAAAATCAACTCAAAGTTACCTTTAAATGCTGTCTCTGATGTAGCTATGGATATATCTCCCAAACATAGAGGTCCCAATCTCTAAAGATTTCTAGGCAAATGGAGGTAATTGAATGCTATGGCTCTGTGAACTCTAATGTCCCCGTGTGGTTTCAGGCAAACCCAGTCCCACTGATGCCCAATCACAAAACAATATAGAAGTGTCATTTGTCTATATCCTGCCAAATGTGTTATGATACGTGATCTAAAATCTGCTCTATCCACTCACCTACAATCAAGCAAAAATGTTACGAGTATCACAGCCTCCTATAGCCAAGCAAGCAGAGCCTCCCACTCCCCCATTGAAACCACAGTCAAAGAGTCTCAGAGAAGAAGGGCCATATCCCAGATCACCACAGTGACAAACAGAACCACAGTCTGGCTCATGGCCCATCACAGTCACAGAAGCTGTGACAGCTCAGCAGAACTGCCCTTCTTGGTCTGGGATCAGTGGTCTCCACATGCACAATGGTATGGATTGTGGTCTCATTCACAGCTCCTACAGCAGAGCAAGATGAGAATCCTTTAACAGAACCTGCAAGCTCCTTCCCGCTGGAGCTCCTAATTGCTAAGCCTTCCTGGGGTCCCACATTAGCTAAGGCCACCTATCTCAGACTCAGGATAGAGGCAGGTCCCCTACTGGGTGATCAGAGATCAAATGACACAGATAGCACAAGCCTTCTCAGCTCTGCCCTTCCACCTTAGGGGCAGACAGGAACCTTATCTGGAAAATCTGTATTTTCGAAATTCTTCCAGTCTCCCAGAGTAATTCTTGTTCTCCTTCCCAAGCACACACTCCTTAATGTACAAATAAACACAAATTGTCCAGTGCAGCAAACCATTTCATTCATATCTGGGAAGTCCTGCAGCCAAACACAGGTCACATTCAAACAGTAACTGTTGTTACTATGTGACTGTTAAAGAAAAACAGGCCATGAATTAGAAAACAATTATTGGTCAGTGCTAGGGCTTGCAGGTAATAAAGAGACCATGGACATATAATCTCAAAGAATTATTTGGAAGAGTTGGAATAGAATTCATGACCATGTGTTCTAGATACTAGGGATATGTATGAAAAAAAAAAAAAAACAAGGATTACTCACATGCATTTTTTTTTCCTGATGCTGCACATCTTAAACAAGGAAAATAGCAGTCCTGTTAGGCAGGGCCACACCATTTTACCCAGATCTTCAATATCAGTTAAACAAGTGTAACTACCATAATTTTGTTTCATGATAGGGTCAGTCCTTTATTCAGATTACTGAATGTGCTGGTCAGTGTACCCCAAGAAATGGCCACTCAGAACATCTGTGGATCACCAAAAATTGATTACATTACTCCACATTGCTATTCTCAAATACGGTGGAAAAATGAAAGCTCTCACCTTGTCCTTTCCCTCCGTTTCTGCACTTTCAAATCATTAGCTTCAAAGATTTTCAGTGAACTCAATTCTTGCACAGGTCCCTCTTCATGATTATGTCCTTGCAAAAAGCCAGAGAGACTGGGGGACACTCAGTAACTGCTCCATTTTTCCTTCTTAGTTGGCCCATCCTATAAAGAGGTACTGGCTATCTTTCTAGCACTGGGCAGCAGAGGCAGGTTTAGATGTTCAATGAAATTCTCAATTACATAGTATGAGGCAAGCCTGGGCTACAGGAGACACTGCTCTACACAGAAATCAACAATCAACAGCTCTTGAGAGAAAAGGAATGAAACAATTAATAACCTAGACACATTAGAGAGCAGGAGCAAACAGATAAAAGTAGCAATGCCTTTAAACATGTTCAAAATAATAGCAATAAGTGGTATTTTTAATATGATAAATATGTATTTTTCAAGATAAAAAAATTGAGCTATGCCAGATGGTAGTGGCACACACCTTTAATACCAGCACTCAGGAAACAGTGGCAGGCAGATCTCTGTGAGTTTGTGGCCAATCTGGGCTACAGAGTGAGTTCCAGGAAAGTCTCTAAAGCTACACAGAGAAATCTTGTCTCAAAAAAAAAAGGTAGCTATATTGACTTTAAAAAAGAGTGGAACATTCTCTAGTAGAGGGAATATCATAAATAACAGATAGGTTGATTTTCCCAAATACAGTGTTGGCTGCTGTGATTTGTAACCTGCCAAACAGAGTTACAGTCAATGGCCTTTTTCTCAAACCTCTGAGCTTACATAACTGTGTCAAGCAGGGCTGAACTTATCTGCATAGGAGTTTCCTAATTGAAAATTCAATATCCTTTGGTGAAAGTTGTCTTTCCCAAATTGTACAACAACCAGTCTGGTCTGTCTTCATTCACAAATCATCAATCAGTACATGCTGGGAAATTACAAAACCACTCCCCCTGCTACAATCTGGTTTGCTTTCATAATGGTGACTCCAGCAGCTCATGGCATACCCTGTTTCTCCCAGCAGTGTAAACAATAAACTATCCCTTCTATTCTGGTCTGAAGGAAGAAACCATGTTCCAAATGCAAATCTTTTTGCTTTTACTGCAATGGATATGCAACAATGACTCAAATGGATAATTTTGAAACTCTGAGGTGATACAATCATTTAATTTAAGATTTTTAATGTATAATATAGAGTACAGGAAAGTCATTACCATAGAGAGCAACAGATGAGGACCAAGGCCTCTTGTGTCAACATAAGAGAGCTTGTTTCAGAAACATTTTTTAACAGGACTGAAATGCAGCTGTTCTAGAATTAAAATGCCTTCCAAGGGAGAAATCACTCGATACACTTCAGAGATAAATAAAGAAAAAATCTATTTAAGAATAGTGTGCATCCATCTCCAGCCAATGCTAAAACAAGAGCCAGCATAGAAGAGATTCTGCATTCCACATTTGCTAATAATCCCTGTGACATTCAGGTTCAGTCTTCAGGTTATACTTTCAGCTATTTAAATAGGGACAGAAGTCCACAAGTCTACTCACTTAGACAGACGGGAGACTTACACAGCAAATACATTTCCAAAATCATTTCTTTTGTTGTTGTTGTGACTTGGTTTCTCTGTGTAGCTTTGGAGCCTGTCCTGGAACTCACTCTGTAGCCCAGGCTGGCCTCAAACTCACAGACATCCTTCTGCCTCTGACTCCCAAGTGCTGGGATTAAAGGCATGCACCTCCATTACCCAGCTCCAAAATTATTTGTTAAGTACCCCAGTAATGTGAAACAGCAGGTTCTTCAGTGACAGGGTTCTGAGGTGAAGGTCACAAAAGATGAGAAAGGAAGGAACAGCATAAGGTAGAAAATATAAAAGCTGGGGTTGGAGGTCTTACACAAAATATGTTTCATGTCACCTAAGCTTCTTAAGAAGAATAGCACCCTCGATACTACTTCCAGAGGTGAAATGAAAGGGAATGGGCAAGTTCTAGAGAGTATCATAGAATGGAACATACTCAAAGAGGAGGCTAATCGAGCAATGCTGCACAAGGGAAAACAGGGTATCTCAAGAACATTACTGGGCTGGAGAGATGACTCAGAGGTCCTGAGTTCAATTCCCAGTTCCCACAATGTGGCTCAAAAACATCTGTAATAAGATCTGACACCCTCTTCTGTATACATAATAAATAAATAATTCCTTTTTTGTTCATTTGCTTTTTCAAGACAGCGTTTCTCTGTGTAGCTTTGCACCTTTCCTGGAACTCATTTGGTAGCCCAGGCTGGCCTCAAACTCACTGAAATCCACCTGGCTCTGCCTCTCGAGTGCAGGAATTAAAGGCATGAACCACCACTGCCTGGAAATAAATAAATAATTCTTAAAAAAAAAAAGGAGAAGCACATTACTGACTAAGCCCACAATGAAAGGTGGACTGATAACTATAGCCCCATGTTCAGGAAAGAGTTGGTTTCTCAGAATCTGAAGTAACCCTACCACAAATGTCCTGGTTCCAGACCACTGATAGCTCTCCAAATCATATTCTTGGTTTTCAGGAAGGAGCTGTTTTATTATCAGTACACCAGGCCCTGAGCGAAAGCTTCTTAGTCCAAGGTCCAAGGCACAAGAATTTTCCTAATCTATGTCTGAGGGCATAAATGAAAGCCATGCTTGATCAGGTAATTCCTTAACACATTAGTGTTTTACTTTTCTTTTATTCTTATTTCCTTTTTTTTTTTTTTTTTTTGTATTTTCAAGACAGATTTTTACTGTGGAGCTTTGTAGCCTATCCTGGAACTTGCTCTGTAGATCAAGCTGGCCTCAAACTCACAGAGATCAACCTACATCTGCCTCCTGAGTGAGTGCAGGGATTAAAGGTGTGCATCACCACCACTACCACCACCACCACCACCAGGCTAGTGTTTTACTTTTCAAATAAGTGGACATATTTGTCATATTGTCTATCTGGCAAAACTATGCTTTTTGCAAGAAGAAAACTTTATTGAACTTTATGGCATACCAGGATATAAAGTTGGTTGTTAACCTGTAATGCCTCAATGAGCAGCTTGTTGGAGTCGGATTATTTGATTCAGTGGCTTATTTTAAATAAGAAGTGGCTCCTTTGAAATGGTTTGTAGCCAAACAAATGTGTATCCTACTGTCCTAATATCTAACAGCCCTGACTCAATACACTTACTTTTGAGGCTTTTATTTTATTTTATTTTTTTTTGTTTTTATTTTTATTTTTATTTTTGAAACAGGGCTTCTCTGTGTCATTTAAATGCCTGTCGTAAGGGTTGGGGGATTTAGCTCAGTGGTAGAGTGCTTGCCTAGCAAGCACAAGGCCATGGGTCCTGTCAGCTCTGGGAAAAAAAAAAAAAAAAAAAAAAAAAAAACGAAAGAAAATGCCTATCCTAGATCTGTGGAGCAGGCTGGCCTTGAACTCACAGAGAACTGCCTGACTCTGCCACCCCAGTGCTGGGATTAAAGGCATGCCACCCTCACTCAACACAAAGATATTTCGAAACACAGCTCCCTGCACCAAATTCTGTGAGCAGATTCAGCCCACAGAGCAAAGTTATTCAGAGGCCTTCCCCTGGGTCCAGGGAGATTCAAGCACCACATGGGTCTTCACAGGACAGGGATTCTGCAGCCAGGTTCCCACCTAGACAAAGGAAGACTCACCACACTGGATCCCACACTTCACCATCTACTCCACCCCATCTGGGGACAGCAGCCCCTCACTCACCAAATCATGGGTTCCAAGCTCGGGCATGCTCTAAACTCAGCTCACTGCAGAAGGACTCACCGCACACCACACAAAACTGCTAGAACCTGCTCTTCTTCAAAGCCAAATCTGAAGCCAGTGGCCGGAAGAACCCTGCCCAACTTCTGACTGGCAGGTCACCTGGAGCGCCTGATTGGATAGTGAGACCTGAGTGACAAGAGCACCTCCCACAGGGTTACAGTGTGCTTAAAGACACAGCACAATCGTTCCTGACCCTCCCTTCCACCCCAAAGTCTTTTTCTAAATGAGCAGAGATTTCAGTATTAACAGCACTTGCCCTTGGCTCCAATAGCTGACCCTGCTTTCTTCCTGCTCTCCATGGGAACTTCCCCTTCTTCCCCCAGGACACAATGTGGCTAGTTAGCTTGTACAAACCACTAAACTATATGGGGCAGAGTGATTCCTTGTCACACTGGTAAAAGGGATCCCGGAATATTAACAACTAAAGAGAGATTTAAAGACACACAAGGAGAATGTTTATATGTGACTTACTGCTGACATCAGGTGAACTGAAGGTACTTTGTACCTGGTTGTCACAGGGACTTCAGACTACCAGCCAACAAAAGCAGGAACTTGATCGCAACCAAGAAAAGAGCCATTGCATTAGGAATTTTATTCCAGAAGTGCAGAGCAAACTATTGGCAAATGAATAATAATACAGAGTAGTCTTCATGGATAGTTTAATATTTAGATAACTGAAGGATGAAAAATGGGTTTATGAACACTATTGTTAGCCAGCACATCTTCCACAGTGGGCAGGTGAAGGAAAAAAAAACGGCATTATTCAAGTTTCTCTACTGAAAAGGACTGGTAGAATGAATCTATGTATGAAGAAAATGGATTTATTAGAATGCCTCACAAACTGTGGTTCAGGCAGTCCATCTATGACTGCTACCATTGTATATTTGAAAAGGTTGGTAGTTGTTCAGAGCATGAGTCTGTGTATCTCAACTGTTCTTTAGTATACAGCGCAATTCTAAGGAAGTAGGCTCTGGTGCTGGTAAAAGAATGAACTTGGAGCTGGGTGGTGGCAAACGTCTTTAATCCCAGCACTTGGGAGGCAAAGTCAGGCAGATCTCTGTGAGTTCAAGGCCAGCCTGGAATACAGAGGAACTTCTAGGAAAGCTACAAACTATACAGAGAAATCCTGTCTCAAAAAAAAAAAAAAAATGAACTTGGTAGCCAGAGCTAGGGTAACCAGGCAAAGGGAGAGCTTATTCCTTCTGTGTTCTTTATGTATGTAGGCTACCACCAGAAGGTAATAGGTAATATCAAGATTAAAGGGGGATCTTATACTTTGATTCTTCTTCTTTTTTTTTTTTTTTTTGGTGTTCCTGAGACTGGATTTATCTGTATAGCCCTGGAACTCATTCTGTAGACCAGGCTGTCCTCAACCTCAGAAATCCTCAGAAGATTCTTCCTCCTCAGTGCTGTGCTTAAAAGTGTGCACAGACATCAAGCAGCTGAAGGTAGATATCACCTCAAATGATATAGATTAAAGATGGGTCTTTAATTTCAAAAATCCCTCACAGGTGTACGCAACTCTTTTGGTTTTAGTTAATTGCAGAGATTGCCTGTTTGACTACCAATAATAGCCATCACAATACCCAAGATGGAAGAAAGGAGAAAAATTTCTTACCTGCAGGAGGATGGTTGTTAGTATATATGCGGCGCTAGGAACACGTCCCGAACACGACAGAATCACGGGAGAGTTTTATTAAAGAGGATAGAGGTGACAGGCCTGTGTGAAACACACGTGGGGAGAGAGAGACAGAGAGAGACTGAGAGCCTCGCGCAAGATGGCGCTGGCTTTTTAAAGGTTGGGCCGCGCATGCGTACAGGGACTCCTGTGGGTACTCCACGCATGCGTGTAGATTACATGGCTGCGCGCGCGCTTTACGCAACCACGTAAGGCCACAGAGTCCCGGTCCCGCGAGATGTTTGACCCGGAAATGGCTATTCTACACCGGAAATAGTTAGGCGGTCCCCCGGGCAAGCCCAACCATGTAATTGTCTATCATTCCCGACTCTCATGTTTTTTAAAAAAGAAAAAAATGTGGATAGATGGGTATGGGACGCCGTTTCTCTCAAAGACTGCTTCAGGCTGAATGATGGACGTTGATTGGTTTTGGGGGGGAGATGGGGAAGCCGTCTCCTGAAGTTAGCTGTGTCCATCCTCCATGGTGTGGCTGATCCTAGGATGAGATCCTGCAGCTGTCCGTCCTCCATGGTGTGGCTGGGAACCTTCTATCTGACAAAACACTGGTGACATAAAAGCTTAGACAAAAGATTCATTATTATTGTGTTTTTGGAGTTGACATTTATCTGAGGTAGATCTGGTCTGGTTGGAGACATGTTAAGGGTGGCTGTGATGTTTGAGTACTCTGGTTGTTTTTTTTTACCTGAGACAAGCCTCATTTGAGGTGGTTTATTTAAGGCACCTGTTTGTTTTGCTAGTTTAGCGTTTGGGAAACACAGGTGACAAACTGTTATAACCTTACCGCCTGGATATTTCGACGGTCCCTTTTGCCTCCGGCTCTATGTGGCCCTAGTTGGGAAATTCCTCTGGAATTGGTGACAAGGCAGTGGATCCTGGTGTCCTCTGGAGCTTGAGAGTGGAAGAGAACTTATTTTTTTTAATTAGGTACAAGGCAAAGATCGTGGCCCTGTCTGTATGCATATGAGAAACACAGGCGGTAACTTTGAAATGAGACAATGAGCTCTTATCTTAGTTGGAAATCTTTTTCATTAAGTAACTCTGAAAGTGCAATTAAATCTGGTGAGGGAAGGCTGTCCTCTGTTCCCGACAATAGAAAGGAGTAACACCCTAAACTCCCAGGACTGAGTCAATGGCTCTGGTGTCCAGAAGGAATGAAATTGATCGCTTCCCTGCTGAGTTCTGGGTTCCCTGCTGTGTCTGTAGCCAAGCCTAGGTTTGCTGGAGGTCTTAGCTTGCTGTACCCATGCGTCTTGGCGCCTGGGGGCAGTCAGCTGACTGGTTGTCTTTCTAGGCAGCACAAGGACAAGGCTGTTGATGGGCAGGGCATTTGCTAGCCCATGGCCTTTTTCATTTAAAACAGGGACCCAACAGCTTTCAGGAGTCAGCGAGTGCCAGCATTTGGCAATTTCGTTTTCGGGCTTTTCTTTTTTGACACACCTTAAACGCCACAGATGACTCTTTTGCCCATGGGGTCAGGAGCCTTGTTCTCCAGATACTTAACTTTTAGCCGGGAACAAGAGATGGATTTTACTCTATGTCCTGAATTTTTCCTGGCGATTGGTGGCTTAAGGACAGCTTTTGGAAGGATCTGCCAGTAGGCAGACTGTAAACCAATCCTTTGGAAGACTTGCCTCAGGCTATAAGCTGATTCCTTTTGGCTTAGGAGCCATCCTGATTATTGTAAACTTAATTGTTTAGATCTCAGCTTTTAGACCCGTCTGTGATTCTCAAGGCAGTTTGAGAATGAGTGGGTGGAGTTAGGGTGAGTTAGGGCAATTCTTAGGAACCGCCCAAGCCCGCACATTTGAGCCCGCCCACCAATGGCGCGAAAGTCAGACAGAGGTTACACGTGGCAGACGCCTTAGTGGGAAAGGAAAGGGTTTAGAGCTTTAGCAGAAAGTTCGGAGATGAAGCAACTCTTATTTTAACGTTTACTGGCTGAAGTACCTGCCATACTGTTATGTGGTCAGGTTTACCGGTACCGCAAAGCTGTTATGCGGCCAGATTTATCGGTACCGCCCCATCCGCCAAAGTAAGTGGGTGGTATATGCCCTCTGTCCCATGGCTGTAACTGAGTGGAAAATAAAAAATTAAAATAACAAACCGGGATCAGACTTCAACTCAGGCGTCCTGAGAATGAAGTAAGATCTAAGCTCAGCTAAAGTCCCCCACTTTCGTCAAGGGATGGGAGGAGCTGCAACTGTGCTGCCGTGGATCCACCCAGTAGACCCCAGACGCCATTTTTGCTCCGAGCAAAAATGTGCCTGCCAATGCCAGCACAGCCTGGCCAACCCCCGGGATTGTCCGTCACAAACATATAGCTCAGATTTCAGCCATTAGAACAGCAGACTCACTGTGAAAAATCATGGCGGTATCAATAATGGAAAGCCACACTTCTCGTGGCTGGCCACCACCCACGGCGGCCAACAGGAGGTGCGTGCTGGTTGGTGGAAGAATCACAAGCCATGGTTACCTTTTTAGAGCTTTTAGAGAGAGAGAAAGCTAAGATAAAGAGCAACTCTTTCCATTTGCCTGTTTGCTGGTCAGAATTAGATAACTCCCGTAAAAGATTGGGATTTTTTGTTATTTTTTAAAGCATACTTGGGCCGTCTCTCAGTACAGAGATGGATAAGCTTAGGAATCTGTAAGTAGGGCTGATCGAGTTGGAAAACTTATTTCCCATGTCTGCAGCGGAGAGACAAAAACGAAAAATGAACATGATCCGGAGCCAAGACCTCCCGGAGGTCTGGACAGATCTCGGGCACAAGCCGCCTTAACAGCTCGTCAGCCGATAAGCGGGGGCCCCGCTGTGTGAAGCAAGGTCTCCCTGGGAGCCCTTAATGCCCAGCCACCCTGTCGGGTGCGAAGAACGTGCCGGCTTCACACAGCCCCCAGGACGCACCTGATGGTGGTGGTCCCTTTACGAAATATCTCAAGCTGCAGACGTGGGAGGTGGCTGGAAATCCGGGCCTGCAATGGGGGCCAGCGGTAGCCAGTAAAGAAAAGGGGAAAACTCACCAATCAGTAGCGGTGTTGCATGCGGATCTGTGCGACCAGGCAAATGGAGAGTGGTCTGTCGCGAATGGAGCAGAGTTCCCGGTGTGTGTAGCGCAGTTTCCGTCCCGGTTCCCGGGTTTCCAGGCGCAGAGCACCCGGAAGCGCCCGTTTTTGCACGGCACCAATGTTAGTATATATGCAGCGCTAGGAACACGTCCCGAACATGACAGAACCACGGGAGAGTTTTATTAAAGAGGATAGAGGTGACAGGCCTGTGTGAAACACACGTGGGGAGAGAGAGACAGAGAGAGACTGAGAGCCTCGCGCAAGATGGCGCCGGCTTTTTAAAGGTTGGGCCGCGCATGCGTACAGGGACTCCTGTGGGTACTCCACGCATGCGTGTAGATTACATGGCTGCGCGCGCGCTTTACGCAACCACGTAAGGCCACAGAGTCCCGGTCCCGCGAGATGTCTGACCCGGAAATGGCTATTCTACACCGGAAATAGTTAGGCGGTCCCCCGGGCAAGCCCAACCGTGTAATTGTCTATCATTGGTAGAGTATGGAATACTTTTACAATGTTTCATGTAAACAAAGGAAGCATGTAGATTTTAACAGAGGGAATCTGGACATATTCCTAAGCAGACTACGTTAACAAATCCATTTCTGAACACCATCACAATGTAAAAGTAGAGACACTTAGGGGAATTCTTACATAAAAATCAGGGGAAGCCATATATACATTATAAAACGATAGAAACAAATGCCTCTGGGATGTTCATTTTGTACCACAAAGTCTTAGCTGAAAGTCAAGTAAGTGATACAATGAACAAAAATTGCTCTCAGGCATATGAGACCTGTCAATCTTAATGTTCAGTCTGAAAGATAAGTATACCAATACCACAATTCTCACAAAGACAGAGTACAGAAATTCAGAAATCATCATTAAAAAGTCACTTAACAGCATTGTGTACTGTGCTGTTAGATGAATGGATGTAATGGGCTTCATTAACCTCAAAATAAAGCTGCTTTTGCCTCTGAGCAGGCTGGCTTGGCAGGAGGCCACAGCTGCTTCCCTGCGAGACAATGAGGAGCTAATTTTAACTATCCCTGGCATCTGTCTGTCTGAGGGCTGTGAGCTCACTGTAAATAATTCCATTCTTTACTTTTTCTAACTTTAAAAGAATTATTCATATGATGGTTTGTCTGTTCCCAGTACCCAAGGAGGCCAGAAAAAGGCAGGAGGTGTCTGGAACCAGAGTTAGAGCAAATGGTTTCCTACCTTGTGGGTTCTATAAATGGAGCCTGGGTCCTCTGTATCAAAAGCCAGTGCACTTATTGCTGAGCCATCTATCTAGTCCCTTTTTTAAAAAATGTTTCCCATAAATTGTTAATTAAGAGACATCAGTTCTCTTCACTTGAACACATTGGCACAGGAGATCACTTCCTAAACATAATACCAGCACCACACTGAGCACAACAATTAATAAATGGGACCTCTTGAAACTGAGAAGCTTTTGTAAGGCAAAAGACATGGTCAATAAGACAAAAAGACAGCCTACAGAATGGGAAAAGACCTTCACCAACCCCACATCAGACAGATGACTAATCTACAGAGTACATACAGAACTCAAGAAACTAGATATCAAAATACTGAACAATCCAATTAAAATGTGGGCTAAAGAACTAAACAGAGAATTCTCAAAAGAAGAATCACAAATGGCTGAAAGACACTTAAAGAAATGCTCAACATCCTTAATCATCAGAGAAATGCAAATCAAAATGACTCTGAGATACCATCTTACACATGTCAGAATGGCTATGATCATAAACACTAATGATAGTCTATGTTGGAGAGGATGTGGAGCAAAGGGAACACTCCTCCATTGTTGGTGGTAATGCAAACTTGTACAACCACTTTGGAAATCAGTATGGTGGTTTCTCAGAAAATTGGCAATCAATCTACCTCAAGACCCAGCCATACCACTCTTGGGCATATACCCAAGGGATGCTCAATCATACCACAAAGATACATGCTCAAATATGTTCATAGCAGCACTATTTGTAGTAGCTAGAACCTGGAAACAATCTAGATGCCTGTCAACTGAAGAATGGATTAAGAAAATGAGGTACATGTACACAATGGAGTACAACTCAGCATAGAAAATCAATGACAGCATGAAAATTGCAGGCAAATTAATGGAACTAGAAAATGTCATCCTGAGTGAGGAAAGCCAAACCCAGAAGGACAAACATGGTATGTACTCACTCATAAGTGGATTCTAGATATAAAGCAAAAAACTATCAGACTGCAACCCACAGAACAAGGAAGGCTATATAGCAGGGGGGAACCTAGGATGACTATGGCTTATAAAAAGTTTTGGTTTTACTCAATTTCTGGGGAAGCCTCAATGAATTTTTTCACTATTAGTATAAGAATTTATACTGTATCAATCTGATAATAGAAAATAAACAAAAAATTAACATTAAAAATATGACTTCTCTTTCCCCTTTTATTTCTTAATTACTACCTTTACAAATCCTTTCTAAACTCTTTTTTGTTAAGTGTGGGTGAATCAGTATGCTGAAATATATGAATACAACATGCTGCATCCATTGTTGTTGATTGTACATATATGGATAATTGGCTCACCATGTCATATTGGACAATTCATTAGGGAGCCATTTCCTGCCTTATTCTCTCAAATGGAGGAGAATTATACTTTTTAATCAGCACCAGTTGTCTGAAGACTTAGGGTAAAATATGCCTTTCCTGTTAAGAGCAATGAAGATTTTTTCAGAGCATCCTTCTTCCATTCCCAGTACATATAGAGCTCACTAATATATATATATCCAGTATCAGGGATTCTGACATAATCTCCTGTTCTTCCTGGCCACCATAAGAAGAGGAGACTTAGTCCATAAAGATTATATTTAATGCTGTATGTGGTAGTACATACTTTTATTACCAGCAATCTGGACACAGAGGCAGGAAGATCACAATAGCTTTTGAGGCATACGCTACATAGTCTATACACACAAAAAGACACACACACACACACACTCACTCACTCACTCACTGGAAATGAACAAAACTGAATAACCTAAAGGAATAGGAGCATTGTTGAATAGGGACAATACAATACCAATTAAAGTAATTTCAAGTTCTATGTGCCCATGGAACCACGTTCAAAAAATGTTCGGCCAACATGCAAGCACATGCCATTAATTGTAGCCACTGCGAGAAACTGAACATTTCACTGATTCAAAACTTGAAGAAATGTTCAACATTCTTAGCTATTTGACATTTTATTTGTACTGAAATGTGATTTTATTTGTATATTAATAAAGTTGCCTTGCTAAAGCAAGCCATAGCAGAAGCTGGTGGTAATGCTGTAAGACATTAATCCCATCACTTGGGAGGCAGAGCTAGGCAGGATCTCTGTGTGTTCAAGGATACAGCCAGCATGGCAACACACACCTTCAATCTCAATACCAACCATAGAAGACCTGGAGGTCTGTTTGTACATACAGGCAGTGAGGAAGAGGTCATGTGGCTGGGTTTACAACCAATGAGAAGGCAGAACAGAAAGTCTATATAAAAGACAGGACATAGAAAGTAGTTCTCTGGCACAGAGGAAAGACAGAGCAGCAGTGAAGGGAAAGATTTTCAGCTCTCAGCTATTGCTCTCTCCTCTTGGATTTTAACTCTGCAATTGGCTCTGTGTTTCTTATTTAACATGATGGTTATATCTACACTTAGCCATTAAGGAAATGCATATTAAAATCCTTTGAGATTTCTTCTAATGACTGCCAGAATCTGATGATGAATAACACAAGTGACAGCTAATGCTGGAAAGGACATGGAGCAAGGGGAGTCACTGCTTTGACAAGTACAAATTTGTACAGCCACTGTGTAAATCTACATGCAATCCTCAGAAAATGGGAGTCAATCTACATCAAGATGCAGCTTGGGCATATACCCAAATGATGCTCCTCCACCCTACCACAAGGAAAACTGCTCAACTAGGTAGATAGTGGCTTTCTTCATAATAGCCAGAAAGTGTTATTTCTGTGAGAGATTTTGCTGATTGATGATTGAAATGAGAAGGCTCCTCTACCTAGAGTAGCAGGAATGGCTATTCCACCTAGGGTGACCATAACCCTAAGGAAGGGGGCCTGGGCTAGAAAGGAAGCTAACTGAGCATGAGACAGTAACTAGGCAAGAAAGAATGCCAGGAAGCAATCTTTCTTTTTAAAGATTTATTTATTTATGTATACAGAATATATGACTGCTGGCCAGAAGAGGGCATCAGTTCCCATTACAGATGGTTGTGAGCCACCATGTGGGTGCTGGAAATTGAACTAAGGACCTTTGGAAGAGCAGCCAGTGCTCTTAACCTCTGAGCCATCTCTCTAGCTGGCCAGGAAGCAATCTTTGCCCATGAGTTTTGCCTTCATTTGTTAGCTTGAGTTTTTATCCTAAGCTCCCAAAATGATGGAGTGTGACCTGACACAATCAGCCAAATAAACTCATTCATTGTCTGATGTTTTTGGTTAGAGGCTTTAATCATAGCAGGACAAAAGCAAGTTAGAACTAAAAATGGAGCATCTACAGTGGTTTTGATGCTAGGTAGAACTTTAGTGTAGTGAGCACATACCCCAATTACGCGGGAGGAATAATCACTCTTGATTCAGACTTGGTATAACACTCATTTATTCACACAGTAAGATTACAAACAATATTTATCCCATTTTCCAAATGGAAGTGGTAGTACCTTTCTGGGTGTACAGATCCAGACTTGCTACATCTGTTCTTCTGGATCTTGGGTCAGCCTACCTCTGGTCAGCGACATCTGCACTGAGGACAGGATCTCACCTCTCTGGCAGAGGAGAGTCCTTTTATGATAGGGTCCGATGAGCTCTTTTGGTTGGGAGGGAGGCTTCTTCTTTTAGATCCCTTTCTGGCTATGTTTCTAGTGTTATCCCTACTTCTACACATAGCTTATAGCTTACCACTACTCCATTTGTGGCTTACTTATGTCATTCTATTACTTATCACTCCTGACCAGGTTTGTTCACCCAAGGTCCTACATGTTCCTTACACTGAGAATGTTATTTTTGGAAGAATGTGGAAGATATCAGGACCTTAGTTTGCAAAAACCATAGAAAGTTGCACACAGAACTTTATTGACCCATTGTGTATGACCAGGAAGATGGGAATGTTAAGAGTAATAGCAGAAGTGGAGATTGAGACTATAGGATTTCAGTCAAAAACAGACTCAATAAAAATTAGGCTAACAATCATTTGTGTGATATTTTGGCTCTAAATTCTTTCTTATTCTGTCAATGCTCAGGATATTTATTAATGCAGAATTAAAAAATAATAGGCTAGTTTCTGAAATGGAATAGTTAATCTGTTGGAGTATTATTACCGTTCACTCAGTCCGGTCAACAATGGAAGAAAACAAGTGGGGCATTATTGAGAGCCACTGGTAGTGAAAGTCCATGACCGTATACAGCAGTGACAACTAGTGTTCAGAAGGTCAACCTATCAGAACTAAGGGTTCTGTTAGAGGAAACCATCATGCAAGGTGTCATGGGTTTATGGTCTTTTGAATGAACTAGCTATTTCTTGTTGTAGACTTCTTGTGCAGTAACAGCTATGAATCTCCCCATTTACCATGCATCTCCATGTTACATGTACATGTAACCTCACAATTGCATCTCAATCTTGGCTACAACTTTCCCTATATATTTGGGGTAATTGGACAACTGTCCCCAGCTTTGTTTATTTATCATTAACATATATCTGGCTAGGGCCATTCTCTGGACAAAAGTATTTCAACAAACATACATTTTTCCAAGGACAAAACTGCTCATAGATAAACATTAGCTCATCTCACTCACAGATAGAGAAAAAAACCACTAACAATTAAATCTTCAACTCCTTCCCTTCACCCCGCATTATTTATACAAGACCCTAACTTCAGACATTTACTACTCACATTCCTGGGTGATGTTTTAGCCATTTGCTAGATACTGAGTTAAGGCAGTAGCTTCCCACTGGCTGAAGGAAATTGCCTCCAGGCCAGGCAGGCAATAGTTGCCAAGCTTTTTTCTTGAGTGAGTTAAGTTTTTATTTCCTCCTCAGCCAGGTGACATTCCTGGATTTTCTCCTCAGCAATTACTCTGAGTGAAAGTGTTTCCCTAACCAAATACTATACACTCTGACATAGGTTGCTTAGCCACCTAACGTATGTCCCCTTCCCTATCTGAAAGCAGCTGAAGCTGGGATGAGTGGGAAAACTGGCCACAAAGACAGTTTACTTTCTTGTGTATTCTTGTGACTTTTAATTGCCTAACATTCTCCCTAGCCATTTCTAGATTATAGTTTGAGCACACAAATTTCCTAATTGATCTTAGCCTTTAGTTGACTCTACCAGAGAACTCCCCTTTAGTCATTCCCCTTTTGTAATTGGAATCTGACAATTAATTGCTTTATGTGTGAGTCCTTATCACCTCTCTCTGTACCCTGGAAATTTCAAGCCTCACATTGCTTTACCAAAGAATTACTGTGTGGGTATATATACTGGTTCTCTGAGAGCACTGGGAGAACTGATGGAGAAAAACAAAGATGAGGATGGAGATAGAAGGAACTAGGTAGAATGATGAAAGAACAACAGGAGGGACTGAGAGCAGGAGGGACCAAAAGGAGCTAAGGAAGAGAGCAGACAAGACATGGTACAGATAGAATCACCGTAGAAGAATAAAGTGAATGGACTAAAGAACTCAGTGTGCTTAGCTTCATTGAATATCCCTCAGATTAGAATCCTCAGCTGGTTGGTAGACTCTTCCCACAGACCCTGGGAGCAAACAATATAGGCTGGACCTATTGTTGTTTGTGTTAGGGCAGAAACAATTGAAAATTAAAAGGTAGTTTCAGAGGGCAGTGAAGTGCTGTAACAGGCAAGGGTCTTCAAGGACCTTATGACCATTATACAGAAAATGGAAGCCCTAGGTGTAAAGGAAGGTGCCCTAAGCTTAACACTCTATCTAGCTAGAGCTTCAAGTTATGAAATGAGCAAGCAAAGTGATTTCTAGTCCCAGGAAGCAACTTCATATAAAACCTGCTTCACCTGTGGTCCAAGCATGTTAATGTCCATCCCAATCAAGAAGTCAAACTTTGCAGGATCCCCCATCATCTGCTGGTCCTGGAAACAAGAGAGAATCAAAATTTAAGGTCATGGATTCTCAGCCTCTGCTTACAGTTCAGTATTTTTCCAGGCATCTATGATTAGCAGAGACAGAAACCAAGTGAGGAGATTGGGAGGGTTCACTGCATGAAGTAGTGAGGATGATTCCTAGTGGGTTTTTTTTTTTGTTGTTGTTGTTGTTGTTGATTTTATAGTTCTTTTTTTTTTTTAACTCTTTACTCTTTTGGTGGCCTGCTACCCAGTTTTAAAATAAATCGCACACACAGAGACTCATTTTTTTTCTGTTAATTGCCTGGCATTAACTTGGCTTGTTTCTAGCTAGCTTTTCTCACCTTAAATTATCACATCTACCTTTGGCTTTTATCTTTCTCTATTTTGTATACCTTGCTTTACTTCTTACTCCATTGCTTGCTGTTTAGGTTAGTGGTTGGCCCCTGGTGTCCTCTTGTTTTTCTTATCTTGCTGCTTCTTCCTTTTTTTCCACCCAGATTTCTTCTTTCTCTTATTATCTCTGACTGCCAGCCTTTAGTGCTGAGCAATTGTCCATTCAGCTTTTTATTAGATCAAACAAGCATTTTATACAGATTAGATACAATCAATGAATCACAGCTTCATAGATTTAAACATATGCAACCTAAAAGAATGTAACACACCTTTCTATCACTAAAACAAATGTCCCACACCATATACAAATATAACACTATCTTAAAATAATATTCCATACATCTGGGTTGCATTGTGACCACAAGATGTTGAGATACCTCAGCTATGAGGTATCTTCCATGTAGACCTAGCTGCATATAGGGTGTAGAAGTAACCAGAGACAGAGATGCATGGAAAGTTGAAGAGAAATGGCCATCTAAGCTCTTGGTAACTAAAGCCCCTTGAATCTGAGACAGAGATACAGGATTTGTTGTTTGTCTTCCTGTGCTTCAGTCTTTTCTTGGTTCAACCTTCCCTCACTGTGTCTCCATTTCACTGTTTTGGAATGAGAATGGGACTGTGTGCCATTGTATGTTCAAAAGATGTAACTCTTCTAATTTACAAGATGTCACAGTCAAGAGATCATGTTGAGTATCAGAAGACACTTTGCACAATTGAAGAATGTAAGGGTTGTTGCAGAGTTTCAGGATCACTGAAGTGACTAAATACATTTTCTTCATGAATGACCATGAGCCTTAATGACTGGGGTCAGAATGTAATTGATTGAAAATCCTCCCAGAGTAGGTATTGTATTTGGAAACACATTTCTTCTTGGTGATTTCTTTAAAATGCTTTTGAAACCTTGAGTGGGAGGAGATTTTCTGGATGAAATTCCTCACTAGGGGTATGATAGTCTCAACATATTTCCTGTTTGCTGTTTGTTTTGGTTGAAACTAATCAGTCAGCTTCCTTGTTCTATCATGCCTTCTCCACCATTATATACTCTATTTCAAAATCACATAAGATACAGTAGAAGCAATTGCAATTCAGTGCTAAGGCATTTGGTAGCCTGCTCTTTTAATTTTTTTTGTTTGTATATTTTTGAAGACAAGGTTTATGTGTGTAGCCCTGGCTGTCCTGAAAGGAGCTCTGTATGCCAGGCTAGCCTCAAACTCAGATATGCCTCTGATTCTGGCCCCTACATCCTGGGATGAAAGGAGGGCCAACATTCTCAGTTGTTTGGTTTTTATGCTATTGGGTGATGGGCTGGAGTTGTAGGTTTTTGTACATGTCAAACAAATGCTGTTTTACAGATTTTCACCCATCTTTTACTTTAAAATTAGGCAGAGGGTGTCATTCTGTTTCTCAGGATGGCATGTACTCATGACGCTAATACTGCCTGAGCCTTCTGAGTTATTGGATAGCAGGTGTATGAACTTCTTCCTGCCTGTTGTGTTTTGTTTGAATTTTTAAGTGAATATGAATATTTTACCTGTATGCATGGATATACATCACATGGATATCTGGTCCTCACTGTGATCAAATGATGGTCTTAGAAACCCTGAGGTTTGAATAAGGAATATTTGTGATCCGCCATGTAAGCAAGGGCAATTGAGCACATCTCCATGCAAAACAAGCAAGAGCACTTTGCTTCTATAACATCTCTCTTGCTCTGTGTTGATTATTTTTGATCAACATTTATATTGCTAATGTTTTCATCTATCCATTTATAACTGTTACAATGAGCAGTGCCTTTTAGCAAAATCTTATTGATTTTACAGTTTGAATTGGGGCAGTTCATGTTCTTAAAGAAGAAAACAGAACTGTAATAAATGCATAACTCTTTGTAGAAACTTCAGTAAAATCCTCTGAGTTTCTTCTATCTTTTTTTGTGTGTGTATTTTTGCATGGAAGACATGGTTCTTAATGTGTAGTTCTGGCTGTTCTGGACCTGATTTGACAGACTAGATTTCTATTCAACTCAGTGGCCATTATACCTGCCTCTCCCTTCTGAGTGCTTGAGTTAAAGGTATGAAAATTACACCCAGTCTACCCATCCTATTTTTCTTTTCTGTAGTTAGTACTTATTCATATAATTTCAGTCATGTGTACTCTGTACTCTTGATCTGTTTGCCTCTCTATGTTAACAGACATTTCTCTCACACCCAAAGTCTGTAACAACAGTTTAAAAAAATCACTTTGCCCCATATCCCTCCTACCCAAACCCAAGTTGCCAATTCCTGACTTGTGGTTTTTTCCTATAAAAACTCTTTACACCTGGGTTTTTAGCTTCCACCACATTTCTTTTTGTCTGCCATGCAGTGTCCCAGGTTAAACCATAGTAAAAGGATCCTTATGTGCTTGTGTAGGAAACTGGTGGTCTCTGGGGGTTTTGCAAAATGGGTACAACAGAAGTTCCTTCCTGTACCAGAATTAAAGCCTACTTCCATGGTATTTTGTTGTATACTGCACACAACTGAGATATCTAGCCTGAGCAACTACTAATCTCTTCAAAATTCCATTGGTAGTGTTAGGGATGGTGTTCAAAACAGAGAGCTCCACTCCGATATCGGGTCACAAATGAAGCTTTACTTTAACACGAGCTCGTGGGGCACCAGCGCGAGGACTAGCTGGTGACCCCAAGTTTGAGGCTCACAGGCCTTTTATGAGGCAGTTCTACCAGGGCAGGGGAGTGGGGTCACCCCGAGTGCAGACACCTGGATGCCAGATGTCTCTGCGGTCTTTCTCAGAGTCTGGGTAGGTAAATTAATTCCAAGCTTATCTAGCAAGGGGTTATTTGGCAAGCATTCTTCCCAAGCGATTTATCTTGCAAACACAACCCCAGGGGTTATTTGGCAAGCATCCTGTTAGCACAGCATGGTGGGCTAACTTTTCTGATATGGGGCATGGGGGCAGAGTGCAGTATTTCCCACTGAATCTGCAATTAGCAGAGCTAGTGGGGGGGGGCTTGTTTCCCTTACAATGGCCTTTCATTAGACAGCCATTGTTGGACTAGCTCTATCACTGTGAGACATTCTAGTAAATACATGGAGAGATACATTCTACCACTTATGTTTAAATAGAGTACCTTTAATAAAACAGTTGTGTGTTTTACTTAACCTGCCCACTGAGAAACATGTGTTGGCTAACAATATTGTTTATAAAGACATTCTTCATAACTTTATTATTCTGTAAGTATTAAATTTTCCATGAAGACTATACGTTATTATTATTTAATTTGCCAACAATTTGCACTGAATTTCAGGAATGAAACTTCTTAAGCAATGGAGCCACAATCCTTCTGATGGGAGAAAGGCCTTTTTTCTTGTTTGGGATCTAGTTCCTGCTTTTCTTTCCAGGTTGTCTGAAGTTACTGTGACAAGCAGGTAAAAGGTCCATTCAATTCACCTGACCTCAGTTGAAGCCAAGTAAGGAACATCTCCTCTTGTTTTCTTAAATCTCGCTTTAGTTGTAAATATTCTGGGTACCCTTCCCCCTCCATGACAGGGATTTACTCTACCCCACACAGTATAGTGGGCTGTATAAGCTAGCTAGCCACATTGTGTCCAGGAGAATGAAGAGGAAGTGCCTATGGAGAGCAGGAAGATCACATTGTCTGCTACTAGAGCTAGGGGCTAGTGCTATTGAAATGCAAATCTCTGCTGGTTCAGAAAAGGTCTGGATCTAGGGTGGAAGGCAGGATCAGAAATCTTTGTGCTGTGTCTTTAATCATAGTGTAACCATATTGGGGAATGCTCTAGTCAGTCAGGCCTCAGTAGCCAATCAGGTTCTCCAGGCTACCTGTCAATCAGAAGTTGTGCAGGGTCCTTCTGGGTACCAGCTTCAGGATTGGCTTTGAAGAGAATCTGTTGCCAGTAGTTTTGTTTGAAGTGCTGCTTGAGTGTTGCTGTAGGGAGCTGAACAGAGAGCATGGCCAAGCTGGAAAACCACAATATGGTGAGCGAGGGGCTGCCATCCCCAGACTCAAAGGGGTGCTCAACTGAGTCATGGGAGTCAGTGTGTTGAGTCCTCCCCTTGCTGAGTGGGAGCAAGTGGTCAGATGCAGAGTTCAGCTTATTCTTGCCTTGTCCTGCATCGTCCAGCATGGTCCTGCTCATCCTGCATGCTCTAATGCAGATATTTGTTGTCCTGCATGGTTCTGCATAGTCTTTACAATTCTTGGGGCTGGTTGGCTGCCACTGAATACATTCACTCTGCTAGCTGCATCTCTGGAGATTATTGGGAGCAGGACAATGCTTTATAATATCCTTGTTGACATCACTGTGAAATGCTGGCACCATGCACGTGGTGTTTCTACAGATCACAAATTTCCAAAATCAAAGAGACCTGGTTTCTGCCTTATCTTCCAGAAGTTCTACACTTTGAACGTTTAACATCAGGATTTAGAATCTAGAGGTTGGGGATTTAGCTCAGTGGTAGAGGGTCCTGGGTTCGATCCTCAGCTCCAAAAGAAAAGAAAAGAAAAAGATTTAGAATCTAACTGGAATTAACTTTGGGAGCTTGTAAACACTATTTCCTGTGTAAAGTTGCACTCCAATGCTAAACTGATGTAGAAGAGTAGAATTGATGGTAATAGAAATGATGGTATGTGGTCTTTACTGTTCTTAGGAGACATTAATTTACACAATTTAAGATAGGACTGCATCATAAATACCTCAAAGAAAAGTAGTATGCTAACCATGCCTGTTAGAGATTAGTATGATAAGATTTAAGTGTTTGCTCCCTAAGATTAACCAGCTGCATTCCATAACAACCCTGGTGTACAACCAGTAGAAAGGCCCATCCTTCCATTAAAAAACTGGCCTCTAACATGCTGCTCAAGAGACCATTACAGGGTCACAATTAACATTAAGTCCTGGTATGCACTGGAGGAATATTAATTCTAGAACAGGGGCATTTCTGGTCTTTTTGAAAAGCAGTTTTAAGTCAAGGTTTGCTACATGCATTGAGGTGGACTTGAACTCTGTCTGTAGCCCCACAGAGTATTGTCTTTATTATCTCCTGACTCATCATGCTAAATTTAGATTTACAAGTTCACACCTTAACAGAGTTCTTAAATTACCAGTTTGAAAAACATAGTGAATTGTCCATTGCACAACAGAGAAAGGAAATCTGTGTGGAAAATGGCTTATTCCTTCAGACCAGAAGAGGAGAATGTAGCATGAATCTTAAAGAGTCTTATTAATAAAATCAAACCTGAAGCCAGTTATTTGGATAAATGCTGGAAGGTCAGAGAAAAAGAAGTCACAGCTACCTCACCTTGCCAGTTCCTCAGGTGAACCTGTTTCCTCACACTGGATGTCTCCGGGACCTCATCCACATGCATCTCAGCTGCACTGTGCTGTTCTAAAGCTGAAAAGCTTAACCAGCCAAATGCTGCTAGTTTCTGGTCTTCACGCCATATATAATCTTTCCACCCTGGAATTAAAGACTGAATTTCTGGGATTAAAAGTGTGTGTCGCCATTCATGGCTGTTTCTAATGTGGCCTTGAACTCAGAGATCCAGAGGTACTTCTGTCTCTGAAATGTTTGGATTAAAGGCGTGTGTTACCACTGCCTATCTTCATGTTTAATATTGTGGCTATCATATTCACTGACCCCAGATAAGTTTATTTTGGGGAACACACAATATTTCAGGGAAAACAATACCACCACAGGACAAAGAGTGTAATTGGCCTGCAGACTGGCATGGGACCTGCAGACAGGGAGATGGGCCACTGTGTACACTGTAGGGGGCATTAGACAAGGCAATAGCTTGATCATAGACTGCAGTTGAGTGCAGTGAGCTGCAGGGTCTCCGTTACAAAGAAGGACTAATGGGTTAGAGTGGGTGACTTTCTCTATAATTTCCCTGCATGTATTAATTCCTTCCATGTGGATGAAGACAGAAACTATTGGCTGATGTACAGTTTATGGAGGATAGCTTGAACTACTATGTATTCAGTTCCAACTAGCAAACACTCCTATGCAGATATGTTCAATCCTGGTTGAAACAGTAAAATCAGCTGAGAGGTTTGAGATACAGGCCATTTTCTGTAAATCCATGTGTTAGCGTACAGCACTCCATGGCTAACTTTTTACATGGGACAAAATCATAGTCTCTCATTAATGGTATTCAATCTACCATGGAGGTGCCTACTCCATTTCAAAGTCAGTATATCTACATACGCTTTTAATTGTTTATATCATTTTAAAACAGCAAGTATTGATATCATTTTTAATATTGATTTTCTTTTAATGCATTACTATGTTTCCCAGTTTAAGAATTTTATTTCTGGCTGGAGAGATTGCTCAGAGGTTAGGAGAACTCATCATTTTTCCAGAGGTCCTGGGTTCAATTCCCAGCAGCCACATTGTGGCTCACAACCACCTAATGAGATCTGGGGCCCTCTTCTGGTATGCAGGCATACATGCAGATAGAATACTGTATATAAAATGAATAAAGAAATCTTAAAACAAGAGAAAATTATTCCATTTTTCAACTGCTGTTTGGTTATGCATTTATTAATATCAGTTTATAGCAGTGTTTCTCAACCTTGAAGGTCATGGCTCCCTTTGTGGGATCAAATGACTCTATCATAGGACTGTCCGTAGACTGTCAGGAAGTGCAGATATTTATATTATAATTCATAACAGGAACAAACATAGAGTCATGAAGTAACAGAGAATATAATTTTATACTTGGGGTTCACCACATCGTAAGAAACTGCATCAAAGTGTCGCAGCATTAGGAAGGTTGTGAACCACAGGTTCAGGTCAATATTTCCTGTACCTCAGGTTTGCCTCACATTATACAATTGAGAATTGTGTTGAACACCTAATTCTGTCTCTGCCTCCTAGTGTTGGAAAAATAGACCTGCAACTCCTTCCAGGCTGGGCCTTGACTGGTCTGTGGGAAGGAAAATAGAGCTGTGAATGAGTATCCTCCAACTTCTCTAGATTGTATTGTGAATTTCCAAATGAAGTGGGACTTGTGTAAGAATTGAGTTCACTAACCAGCTGTCAAGCAAGTGTAGTCACAGCAGAGAGAGGGATGAGCAAGAAAGAGGTTGAAAACTTTCGTGTTGTGATAGTAGTTGACCTTAGCAGTGAGTAGTGAGGTAAGCAATATTAGTAGATCAATAAATGTTCTGACCGGCCATTTCTTGGGTCCACAGACCAGGCAGTCAAGAATCTGATAAAGAACTGAATATTTGTGAAACCAAATTAGAGTAGTTACACCAGTTGAACCTAAGTAGTGGAACTGGATAAATGGTGTGCCCCTGCATAACATGCTTGTGCTTTCCATGTTTAAGATGTATACCTCAAGATACATGATGTGAGTAATACTTGGTGTGCTCTGTTACAAATCCCTAGTCCCTGGAGCACATGGTCATAGAGCCTGTTTTAACTTTTTAACAGAATTGTATGGGATAATATTTACATTATTATCACTATGTCTTCCCTGCCTCCAACCACTCCTGTAGACCCTTCATTGTGTTCTACTCCATTGCCTCCTTTTGTTTAACAAGTTACTGCTTGAATGTGACCTGTGTTAGGTTGCAGGACATCCCAGCTATGATGCAAAAGGTTGTCTTCACTGGACATTGACCGTGTAAAGGAATGTGCACCCCACACTCTCCTACTGGATGATCAAAGATCAAAGGACACAAAAAGCACAGTCTTTCCGGCTTTGCCCTTCCAGCCCAGGGGACAGGGTCCTAGTCTAGAAAGTTTCTATTTTTTTTAGACATTCTTGTACTCTCTTCAAGCATATCCTCTTCTTCATCCAAAGCACAGGTTCCTTTTTGAGATCATTTAATTATATATTCAATATGCAGTGCAGCCAAGCCATTGCCTCATCATAGCTGGAAAATTGTGTAGCGAAAAAAGGTCACATCCACACAGTAACTGTTGTTAAAAGAAAAACAGGCCATGAATCAGAAAACAATGAGTGCTCATGATATGGCTTGGAGACAGTAAAGAAAATATGGATATGACATAGATAAAATCTCAGAAATATATTTTGAAAAGTTGAACCTGGGTATAATGGCCATAGGTTCCAGAGTCTAGGGATTTGTAATAGAGCACATGAAAGATTTCTTAAGCTTTTATCTCTGGGTATATATCTAAAACCTGAAAAATAACAGTCACATTAGGCATGGCCAATTTTACCTACATATATTTTGATTGAACTACTGTAACTATAGAAATTTGGTTTCATGGTAATGTCAGTTCTTTATCCAGATTCTTGATTGAACTTGTGTGTAGACCCCAAGAAATGGATAATCAGGACATTTATGGAACATCTAAAATTAATTACCTAGTTCCACATAGCTATTCTCGAGGACTCTTTAAGGAGGAAATCTGCCAACCCCCATCCTGTCTCTCCCTTTCTGCACTGTGACTCCACCAGCTTCAAAGTTGATCAATGAACTCAATTCTTGCACAGGTACCTTTTCATGTATAACTCTCCACTAAAAGCAAGAGAGATTGGAGGCCACTCATTAACTGGTCTATTTTTTCTTCTTACTGACCAGTCAAGGCCCAGAATGGAAGGAATTGGAGGATTTTTTTCTCAGCACTGGGTAGCAGAAGCAGGATTAGCTGTTCAATGCAATTCTCAATTACATCGAAAGAGGAAAGCTTTAACTAAAGGAGACATTGCTCTACACAGAAATCAATAATCAACATCATTTGAGAGAAAAGGAATAAAATTACTGATTACCTAGAGACATTGGAGAACAGAAACACAGAGATAAGAGAAGTAATGCACTAAAAATAATACCATAAGTAATCTTTGAAATGGTATAACTAATGTATTTTTAAGATGAAAACCTTAGCTATATTGATTTTGAGAAAGAACAGGCCCTTCTATAGTAGAGGGGAAGTCATTAATATGAGGTAGATTGATCTTGCTCATTTGCATATGTTAGCTGCTGAGATCTATAATTGGCACATCTAGTTATAGTCATTGACCTGTTTCTCAAACTTCTGAGCTCACATAACTGTGTCAAGCAGGATTTGACATATCTGCATAGGAAAATTGCCTAATTGCAAATTCAATATTCACTGGCTCAAGATAATTTTTGGAAACTCTATACTCACATAATCTGGTCTGTGATCATTCATGTGACATAAATTAAAACATGATGAGAAATTATAAGACAACTCTTGCTACCATAATCAGGTCTTTTTTATAACAGTGACTCCAGCAGGTGATTGTCTACCCTGCTTCCTCCTATAATGTGCAGGATAAACTATTTCTGCTATTTGGTCTGGAGTCAAGCAATTCTCCACATGTGAAACCTTTCCTGGTGACTGCATTGGATAGTCAACTACATGACTCAAACGGATAATGTTAAAACTGTCAGGTGGCACAGTCATTCAATTTAAGAATTTTGAAGGTGTAGTGTAGAGAACAGTGAGATCACTGGCCTGGAGAACAAGAGAATGGAATCAAGGATACCTAAGACATCATAAAAGAACTTGTCTCCAAAACATTTTTCTAACAGAATGGAAATTCTGCTGTCCTAGAATTAGTACTGACTTCCCAGAGAGAAATCACACTTAGGATATCAATAAAAAATACTTTTAATGATAATGTACATCCATCTCTGGCAAATGATTAAATAGGAGACAGCCTTGACACATTTTGCAATCACCATGTGCATACATCCATGTGTCTTTTAGCTTCATGCTCCAGATTTTGCTTTGAACAATGTAAATAGAGATAGGCAACTTGCAGTTCTAGCCATTTGAGTAGATGGGTGAGTTAGATAGCAAAAATATCCCCAGAATTGTTTATTTAACATACCAGACACCTGAGACAGCAGGTCATACTTTACTGCTGGGTTAAAGCTGAGAGGGGATGAGAATGATGGAAAAAGTGGAAGGTAGTAAAGATAAGAGCTGGGTTGGGGAGGTCTTGCACAAGCTATATTGTATGTCAGGTAAGCTTCTTAAGGAAAACAGCATCTTGTATACTACTTCTAGGGGGTAAATGGAAGGGAATGGATGACTTCTATGAAGTCAGCAGAAGCCATCATACAATGGGACAGACTCGGGAGGAGGTTAATCAAACAGTGCCAAAAAAGGGGGAACACAGGACATCTCAAGAACATTACTGAGTAAGCCCACCAGTGGTTTTGGGACTGATAACCACAGCTCCATGTGTGATCTGAAGCCACCCCACCATAAAAGGTCTGGTTCCAGAACATTAGCAGTTCACCCAAATATATTTCTGATATGAAGGAAGGAGCTCTGTTTTACTGTCAATACATCAGGCACTTAGCATAAGCTCCCAAGGCCTACGCCCCATGTTATTACTAGCTCTCCCAAGAATATTCCTCCTCCTTAACACAGGGCCTAAAAGAAAGCCTTGCTTGATCAGGCCAGTCCTTAACACAACAGCATTTTTCTTTTCAAATAAATGTCACCTGGTGTCATATTGCCCATCTGGAAGAGCTATGCTTTTCTCAAGAAAACTGGGACATTATGGCACACCAGGCCTTAAGGTTGGTTTTGACCCTATAATGCAATAAGCAGCTTGTTAAAATTTAATTCTTGGATATGTTTGGGCCCAGTGGCTTGTTATATATCTTTAGTGGCTCCTTTGTCATGTTTTGGAGCCAAATGTCTAAAATTCTATTTTATGAGAATTACTATCTCCTAAGCATTAGTAAATCCTTTAAATCACCAATTCTATTTATCTACATCACACGTTAGTGGGGAGTGCTACCTAATGCATGAGATGCCTTTTACAACCCCTCACAAAATTAACTACAAATGAATCTTACACATAAAAATTTACATAAAATATTGAACCTCTATATGGTTATATACGATATTCTCCAAATTTATCATCCTGCTTTCCATGGGTTCACTGAAAGCATGTTGAAATTAAAGTATCTTTTTTTTTTTTCTTTTTTTTTTTTTGGTTTTTGAAACAGGGTTCCTCTGTGTAGTTTTGGTGCCTGTCCTGGATCTTACTCTGTAAACCAGACTAGCATGAAACTCACAGAGATCCACCTGGCTCTGCCTCCCAAGTTGAGATTAAACACCCCACCTCCACCTCACTCCCCACCCCAACTTCCCACACCCACCTACCCTTCCCACCCCCTTGACCCCTGACTCATGCACCACCACTGCCCAACTTCAAAAATACTTCTAAGCACAGATCTGTGGGCAAATAATGTACATAGAGCAGTGATTCAGAGGCCTGCCCCTTCGTCTAAGGAGTTTCAAGTACCATGTGGGACCTAAGATGACCGAGATTCTAAAGGCAGGTTCCCACCCAGATCCTGAGAGTGGACCAACCACAGTGAATTCTACACCTCATCATCTGCTTCAACCTATCTGGAGACAGAAGCAACTCACTCACCTTGTCATGGTTTCCTAGGTCAGCCATGCTCTCTGCTCAACTCCCTGCAGCAGGGCTCACAGCACACCACACAAAGCCAATAGCACCAGGTCCTCTTGAAATCCAAGTCTGAAACCTATGGCAGAAGGAAGGACCATGCACCACTTTTGACTGGCAGGTAACCTGGAGGACCTGATTGGCTAGTGAGACCTGAGTGACAAGAGCACAACCCATAGGGTTACAATGTGCTTAAAAACAGAGCACAATAGTTCCTGTCCCGCCCTTCCACCCCAGACAAAGACTTTTTCTAGATCAGCAGAATATTAACAACTGCAGAGATATTTAAAGACACACAAGGAGAGCATTTGTTGTGTGTCTTGACACTGACATCAGGTGAAATGAAGGTATTTTTTAACCTGGTTGTCACAGGGACTGCAGATAAACAGCAAAAAAAAAAAAAAAAAAAAAAGCAGAAACTAGATCACAAACAAGATAATATATCTTTCTCCCATCAGAAAGTTGGATGATGGTTCATTGCTTAAGAAGTTTTATTCCTTAAATTCTTGACAAATTAAATAATAATAAAGAATAGTCTTCATGGAAAGTTGAATACTTAGAAAGTAATGGAGCTAGGAAAAATGCATTTATGAACTCCATTGTTAGCCAGTATATCTTCCTCCATAGACAGGTGAAAAGAAAAAAGAAAAAACACAACAGTATTATTCAGGCTTCTCTCCATGATCAGGACTGGTAGAATGAATCTCTCAGTTATTTAGACAGTAGATTTCATAGAATGTCTTATAAGCATGCAGGATGGGAAGGAAAAGGGAATAATCAGTAGCTATCTTGAGAGATGCTTCCCCTTCCCCTCCTACAAGGTATTTGCTGACCAGCAGTTTTAGAAGTGACCAGAAGTTGAACTTTTAAGGCTGGGACAATAAATCTATGTATCATGGACTTGGCAAAACAAGATATATGGAGCAGTAGGCTCAATTGATCAGAAGGTGAACTCAGCGGAGAGCAGGACAGGAACAATAAATCTGAATGTAATGTATATATCCTGAGTTCAACAAAAGCAAGACATAGGTAGTAAAAATTTATGTCTCTGTAATACCGTGAATCCCGTTAGCCATCAGTAACCTCATGCTTGTAGTTCAGCCAGTAACTTCAAAGAACTACCTCATCCCTACCCCCTCATCCAATCCCAAGCTGCATGTAAACTTTTCCTATATAAACCCCTTAGATTGAATGCTGGGGGTCATTCTCCTCCACCTGCTGTGTAGGATGATGAACATGACCAAGCTTGCTTATTTTGCTATTCAAAAATTCTGTGTGCTTGCAACAGATAATGGCTCTATGGTGGTCTTGCTTGGGGGTCTTGTGACCTGAGAACAACAGAGATCATTTTAACTTTCCCTGCCTGCTGTCTGTCTCAGGGCTGGGACATCATTGCAGAGGATTCCATTTTTAAGCTTCATTTTATTTTATATGTATAGATGTTTGCCTCCAGGTGTTTGTACAGAATACTTGCAAAGGACAGAGAGAGTTATAGGAGATGGTTAGGTAAAATGGAACCTGTGTCCTATGGAAAAACTGTTGCTGCTTTTAACTGTTAAGCTATCTCCATAGGCATTTTCTTTATTTAAAATTTATTGTCATACATTATAATTAATGTGTATTAAACCATTTCCACCCTCCTTGTCCTTTCTCCATCCCTTCCTAAATTTTTCTCTTCCAATTTCTTCCTTGTTAAGCTCGTGAAAATATGTATACACAAATATATGAATAAAACCAGCTGAGTGAAATTCTCTTGGTAGTGTCCACAGGGATCCAATGATGAACACATTATGTTGGATAAGCAAATAGGGAACTCATCCCTGCCCGAGGCTAATTGTCCCACCTGCAGGAGAATTCTACTATTTATTGAGCAACCAGAGTCTTATCCCCAAGTGATCTAGGTGCCTTGGACAAAAACCATTATCAAGACTAGGAAAATAGTATAAATAATAGTAAACTTGAGGTGGTAAATACCTGAGCTAACAATTGCTGTTGCTTTGGCCATGAATTGCTGGAGCTGCAGGGAAGACTATGGACAATGTCCTCAGCCAATCTGTATCCCTTGGTTCTGTGGTCCTTCAACCATAACCCACTGAGCATTCTCATTTTGGATGACTTCAAAAACCTGAAATTCTTACCTCCATATTCTAAGTACCATGATTGCAGGCCTGATCCACCATGTCTAGCCTAAGTTGCTTCAAATGCATTTAATGAGACATTGGAATGATGGAATGAGTTACATGAACATTTATACTTAACTATATTAAAAAAAAATTTGAGCATGGGTCCACCTAACAATTGTCTTTGTGGGCTCACATTACTGCTCATTTGTGGGCATTGGAAATAAACTGAGTCATCTGGCTTTGATCAAGCCATCAGACACTCTAAAGGTTTGTCAGTTTTTCTTATGATCATTTTTTTTGTACTTTTCCCTCATTTTCTGGAGATTTGGGCTTGGGAACTTCTTTAAGAACCATCCTTATGTTCCATTTGGATGGTGTCAACTATGTATTTCTTTTGGGTCATCAGGGCTGAGGTAAAGATGAAATCAGGATCATCCGCTCACACCTTACTGATATAAGGACATGTTCATGGGGCTGAATAGATGGTTCGACAGCTGAGAACACTGGCTACTCATTCACAGGGCGCAATTTTGATTCTCAGCACACAAGAGATGGTTCACAACTATCTGTAACTATAGGCACTTGGGATCAGACACTCCCTTTTGATAGTCAGTGGTACCTGGCATTAACTTGATATACACACAGGCAAAACTCATACACCTAAATTAAATTTCATACACTTAAAAAAAATCATATACAATGTCCAGTACAACCAACATTTTACTTTACTTTGTAGTTGGGAAGTCCTGCAATGAAAGGCAAGTCACATTCAAATGGTAACTGTTATTAAGCAAAAAGAGGTCATTGATTAGAACACAATAAAGGATGTATGGGAGGGCTTAGATGCAGGAGAGATAGTGGAAATAATGGTCATAGCTCCATTTGGCAGATAAATTACTGTAGCACAGGACTGGCCTAAGATGATTGGAAATGTTTTGTCATGCTACAGAGGAGATTCATGTCCACCTCAGCCAACATAAGAAACCTTGACCCAAACTGCTTTTCACAAAGACTAGACACCCCTTTTCTAAAATTAATATATCTCTATGGCATAACAGGAATTCAAGTTGGCTTTGACTTTGTAATCTTCATTTGAGCAGCATTTGGAAGCCAGTTTTTTAATGGAGAGATGGGTCTTTCTGCTGGTTATAAATCAGGGCAGGGTTGTCTCCTTTGTTATGGGAATGTAGCTGGTTAATCTTGGGAAACAAATATTTAGATCTCATCATATTAATCTCTAACAGGCATGTCAATCATACTACTTATCTTTGGAGTATTTGAGATACAACCCTACCTGACCTAAATTCTACTTTGTGAATTAGTATTTCCTAATAACTGGAAAGACTTTTTACTGTCAATTCTACTCTTTAACGTCACAGTTTAGCAGTGGAATGCTACTTTACACAGGATATACTGTTTATGAGCTCCCCAGAATTAACTCCAGATGGATCCTAAATGTCAAAGTGAAAAGTTCAAAATACAGTACTTCTGGAATATACAGGACCATCATTCTCTGAGTTCAGAAAACTTGGGTTCCATAGGGACAACATAATCACTAAGGGCACCAGCATTTCACAGTGATGTCAACAACAAGGTTATTTCAAATCACAGTCCCATTTCCAATGCTCTGCACAGATGCAGCCAGCAGAGCAAAGTTACACAGAGGCTGCCAGCCAGCCCAGGAATTTCAAACACAACCCAGGACCACACAGAAACACACTGGAATGTGCAGGATAAGCAGAACCAAGCTGGACCATGAAGGACCAGGCAAGAACATGTGCAACTCTACATCCAGCCAGTGGCTCCCACCCAGCCAGGGGAGGACACACTAAACTGGGTCCCATGACTCAACTGACCACTCCTCCCAGTCTGGGGACAGCAGCCCTTCACTCACCATGTTTTGGATTTCCAGCTTGCCCACACTCTCTGTTCAGCTTCCTGCAGCAGAACTCATAGCACAGTACACAAAACCCCTGGCACCAACTTCTCTTCCAAGTTGACTGGAAGGACCCAGCACAATTTAGGACTGGCAGGTCTCCTGGAGGGTCTGATTGGCTAATGAGGCTTGAGTTAGAAGAGCACCTCCCATAGAGTTACAGTGTGCTTAAAAACATAGCACAGTGGTTCCAGATCCTGTCCTCCACCCCAGACCCAGGCGAGATCTGAACTAGCAGAGATTTGCATTTCAATAGCACCTGGCCCTGGCTCAAATAGCAGACCCTGCTATCTTCCTGCTCTCCATAGGAACTTCCTCTTCCTCCTCCTGGACACAGTGTGGCTAGCTAGCTTGTGCAGACCACTATACTATGTGGGATGGAGTGATTCTCTGTCATTCATCTGGAAGTGAACCTAGATTATTAACAACTAAATAGAGTTTGAAGGACACAAAAGAATATGTTTGCTAGGAGTCTTCAAAGCGACATCAGGTGAATTGAATGTACTTTTTACCTGGTTGTCACAGGTTAAGAGTTTTGTCCTTAATTGCTTCATCATCCTGGGATGTAGGCCAGCCTAAAAAGTGGGTGGGCCCTCTCTGTGTCTCTTCCCCTTTTCTCCCTTCCCCCTTCTCTCTTCCCTCCATGTGGTCTCTGTCTCTCTCTTTCTCTTTCTGTCTCTCTCTCTGTCTCTGTGCCATCTCTCCCTCTCCCCCCTCCCTACCTCTCTCAATAAAGATCTAGAAAATTAACCATGTCTTGTGATTATTCCGCCAGCACGCACCTCCGGCTGGCCACTGCGGGTGATGGCCATCAACCAGCAGCACCGCTTTAACCAACATTTGGAGTTTATCCAAAATTTGGACTTTAACTAACAACAGGGACTTCACAAAATGAGAAATAAAAGCAGAAACTAGATCACAAACAAGATACTAGGTCTTTTTCCCATCAGAAAGCTGGATGATGGCCCAATGCTTAAGGAATTTTATTCCTGAAATCCAGAGAAAGGTGTTGGCAAATTAAATACTGATAAAGAGTAGTCTTCATGGAAAGTTGAATACTTAGAGAATAATGGAGCAAGGATAATGTCTTTATACACAGCATTGTCAGCCAGCACATCTTCCTCAGGGGGCAGGTGAAAAAACACAACTGTATGTGGTGGTATTGTGTTCCCCAAAATATTGTGCACACTAATAAATTTATCTGGGGTCAGAGAACAGAGAGCCACTAGATGCAGAGCCAAAAATGGTGGCTAGAAAATGGGTCAGAGCAAGCCATAGCAGAAGCTGGGCAGTGGTGTTGCATGCCTTTAATCCCAGCACTTGGGAGGCAGAGCTAGGCATATCTCTGTGTGTTCAAGGATACAGCCAGCATGGAGACACATGCCTTTAGCAAGCCTTTAATCCCAGGGAGTGATGGCAGAAAGGGAAAGATATGTAAGGCGTGAAGACCAGAAACTAGAAGCATTTGGCTGGCTAAGCTTTTAGGCTTTGAGCAACATAGTTCATCTCAGACCCATCTGGATGAAGACAGAATAAGCTGAGGAACTGGTGAGCTGAGAAAGCTGTGGCATGTTTTACTTATCTGATCTTCCAGCATTCACCCCAATATCTGGCCTCAGCTTTGATTTTATTAATAAGACTCTTTAAGATTCCTGACTCAACTGTATTATTCAAGGTTCTCGACATGATCAGTACTGGTAGAATGCATCTCTTCATGTATGTAGAAAACTGATTTAATTGAAAATCTCAAAATCTGTGGTTCAGGTAGTACAACACTTTTTGCCTATCAGTGGAAAATTGAAGAGTCTAGTAGATGTTCACTTCATGAGGCTAGATATTTCAGCTGGCCCTCAGCATACACCAAAATTCCAAGAAAGCAGGCTCTAATATTGGTAAAGAAATGAAGTTGTAGCCAGTGCTATGACAAGCAGGCAAAAAGACAGAGCATCCTCCTTCAGTATAATTTATATATGTAGACTGCCTCCTGAGAAACAATCCAGATTAAAGGTGCATCTTAAACTTTGTTTCATTTTTTGGTGTTTTTAAGACAGGGTTTATCTAAGTAGCCTGGGAACTCATTCTGTAGACCAGGCCAGCATCAAACCAAGGAAATCCCAACTGTTTCTGCTTCCTGGGTGCTTTGGTTAAAGGTTTACACAGCCACTCAGCATCTGAAATTGGATTTCACCTCAAATGATCCAAATTAAAGATGTGTCTTTAATTTGAAAACATTAAAAAAAATCTGTCACAGGTATACCCAACTCTTCTTGTTTTAGTAAATTCCAGAAGTAGTCAGTTTTACTACCAGAAATGACCACCACAGTAGGCATGAATGAAGAAATGGTAAAAATTTCTTACCTGCAAGAGGCAGGGAAAGCATGCTTTTCCTATACAAATTATGTGGATTTTACTTAGGAAGTCTGGACATGTTCATGTAGAATTACCTCTATTCTTAAGCAGACAAGTAACCAAATCCACTTGTGAACATGGTCACAATGTAAAAGCAGAGATATTTAGGAGTATTCTTACTGAAATGTGATCCAGAAACATGTCTAAATTATAAAAATGATGGAAAGAAATGCCTGTGGCATGTTCATCGTGTTTAACAAGATCTTAGCTGAAAATCAAAAAATGACACAGTGAAAAATATTGCTTTGGAGCCTATGTCAATCTTGATGTTCAATCTGAAAGTTAACTGTACCAATGCCATTCTCAGTGATGGAAAAGATAGAGAACACAAATACAAAAACTTCAAGTAAAGTCACTTAGCAGCACTGTATACTCTCCTTTCACATGAATGGTTGTGAGGAACCATATTAACCTCAGAATGAAGCTGCTTTTGCCTCTGAACAGGCTGGCTCAGTGGAAGGCCATGGCTCCTTCCATAGCAATGTCATTTTTAACTAGCCATGACTGCTGTAAAGGCTATGACATCACTGAAGAAAATTCAATTCTTCCCTTTTTCACATATATTTTTTTTTGAGACAGGGTTTTTCTTTGTAGCTTTAGAGCCTTTCCTGGAAGTCACAGTGTAGCCCAGGCTGGCCTAGCCTTTCTGTAGTTCAAGCTGGCTTCAAACTCACAAAGTTCGTCTTGCCTCTGGCTCCCATGTGCTGGGATTAATGGCATGTGTCAATACCTCCCAGTCCCTATTTCTAAACTTAAAAATAGTTAAATTATATGGTTTTTTTTTCCATGCATGTGTCTGGGCACACTATTTATAGAGGCCAGAAGAAGGCAGGATATGCCAGGGAGTAGAATTACAGCAACTGATTAGCTACCATGCAGGTCCTAGAAATAAAACCTGGATCCTCTGTAACAACAGCCAGTACTCTTAATTGCTTAGCCAGCTCTCTAGACACTCTTTTTACTTAAAATTAATTTCTATAAATTGTTATTTGAAAGATATTAACATCACATTTCCTTTCATCTCTTCATTCCATCACTTCAGAAATCCCTTTCAACTTCTTCCTTGTTAGATATGGGTGAACAAATATGCTGAAACACATAAATACAACCTTCTGTATCCGTTCTTATTAGTTGTACATATATTGATAATCAGATGACCACATTGTACTGGAAATAGTTGTGAAGATCATCCCTGCCTGAGGCTAATTCTCTAAAATGGAGGAAAATTCCACTTTTTAATCAGGACTTCCTTCATGAAAAAAAAAAAAAAAAAAAAAACCTCTGCGGCGAGCCCCGGCCAGCGGGGAAGAAAGCCACGACACAAGGATTCTTCTCCAATCACGGTTTTATTGAAGCGCTGCTTGGTTGAGGGAGAGCTGGAGGTGAGGGGCCCCGACCACGGCGGTTGATGGGCTCTGCTGGCCTGATACACTAGGCAGCCTTGGATTGGTGCATTGCTGTTGCTGGGTGGATTTGAGCGGGAGAGCCGATGTGGTAAACAACCCAGGGCTCCTCCCTGGGAGGAAGTCAGCGCCATCTTGTAATGGCGGACGGAGTTTCGGGAAACCGGCCGTCACAAACCTCTTTGTCCTTACTGGAGTGGATACTTATTCTGGTTATAGATCTGCCTTTCCTACTGTTATGAGCAGATTGTGGGTACCCCAAAAACACCAACAAGGAGATCAAATCCCATATATTGAGCTCATACCTTGTTCTATGGTATATAGCAGTAAGATCAGACAGCTCTGTGTCCAGGCAGGTTGGGGTTTTTTATCATAGCAGAGATTGGGGTGAGAAGATTACTAGGGTTCCAGACCCTGATTGCCTGAAAAAGGGATTTTGGAAAGGATGGAATTAAGAGATGAAAGGAAATGTGATGTAATATATTTTAATTAAAATGTGTAGAAATATGTTTTAAATAAAAAGGCCAAAGTGATGGCTTAGCAATTAAGATCACTGGCTGTTGTTACAGAAGCCCCAGGTTTCATTTCTAGAACCCACGTAGTAGCTAACAATTTTCTGTAACCCCAGTTCCAGGTATCCCCTGCCTTCTAACCTGTCAGTACTATGCACAGAAGAAACATCATAAACCTGTTTTTAAGTTAGAAAATGGGAAATAATGGAATTATTTACAGTGAGGGCACAAACCTGAGAGATACAGGAGCCAGGGCTAGTTAAATATAACTCCTTCTGGTTTTGCATGGAAGCAGCTTTGGCCTGCTGCTCAGAGGCAAAAGCCTCCTTGTTGTGAGCTTAATAACGATCATCATAAGTCTTCATCTAAGAGCAGAATACACAGTGCTGTTAAGAGACATTTCCATGAAGTTTTCTGTGTTTGTGTTCACTATATTTTGTATCTGTGAGACTTGTGGCATTGGTACAGTTATCATTTTTATAAATATATTTATTTATTTATTTATTTTCATTTTACATACCAACCCCAGTTCCCCCTCACTTCCTGTCTCCCATCTCCTCACCTCTCTCCCACTCTACCCCTATCCACTCCTCAGAGTGGGTAAGGCCTTCTATGGTAGTCAACAAAGTCTGGCATATCAAGTTGAAGGAAAGCCTAGCCCCTCTCCATTGTATCAAGGCTGAGCAAGTTATCCCTCCAACAAGCCAGTTCATGCACCTGGAATAAGTCCTGGTCCTGCTGCCAGGGACCCCACAAACAGATCAAGCCACACAACTGTCACCCACATTCAGCAGGCCTAGTTCAGTCCCATGCAGGTTCCTGAGCTGTCAGTCTAGAGTCAGTGAGCTCCAACTAGCACCAGTCAGCTGTCTCTGTGGGTTTCCCCATCATGATCTTGACCCCCTCAGGTATTACCTGTCTCTGAATGCTCATTATCATACAGACCCAATCGTGTGAGTGCTGCAGAGTTAACTGTTGCCAAAGATCTCTAAGTGGTACTGGCTTGAAATCTGTGTGTTTGACACAGACAAGACCAACAGAAGTCTTAACCCACCCATAGCTGGTAGGCTAAAGGCAACTGAGCTGTTCCCTTCTGTAACAAGCCTTACCGCAAATTGGAGTCCTTGTAAGATGGTATCCCAAGATGGAACTTGAGTTTATAAATTTATAACTTTCAAAGCCAATAGAAATGTATATAACTATTGATTTAAATTTGTCATGCCCAGTAGAAGAAAGATTAATTAACTGTGGTAGCTACTTTTGCTGCCAGGGTCTCCACTGTGCTAGTTGTAGTAACCAGTTATGAAATGGCAATCCCAGAAACAGTAGTAGTGGTGGTTGTCACTGTTATAACAGCAACAACAGCAGCAGCGATGTCAAATTCTCTTTTGGAGCATGTGAGTATCCATTGGCATGGACACAACACCAGGAACACGAACCACCAGTTTGATACAGTTATCTTTTACATCGAACATCAAGATTGACAGGTCACATGTGCTTAAGAGCAATCTACTGTCATTCTGACATTTACCTGATTTTCAGTGAAGACCTTGTGGTACAAGATGAACATCTCACAGGCATTTCTTCTTATCACTTTTATAAGTTTCTGCATTACTTTGAGGTAAGAATTCCCCTAAATGTCTCCACTTTTGCATTATGATCATGTTAAAAAATGGATTTGTTAACCTACCCTGCTTAAGAAGAAGGAGAACTCTATGTAAACATGTCCAGACTCCCTAACTAAAAGAACATGTTCCATTTGTTTAGGAAAAACATTGGAAAATCATCCACAACTCGACCGGCCTCCTACTGGTAAGAAACTTTTCTCCTGTCTTCTGTCTTGACTATCGGGACTGTTATTCTTGGTAGTCAAACTTCTACCTTTGGAAATAGCTAAAACCTAAAGACTTGGGTACACTTATGAGGGATTTTTTAAATGGTTTTGAAATAAAAGACCCATCTTTAATGTGGGTCATTTGAGGTGATATCCTCCTTCAGCTACTTGGTGGCTGTGTGCACCTTCAACTCCAGCACTCAGGAAGCAGAATCAGTTGCCTTTTCTAAGTTTGAGGCCAGCCTGATCTATAGAATGAGTTCCCGGACTACACAGGTCTCAAAACACCAAGCAAAATAAAGTATAAGTTCCACCTTCACTCTTGATCATACATTCTGGAGACAGCCTACATACAAAGAACACTGAGGAGGGAGCATGCCCTTTGCCTGATTGTGCTACCTCTGGCTACCATGTTCATTCCTTTACCAGCATTAGAGCCCACTTCCTTAGAATTGTGGTGTATACTGAAAATCAGCTGAGATATACAGCCTCATGAACTGAACAATTACTGAATTCTACAAATTTCCATTGGTAGGTAGCCATTTTTGGACTACCTGAAGCACAGTTTGTGAGACATTCTAATAAATCCACATTCTGCCAGGCTGTAGTGGCACACTTCTTTAATCCCAGCACTCAGGAGGCAGGTGTATTTATGTGAGTTCTAGGCAAGCCTGGTCTACAGAGTGAGATCCAGGACAGGCTCCAAAGTTACACAGAGAACCTGTGTTGAAAAACAAAAGTAAACAAACAAAGGAAGCAATGAACAAATCAATCAATCAATCAATCAATCAATCAACTTTCTTCATACATGGAGAGATTTGTTCTACCAGTTCTGATCATGTAGAATAAAACAATTGTATTTTTTTTCACCTGCCCACTAAGATATGCTGACTAGTAATAGTGCCCATAAACACATTCTTCCTAGCTCAATTATTCTCTAAGAAATAAACTATCCATTAAGACTACTGTTTACTATTATTCATTTGCCAACAGTTTGCTCTGAATATCTGGTAAAAAAAAAAAACAAAACTCTTAAGGCAATGGACCTAATTTCTTGGTTGTGATCTAGTTCCTCCTTTTCTTTGGTGGTTATCTGAGGTCACTGTGACAACCAGGTAAAATGTACTTTCATTTCACTTGATGTCAGTGTTCAGTCACACAACAAACACTCTCCTTGTGTGTCATTATATCTTTCTTTAGTTGTTAATATTCCAGGCACCCTGCTGCCAGTGTTACAAGGATTCATTGCACCCCACATAGTATATAGTAGTCAGTCCAGGCTAGCTAGTCACATTGTGTCCAGGAGGAAGAGAGGAAGTGCCAATGGAGCATAGGAGGAGAATGGGGTCTGCTTTAGAGCTAGTGGCAAGTGCTATTAATTTGCATATCTCTGCTGATCTAGAAAAAGTCTTTGTCTGGGGCGAAACAGAGGGTCAGGAAACATTGTGCTGTGTCTTTAAGCACATTGTAACCCTATGGAATGTGCTCCCGTCACTCAGGCCTCAATAGCCAATCAGGTCCTCCAGATGAACTGCCAGTCAAAAGTGGTGCAGGGTTCTTCCTGCAGCAACAGGCTTTCAGTCTTTTTTTTTTTTGATTTTTCGAGACGAGGTTTCTCTGTGTAGCTTTGCACTTTCCTGGAACTTGCTTTGGAGAGAATAGGCTGGCCTCAAACTCACAGAGTTCCGCCTGGCTCTGTCTCCTGAGTGCTGGGATTAAAGGCGTGTGCGACTACCGCCCAGCGGTAGTCTTTGCTTTGAAGAAGAGCTGGTTCCAGCAGTTTTGTGTGGTGTGCTGTGCTGTGAGTGCTCCTGCAGGGAGCTGAGCAGAGAGCATGGCTGAGCTGGGAAACCATGACATGGTGAGTGAGGGGCTGCTGTTTCCTGAAGGGTGGAGCAGATGGTGAGGTGCAAAAGTGAGTGTGGTGTGTCCCACTCGGATCTGGGTGGGAACCTACCTGCAGAACCCGTGTCCTGTGAAATCCCACGTGGTACTTAAAACTCTCTGGACCCAGGGGCAATCCTCTGAATAACTGCTTTGTGGGCTGACCCTGCTCCCAAAATTGGAAGTAGAAGATGTACTTAAAAATATCTTTGTAGTCAACTTCAACATGCTCTGGTGCACCCATGGAAAGCAGGCTGCCAAACTGGAGAGTTCCTAATAAAGGTTCAGTATTTTGCATTTATCTTTTATATGTAATATCCATTTATAGTTAATTTTGTGTAGGTTGTATATGGCATCTCATGCATTGGGTAGCACTCCACTACTAAGATGTGATGTAGAAACATAGAATTGGTGATATAAGATGCTTAGCAGATAGTAAATCTCCCAAACTAGAATTTAGCCTAGGGAGGACTGTTTCTAATTCATTCATAAGATAAGTCCATACTAACCAGGCCAATTAGAGATTAGAAGGGAAGGAGAAACTTTTGTTCATCAGGATTGTCTAGATATTTGGGTCAAACCATTAAAAGGAGCCACTGCTAAGTTACAACCAGCCACTAGGCCCAAACTTTTATCAAAGAATGGGATTCTAACAAGCTGCTCATTGAGGTATTACAAGGTCCCAATCAACCTTAAGGACTGGTGTGCTAAATGTTTTGCACAGATTGCAGGGACTCCCAAAAGACCACCACAGACGTTTATTTATAAGCTCAGAGTTTGAATTCTGTCTCATGAAGCAGTTTGAGCAGAGAACCCAGAGCTCAGGCACAGTGGGGTTTTTAATCATAGCAGAGGTTGGGATAAAGGGATTTCCAGGGTTCAAGACCCTGATTGTCTGACTTTTGTCTCAGAATATAGGGAATGTTCAGAATGTCAAGTATTTCTTCTCAGATGCAGGCCCCACAGGGTAGGGGCAGCTTAGGGCTTTCATGGGTCCAGGTTTTGCCTTCCAGAAACTTTGGGCCTCTAAACCTGTCATGGTAGCTGTGTGGTCAAACTGTTTTGAAGAGCCCTACACTATAAAGTCGCAATTTTCTTCTTGAGAAAAGCATAGTTCTGCCAGATGGACAATATGAATCAAGGTGACAACTATTTGAAAAGAGAAACATTGTTGTGTTAAGGACTGGCTTCATCAAGCAAGGCTTTCATTTATGCTTCCCATTGTTGGGAGAGATAGTAGCAGCCTGGGGCCTAGGCCGTGGGAGCTTTCACTAAGAGCCTGATATATTGACAATAAAACAGGACTCCTTCCACAAAACCAGGAGTATGCTTGGGAGAGCTGGTAATGGTCTGCAACCAGGGCCTTTGTGGTGGGATTATTTCAGGTCATGAGAATCCAAATGCTTCCACCAGGGGAGGCTGTGGTTATCAGTCCATAGGTCACTGTGGGCTTAGACTGTAATGTTCTTGAGATACCCTGTTTTCCCTTGTGCAGCATTATTTGATTAGCCTACTCTTTGTGTTTGTCCCATTGTATGATACTTTCTGCTGACTTCTTAGAAGTTCACCATTTCCTTCCATGTCTCCCCTGGAAGTCATATACAGGATGTTATTCTTCTTATTTATTTATTTATTTGTTTGTTTGTTTTTTATTTATTTTATTTTTTTGAGACAGGTTTTCTCTATAGTTTTGGTACCTCTCCTGGAACTTACTCCATAGACCAGGCTGACCTAGAACTCACAGACATCTGCTTGTCTCTGCATCCTGAGTCTTGGGAGTAAAGGCATGTGTCACCTCTGCTAGACTGCTATTCTTCTTAAGAAGCTTAGTTGACATGAGACATAGATTTTGCAATACCTCCCCATCCCAGCTTTTATGCTTTCTACATTATACTTTTCTTCTCTTTCTCACCTCCTATGACCTTCACCTCAGGACGCCATCATTGAAGAAGATCCCACTGTTTCACATCACTGGGGTACTTAAATAATTTTGGAAATGTCTTTACTCTTTAAGTCTCCCATCTGTCTAAGTGAGTAGACTTGAAGTCTTCCGTACCTATTTAAATTGTTCACAGTGTAACCTGGAGCCTGAATCCAAATGTCACAATGATGATAGCATATGTAGAATGCAAGATATCTTCTAGGTTGGCTCTTCTTTTAGCATTAGCCAGAGATTGATACACTCTATAATAAAAGAGATTTTTCTTTATATATTTCTTTTTTTTTCTTTCTTGTGGGGCATTTACCGACCAATCCCAGAACTCCCCAGAGTTTTCTTGAGTGTGAGCAGCAGGAAATATTAGATAGAAGGATTTATAGTGTGGAGATAAACAGATAGAAAATAAAGGATAGCCTTGAGAGGGCCTGGAACCTATACCAATGGGCTCTGACTGTCTCTGCCCCAGGGTATTTATAGAGAAGCCAAGGGGGTGGAGCAAAAGACCTCTTCCCAGCACAGCCAACTGCAGACCATTTCAGACACCTGCACTCAGGCCTGTGACCCTAATCATCCTCTATGTGGACCTGCTGGATAAAGCCATAAGAAACCCGGAAACAGGCTCCCACTTTCTATATATATATATAATAACTGATTATTAATAGCTTACAGCAATCTCCATAGCTGTTATACCTCCCAGTATGGGAGTAGAGGATGATAAAGATGGCATTTCTCTTTTGGATTAGGTCCAAGGTGACTACAGCAGTCTTAGCTGCCTCAAGTCCTTTCTAAACCAAAAACTTAATACAATTGCAAACTTAAAGAGCCCCTTAACTTCATCATTACCTTTAACAGATTAACATAAATATTGCTATTCATAGTCACAATTCTCCCAATCTTACAACTCAAAACAAACTCTTTACTGAACCATTTGAATTAACATATATGGTGCTATATGTACTTAAAAATTATCTTAATCTTACAACTTTAACTCTTAATCATTTGAATTTTCTTGCTAACAGAACATAGGAAAAACTTCTGATGTATTCACAAACTTAAATATTTCCTTAACTCCACAAAACCAGGGTGCATTAATACCAGTAGGTTAAACATAATTTGTGCAAACATAATTCAACCTTAATTCACTCATAACTCCTTTTCTTTATAATTTTTAAACAAAAACTCAAACATGGTTAGAAAAAAAACCCCAAACTTATACAATTCCTATAAATCCATATTGAAAAGCAATATTCTCAAACCATTTACACTTTGAAAACTTAGCAAAACATCCAAAAGCAGTTTTTTAAAAAATTTTATTTATTATGCATACAGTGTTCTGCCTGCATCTCTGCAGGCCAGAAGAGAGCATCAGATTTCATTACAGATGGTTTTAAACCATCATGTGGCTGCTGGGAATTGAACTCTGGACCTTTGGAAGAACAGTCAAGACTCCTAACCTCTGAGCCATCTCTCCAGCCCCAAAAGCAGTTTCTTCATAAAAATTTTACAATTGAAATTACTCTCTTAATATACCCATTTCCATTTCTTACTAACAAAACATGACATTAATCCACTCAACGAAAATATTTTTTAAATTAAATAGACTAAGGAATATTAATTCTCACTTTTCCTTATAATTTTTAAAGCAAAGTCTCAAGCCTAGTTAGAAAACCCAAACTTTTCCATTTAAACAGTCCCATTTACAACACAAAACCAGTTCCAAAAGTAATTCCATTTTTTTTTGTTTTTTTTTTTTTTAAAGACAGAGTTTCTCAGTAGCTTTGGAGGCTGTCCTGGAGCTCACTTTGTAGAACAGGCTGGCCTCGAACTCACAGAGATCCACCTGCCTCTGCCTCCCGAGTGCTGGGATTAAAGTTTTGCACCACCACCCCTGGCTAATACTTCCATTTTTACATAAACAGTTCCATAAAACAATTCATGAATCACCAGTTAATAAAGCATATATGCATATACAATATTGTATCTTGACTCTAGGTAGAAACAATAAATTTCTTCATTTGAACAATTCCATTTTTAACCCAAACTCCACAAAACAGTTCCCAGGTTTTTACTAGAAGTAGATTTAAAATTATCCCATTGCAATGAAATCACTATTGTTCATTTCATTCCTTAAGTCCCAAAATTCAAATGATAAATTCTGGTACTAGCCTTCCAAATATAAAGAAATCCATGACCAAAAAATTGTAATTTTATCTCTTTTTTTAAGTTCAAAAAGTTCATAAAATTCCGGTATCAGGCTTTCACTACCAAATACAAAGAGACGTTTTACAATCAAAACTTTGCAGTTAACAATTTTAGTTCAAACAAGCGTCTCTCCAACTTGTCATCACACAGAGACCTTTTTAGTTGTTGTATTCTGAACCACACCGTTTTTTGATGTTAGCTCAGGTTTTTCTGTGTTGCATTGATTTTCCATGGAACTCAGTTGCTGATGCCTTGTTGTGCTGGTTCTGGAGTCCACCATTCTTAGCTTCTTAGCTACCTCTGGAGCTTTTGAAACTGTTCAGACTGCCTGCTTTGCAGTGTACTAGGACACTACCTTCTGTGTCTCAGGTTCTTTCACCATATACATTAAACATAGATTCACACTTAATATTTACACTTTTTTACAAACTCACATATAACATTTTGCCTTGCAAAGCATTTAGACTCACATTCAACATTTACACTTTACAAACTCACATATAACATATTAACATCTACTTATTTATACTCCTTACTGAAACTATAGAACTACTTTAGCAAATTTATTTCTTATTACTTCTTATATACTTCTTATATTCATTCCATCTTATTTCTTATTTAAACTTATATTCTTAAAGGAACTCTATAGATCGATTTTACAAACTTGTATAGGGCTACCATTAGCAAATATCTAACTTAGCAAACACCTAAAGATTTCTTAACACAGATCTAACACAGAAGAATTTCTACAAACTCACATATCTTATTTATCTTTTTCTACTTTTTCTACTATGCCTATGAAAATAAAATATTGAATCCAATCTAAAGGATACATGGCCTTGAGGTCTTCTCGCAATCCTTTTGCTAAGACATTCAATGAGCCAGCTTGTATATGAGCTTGGCTCATGGCTGATATGCCCTTTTGAATAGCTTCTAAATCATGAGTAATGGAAGAATCCTTCCATACCCCCAACAAATGATGCTTAACTTTATCCCAATTCTCAGAGGAATTGTAAAGAAGTGGAGTCACACAAATAGCCTTGTATTCTTGATGACATCTAGTTTCCATAAGTTTCTTAATATTGGCAACATCTTGTCCTAAGGCTAACACTACTTCCTCTAATATATTAATCTTTGCCTCTAATTTCTTGTCAATAATTGCTTGTTTAGATAATGCAAAGGAAATATTTTTATTTAAACCATTCACAAATTGAGCTGTATGAATCTCTTGAACCAGGGTAGTGGTAGCAATGGCAAAGGTAGTAATAATAGATATTAATGCTGCTATCCCTAATATCAATGTTGCAACAATTCTTCTCAGCCTTATTAATTCATGAAGCTGTCTAAGTACCTGTAAAGCTGAATTATCATACCAAGTCATGTTATGTAATTGTACGGGCATCATTATAAAAGGTGGTCTTTTTACAATTATCATAATCTGTATTTTTTTGTCTTTCCCTTGGTGAAATACAATTAGTGATAATGCATCCAAAGCAAGTTACATGATATGAGTTAGAGCCAAGAGTAGAGATATTTATATGTGCAGCAGAGCCTAGCAGCAGAGCAAAAGGATAGGAAATACACGCTCTAACCGCAATGGGACATGAGGTAGTTTCTTTGGGTCTTTTTTGAGACATTGGGCCTGAAGCAGCAACAAGCCGAAACAAGTCTGGATGTTTTTTCATATTTCCAGAGGGGGTTTTAGTGACCCACACCAGCTCAATATACCTTGGTGAAAACCACCTAGTGATTTTTTTACCATGGCCCACAAATGTGTAATTATTAAACTTATCCTTATGCTTTGAGAGATAATATTTATATTTCTTTTTTCCAGAAGAGGCGGAAAAATCCCAAATAAGCAATTTAGACAGTAAAGGATTATAGGAGGAGGCTGCGTGCGGAAACCCACAATGCAACCAAGTAGGAAAAGCGGTAAATACCATCATCCCAAAATTGATTCTTATCCCAATATTTAGTGATACAGGAATCAAGAAGCATAAAATTGACAGACTTCAAAGTTTCATTTATTGCGGGATGTCCCAGAGTAAGCAATTGAGTCTCCCAGATCCATCTAGGATCTCCTTTTTTACTGGTAGAGCTGGGGGCATCAGTTAAAAAGGTTCTGTAGCTGGTGGAGAGACACCCAGGAGGAGCTACTCCTTGCAGGGTGAAGCAAATTGGTAATGAATCTGAGCTTCCTGTAAAGTTTACAAATGAGGAAGCACTTGCCCTTTCATCTGAATCTTGGAAACCCCCGATGATTTCCGTCTGATTGCTCAATACCTTATAAGTCTCATCATCCAACCATGCTGCTACATGTAGAAGGGGAGGACGAGGAACATAAGCCCAATAAGTAGAAGGGCTGGTAGAGGCCGTAGTAGGCCCGACAGCAATCAAGGACAACATGGCTACAAATAGCATTTCTAAAGGAGGGTTAGAACATTGTTGTGAGGCAAGTGCTTTTGCTTCATTCGTCAGATGGGTCCATGTTGGAAGATTTTGTGGCTTTAGAGTCAGCTTCTTCAGTTCCTGAGTCAGCTGGGCCGTCTCTAACCTCTCCTTTCGCTTTTGTAGTTTTATGCGGTGCCGGCCTGATGAGTCCGTCTGGGACCCACATGGGTGATTCTGCATCCTGTGGAAAGATAAAAGCATACCCTCGCCCCGACGTTATCAGAGGGTCGGGTCCTTTCCAGGATCCCGAAAGCAAGTCTCTCCACAGAACTCGTGGCAATGGTGATGCCATCTCTTTTACTGCCCAATGCTTAAGAGCAGAGGAATTATTATTTGAGTCCAAGTTCAAATGATTTAATACAAATAGAGAATGACTTAAAACATGATGGGGGGACATATATGAGTTAGCATTCTGCAATCTTTCTACTTGTAATTTTAATGTCTGATGAGTTCTTTCTATGATGGCCTGTCCCTGTGGGTTATAGGGAATCCCTGTCATGTGACTAATTCCCCATTGCATTAAAATTACCTCAAAAGGTTTTGAGGTGTAGGCAGGTCCATTGTCAGTTTTGATATGCATGGGTTTCCCCATGATCATGAAACATGGTACCAGATGCTGAATCACATCTTTTACTGCTTCTCCTGATGTGGCAGATGCATGGACAAAATGAGAAAACGTATCCACTGTTACATGAACATACTTCATCTTCCCAAAGGAAGGAATATGGGTTATGTCCATCTGCCATAGTGCAAGAGGCTTCAATCCCCTAGGATTAACCCCCATTTTTAGACTCTGATTTTGTGGAGGGCAATGAGCGCACTCCTTAACTATATGTCTAGCTTGCTCTCTAGTTATCTGAAAAGCTTGCTTTAATGCATTAGCATTCTGATGATGCAGAGCATGACTTTCTTGTGCCGCCTATACTGTAAGGAGATTAATTCTAGTTAATAAGTCAGCCATGCGATTACCATGGCTCAGGGGTCCTGGTAACCCTGTATGACCCCGAATATGTCCTATGAAAAGTTTCTCTGTCCTTTGCCATAACAGAGCTTGCAGTTCCTTAAGCAGAGGCTTAATAGTAGAAGAACCTGTTAAACTCGCTGTTTCTATGGTGGGAAATAAATTAACCACATACTTTGATTCAGTATAAAGGTTAAGGGTCTGGGGAAAATGTCTAAGTGCAAGCAGAACTGCACGTATTTCCGCTTGCTGAGCTGTTGTCTTTGGTACAATTTCTATTAAAGGTTCTTTCCCTTCCGAGTATACCACAGATCTCCCATTTGCTGACCCATCTGTAAAAACCACAATACCCTCTGCTAGGGGTTGAGAAACACATATCTTTGGAAATATAAGAGGAACTTCTTTTATGAATTCAATAAGAGGGTCTTTGGGGTAATGAAAGGTGATTTGTCCTAGGTATCCCATTAAGGAGAGGCACCAATCTTCTGATTCTTGTAATAAGAGTTCCAATTGTTCTTTAGTATATGGTATAATTACAAAGGCTGGTTCCTTGCCAAACAATTCTCTAGACCTAATTCTGCCCTTATATATAAGTTGTGCACAAAGAGAGGGATAAGATGTAAGTACCTTCTTATGTGTGTGTGGTAGGTGTAGCCATTCCAATACACCTTCCTGCCATAGGCAAGCTGTTGGAGTATAATCTGTGGCAAAAATAATTAAATACCACGGAGCCAAATAGTCTATTTGATGTACTTTAGCTCTTTCTAAAGCCTGTTCTATATGTTTTAAAGCCTGTAAGGCTTCAGGAGTTAAGTGTCTTATTGACCTTGGGTGAGCTTCTCCATGTAATATTTGATACAGGGGGCTTAATTGTACTGTTGTGATGTCTATATTTTCTTACCCAATTTACATTTCCTAACAATTTTTGAAAATCATCGAGGGTCTTTAATTTATCTACTCTGATAGATGCCTTTTGGGTTGTTATATAATTATCCCCTATCCATTGTCCCAGATAACTAAGTGGCCTATTTTTCTGAATTTTTTCTGGAGCTACGACAAGGCCATAAGCTGTTAAACTACTAATTGTCTCTTTGAGAATTTTTTTTTGTTGTATCTTCATTTTTATGAGCCAATAATATATCATCCATATAATGAACGATATATGCAGAGGGAAAAGTTTTTCTTATTGGTAAAAGGGCCATATCCACAAATTTTTGACATAATGAAGGACTGTTCTTCATTCCCTGGGGTTGAAATCATCTATAGGGTCTCTTAAAATTAACTGAGGGTATGCTAAAGGCAAATCTAGGGCAATCCTGAGGCTGTAATCTTATTGTAAAAAAGCAGTCTTGTAGATCAATGACTATAATGTGCCAGTCCTTCGGTATGGCCACAGGGGATGGGAGTCCTGGTTGTAGGGCCCCCATAACCTCCATTGTGGCATTTACTGCTCTTAAATCTTGTAGTAGTCTCCATTTTCCAGATTTCTTTTTTATGACAAATACAGGAGTATTCTATGGGCTATTAGATTCTTCTATATGCCCCTTTTCCAATTGTTCTCATACCAGCTGTTCTAATGCCTGTATTTTTTCTTGTGTCAGGGGCCACTGACTAACCCATACAGGCTGATCAGACTTCCACTGTATAAAGTCTGCATAGAGATCCTTTGCAGTGGCCACTATGTAAAATGCTGCTCCAGCTCAGAACTTCCTGTTACTAAATGCACATCAAGTGACTCCATTAAGTCTCTTCCCCATAGGGTAAATGGTAGAGAGGGTAGCACATAAGGTTGTATAAACCCTTCTTTACTGTCTGTTTGTCATTTTAAGAGCTTTGAACTCTGCATTACTCCCGAAGCCATTCCTAATCCCATGAGGGAGGATCCTGTTCTGTGTGTTGGCCAAGAGGAAGGCCAATCCTTTCCTGCTATGCAGGTTCTGTCAGCACCTGTGTCCAAGAGTCCTTGGAAGCTCTTGCCATCCAGGGTGATTGTCTTAAAGGGTCATTGTCCTAAATCTTGCATCCAATTGACTCCTTCTACGGAGTCTGAGGAGCCAAACTGTCCTGACCCCCTATGGCTTTTCATAATAGGGTTAGGCATTTTTACGTAGGAGAGTAGAACAACCTGTGCGATTCTCTGTCCCTTGTGTAATTGAATGGTTTCTTTTAAGGGCCTGACCATCACTTTTATGGTGCCTAAGGTATCTGTATCCAGCACTCCAGGGAGGACTTCAAAGTTGGTAGCAGTATTAGAGCTTCTCCTCAAAATCAGACCTACCGTTCATGGTGGCAGGGTCCCTGTAATTTTTGTATCTATGACTGTTACCCCATCCCATAGGGACAGGAGCAAGTCCTGAGGACATGATATATCTAATCCAGCACTCTCTGGAGTAGCTCTAGGCAGGTTATGGACAGTGAATTTTGGCGCAGCAGGGTTTAACCCTGGTGTTAACTGTACTTCCTTTTGGGCATTCCCCTTTTCTTTCTCAGGGCTAAGGGGGAGCCCCGAAGCTAGTTTTTTGTCTGACTGTCAGGCTTAAGGGGAACTCCCTCCTTAGTGAATTTTGACTTACATTCATTTCTCCAGTGCTTCCCTTTTCTACATCGTGAGCAAATGCCAGGAGGAGCTCTTCCTCCTCTATTCTCAGCATTCTGGCATTCCTTTCGCATATGCCCTCATTTTCCACACTTATAACAGGTCGGGGAGCTATCAGCCCCTCCGCTACTTATTTTCTTAACATAGGTGCTAAACCATTGTCCTTTCATTGCTACAGCGTAGGCTATTCCTTGCACTACGGCTGGTGAGGCATCCATGCATGCTTTTAAATTTGTCCTCCTTAGAGAGGTGCTGCCCCATGCTTATCTTCTGGATTACCTGTGCTTAACTGGTGAGCCTTTACCGGTGGGTCTGCAGAACCCTGACAGGAGCCGATCCCTACTTATGAATAAAAGAGAGAAAAGGGGGAGAGAAATTACCTGTCCTTCAAGTCCCTGTTCGGGCGCCACCTGCTGCAGACTGGATCTCAGCTAGACCACCAGACCGAGGGAGAACAGGGTGAAGGTACTCAGGATAAGTGGGATTCGGCGAATGACAGACAGCCACAGACACGAGAGTATGCTGTGAAGCTGCTGCAATTTTACTCAGACCAAGTAGTGAATTTTATACAGTTCCTTGAGGAAACATGGCAATCGGCCAGTAGGATGATAGACATAGAATCAACAATGTAGTTACACATTTTTCTCAGAATGATTAACAGATCTCATGAGTATAGCCTTTACTTTTTCTTTTGTGGTTCCTCATCTGGACAGAGAACATTACGGCCTAGCTGTAGTTTTTCTTCTACACCTTTGTTCTGTATCAAAATTAAACCCTTTCCATCATTGTTCTAACCATGGTTTCATTTGTGTGAAAATATTTTAACCTTTGCCTGTGGGTGAGAAGGCACCAGGGGGGTTGGTACCTAGCTAATCTTTCCATGAACTGTAACTTATGCCATTCTGTTTTCATACCATTATGATTCACACATTGGTTCCCATGTACGTCATAAGCTCCCGTAAAAGGTAATGGCTCTAAATAATTATTATGTCTAGGATTACAGTTCGGGGGTTGCCACCATCGACCCTTGATGAGAAACTTTATTTGTCCCTGAATAATTCTTGTGGGAATGGCTAATTCCTGTAACTGCTTCCTCGCAGCTGCTGTCGGCTGCACGTGTGGATTGCCTATGAGTGCCTGAACCTTTACTTTCATTCTCTCTTCACTAGAGTCTTCGTCCTTCTGAATCATAAGTTCTTTCTGCTCTAAATCATTCATGAATTCCCCCAAACTTTAGGGACCCTCTTGAACTGTCTGTCTAAGAGCTTGAATCATAGGTGGGGGTATTGAAGCCACTTTTGAGAAATCATTACTCTCTTTATGGGGCACATCAGGAACATTAAGAGTTAACTTCTTGGAATTAATACACAAGGAAACAGTAATAATTACAGCTGCAAAGAGAAGAAGGCAGAGTGCCCGCCAGCCTCTGCAAGCAGATCTGCGTGGTTCTGTGTAGCCTGGCACCTTGATTCAGGCAGATTGATGAGGGGTCGCCGGGGGCATAGACCCGAGTGCCGCGAGCCCCCCTTTCCCACGTAACTACCTCATCCAAGGCATTTGTCACGCGGGCAACACTGTCGTAGGCGTGGCAAAGCAACTCTTTTGTAAGACAGATAGATTTTCTGAAGTTTGTTTCTCATCTATAAAGCAGTCATTTCTTTTAGTATATCATTTCATTGTATCCTTATTAGATTTGCAAAGGAATGACTCATTGCAGGCAGATTGTTCAAAAGTCAAAGAACTTTTTAAATTTCAACATATGTTTCTTCATATCTAAGACAATATTCAGTGTATAAAATGCTTTCCCTTGTTTTAAGGATTTTTTTTTTTTTTTTGGTTTTTTGAGGCTGGCCTCAAAGTCACAGAGATCCACCTGCCTCTGCCTCCCAAGTGCTGGGATTATAAGTGTGCACCACCACCGCCCAGCATTTTAAGGATTTTTAAGTGGCTTGTTTGCTGTTACAGGTAGCTTTTTGTCTGATTTGAGTTCTCAAGAGGTAAGATTAAGCTTTCTAGTATTGCTTTGAGAAGAAACTTTATTCTGAGCTGAAAAGTTTTTGGACAGAATCACCAACTTTAGCTGAAAACCTACATTTCCCAGAATGCATTTCTCTTCATCAGCTCACTGTTAAGAGCTAGCTTATGGACTTCATTTCCCGTAGTTCTTTTTGGGTCTGGGAGTCAACCTCCAGTTCTCTTTTACTGGACTTGCTTTAGAATTTTTTGCTTTTGGAACAAGAGATTTGAACCAAGTGTTTTAAGTTTTCAATTATGGGACATTGAGAGATTTCTATTCTCTCCTCAGCTGGCTTTAACAGGTGTCTCTCCTTCATTAGACACTGGCCCCATCAGAACCTCTCCTGCCTCTGTTAGCTGGCAGTGAGGCTGGCATTCCTGATAGAAACTTTCCTTGGGCTTGTGTTTCCCTTAGCCAGTCAGTGAAAAACATTTACAACAGCTTTTCCATAGCTCCTTCAGAGACATTTTCTCCTACTGATTTAATTTTTTATTCCAATTTTGCTTCTTCCTTTCCCCCAAGATGCAGAGCTTCAGCTATCTCAAGCTACTCTCTTCCTCTGCTAGCTGCCTTTGGAGGTTGGGGCTTTTATTCCTCACCCGAATTTGCCTCAAATTTTAGCAGCTTTTTCAGGTCATGCATTTTCTGGAGAGGATTATGTCCCTTCTGTTTCTTCAGAGTCTTTCTCCCAGACAGTTCCCAGTTTGGTCTCAATTTATCCCATCTACCTCAGAAACATTTCCCAATGCCGCAGTGACAGCTTTTTTGCTTCTGAAAGTAGGGCCTTTAGTCCATTTCTGTTTTGGGTTCTGAGGTTTGTGTTCATAAATAAAGCTTAGCAAGGGAGGTTTTTGCCATGTCTAAGCTCACATTAGGACAGGTGGTTTTCCCTCAGGCCTTCACCTGGCCCAGTCCCCCAGGGTGTTGCATGTGCTTGTCTGGGTGCTCAAGGACAGAGCTTATGCAAGAGGCAATCACCCCTTAGGGTTACCCTCCATCTCACCAGGAGTCAGTTGAAACAAAGCTTTTCTCAAAGAGATGCTTTCTCTGCCAGAAAAGAAAGTTTTACTTCTGGATAGTTCTGTTCTGCCCTGGCTGGGCTCTTTCCCCAGACAGCTTCTGACTCAGCAGCACAACTGCTTCAGACACAGTTCAGCTTTCCTGTTTTCTTTGATAGGGAAGCTTTTCTCAGATGTTTTTGCAGCAGTGGACCAATCAACCCGGGACTTGTAGGAAAGCAGACAACTGCCATTCCAACCGGCTTTAGCTTTGTTTGTTCATTAGCAATCTTCCCCTGGGTCCTGCACCTTCCTGCCTCAGCTCTGTGCTCCAGGAACCCTAGTATCCCCAACATGCTCTCCAACTCCGAGACGCTGGCCAGTCACCTGAGTTTTTGGTCAGAAGCGAGGATACAATGCTAACAGAGTTTGTTTCTCTTCAGGGGATCTTTACGTTAGGAAGATTAGGAACACCTTTCCATAGCTCACTCAGAAACAAAACCCCTGATGCCTCCACTCAGCTCTAACTGAAAAGCTTGGCTTTTTTGCTTTTCCCAGGTGAAGGTTCCTGCCTTTTGGGGCACTCTCTGTTGCTCTTTATCCTTCCTCTCCCAAGTGTTTCCCTCAGGGGACTTTGACCCACTGTCTGTTACTAGCTTGAAGAGACAGAACCTAGTAGAGGTTTTTAGGAACTTCTCCCTTCCTCCTGCATTGCAGTGAGGATTTTGAAAGCTTGAAAGAGAACTTAGAGAGGCTTTGCTGTCTTAAGAAGTTTGTTGTTTTCCCTTAGAGCTAATCACAGGTGGTCCCCATACTAATATCTTCAGGGGATTCTAATTTTTGTCCTTCTAAGAGAGAAAGTTAAAGGATTCAGACTTAAGTTTTTTTTAAAAGAGAAAGATTAAGGCTTTTTTCTTTTCTTTTTTTTTTTTTTTTTTTTTTTTTGGTTTTTTGAGACAGGGTTTCTTTGTGCCTTTCCTGGATCTCACTGTGTAGACCAGGCTGGCCTAGAATTTTCAAAGATCTGCCTGCCTCTGCCTCCCAAGTGCTGGGATTAAAGGCATGTGCCACCACCACCAAGCTATATTAAGGCTTTTAAAAAAATTTCCCCAAAAATTTTCAAAGAAATCCTTTAGAGTTTAAGAGAAAGATTTTTTTTTTTTCCAGGAGAGAAAGACCAACTTTCCCCCAAACTTCCCAGCTTTAAATTTTGGCTTTTTACACCCACATTTTTTTTGCCTCAGGGAGAAATCACTTTCCCTGCCACTTGGACTTAGCCTTTCAGCTCTCCCCAGGTCAAAGTTTCCATACTTTTTCTTCCCCATAAGCTCAAGGAAGAGCTTTTTTACGACCTGTAAAGCTCAAAGAAATATTTTCCCCCAGTTTGCTTTCATAGGCCCCAAAGTTAGAAAATTGAAGAGTTTTTCTGTCTAGTTGCTTTTAGTTATCTTAAATTTTTCTGCATGATCTTACATTTCTGTTTTTCCTACACTATATTACTACACTATGCCTTATATTTGTCACAGAAAGAAATTGAGAAAGGAATAGAAGATAGAAAATTTTGACAAAGAGAATTTTTTCGCTGCAGCATCAGACATCCTTCCAGTCCATTTTCCTTTTCTCTCAAGTATAAGAACCCTGCATATATATATTTTTTTTTCCATAAAACTGGCATGCCACTTTCCACTGCAGGTTAAGATCATGATGGGGAAACCCACAGATACAGCTAACCTGAGCTAGTTGGAGCTCAAGGACTCTGGAATGACAGCTGGAGAACCTCAATAAGACCAAGTCAGATCCTCTGAATGTGGCTGACAGTTTTGAGGCTTCTGTAGTGTGTGGCATCCCTGATAAAGACTCATGTTTTTCTTGTGGATAATATTGATACTGTGTAAGGAATTTTCTTTAATTTTGTCATAAAGCCAAAAAAATGTTGTAGCTATATTATATTTGCCCTGTTTTTAAAATTATAACCAATGCATTAATTAATAGACCTAGCTTGTTTTGCTGGGTAGCTTTCCTGGAATTCATCTATATCCTTGGGGTAATCCTACTACATTCCAAGAGCTGGGATTACAATAAACTATCATTTATTTTCCAGTTATTTTCTTCTCTCATAAATGTCTAATTAAATGATTGTGTATTGCAGCAAATGTGAAATCAGTTAACAAATGTAGCTCTTGCTTACAGGTAGATAATCATTGGGCTAGATGTTTTTTTTTTATTCTTCAGTCCAAAGTTAGTTAGGATTTTTGAGTTCAGATTACTTAATTCAGGATACATTTTCAGTCCTATGGTAGTATGGAGACATTATGAGTATTTAAGTGATGTTATTATTACTTTTCTATAACAGAAGCAATGTCCCAGAATGGTCCAGACAAATACAAATTAAGAAATAAAGGATTCCTGCATTCCCTGAGTATGTTATCATAGGCCACTGAAAACAGGTTATGCTCCTTATAGGGGAACTCAGTGCTTTGCTTTGTCACAGTGCTAATCCTGTTTATCCAGTCTGGTGTTTTCTGTGAATGTAGGGGCCCTGAGTTACGAAAGAGGTGAACAGGAAATCTAAACCAGAATCCAAGACTGCTACTTGTCTGTACTTAAACCTACTAAAACTGTGTATGCAATCCTGGTGCTTGTTTTTACTCTATTGCCTTTTTTATGTTTATAGTACAGACCACATGTAGCCACTCTTACCCCACTTTTTTCCTTAGCACATTACTTACTAGAAGATAGCAGCTTTAATTTCAGGTTTCCAATGTTTGTACTTGGCCTACATGTATATCTGTGTACCAGTTGTATTTCTGGTGCATATCAAAGCCAGAAGTGGAAGTAAGATTCCCTTCAACTATAATAAAAGAAGACTGTGAGCTTCAATTCAATGGTATAAATCAACCCAGGTTCTGAATAAAAGTAATCACTGCTGTTACTTGCTAAGCCTTTGCTATATCCCCCCCCCCCCCAGATTTTGCCCCCGTTATTGAAAATCTGTTTGATCTTGTTTCTGTTAGACTTTATTGCTATTGTGTATTTAGGTGAGTTTTTTCTTTGTTTGCTTGTTTTTTGTTGTTTTGTTTTGTTTTGTTTTTTTGCAACCGGCTCTCAGGGAGCCCAGACTGATGATGACTTCATTTGAATTCTTGATCTTCTGATACTTCTTCTATGATTCAAGAAGGGCTGGGAATACAAGTTTGCACCAATACCACAGCTTTTATGGGTCGCAGCATCTCTTCTGACTCCACCCTTCTTCTTGATGTATCTCTTTTGGATTACCCACCTCATTTTGTTCTGCCTTGCCATAGCCCATGGCAGCTTCTTTACTAACCAATGGAAGCAACACACATTCACAGAATACAGAAAGACAGTTGCACAGCAGCTGTGCATGGCCTACTTTATGACTTGGTGGGTTTATTAACACACAGATGACTATGGTTGTTCAGGTCACATGGAAAGGGGGTGGCCTACTGTCAAATATTCAGTTTCTCCCAGTGACTAGGATTAATGGAATGTGTTCTCATGCTTGGCCATATTTATTTTTGAAAATGATTCCATGAGCACCAGTGACAGACACTTCAAATGACTTTAAGAGGTATTGTGTTGTTCTGATTCTCTAATGCTACGCTACTTTTCTTGTATGTAATTCAGCTCTCTCTCTCTCTCTCTCTCTCTGTATATACTGTGGCACAGGCTTTAAAACTTACACTCACAATGATCTTCCTGCATTTGTTCCCAGTTTACTGGCAGTAAAATAATACACTTCCACTTGCAGATTGAAAAATAATTTTTATGTTCAAAGTCTCCTCTTCTTATGGTGGACAGTGAAGCAAGGAGATGGAGTCAGGACCCCTGATATTGGAGTTAGATTTATTAGTGCGTCTCTGTAATACTGGGAATGGAAGCTTGATGCTCTGAAAGAATCTTCAGTGCTATTAACTGTTAAGATATTTTACATCAAAAGTTTTCTATTCTTTATTATGTTTCCTACCCAAGATAGCCCAGTCAGGGTCAGATACCAGATGCAGATTAAAAAGTAGAATTCTCCTGAAAGAATTAACCTCAAAGATTGTAATTCCTCTTTGTAATCCTAAATTGTTCATTTGTAGAATTCCCTCAGTTTTTGTTTTCTCTATTGTTTTTATTTTTATTTTCAGGTCCTAAACAGTTGTATTTGTTTTACATAATGATTTGTTTGTTTTCTCTTGGCTTTATTTAACAGTTTTATTGTTATCCTCCAATTGTCTGCATTTTCCTAGCTTTCATGGAGGAGTTTATTGACACACTCCCATTGTATGTTTGTTTGTGCTTTCATGAATTTATGTAAAGTATTTATTCATTTTTAAGGGCCACTATCATCTCAATGTATTTGGTTTTAAGGTTTTTTCCCTTGTATTTCAATTATTTTTGAGTATTTAGGTCCTGCTGTGGTAGGATACTTGGGTTCTTTTGGTGACATAGTGCCCTTGCTTTTATTAATTATGTTCCTCCTGTAGGCATCTGGGTTTAGGGTGATAATAGGTCTAGGTGCTGGTTCATAACATCATCTTTGTCAGATTGGAGTTTTGTTCCTGGGTTTGTATTTGTTCTCTGGAGCTTCAGATTGTGTGTTGAACAAGTGTTGCCTTTTTCCTGGCCTTCTTGCCTGGTATGTTCAAGGGAGAATGCTTGGAGTTGTTGCGAACTGGGCAAAGAAGAATACAGGGGAGATGATCTTCAGGTGCACTGGAGACATGGAGAGGGAAGAGAGTAAGCTGCCTCTGATGTTCTACTCCACTGAGAGGAGAAACTTTGAATATCAGGTGTGGGGTAAGAGACAATGTGGTAGATCTGCAGACATCCTAACTGGTCTTCTGGAAGATATGAGTAAATGATCAGAGGGTGTCCACCACAGTTTGGTGATGGGACTCAGATGTGAGGTGAGTAGGAAAGAGTAGGTAGGGCTGGTCTTTGGAATCCATAGGAGACATGGAAAGGGAGAAGAGAAGCTGCAACTGGAGTTCTGTTTCAGCCCTCAGGGCAAACCTGAGTATTGGATCCCTGTGAGTGGGAATGTCTGTGGATGGTCTTGCTGGTCCCATACTCAACATCTTAATACTTATTCATTTGGTTCCAAGGGATCATTTATTTACTTGTTTAGGCTTCTGTTGTGACTAATCTGTGAAAGATTTTTAGTTTATTGGAAAAAAGTAGTACTTGGGCTGCAAATGTCACTCAGCAAGTATTCTTCTTGGGGGAGATCAGATATGAGCACCCAAGTTTGGAGGCTTATAATCACCTGCTATTCAAGATCCAGAGGATCTGACACATTCTTTGTTCTCTCACCTATACACTCATGGAAAATATTCTTTCTCATACATACAGATATACACTAGACTTGTTTTCGAAAGCTATTATGACTTATAAAGCAATTAGAGAAATCGGGGTGCTTTAAGTGTATACTAAAATCATACAGTATCTTTAAAAATCTATTGTCTTTTATTTATTGAAAAAAATCATTTCCTCTCTCTGATACTGGTTTACATCTAATCTTCAAACATAGGAAACAAAATTGTTTCTAAATTTTCTAACAGACATCCTTTTCTTTATCAAAGGAGAATGAGATAGTATTAGTAGCCAAAATTATTTTCTACAATGTAGAAATATCAGGCTTCAAGTGAATGATTCCAAATTTGTTGAAAAAGTCTCCTCACCCAATCCTTTGTCTATTAATGGTAAAGGAGAGAACTGGAGTGCTCAGGGTGTGTGGTGGTCAGTGATTTCTCTGATTTTGGTTTTCATTAGAAACTTATAATGGTTTTTCAAGGGACAATGTTATATTTGTAGGTCTGCCTTTCTGTCTTCTTTTATCAGTGGTACCATCTCTGTTTTGTGAGGTTTTCTTTATTAGTCATAATATAGTTATATTGTTTCTCTGGCAAATGATGAAAATTCAGTAATTTTTATTTTATGGAAAATTATTACATTAGGTTAGGATCTTCTTAGGATTTTCATTTGGAGATTTTCTGTGGAGGAACAATTTTAGTTTTCTCTTCTTGATCTCAGAAACTTGTATTTCTTCATTTCTTTATGTATCTGTTTTGCTACTTGTTATCATCATCAACGGTTTTTTTTTCACTATTTAAATTATTCATGTAGTTGTTTCATTGGGTTTTGTTATGTAAAGTCTCATATATTATTGTCTCTGTGCTCTACTTACTTTCAGATGTCAATATTTCCGAGCCCACATTCACCTTTGGGAATATCCATTGAAGATGTGTCCCATCAGAAGAAAACCTAGTAGCTAAGTCTGCTTGAGATTTTCTTGATTGATGATTTATGGGTGAAAGCCCTTCCACTGAGTGTGCAATATCCTTAAGAAAGTTGGCCTGCACTAGATAAGACAGCAAGCTTGGCATAAGACAATGACTATGTTAGAGAGAAAGCCTGGAAACAAAGATTCCCCATTATTTTTGCCTTCAGTTGCTAGACTGAATATCTATCCTAAACACTGACACTGATGGATTGTAATCTAGCAGAATGAGCCAAATAAGCACATTTTTTTTTATCTAAGGGGCTTTTGTGTAGAGAATTGAATCAAAGCAAGAAAAAAGCAAGTTGTAAAGGAATGTGGTAAACCAAAAGCAATTTTTTTGTTCAAAGGTGCTGGGAATGATGACTTTTTGGGTGAATGTTGAGCATATCAAAATTTAAATGGCAAAGGACATAGAAAGCTGCACACAGTGCTTAATTGTTTATTTGTGTAGTACTTTGAATAAACTACTGTTAAAGGTATTGCAAACAGTGGAGGTAAGATTTATTAAAGTATAGGTTAAACTGGAACAATTTAGGTTTCTGGAAGATGAATACAGAACTGGTGTGAATGTCAAACTCTTGGTAGGAGCTTCAGTAAATAAAAATCTCTGAGTTCATCTCATCTTTTTTGTTTGTTTGAATGGAAGTTTGCAGGGCATATGGGTTCTTCATATTCACTTCTTGCTGTCCTATAACTGATTGCATAGACTAGGCTAATTTTCACCTCAGAAGCACACATACCAGCTTCTACCTTCTAAGTTCTGGGATTAAAGGCATGAACCGATATACCTGGCTTACAAATTTGCTTTGTAGTCAACAAATGTTTATACAATTTCTCAGATGTATGCTCAGTACTGTTGAAGTGTTTGCTTGTCTATCTCTGTTAATAGGCATTTTTCTTGCAAGGTGATATCCTATTCAAAGCATTCAGAAATAATAGAGGTAAAGTTCCTATTCAGTTTCTTTGTAAAGTAACTTGATGATTTCATTGTAACATCTGAGTTACCGAATGTGTAGCAATCACTAGAATTGTAACTATATTGTGAAATAAGCACACATTTAGTATGTCTTATCATGCTTTCAGTTTTATACATGTTGATGGCATATTTATATATAGCATATTTTAGAATACAGTGACATATAATGATGTGCATGTTAACATCACACATGAAGAATGGGCTTTATTGGATCCTTCACAAAGGAATCTCTACAAAGAGGTGATGCTGGAGACATATATGAACCTCATTGCTATAGGTAAAACTGTGCATTTTTCTTCACTTTTTAAATAAGGAAACAACAGTTTCTTGATTATTGATGCACTTCTGTAATTCTGATTGAGGATGAGGAAGAATGATGTGAATAAAACGTGTTTAGTTATAAAGATCACTAAAGATAGTAATGTAAATTATTCAGTTCCATGTAATATTCCATACATTTCCTTGTTTGATATTTTAGGCTACAATTGGGAAGATCTTGAAGTTGAAGAACATTGTCCAAGTTCTCAAAAACATGGAAGGTAATTTTTTTTTTATGTGCAAGCTGATACAAATGTGCCTCTGGATATATTTAACTATCTGGAAGTGTTAAAGAAATGAAACATTGTAAATAATCACTGCTTAAAACCCATTGATGATCAAACACACACATACCTCTATGGCAGGTAAGTGAATTGTGTTTGGAAGTTATTCTTTTAAGATGGAAGACAAGGAATCAATGCATTAACAGGAATCATTTGAATAATAACTTCATCAGAGCTATGCTGTACAAATGACAACCCATTTAGTTTCATACTATTCAAATTACAAATGCTATACTCACTGAATGTATGATAAGAATATGTTCACAACCTTTTAATAAGCAAGTAATCCATAGTAAAAGCTTTGTTACTCAAAAAGTTATTCTGTCTTTGCTCATTTTAATTAGAGAAGTGGTTATAGTCAACAATTGAGGGGTGGTATTGTAGAGAAATATTAATCCTTATATCACATGTTGATGGGGAAAAGAAAGCCCAGCTGTAAATAAATGTGGAAACCTTGTTATTCTTTCTTTAATGGTTATCTTATGTCACTTTGGTTACCACCCATAAGAACATAAGGATAGGAAAAGAAGTAATGTTCATCTCTCAGTTTCATCCCTTGTTGAGTAAACTTGTTGAATGAGATTCAAGTTTACAAACATTTGGTTTTCCAGCTTAATTTGGAATAGATCAACAAACACATCACAGAAAAGACCTACTGGGCTGTGTAAATGCTTCTGTTAGCCCTGGTTCACTTTGAAAATGTAGCAACAATCATTATATAGTTAAAAATTTCAATAAAGTATGTGATGTAAATGTCTGAATTCTCCAGGTTCTCTTCAAATATTTGAAAAATTCTCAGAAATAATGATGCCATAAATATGAGCCTGGTAGTAAAGCTTTTACTATCACAAGCATGTTCAATATAAAAGGACATCTTTTATGCAGGGGAACAACCTGAATGTACACAACATGTAAATATTATGATAATATTATTCTTTATATTCACACAAAATTATAAAATTAATTCACAGAAATAAAAATACTCAACATTGTAATAAATGTGCCAAAGCTATTAAATGTTTCAATTAACATTGCAGGCATGAAAAAAGTCTTACTACAGAGAAATCATGTGAACACTATCAGTGTGGTCAAGCCTTTGCACATCCCACTCATCTTCAAGTACATAAAAGAACACATACTGGAGAGAAACCATATGAATGTAATCAGTGTGGTAAAGCTTTTGCTCAAAACAGTCATCTTCAAAGGCATGAAAGGACACATAATGGAGAGAAACCCTATTAATGTAATCAGTGTGGTAAAGCCTTTGCTTATCACTATTCTCTTCAATTGCATGAAAGAACACATACTGGAGAGAAACAGTATGAATGTGGTAAAGCCTTTGCTTATCACTCTAATCTTCTAAAGCACAAAAGAACACATACTGGAGAGAAACCCTATGAATGTAATCAGTGTGATAAAGCCTTTGCTCATCACTCTGGTCTTCGAAGTCATGAAAGAACACATACTGGAGTGAAACCATACAATTGTAATCAGTGTGGTAAAGCCTTTGCTCATCACTCTGGTCTTCGAAGGCATGAAAGAACACATACTGGAGTGAAACCATACAATTGTAATCAGTGTGGTAAAGCCTTTGCTCATCATAAGGATCTTCGATTGCATGAAAGAACACATACTGGAGAGAAACCCTATGAATGTAATCAGTGTGGTAAAGCCTTTGCTCATCACTATTATCTTCAAATGCATGAAAGAGCACATACTGGAGAGAAACCCTATGAATGTAATCACTGTGGTAAAGCATTTGCTCGGCACAGTGCTCTTCGATTACGTGAAAGAACACATACTGGAGAGAAACCCTTTGAATGTAATCAATGTGGTAAAGGTTTTTCTCGAAACAGTCATCTTCAAAGGCATGAAATAACACATACTGGAGAGAAACCCTATGAATATAATCAGTGTGGTAAAGCCTTTGGTTATCACTATTCTCTTCAGTTGCATGAAAGAACACATACTGGAGAGAAACCCTATGAATGTAATCAGTGTTGTAAAGCCTTTACTTATCATTCTGATCTTCTAAGGCATGAAAAAAAAAACATACTGTAGAGAAACCATACAATTGTAATCAGTGTGGTAAATCCTTTGCTCATCACAATGATCTTTGCATGAAAGAACACATACTGGAGAGAAACCCTATGAATGTAATCAGTGTGGTAAAGCCTTTTTTTATCATTCTGCTCTTCGAACGCATGAAAGGACACACACTGGAGTGAAACCACACAATTGTAATCAGTGTGATAAAGCCTTTGCTAGTCATAGTGTTCTTCAGTTGCATGAAAGAACACATACTGGAGAGAAACCCTATGAATGTAATCAGTGCTTGTTACTCTGATCTTCAAAGACATGAAAGAACACACACTGGAGTGAAACCATACAATTGTAATTGATGTGGTAAAGACTTTGCTTATCATAGTGCTCTTCAATTTCATGAAAGAACACATAATTGAGAAAAACACTATGAATTTGAACAGTGGGGTATGGCCTTTGCACAGCTCAGTCATCTTCAAGTATATAAAAACACATACTGGAGAGAAACCCTATGAATATAATCAATGTGGCACTGCCTAGTCAAAACACAGAGCAACTCTGTAACTGTAATACTTTTAGTATTTTATTGGTCTCTTAAAGTCTTTGAATATAACATTAGACTTTGAGGATGTGAAAAAAACTCATACCAAAGGACATCTGAATATATATTATTGTGATATTTTATTTGTATATTAATAAATTTGCCTTCGGTTCTGAGGAAGCCATAGCAGGGGGTAGATTGTGGTGGTACACACCTTTAATCTCAGCACTTGGGAGACAGAGCCATGTAAAGATGGGTATTACACAGAGAATCTGGATTTTTTTCCCTTTGGTATTTTTAACTGAAGAGAGATATTTGATTGTAAAGGTAGTGGATTTTAGCCAATCTTTATATTTGAAAGACATCTTGACTTCAAAATTTGGATGTAAGTATAGGTTGCTTTGGAAAAGAGTCTCTGCTTTTGTTTCCACAGAAAGCCAGAGGCTATGGATTTGTTCCAGATTAAGATACATCATATTTTCCCAGCCAAGCCACCCTAAAATATCTCCAATGACACCATGGCCCAGATTATCCGACATCCAGAATGGTTACAAGGCAACTGGCTCAGAGGTTCACCCTAATGGACTACTCTATAATCCTAAAATTTTCTTTGTATGCCCATAACATGCAGTGCCCACCTCCAACAGGAAGTAGTAAGAGGAACTACGCCCACATTCCCAAAATTATCAAACTGGCTTTGGAGATGGAATTGGCTCACTCCTTCTCTAAACCCAGAAATATTGCTTAAAAAAACGGTTAAGAGATTCTTGTGTCCCAAATCAGAAGAGCCCTCTGGTGTGGGACAGAGAAAAACCAATATTTTTCTTTAAAGCAGGTTGATTATAAATGCGATCTCTTCCTAAAGAAGAAGAGGGAATATGATATAGATATAATAGGATAAAAGGGTAGATTAAGGAACTTACTTCTAAAGAGCAACAACTTGTTTAAAATGTTGTACATTGGAATAGACTTTAGTCTATTGTTACAAACTTAAATTTAATTTTGTTATACTGTGTGCATATTTCTACTCATGTTTAAGGTATTATGTTTGTACAGCTCATTTAAAATTGTAATGGATAATTAGAAAAATAGATTAATAACTGGTCATCTATGATAATCATACTCATAGCCATGTTAGTTAAGTCTTCTAGGTATACACAGAGATATTTCAGATAGACAGGTAATCTTCAAACACTTCAAAGGTCTACAGAATATGGCATTTAAAATATTTTTAAAATTTAGACTTTCTGGACAGTAAGACATGTCTGCTCCTGGCAGCACCAATTTACTTCAGAGAGGAGGATGGGCATTGAAGACACTTCATATGGAGTTTGTTTTCACCTTGACAAAAATAGCCATTTGGGCAAGAAACTGTTCTTCCCTGGACTGGGATTAAAGGCGTGTGCCACCACTGGCCAGCCTAAGCACACACTCCTTTGTGTACAAATACACACTGATTGTCCAGTGCAGTCAAAACTTCATATCTGCAGCCAAACTCAGGTCACTTTCAAACAGTAACTGTTGTTACAATGTAACTGTTAAAGAAAACCAGGGCATGAATTAAAAAACAATTAGTGGTCAAGGGTAAGGCTTGTAAGAAGGAAAGAGACCATGCATATGATATAGCCATAACATCAAAGAATTATTGGAAAAAGCTGGAATAGAATTTATGGCCATGTGTTCTGGATACCAGGGATTTGTTAGAGAGCAAACCAAGGATTACTCACATTCGTTTTTTAACTGAGGCTACACATCTTAAACAAGTAAAACAGCAGTCCTGTTAGGCAGGGCCACACCATTTTACCCATATTGTCTATACTGGTTGAACCAGTGTAAATTCATTAATTCTATTTCAATATAGAGTCAGTCCTTTATCCAAATTACTAAATGTGCTGGTCTGAGGAACCCAAGAAATAGCCAGTAAGGACATTTGTGGATCATCTAAAATTGATTATACCACTCCACATCGCTCATCTCAAATCCTGTTGAAACAGGAATGCTCTCACCCCCTGTCTTGTCCCTCCCTTTCTGGCCTTTCAATTCATCAGCTTCCAAGATGTAAAGTGAACCCCATTCTTGCACAGGTCCCTCTTCATGTTTATGTCCCTCAAAAATGTCAAAGAGATGGCAGGACACTCATTAACAGCTCCATTCTTTCCTTCTCACTGGATCCAGCCTAGAAGAAGATACAGGACACACTTTCCAACACTGGGCAGCAGAGGCAGGTTTAGGTGTTCAATGAGAGTCTCCATTACATAGCATGAGGCAAGCATGGACTTCAGGAGACACTGATGTACTCAGAAAGATCAACAGCTCTTGAGAGAGAAGGAATGAAAGAATTAATGACCTTGACACATTAGAGAATAGGAACAAAGAGATAAGAGCAGTAATGCTCTTAAAATGTTAAAATACCAATAAGTGATATTTTCAAGTGATAAAAATGATGTATTTTTCAAGAAAAAATCTTACCTGTCACAGGGGGTGGTGACATACGCCTGTAATCCCAGCACTCCGGAGGTAGAGGCAGGCGGGTCTCTGTAAGTTTGAGGCCAGCCTGGAGTACAGATTGTGTTCCATTGAAGGCTCTAAAGCTACACAGAGAAAGCATGTCTCAAAAAAACCCAGAAAACAATAACAAATAAACCTTAGCTATATTGACTTTAAAAAAGAGTGGACCTTTCTTTAGTGGAGGGAATATCATTAATAAGAGAAAGGTTGATCTTCCCATATGCACTTGTTGGCTGCTGAGATCTGTACTCTTGACACACAGTCACAGTCAGTGGCCTTCTTCTTAATCCTCTGAGATGACATAACTATGTCAAGCAGGACTGAACATTGCTGCATAGGAGAGTTACCTAATTGAAAATTCAATATCATTTGGTGCAAGTTGACCTTCTCAAATTGAACACAAACCAATTTGGTCTGTCTTCATTCACAAGGCATCAATCAGTACATTCTAGGAAATTACAAAATCACTTCCCCTGCTACAATCAGGTTTGTTTTCATAATGGTGACTCCAGTAGCTGATTGCCTACCCTGGTTCCCCCAGCTGTGTAAACATTTAACTATCCCTTCTATTCTGGTCTGAAGGTAGAAACCATGTTCCACATGCAAATCCTTTTCCTTTTAAGCAATCGATATGCAACTGCATGACTCAAATGGGTAATTTAGAATCACTGAGGTATTTGAATTAATGCAATCATTTAATATGCGATTTTTAATGTGTAATAGAGAGGACAGCAAAGTCATTGCCATAAAGAGCAATAGACTGGGACTAAGGTCACTGGGGTCAACACAAGTGAGCTTGTGTCATATACATTTTTCTAACAGGATTGAAATGCAGCTGTTCTAGAATTAAAACACCTTCCAAGGGAGAAATCACCCCACACACTTCAGGATTAATGAAGTAAAATCTCTTTAATGATAGCGTACATCCATCTCCAGCTAATGCTAAAAGAGGAGCCAGCCTAAAAGAGACACCACATTCCACATATGCTAATCATCCTTGTGACAGGTTCAGTCTTCAGGTTACACTTTCAGCAATTTAAATAGGGACAGAAGACTGCAAGTCTACTCAATTAGACAGAGGGGACTTACACAGCAAATACATGCCCAAAATTATTTCTTTTTGTTGTTGTTTTTGTTGTTTGGAGACAGGGTTTCTCTGTGTAGCTTTGGAGCATTCCTGGAACTCACTCTGTAGCCCAGGATGGCCTCAAACTCACAGAGATCCGTCTGTCTCTGCCTTCCAAGTTCTGGGATTAAAGGCATATACCTCCAGTGCCCAGCTCCAAAATTATTTAAGTACCCCAGTAATGTGAAACAGCAGGACCTTCTTCAGTGACAGGGTTCTGAATTGAAGGTCACAAAAGATGAGAAAGAGAGGAAAAGTATGAGGTAGAAAATATAAAAGCTGGGGTGTGGAGGTCTTACACAAAATATGTCTCATGTCACCTAAGCTTGTTAAGAAGAATAGCACCTTCGATACTACTTCCAGAGGTGAAATAAAAGGAAATGCGGAAGTTCTAGAAAGTATCATACAATGGGACAGACTCAAAGAGGAGGCTAATCAAGCAATGCTGCACAAGGAAAACAGAGTATCTCAAGAACATTACTGGGCTGGAGAGATGGCTCAGAGGTTCTGAGTTCAATTCCCACCTCTCCAATGTCAGATACATAAGAATAATATTATAGCTGATTTTCTTGGCACAGGAATCATTATTACACAAGTGAATCATCTCTCCCTCCCTCACACAAGTGAACACACATGTCCATACTCACAAAACATCTGTGAACATAAAAGTACAACATATGTATGATGTAAAACAATATGCTCATCACATTGGCAAATCTATCTGGGACACAGATATGAATGTACAGCTGGATTTTATATTTACATAATTGCTCTACTCCCCCCACCCCTACCCCATGTCAGAAGGAAGACATTCTTCTATGTCTGCAAAGCCAAGGAGAGGAGTTAAGAATATAATATTCATGTGGCTGCTTCTCAGTTTCCATCTCCTTAAGAAGAATGGAAAAATAAAATGTGGAACATATACACAATGGAGTACTACTCAGCGGAGAAAATCAATGACATCATGAGATTTTCAGGCAAATGGATGGATGTAGAAAATTGGGAATCCATCTCCACCAAGACCCAGCTATAGCACTCTTGGGCATATACCCAAGGAATGCTCAATCATACCACAAGTGCATTTGCTCAGCTATGTTCTTATCAGCATTGCTTGTAATAGCCAGAATCTGGAAACAACCTAGATTCCCTTCAACTGAAGAATGCATAAAGAAAATATGGTACATATACACAATGGAGTACTACTCAGCAGAGAAAAACAATGACATCATGAGATTTGCAGGCAAATGGATGGATCTAGAAAAAAAGCATCCTGAGTCAGCTAACCCAGGCACAGAAAGACAAACATGGTATGTACTCACTCATAGTAGGATACTAGACGTAAATCAAAGATGTCTAGACTGCTACACAACTCCAGAGAGGTTACCTAGAAAACAGGACTCTAGGAAAGACACAGAGATCACCCACTGACAGAGGAATGGATGAGATCTACAGGAACAACCTGGATGTGAGTGGGGCTAATGAAGGGAAAGGTTTGAAAGAAAGAGCGCTTAGGGGAGCAGGAGATTCCAGCTGGATCAAGAACAAAGAGGGAGAAGAAGGAATAAAAGACCATGATAAATGAAGACCACATGAGAATAGGAAGAAGCAAAGTGCTAGAGAACTCCCCAGAAATCCACAAAGATACGCCCACTGTATACTACTGGCAGTGGTAGAGACAAAGCCCAAACTGACCTACTTTGGTGATCAGATGGCCAAATACCCTAATTGTCATGCTAGAAATCTCCTCCAGTGACTGAGGGAGGTGGATGCAAAGATCCATGGGCAGGCCCCAGGTAGATCTCTAGGAGTTCAATTGGAGAGAAAGGGGAGGGATTATATGAGCAAGAATTGTTGAGACCAAGATTGGAAAAAGACAGGGACAAATAGCCAAACTAATAGAAACCTATGAACTGTGAACCAATAGCTGAGGAGCCCCCAACTGGATCTGGCCCTCTGTATTTATGTAACAGTTCATTAGTTTGAACTGTTAGGGAGGCACCCAGGCAGTGGGAACAGGATCTTTCCTTAGTGCATGAGCTGGCTGTCTGGAACCTGTAGCTCATGACATAGCAAAAGGCACTATAGGAAATGTATTTGTGATGACACAAAAATGAAATGTGATGACATAGAGAAAGGAACTGGAGAAATGAAGTGCTGACGCCATGGAGAAAGAAACAGTGGGAAATGTAGTTCTGATGATGAAGAAGAAAAAGGCACTGTGGGAAATGTAGTGCTGATGTCATACAGAAAAGCACTGTGGGTAATGCTGTTCTCTGACACACAGAAATGAAGGTGGGAAATGTAGTTCTGTGACATAGAGAAAAAACAGTGGGAAATTTAGTTTGGTGACACACAGAAAGGTACAGTGGGAAATGTAGTTCTGATGACAAAGAGAAAGGATCTTTGGGAAATGTAGGTCTGATGACAGAGAGAAAAGCGGTGTGCGAAATGTAATTCTGATGACACAAAGAGAGGCACAGTGTGTAATATCGATCTGATGAAACAGAGAAAGGCACTGTGGGGAGTGTAGTTCTGATGACACAGAAAGAAACTTTGGAAAATGAAGTTCTGATCTCATACAGAAAGGCACTGTGGATAATATAGTTCTGAAGTCTTAGAGAAAGGCACTGTGGGAAATGAAGTTCTGGTGACAGAGAAAGGAACTCTGAAGAATTTGGTTCAGATGACATACACATAGGAACTGTGGGAAATGTAGTACAGATGACACCAAGAAAGGAACTGTAGGTAATGTTGATCTGATGAAAGAGAGAAAGGCACTGTGGGAAATGTAGTTCCGATGACATAGACAAAGCCATGGTGGCAAATGTTGATCTTATGAAGCAGAGAAAGGCACTGTGCAAAATGTAATACTGTCACATAGTTAAAGGCACTATGAAATGTAGTTGTGATGACATAGAGAAGCCACTGTGAGAAATGCAGTTCTTTTGATATGAATAATGTTAAGGTGGGAAATGTAGTTATGATTAAATAGAGAAAGGCACTGTGGGAAATGTATTTCTGGAGATACTACTAAAGGCACTGTGAGAAATATAGTTCTGATGGTACAGTGAAAGACACTGTGGAAAAATATTCCCTGATGATGTAGAGAAAGGCCCTGTAAGATGTGGTTTTGATGACCCTGAAAAAAGAATTGTGGGAAATGTACTTCTGGTGAAGTAGAGAAAGGAACTGAGAGAATTGTAGTTCTGGTGACACAGAGAAACACACTGTGGGTAATGTAATTCTGATGACATGGTAAAAGGAATTGTGGGAAATGTAGTCTGATGACATACACATTGGAACCTTGGGAAATGTAGTTCAGATGATGCCAAGAAATGAACTGTTGGTAATGTTGATCTGATCAAAAAGAGAAGGCACTCTGGGAAGTGTAGTTCTGATGACACAGAGAAAGGCATTGTGGAAATGTAGTTTCGATGCCCTGAAGAAAGGAATAGAGGTAAATGAAGTTCTGATGACATAGAGAAAGGCCCGGGTTGGAAATGTATTCAGATGACACAATGAAAATCACATAGGGAAATGTAGTTTTGGTGATGTAGAAAAAGTCACTGTGGGAAATATCGTTCTGATGTCATACAGGAAGGCACTGTGGGAAATTTAGTTATGATGACAAGGAGAAAGGCACTGTGGGAAATATAGTTCTCATTATGCAGAGAAAGGAAGAGTGCAAAATGTAGTTATGATGACAAGGAGAACAGTACTGTGGACAAAGTATTTTTCATGACATAGAGAGCAGCAATGTGGGAAATGTAGTTTGATGATATAGAGAAAGGCACTGTGTTCTGATGTCCTAGAGAAAGGAACTTTGGAAAATGTGGTTCTGATGACATAGCGAGTCAACAGTGGTGAAACAGACAAAGAAACTGCAGGTAATGTAGTGTTGATGATGTAGAGAAGGATAAGTATGAATTTTAGTTCTGATGATGTAGATAAAGGCACCATGGGAAATGTTTTTCTGCTAATATACAGAAAGGCACAGTGGGAAATGAAGTTCTGATGACATAGAGAAAGGCACTGTGGAAATGTAGTCCTGGTGACACAGTGAAAGGAAAGGCACTGTGGGAAACCTAGTGCTGATGATGTAGAGACAGGAGCTGTTGGAAAATATGATTATGATGACATAGAGAAAGTTCTGGTGACACAGAGAAAGGCAGTTTGGGAAATGTAGTTCTGATGTCATAGAGAAATTAATGTGGGAAATGTAGTTCTGATGACAAAGAGAAAGGCACTGTGGTAAATGAAGTTCTGAAAACATACAGAAGGGAAATGTGATAAATGTAGTTCTGATGATGTATACATATGTACTGTGGGAAATGTAGTTCAGATGACACCAAGAAAGGCATTGTGTGTAATATCATTCTGAAGAAACAGAGAAAGGCATTGTGGGAAATGTAGTTATGCTGAGGTATAGAAAGGCACTGTGAGAGATGGTGTTCTGATGACATAAATAAAGTAAAGGTGGGAAATGTAGTTCTCATGACATATAGAAAGAACTGTGGGAAATTTAGTTTTGATGTCGGAGAGGGGAAGTATGGGAAATGTATTTCTGATGTAATAGAGAAAGGAACTGTGGGAAATGTAGATCTTATGACACAAAGAAGGGCACTGCGGGTAATGAATTTCTGATGACATAGAGAAGGTCACTGTGGGTAATGTACTTCTCCGTATATAGAGAAAGGAACTGTGGGAAATGAAGTTCAAATGAGGAACACTTAGGAACTGTGGTAAATGTAGTTCAGTTAACACTGAGAAAGGCACTGTGGGAGATGTAGTTCTGATGTCATAGAGAAGAATGTGGGAAATGTAGTTCTGATGAAATAGAGAAAGGTACTGTGAGTAATGTTCTGACGACATAGAGTAAGGCACTGTAGGTGATAAAGTTCTGGTGACCTCAAGAAAGGGACTTTGAAAAATGTAGTTCTTATGATGTACAGAAAAGAACTGTGGATAATGAAGTTCTGATGATGTTAATAAAAGAAGAGGGGGAAGTGTAGTTCTGATGACATAGCGAAAGGAACTGTGTTTAATGTAGTTCTATGAGATAGAGAAAGAAATGTGGGAAATGTAGTTCAGATTTGAAAGAGAGAGGAAATGCAGGAAATGTAGTTCTGATGAAGTAAATAAAGGAAATTTTAGAAATGTAGTTCTGAAGACACCGTGAGAGTCATTGTGGGAAATGTAGTTCTGATGACACAAATAGGCACAGTGAGTAATGACCTTCTGGTGAAAGAGAGAAATGCATTGTGGGAAATGTATTTCTGTGATATTGAGAAAAGTACTCTGGGAAATGTAGTTCTGATGTCACATAAAAGGAACTTTGGGTAATGTAGTACTGATGTCAGAGAGAAAGGAAATATGGGAAATGCATTTCTGATGACATAGGTAAAGGCACTGTGAAAAACACAGTTCTGTGACATAGAGAAAAGCACTGTGGGCAATTAGTTCTGATGACAACAAGAAAGGCTCTGTAGAGATGTAGTTGTGATGAAGCAGAGAAAGTCACTGTTGGAAGTGTAGTTTTGATGACAGAGAGAAAGTCACTGTGGGAATTATAGTTATGGTGAAGTAGAGACAGGAATTTTGCGAAATGTAGTACTGGTAATGTAGATAAAGGAACTGTGGGAAATGTAGTACTTATGATGTAGATAAAGGAACTGTGGGAAATACAGTACTGAAGACTTAGTTAAAAGAACTATGGAAAATGTAGTTCTGAAGATATAGAGAAAGGCGGTGTAGGGAATAAAGTTCTGATGACTTAGAGAAAGGAACTGTAAGAAATATATTTGTGATGATACAAAAATGAACTGTGATGATGTAGAGAAAGGAACTGTGGGAAATGTAGTTCTGATGACATGTTGAAAGACTCTGTGGGAAATGTAGTTCTGATGATGTAGAAAAGGGCACCAATATCAGAAATCAGAAATACATTTCCACAGTGTCCTTTTCTACATCATCAGAACTACATTTCCCACAGAGTCTTTCAAAATGTATTTCTGATAGTTCAGATCATATATAGCTCAGATCATACAGTGAAAGTCACTGTGGAAAATGATGTTCTGATGATGTAGAGAAAGACCGTGTAAGATATGTGGATCTTATGAACCTAGAAATGCTCTGTGGGAAATGCATTTCCAATAAGATAAAAAAAAAGGCACTGTGGGAAATGTAGATCTGATGTCATAGAGCAAGGAGCAGGGGGAAATGTAGTTCTGATTTCAAAGAGAAAGGAAGAGTGGAAATGTAGTTCTGATGATGTAGAGAAAGTAAGTGTGGGTAACATAGTTCTGATGATGTAAATAATGGAACTGTGGGAAATGTTGTTTTCATGAAGTAGAAAAAGGCACAGTCAGAAATGTAGTTCTATTGTCATAGAGAAATGAAGTGTGTGAAATAGAGTTCTGATTTCAAAGAGAAAGTAAGTTTGGGAAATGAAGTTCTGATGACATTGAAAAAGGTACTGTGGGAAATGAAATTCTGTGACTCAAAGAAAGACACTGTGGGCAATAAGTTCTGACAACACCAAGAAAGGCACTGTGGAAATGTATTTGTGATGATGCAGAAAAAGTCACTGTGTGAAATATAGGTTCTGGTGAAGTAGAGAAAGTCACTGTGGAAAATGTAGTTCTGATGATATACAGAAAGGCTGTGTTGACAATAAGGTTCTGATGACATAGAGAAAGGCACTGTAGGAAATGAACTTGTGATGACATGGAAAAAGGTACTGTGGGAAATGTAGTTCTGGTGACATGAAAAAGGCTCTATGGGTAATGTAGTTCTTATGAAGTGGAGAAAGGAACTGTGGGAAAGGTAGTACTGGTGTTGTAGAGAAAAGAACTGTGGGAATTGTTGTTCTGATGAGGTAGAGAAATTGTGAGAAGTATAGTTCTGAAGATGTATTGAAAGCCACTGTGTGTAATGTAGCTCTGAAAACAAAGAAAGGCACTGTGGGAATTGTCATTTAGATGAAACAGAGAAAGGCACTGTGGGTAATTTAGTTCTGATAACGTAGAGAAAGTAACATTGGGTGATGTAGTTCTGAAGTCGTAGAGAAAAGAATAGTGGGAAATGTACTTCTGATGACATATACATAGGAAATGTGGGAAATGTAGTTTAGAAGACACAGAGAAAGGCACTGTGGGAAATGAAGTTCTAAAGATGTAGAGAAAGGCACAGAGGAACATGTAGTTCTGATATCATAGAGAAAGACTCTATGGGAAATGTAGTTCTGATGTCATACAGAAAGGCACTGTGCGAAATATAGTTCAGCTCATACAGTGAAAGACACTATGGAAAATGATGTTCTTATGATGTAGAGAAAGGTCCTATAAGAAATGTGGTTCTCATGTCACAGAGAAAGGCACTGTGGGACATGAAATTCTAGGATGTAGAGAAAGGAACTGTGATAAATGAAGTTCTGATGATGTACACATAGGAACTCTGGGAAAAGTAGATCAGATGACATCGAGAAAGACACTGTGGGAAATGTAGTTCAGATGACGTTGAGAAAGGCGCTGGGAGTAATGTCGTTCAGATGAAAGAGAGAAAGTCACCCTGGGAAATGTATTTCTGTGACATAAAGAAAGGCACTGTGGGAAATGTATATGTGTGAAATAGAGAAAGGCACTCTGGGAAATGAAGTTCTGATGTCATAGAGAAAGGAGGTGGGGGAAATGCAGTTCAGATGATGTAGAAAAGGGCAATGAGGGAAATGTAGTTCTGATGAGATGAAGAAAGACACTGTGAAAAATGTAGTTTTGTGTGTTAGAGAAAGGCATTGTGGGAAATTAGTTCTGATGACACCAAGAAAGGCAATGCTGGAAGTGAAGCTTTGATGACAAAGAGAAAGTAACTGTGAGAAGTATAGTTATGGTGAAGTAGAGAAAGAAATTATAGGAAATGAAGTGCTGATGATGTAGATAAAGGAACTTTGGGAAATGTAGTTCTGATGTCATACAGAAACACACTGTTGGTAATATAGTTATGAAGATGTAGACAAAGGCACTGTGGGAAATGTCATTCTCATGAAACAGTGAAAGGTACTGTGGGAAATGTAGTTCTGATGATGTAGAGTAAGGAACTGTGGGAAAAGTCGTTCTGATGATTTAGAGAAGGGATGTGTGGGAAATGTAGTTCAGTGACACAGAAAGTAATTAGGAAATGTAGTTCTGTGACAAAGAGAAAGTCAATGTGGGAAATGTTTGGGTGATGTACATATAGGAACCCTAGGAAATGTAGTTCAGTTGACACTGAGAAAAGCATTGTGGGAAATGAAGTATTGATGATGTAGATAAAGACAAGATGGGCAATGTAGTTCTGATGGCATAGAGACAGGCACTGTGGGAAATGATGTTCAGATGTCACCAAGGAAGGCACTGTGGCAAATGTTGCTCTTATGAAACAGAGAAAGGCACTGTGGGAGATGTAGTACTGATGATGCCAAGAAAGGCATTTCAGGAAATATAGTTCTTATGTCACAGAGAAAGTAACTGTGGGACATGTAATTACTGATTTCATAAAGAAAGGATATGTGGGAAATGAAGTTCTCTGACAAAGAGAAAGGAAGTTGGGAAATGTAGTTCTGTGACTTAGAGAAAGGCACTGTGGGAAATGTAGTCCTGATGTGGCAGAGAAAGCCAGTGTTGGAAATGTAGTTCTGGTGACTTAGAGAAAGGCACTGTGGGTTATATAGTGCCGATAATGTAGAGAAAGGACCTGTGTAAAATGGAATTCTGAAGATGTAGGAAAAGACAGTTTGGGGAAAGTTATTTTGATGACATGGAAAAAGTCACTGTGGGAAATGTAGTGCTGATGATGTAGAGAAGAAACTGTGGGAAATGTAGTTTTGGTGATGTACACATAGGAACTGTGGGAAATGTAATCTGGATGGCAGCAAGAAAGGCACTGTGGGAAAGGTAGTTTTGATGACTGAGAGAAAGCAACTGGAAAATGGAGATATCATAGAGAAAGGAACTGTGGGAAAGGTTGTTCTGTTGAAACATAAAGGACCTATGGAAAATATAGTTCTGATGTCATACAGAAAGGAAGTATGGGTAATGTAGTTCTGTGACAGAGAAAAAACTGTGGGGAAATTTAATTTGGTGACGAACAGAAAGGCACTGTGGGAAATGCAGTTCTGATGACACAGAGAAAGGAACTTTGTATAATGAATATCTGATGATGGAGGGAAAGGCAGTGTGAGAAATGTAGTTCTGATGACCAACACATAGGAACTCTGGGAAAAGTAGTTCAGATGACAAAAACAGAGGCACTATGGGTAATATCGATCTGATGAAACAGAGAAGGGCACTGTAGTAAATGTAGTTCTGATGACACAGAGAAAGGAACTGTGGAAAATGTAGTTCTGATTATGTATAAATAGTCACTGTGGGAAATGTAATTCTGATGTCACAAAAAGGCACAATGAGTAATGAAGTTCTGAAGACACAGAGAAAGGCACTGTGGGTAATGTAGTTCTGATGACATACACATAGGAAATATGGGAAGTATAGTTCAGATGACACAGAGAAAGGCACAGTGGAAAATGAAATTCTGATGTCATAGAGAAAAGAACTGTAAAAAATGTAGTTCTGATGATGTAGAGAAAGATACTGTAGGAAAAGTAACTGTGATGACAGGAAAAGGCATTGTGGAAAATGTAGTTCTGAAGATGTAGTGAAAGACACTGTGGGAAATGTAGTTTGACGACAAACACAAAGGCACTGTGGGGAATGTCATTCTGATAAAACAGAAAAAGGCATTATGGGAAATTTTGTTTGGATGACACAGAGAAAGAAACTTTTGGAAATGTAGTTCTGAATGAAGAAAAAGGTACTGTGGGAAATATATTTCTTGTGTCATACAGAAAGGCACTGTGGGAAATGTAGTAATGATGACAAGGAGAAAGGCACTGTGAGAAATGTAGTTCAGATTACACAGTGAAAGACACTGTGGGAAAAGATGTTCTGATGATGTAGAGAAAGACCCTGTAAGAAAATTGGTTCTGTTGACCCATAGAAACGCTCTGTGGGAAATCAGTTCAAATGACATAGAAATAGGTACTATGTGAATTGTAGTTCTGTTACTTAGTGAAAGGAAATTAGGGAAATGTCATTCTCATGTCATAGAAAGGAACTGTGGTAAATGTAGTTTTGATGATGTAAATAAAGGAACTGTGGGAAATGTTTTGATTTCATAGAAAAAGGCACTGTGGTTAATGTAGTTCTGATGTCACAGAGAAAAGAAATGTGGGAAATGAAGTTCTGATTTCAAAGAGAAGGGAACTTTTGGAAAGATAGTTCTGATGACACAGAGAAAGGCACTTTGGGTAAGCTATTTCTGCTGACATTGAGAAAGGAAGTGTGATAAAAGTAGTTCTGTTGATGTACACATAAGATCTCTGGGAAATGTAGATCAGATGACACCAAAAAAGTCAATTAGGGAACTGTTGTTTTGATGAAACAGATAAAGAAACATTGGGAAATGTATTTCTGTGACATAGAGAAAGGAATGTGGGAAATGTAGTCTGTGACTTAGAGAATGTCACAGTGGGAAATGTAGTTCTGATGTCATACAAAAAAGCACTGTGGGAAATGTAGTTCTGAAGATGGAGAGAAAGGCCCTGTGGGAAATGTAGTTCTGAGGTCACAGTGAAAGACGCTGTGGAAAACTAAGCTCTGGCAATACAGAGAAAGGCCTTGTAAGATGTGGTTTAATGAACCAGAGAAAGGCACTCTGGGAAATGTAGTTTTGATGACATAGTAAAAAAGTTTGTGGGAAATGTAGCTCTGTGAGATAGAGGAAGAATTGTGGGAAATGTAGTTCTATGAGATAAAGATTTATGGGAAATGTAATTGTGATGTCTTGGAAAAAGGCACTTTGGGAAATGTAATTTTGATGACAAAGAGAAAGAAACTTTGGGAGATGTAGTTCTAATGACTTAGAGAAAGGAACTCTAGATAATGTAGTTCTGATTATGTAGATATAGGAACTGTGGGAAATGATGTTCTGATGACGTAGAGATAGACAGTATAGGAAATGTATAGTTCTGTTGCCATACAGAAAGGCACAGTGGGTAATGTAGTTATGAAGATGTTGACAAAGGCACTATGGGAAACGTCATTCTGATGAAATGCTTAAAGGCACTGTGGGAAATGGATATCTGTGACTTAGAGAAAGGCACTGTGGGAGTTGTAGTTCTTATCTCACAGAGAAAGACACTGTGGAAAAAAGTTGTTCTGATTACATAGAGAAAGGATGTGTGAGAAATGTAGTTCTGAGTCAAAGAGAAAGCAACTGTGGGAAATGTAGTTGTGATGACATACACTTAGGAACTTTGGGAAATGTATTTCAGATGACACTGAGAAAGGCACTGCGGGAAACGAAGCATTGCTGATGTAGATAAAGGCAAGATGGGCAATGTAGTTCTGATGTCATAGAGACAGGCACTGTGGGAAATGTAGTTCAGATGTCAGAGAAGAAGGCACCGTGGAAAATGTTGCTCTGATGATGTAGATAAAAATCACAGGGAAATGTCATTCTGGTGTCATAGAGAAAGGCCTTGTGGGAAATGTAGTCTGTGACACAGAGAAAGGCCCTGTGGGAATTGTAGTTCTGATAGCATAGAGAAAGGAACTTTAGGTAATGTAGTACTGAGGACTTAGAGAAAGAAACTGTGGGTAATGATGTTTTGATAATGAACATATAAGAACTGTGGGAAGGGTTGGAGATTTAGCTCAGTAGTAGAGCACTTGCCCAGCAAGCACAAAGCCCTGGGTTCAATACTCAGATAAAAAAAAAATAAAAAAAGTAGTGTTGGAAAAGTATTTTAGACAAAAAATAAGGCACAGTAGGAAATGTAGTTCTGATGGCATAGAGACACATACAGTGGGTAATGATGTTCTGATGACAAAGAGAAAGGCACTGTGGGAAAAGTCATTCTGATGACACAGAGAAAGGAAGTATGGGAAATGTAATTCTGATGACACAGAGGAAGGAACTGGGATAAATGTAGTTTACATTATGTAAACATAGGATTTGTGGGATATGTAGTTCAGATGACACCAAAAAAGGCACTTTGGGAAATATAGTTGTGTGACATAGAGAAAGACCCTAAGGGAAATGTAATTCTGATAACCTAGAAAAAGGCACTGTGAGAAAAGTAGTTCTTGAGGAGAACAGTACTGTGGAAAATGTAGTTCTCATGCTGTAGTGAAAGGAACTGTGGTAAATGTGGTTTTGTTGTCCTACAAACAAGCCACTATGGGAAATGTATTGCAGATGACCTTGAGAAAGGCACTGTGGGAAATGAAGTTCTGAACACTAGAGAAAGACACTGTGGGAATGGTGTTTCTGATGTCATACAGAAAGGCACTGTGTGAAATGTTATAGTGATGATACGGAAAAGGTAATATGGTATGTAATTCTGGTGACATAAAGAAAGGCACTGTGGGAAATGTAGTTCTGATGTTGTAGAGAAATAAAATGTGGGAAATGTCGTTCTGATGATGAAGAGAAAGGAATTGTGGGAAATGTAGTTCTGAAGATGTAGTGAAGGCTTCTGTGTAATGTGGTTTTGATGATAAACACAATGGCACTGTGGGAAATGTAGTTTGGATGACATCAAGGAAGGCACTGTGTGAAATGTATTTCTGTGACATAGAGAAAGGCACTGCGGGAAATGTAGTTCTTATGATACGGAGAAAGGAACTCTGGAAAATGTAATTCTGATGTCATAGAGAAAGGAAGTGTGGGAAATGTAGTACTCTGACATAAAGAAAGGCACTGTGAGAAATGTAATTATGATTACATAGAGAAAAGCACTGGGGGAAATGTAGTTCTTATGTCACATTAAAAGACACTATTGGAAATGTAGTTCTGTGACATAGAGAAATACATTGTTGGAAAAGTAGTTATGATGTAGATAGAGGCAAGATGGACAGTGCATTTGTGATGTCATAGAGTCAGGCATTGTGGGAAATGCAGTTCAGATGACACTTATGAAGGCATTGTGGGAAATGTCGTTGTGATAACTCAAAGAAAGGAAACGTGGGAGATGTGATTCTGATCAAGCAGAGAAAATAAATGTGGGAAATCTAGTTCTTATGATGTAAATAAAGGAACTTCCAGATATATAGTTCTGAGGACTTACAGAAGGGAACTGTGGTTAATGATGTTCTGATGACATAGAGAAAGGAAATGAGGGAAATTTATTTCTGGTGACACTGAGAAAGGAACTGTGGGAAATGTAGTTCAGATGACACCTAGAAAGGCACTGTGGGAAACATAGTACTGATGATGTAGATAAAGGCTAGATGAGCAATGTATTTCTGGTGTTATTGAGACAGGCTCTTATGGGAAATGTGTTATGAATCCATTTAGAATGGCACTGTGGCAAATGTAATTCTGATGTAATTGAGAAAGGAAGTGTGGGAAATGTACTTCTGTGATATAGAGAAAGGAACTTTTGGTAATGTAGTTCTGATGATGGAGAGAAAGGAACTGTGATAAATTTGGTTCTCATGATGTACACATAGGTACTGAGGGAAATGTAGTTCAGATTACACCTAGAAAGCCACTGTAGGTAATGTATTTCTGCGACAGAGAAAAAGGCATTGTAGGAAATGTAGTTCTGATGATGCAGAACAAGGAACTTTGGGTAATGTTGTTTTGATGAGATGAAGAAAGGCATTGTGTGAAATGTAGTTCTTATGTCATAGAGAAAGACACTGTGTGAAATGTAGTTCTGATGATGTAGAGAAAGGAACTGAAGGAAATGTAGTTCTGATGTCATAGAGAAAGGAACAACTGGAAAGGTAGTTCTGATATCTGAGAGAAAGGCATTCTGGGAAATTAAGTTCTTATTCCACAGAGAAAGTCACTGTGGGATATGAGGTTCTGATGACATAGAAAAAAGAACTCGGGGAAAATTCGTGCTGATGTCATAGAGAATGGAAGTGCGGGAATTGTAGTTATGATGACACAGAGAAACGAACTTTGGGTAATATAGTTCTGATGATGTACACATAGGTACTGCAGGAAATGAAGTTCAGATGATACTGACAAAGTCATAGTAGGTAATGTATTTATTTGACATAGAGAACGGCATTGTAGGAAATGTAGTTTTGATGACACAGAGCAAGGAACTTTGGGTAAAGTCATTCTGATGAGATGGTGAAAGGCACTATGGGAAATGTAGTTCTTATGTCATACAGAAAGACACTGTGGGGAATGTAGTTCTGGTGATGTAGAGAATGGAAAAGCAGGAAATGTAGTTGTGATGACGTGTATATTAGGAACTGTGGAAAATGTAGTTATGACACATAGAATGGAATTTGGGGCAATGTATTTCTGATGTAATGGAGAAATGCACAGTGGGAAATGTATCTCTCATGTCACAGAGAAAGACACTGTGGTAAATGAAATTCTGATGACACAGAGAATGGAAATGTGGGGAATGTAGTTCTGATGACACAAGAAAGGCTCTGTGTGTAATGTAGTGCTGATGACGAGGAGAAAGGAACTGGCCAAAATGAGGTTCTGATGATGTAGACAAAGGAACTATGGGAAATGTACTTCAGATTTCCCCAAGAAATGCAATGTAGGCAATGTATTTCTGTGACTTAGAGAAAGGCATTATGGGAAATGGAGTTATGATGACACAGAGCAAGGAACTTTGGGTAATGTAGTTCTGATGAGATGGAGAAAGGCACTATAGGAAATGTAGTTCAGATGATATACACTAAGGCGTGGTGAAAAATGTATTTTTGCTAATATAAAGAAAGGCACTGTGGGAATTGAAGTTCTGAAGACACAGAAAAAGGCACTTTGGAAATGTAGTTGTGGTGACAAAGAAAAAGGCACTTTGGGAAATGTAGTTCTGGTACACTGAGAAAGGCACCTGAGTAATGTAGATCTGATGATGTAAATAAAGGATTACTGGGAAATGTAGTTTGATGACACAGAGAAAGGAATTTGGGGTAATGTAGTTCTGATGAGATGAAGAAATGAACTTTTGATATGGAGCTCCGATGACACAGAGAAAGACACTGTGGGTAATGTCCATCTGATGAAACAGAAAATGGCACAGTGGGAAATGAAGTCCTGTGACATAGATAAAGGCACTCTGGGAAATGTAGTGCTGATGACATAAAGAATGGAACTTTGGATAATGTAGATCTGATGACACTGAGAAAGGCACTGTGGGAAACGTAGTAATGATGGTGTAGATAAAAACCAGATGGGCAATATACTTCTAATGTCATAGAGACATGCCCTGTGGGAAACATAGTTCAGATGACACCAAGGAAGGCACTGTGGGAAATGTTGGATGAAACAGAAACAGCGAATGGCACTATGGGAAAAGTAGTTCTGATGTTATAGAGTAATTAACTGCAGGAAATGTAGTTATCATGACACAGAGAGAGGAACTATGGGTAATGTAGTTCTGATGTCAAAGAGAAAGGAAACCTGGGAAATGTACAGGAGATGTCATAGAGAAAGGAACTGTGGGAAATGTAGTTCTGGTGTTGTAGAGAAAGGAATTTTGAGAAATGCAGTTCTGATGACATAGAAAATGGCATTGTGGGTAATTAAGTTCTGATGACTTAGAGAACGGAACTTTAGGTAATATAGTTCTGATGTCATAGAGAAATAAACAGTTGGAAACATAGTTCTGATGACACACACATAGCAACTGTGGGAATTGTAGTTCAGATGTCACCAAGAAAGTAACTGTTGGTAATGTCAATCTGATTAAACAGAGAAAGGCACTGTGGGAATTGTAGTTCTGATGTCATAGTGAAAGAAATTGTGGGGAATGTAGTTCTAATGTCACAGAGAAAGGCCCTGTGGTAAATATAGTTCTGATGACATAGAGAAAGGCACTATGGGAAATTCAGTTATGATGACGTAAAGTAAGGAATTGTGGGTAATGTAGATCTCATGACATAGAGAAAGGAAGTGTTGTAAATGAAATTCTGATGACAGAGTGTCAGGCAGTATAGAAAATGTAATTCTGATGATGTAGAGAAAGGTACTGTGGGAAGAGTAGTTTTGATGACATATAATTAGTCTCTGTTGGTAATGTAGTTATGAAGATGTGAAGAAATGCATTGTGGGTAATGAAGTTCTGAAGACATAGAGAAAGACACTGTGGGAAGTTTAGTTCTGATGTCATAGACACAGGCACAGCGGGAAATGTAGTTCTGATGTCACTAAGTAGGAACTGTGGGAAATGTAGTATTAATGACACAGAGAAAGACAATGTGGGAAATGTAGTCCTGATGTCACCAAGGAAGGCACTGTGGGAAATGTTCTGATGAAACAGATAAAGGAACTGTGGGAAATGTACTTAGGATGAAATAGAGAAAGGAACTGTGGGCAATGTAATTGTGACAAGGTAGAGAAAGGCACATGGAAAATGCAGTTCTGATTTCTTAATAAAGGGACTACGGGATTTGTAGTACTTATGACATTGAGAAAGGACCATGGGAAATGTGTTTCTGACGGTGTAGAGAAAGGCAGTGTGCGAAATGTATTTCTGATGACAAAGAATAAGGCATAGTGGGAAAGAAGTTCTGAGGACACAGAGAAAGACACTTTGGGAAATATAGTTCTGAATACATAAAGAAAGCCACTGTAGAAAATGTTCTTCTGGTGAAGTAGAGATTGGAATTGTGGGAAATGTGCTTATGATGACCTAGAAAAAGGTCACTGTGGGAAATTGTTTGATGACCCAACAAAGGCCATGGTGGGAAATGTAGTTCTGATGAAGTAGAGAAAAGCACTGTGGAAAATGTGGTTCAGATGATGTACAGAAAAGCACTGGGGAAATGAAGTGGGGTTGATGTAGCAAAAGGCACTGTGGGAAATGTACTTCTGATGATATAGAGAAAGGACCAGTGGCAAATATACTTATTATGATACAGTTAAAGAAACTGTGGGAAATAGCATTCTTATGTCACAGAGAAAGGCATGATGGGTAATGTAGTTCTGATGATGTAGAGAAAGGAACTGTGGGAAATGTAGGTCTAATGATATAGATAAAGTCACAGTGGGAAATGTACTTCTGATGTCATTGACAAAGGAAGTGTGGGAAGTTAAGTTATGATGAGATGGAGAAAAGAACTGTGGAAAATGTAGCCCTTGTGCTACTGAGAAACACACTGTGAGAAATGTAGTTCTGATGACATAGAGAAAGGAAGAGTGGGGAATGTGGTTCTCATGACATAGAGAAAGCAACTGTGGGTAATGTAGTTCTGATGCGATGAAGAAAGGAACTGTAGTAAATGTAGTTCTGATGACGTAGAGAAAGGTACTGTGGGAAATGTGGTTCTGATGATGTAAATTCTGGAACTGGGGGAAATGTAGTTCTGATGAGAGAGAAAAAAGAACTGTGGTTAATGTAGTTCTGGTGACACAAAGAAAGGCACTGTGAGAAATGGAGTTCTAATGATGGAGAGAAAGCAACTGTAAAAAATATAGTTTTCATGATATAGACATAGGAACTGTGGGAAATGTAGTTCAGATGACACCAAGAAAAAACTGTCAGTAATGTCAATCTGAGGAAAGACAAAGACACTGTGGGAAATGTAATTCTGATTTATAGAAAAAGGAAATTTTGGAAATGTATTTCTGATGTCATAGAGAATGGAACTATGGAAAATGTAGTTCAGTGACATAGAGAAAGGATCTGTGGGAAATGTAGTTCTTATATCAAGGAGATAGGCATTCTGGGAAATGTAGTTGATAACACCATAGAAGGAACTGTGGGAAACATCGTTCTGAAGAAACAGGTAAAGGAACTGTTTGAAACATAGTTCTGATGAAATAGAGAAAGAACTCTGGTAAATATAGTTGTGATGACACAGAGAAAGGAACTGTGGGAAGTGAAGTTCTAATGATATAAAGAAAGGAACTGTGGGAAATGTAGTTGTAATGATGTAAATGAAGAAAGTGTGGAAAATATAGGTGGTTGACACAAGGACAGGCACAATGTGAAATGTGGTTCTGTGACATAGAGAAATGCTTTATTGTAAAGGTATTTATGATGACATAGAGAATGACCCTGAGGGGAATGTACTTCTTATGTCACAAAAAAGACACTGATGAAAGTGTAGTGACATAGAGAAAGGCACTGTGGGAAATATAGTTATGGTAACATAGAGAAAGGAACTGTGATATATATAGCTCTGATGACGCAGATGTACACCAAGGAACTCTGGGAAATGCTGTTCACATGACACTGAGAAACACACTGAGGGAAATGAAGTATTGATGATGTAGATAAAGGCAATGTAGTTCTGATAGCATAGAGACAGGCACTGTGGGAAATGTAATTGTAATGAAAAGGAGAAAGGAACTTTGGGTAATGTTGTTCTGAGGATGTAGGAAAAGGAACTGTGGGAAATGTAGTGCTGATGACACAGAGAATGCACTGTGGGAAATGTAGTTCTGAGGTCAAGAAAGGAAGTGTGGGAAATGTTGTGATGTCATGGAGACAGGCAGTGTGGGAAATGTAGTTCTGATGATACAGAGAAAGAAACTGTGGGAAATTCAGTTTTTATGTCACAGAGAAACAGAATGTGCGAATTGTTGTTCTGATGACTTAGAGAAAGGAACTATGGGAAATGTAATTCTGATGTCATAGAGAAAGGAAGTACGGGAAATGTAGCTCTAATGAAACTGAGAGGCATTGTGGAATATATATTCCTGTGACATAGAGAAAATTCTGATGTCATCTAGACAGGCATTGTGGGCAATTAATTTTGGATGACCTAGGGAAAGGCACTGTAGGAAATGAATTTCTAATGACATAAAGAAAGGCACTGTGGGCAATGTAATTCAGATGCCATCAATGAAGGCACTGTGGAAAATGAAGTTCTGATTACAAAGATAAAGGAAGTTTGGTATTATAGTTCAGATGACGTAGAGAAAGAAACTCTGGGAAATATAATTCTATTGAGAAAGAGAAAGGAATTTTGGGTAATGTAGTTCTGGTGACATAGAGAAAGGCAGTGTAGGAAATGTAGTTCTGACAACAAGGAGAAAGGATCTGTGGGAAATACAGTTCTGATGACATAAAAAATGGAACTGTGAGAAATGTAGATCTGATGACACAGAGAAAGGCACTGTGGGAAATGTAGTGCTGATGACAGAGAGAAAAGATCTGTGGGAAATGTATTTTTGATGACATATACATAGGAATTGTGGAAAATGTATTTCACATGACACTGAGAAAGGAACTGTGTAAAATGTAGTTCTGATTACAAAGTGAAATAAAGTTTTGGTAATGCATTTCAGATGACACCTAGAAAGGCACTGTGGGTAATGTACTTCTGATGACATAGAGAAAGACACTGTGGAAAATATAGTTCTGATGACATATAGAAAAACATTGTGAGAAATGGAGTTATGATGACATAAATAAAGTAAAGTTGGAAATGTAGTTCTGATGATCTAGAATAAGAGACTCTGGTAAATGTAGAGCTGATGTCACAGGGAAAGTCACTGTGGGAAATGTCATTCTGATGACACAGAGAAAAGAACTGTGGGAAATGTAGTGCTGATGACATAGAGAAAGGCACAGTGGGTAATGTATTTCAGTGACATAGAGAAAGGCACAATGGGAAATGTAGTTCTGATGACACAGAGAAAGGAACTTTGGGTAATGAAGTTGTGATGTCATAGAGAAAGGACTGTGGGAAATGTAGTGCTGATGATGTACAGAGAGGAACTGTGGGAAATGTAGTTGTGATGGCACTTAGAAAGGCACTGTGGGAAATGAAATTTTGATAATGTAGATAAAGGAAGGATGGGCTATGTAGTTCTGAGACAGGCATTCTTGTAAATGTAGTTCAGATGTCACCAAGGAAGGCACTAAGAGAAATGTTGTTCTGATGACATAGACAAAGGAACTGTGGGAAATGTAATTCTGATGACCTACACAAAGGAATTGTGGGAAAGGTAGTTCTGATGACTTACACATGGGTACTGTGGGAAATGTACTTCAGATGACACCAAAAATGGCACTGTGAGTAATTTTGATCTGATGAAAGAGATAACTGCCCGAGGGAAAGGTAGTTATGATGACCCAGAAAAAGACCCTGTGGGAAATATAGTTCTGATGGCACAGAGAAAGGCACTGAAGGAAATGTAATTCTGATGTCATCAAGAAAGTAAGTGTGGGAAATGTAGATCTGATTACAAAGACAAAGGCACTTTAGGAAATGTAGTTCTTATGCCCTTGAAAAAGGCACTTTGTGGAATGTAGTTCTGATTATGTAGACAAAGAAACTGTGGGAAATGTAGTTCTGATGACAAAGAGAAAGTAATGGTGGGATGTAATTTTGATGACACAAAAAAGGCACTTTGAGAAATGAAGTTCTTGTGTCACTGAGAATGACACTCTGGGAAATGTAGTTTTGATGTCATTGAGAAACAAAGTTTTGGAAATGTAGTTCTGTGACATAGAGAAAGGAACTGTGATCAATGTATTTCTGATGATGTACACATAGGGACTGTGGGAAATGTAGTTCAGATGACTCCAAGAAAGGCATTGTGGGTAATGTATTTCTGTGACATAGAGAAAGGCAGAATGGGAAATGTAGTTCTGATGATATAGAGAAAGGAAGGGTGGGAGATGTAGTTCAGATGACAGCAAGAAGGGCACTGTGAGTAATTTAGACCTGATGAAATAGAGAAAGGAAGTAGTTATGATGACAAGCTCATAGTTACTTGTGGAAATTGTAGCTCATATGACACTGAGAAAGGCACTGTTTGTCATGCTTTTCTGTTACACAGAGAAAGGCATTGTGGGAAATGTAGTTATGATAATGTATTGAATGTACTGTGAGAAACAGAAACAGTGTCTGATGATATGAATAAAGTACAGGTGGGAAATGTTGTTCAGATGACATAGAAAAAGGCACTGTGGGAAAGGTTTTTATGATGACATAGTGAAAGACATTGTGAGAAATGTAATTGTGAACACAGAAAGAGTCACTGTGGGTAATGTAGTGCTGATGATAGAGAGAACAGCACTGTGGGAAATGCAGTTTGGATAATATAAAGAAAGGAATGTAGGAAAATGTAGTTCTGATGACAAAGAGAAAGGACTTTGGGTAATATAGTCATGATGTCATACACAAAGGAACTGTGGGAAATGAAGTTGTGATGATGTACCAAAAGGAACTGTGGGAAACATAGTGTTGATGATGTAGATAATGGCAAGATGGGCAATGTAGTTCTGATGTCATAGAGGCAGGCACAGGGGGACATGTTGCTCTGATGATGTAAAGATAGGCACTGTGGGAAGTGTAGTTATGATGAAATAGATAAAAGCAAGATAGGCAATGAAGTTCTGATGTCATAGAGACAGGCTCTATGGGAAATGTTGTTCAGATGTTACCAAAGAAGGAATTATTGGAAATGTAGTTCTGATTTAATAGAGAAAGGCACTGTGGGAAATGTAGTTCTGATGTCATAGAGAAAGGCACAGTGGGAAATGTAGTTATGATGTCATAGAAAAATAATGTGTGGGAAATGTAGTTTTGATGACAAAGAGAAAGGCACAGTGGTAAATGAAGTTCTGATGTCATATATAAAGGAAGTGAGGAAAAGGTTGTTTGGCTGTCATAGAGAAAGGAACTGTGGGAAATGTAGTTCTGATGATGTAAATAAAGAAACTGTGAAATGTAGTTCTGATGATCTAGAGAAAGGCACTGTGGGAAATATCAATCTGATGAAGTAGAGAAAGGCACATTGGGAAATGTAGTTCTGATGACATAGAGAACGGCACTGTGGGAAATGCAGTTCTGATGACAACCAGAAAGTTTCTTTGGGTAATGTAGTTCTAATGCCATAGAGAAAGGAACTGTGGGAGATGTAGTTCAGATGACAGCAAGAAGGGCACTGTGAGTAATTTCGAGCTGATGAAATGAGAAAGGAAGCAAGGGAAAAGTAGTTATGATGACACACAGAAAGGAACTTTGGGAAATGTAGTTCTGATGTCATAGAGAAAGGCACAGTGCAAAATGAACTTCTGTCATAGAGAAGGGAACTGTGGGAAATGTGGTTCTGTTGACATAGATGAAGGAACTATGGGAAATATAGTTCTGATGTCAGAGACAGGAACTTTGGGAAATGTAGATCTAATATCAGAGAAAGGCACAGTGTGAAATGTAGATCTGATGATACAGAGAAAGGAACTTTGGGCAATGTAGTTGTAATGACATAGAGAAAGACTGTGGGAAATGTAGTTCTGACAACATAGAGAAAGGACCTATGGGAAATGTAGTTCTGATGACATAGAGAAAGGAACTGTGGGAAATATAGTTGAGTTGACAGCAAGAAAGACACCATGGGTAATGGCAATCTGATGAAACAGAGAAAGACTCTGTGGGAAATGTATTTCTGTGACTTAGAGAAAGGCCATGAGGGAAATGTAGTTATGATGATCTAGAAGTAGTAGGATACTAGATGTAAAACAAAGATGACTAGGCTGCTACTCACAACTCCAGAGAGACTCCCTAAAAAACAGAACCCTAAGAAAGAAACAGGGATTGCCCAGTGCCAGAGAAATGGATGAGATCTACATGAACAACCATTGCACATTCCAACCCATCTTTTTCTAGGTATAAGAAACTGACATGCTGTGAGGCTAAACTGCCAAAGACATAACCAAGAATTTCCTGGGTGTGCCTGCTGTCCTGTCCTTGATTTCCACTCTGTTCCTCAGACCTGCATTCTAAACCTGTACCTGTGGTTATTTCAGTTCCTAGCCCAAGACATTATTCTCCATGGATAGAATTGGATGTAGCTCAAAAGGGCCTATTAAGGAGAAAATCAAAGTGACTTTTCACATCTGATAAGGTCTATTTACTTTTTAAGGGGGAAATTTGTCAAAGATCTGTTTACAGAAACCTTAATGAAGAGGCACAGAAGTTAGAAGGAAACTAAGAAGATTTCACAGGGGATGTGTGTACATGAGCCTTGGAGTTAATCTACAAATTGAGGAAACTAGTGGACACATTGCCAGTCATTATTTACAACCCCACATACCTGGAATTTAAGGTGCTATTTTGCTCTCAGCTTGAAGGAGCTTCTTCAGACCTTCAAGGAAGGACATAGTATAAGATTGAAATTCATAGTCAAGGCAGTGAATTCAGATCAAATTCCCCATAGCTGAAAAGTTTAATGGTCAGGAAATTCAAATACCACATTGGAAGAATTTAGCATAGTACTTGATATGGCAAGACACTATCAGGGGACATTTGTTGACAGGGTGAAGTGTTGTGTGAGTCTATGGGTGTCTCTGTGTCTTTTTAACACTGTTGCATGGAAACACAGGATGTGTTCAGGAGGAAGTAGGATCTCTTCTTTTTAGACAGATATAAGCATTTCATGAAATACATATCTCACTGACTTGTGAAAACCATTCTGTCATAGAGTGCTTTCTTAACATCTTTATTACATTGAGTTTTCAGGCACAGCAACTAAGAATGGGAAATATTGATCATAGCCCACAATTCCAGGTAATAGTTCCATTTTTTGAAAATCAAGGTAGGAACTCCGCTAATCATATCACATCCACAGCCAAGAGCACAGCTAAACAAATGACTCATGCTGCCCATTTGTTTATACTTATGCTCTTGGTTCTTCATAATTACACAGTACAGGCTGCAGACAATGAAATGATTCTGCCTATTTTAGGGAGCCTTATCTCAATTAACAATTAATAACATCCCTCAAAGACATGCTCAGAGTAAATCTGATTTATGTAATTCTTCATTTAGGGTACCTCTTCCCAGGTGACTAGTTACATTCATTCTGATAATGAAAACTAAGAATCACACTGCCTCAAATCACTGCCAGGACTTGAGAAGATATCTGGCTGCATTCAGAGCTGTGGTCCTCAAGATGTGGGTCACCACCCCATTGTGAGTTGGGTATCAGATATCCTGCACATCCAATATTTGAATTAAGAATCATAACAGTAGCAAAATTGTTTCATTGTTTCTTAACTTTATGTTTAGGCTTCATCACAACATGAGGAACTATTGTTACTGCTATTTAAAGAGTCAGAGAATTGGAAAAATTAAGAACCATTGATTTAGAGTGTCCAGTGGAACCATAGTGACTATGTTCCTACATATGAAGGGACCTGCATAGGATTGTCCTGAATATCCTTTGCTCTATAGGAAACTCATGTTCTGTGTGGAAGATTCCAGCTGCCTGGCCACCTTTACTACCCAGTAACAGCAGAACACTTTGAGCTACTCAACAGAGAGTAAAACACCCACTACATACATGCTGATGACACAGATTTTAGTCCCACTGAGCTCCATGACTGTATACCACTCCTATGAGTACTTTTTCCTAGGCTGTGTCAGCCTCTTCCTCTAGCATAACTCTGCCTAGCTGTTTCCTGAAGACTCATTAACAGGAAATTGTTTAACAAGTGTCCTTCTCAGTCAGCATTAAGTCAATAATATCTTGTGGCTAAGGAGATAAGGAGATGTAGGTATTTACAATGAACTATAGCATATATAAATTTCTATGATATTATTACCTTGTGTACATAAAATTTCAGTAGGAGATAAACATTCATTTCCACACATGGAAAGAGCTAACGGATGTCCAATCAATCAGAGAGAGAGATCTCTGGCTTTGGACAAAGAGTGTACTGAAGGGTTTCCCTTGTATCTCAGCAGATACTCCTGCAAAGGTCAGCTTGACTTCTAGCTTATTTAGCAGAGAAGCAATGTCAGTTCCTATGACATCTGCAGCTCTTCCCTGTACATTCTATTGTATCCTGGGGAGCCCTGGCAACCTCTGTGATGTCAGCTAGTTGCGGCATCACCAATTGCCCATGGGAAGTTTATTCAATATCTTCACCATTTATTGATGAACATGATGGCATACTGAGGAGGCTAATTCAGAAAGAGAATGGAAAGGGTAGAGGGACCAGAGAGTGACAGAAGAAAGCTGACCTTCAGCCTCAGTGTAAAACATCAATTAAGAAATGGTCAAGGGAATTGTGTAATGAGTTCTGTGCAGGAAAATGGAAGCTTATTGGAGGAAGTGGGCTTGAACTGAATCTTCCAGTAATAGGTCACAGAAAGCTGCAGTCTCTGGGAACCAATACAGCTTCACTGCTTGAATCAAACCCAGGGCCTTGTACTTGCTAGGCAAGTGCTCTACCACTGAGCTAAATACTTTCTTTTTTGCCTTTTCTTTCTTTCTTTCTTTCTTTTTTTTTTTTTTTTTTTTTTTTTTTTTTTGGTTTTCGAGACAGTTTCTCATTAGCTTTGGAGCCTGTACTGGACTAGCGCTGTAGTCCAGGCTGGCCTTGAACTCACAGAAATCCGGCTGCCTCTTCTTCCAGAGTGCTGAGATTAGACTCGTGTGCCAACCCCACCTGGCAGATATTAGTTCTTTATAAGGTGAGAATTTTATTTAATTAATTTCTTGTATTCAGTATGCATATTTTGGATATAAGACTTTTATCACATGAGATTTTTGTTCATCTAATTATGTTCAATATGGATATATTTGATATTAGATCTTTATCAGTTCAAAATTTTTGTTTTATTTAATTTCTAGGATTCATTAGTATATTTTTCATATTTGATCCTTATCACATGAGAATTTTGTTTTGTTTTTCTGATTTCTTGTGTTCAGTATGTATATTTGACATATTAGAATTTTTTCAGATGAAAATAGGAATATTTGTGACATTAGACCTTTATCAGATCACAATTTTTCTTTTTTTATGTGATTTCATGTATTCAATATGTGTATTTTGGATATTAGTCTTTTGTTAGGTGAGAATTTCTGGTTTTTTTATTTATTTTGTTCACAATATATGTTTTCAATTAGACATTTATCAGATGAGAATTTTTGTTTTATTTATCTAATAATGTCAATATGTATATTTTGAATATACATTTGTGTTTTACATACTTGATTTTTAGTGTTCAATTTTTATATTTTGTATATTAGACCTTTAACAGATGAGGATTTTTGTTTATTGATCTGATTTCTTCTGTTCAACATGGATATCTGATTTCTTGTTTTCAATAGGCATATTTTTATAATAGGCCTTAATCAGAACAGAATTTTTGTTTTATTTTATTTCTTTTGTTCAATAAGTATATTTTTCATATTAGACCTTTATCACTTGAGAATTTTGTTTTGTATTTCTGATTTCTTGTTTTCTATATGTATATTTTCAATGTTAGACCTTTATTAGGTGAGAATTTTTGCTTTATTGATCTGATTTCTAGTGTCCTTATGTATATTTTGCATACCAGACATTTATAAGATGAGAATTTTCTCTTGTTTATATGATCTCTTCTGTTCAATATGTATATTTGAGATATTAGACCTATATCACATGAGAATTTTTGTTTTATTTATCTAAGTATGTTCCATATGCATATTTTTAATATTAGACATTTATCAGATGAGAATTTTTCTTTTGTTTAAAATCCTGTGTACAGTATGTTTATTTTGGATATTTGAGTTTTTCTCCCTTTAATTTCAAGTTGTCTGTTGACTTGCTTTAAATTGCCTTTTTTATGTTTAGGTATGTTCTTTGTATTCCTTCTTTCTTCAAGACCTTGAGGGTATCATGAAGGGGTGTTGGATTTTGTCAAAGGCTTTTTCAGAATATAATTGGTATATCATGTATTTCTTTTCTTTCAGTTTGTTTATATGATGGATTACACTCACAGATTTTTGTATGTTGAACCATGAATGCATTACTTGGATGAAGCCTACTTGATCATGGTGAATGATATTTTGATGTGTTCTTGAATTTGGTTTGCCAGTATTTCATTTAGTATATATCCATCTATGTTCATGAGAGTTGTTTGTTCTGCAGTTATGTTTCTTTGTTGTATCTTTGTTTGATTTAGGTAACTAAATCCTCAAAAAGCAATTTGGCAATATTCCTTCTGTTTCTAGTGTGTGGAAGAATTTGAGGTATATCAGTATAAGCTCTTCTTTGAAAATCTGGTAGAATTCAGTGCTGAAACCATCTGTCCCTGGGCTTTTATTGATTAACAAACTTTAAATGACTGCTTCTATTTCCTTAGGATTTATAGGTCTATTTAAATTGTTTATCTGGTCTTGATTTAGTTTGTGTTTTTGGCCTTTATTCAGAAAATTCTCCATTTCTTTATTTTCTTTTAATTTATAATGTAATTTTAAATATCAGCCATGGATTCCCCTCTCCTTCCCCATCCCTCTCTGCCTCCCCCCAACCCAAGCCCCATTCCCATCTCCTCCAGGGCAAAGACTCCCCTGGGGATTTAGTTCAACCTGGTGGATTCAGTTCTGGTAGGTGTAGTCCCCTTCTGTCAGGCTGAGTGAAGTGTCCCTGAATAAGGCCCAGGTTCCAAATAGCCAGCTCATGTACTAAGGACAGGTCCCTGTCCCACTGCCTGGGTGCCTCCCAAACAGTTCAAACTAATCAACTGTCACACTTATACAGAGGGCCTGATCCAGTTCCATGGGGACTCCTCAGCTATTGGTTCATAGTTCATGTGTTTCCAGTAGTTTGGCTATTTGTCCCTGTGCTTTTTCCAATCTTGGTCTCAACAATTCTTGCTCATATAATCTCTCATAATATCTTAAATAGAATATATTAACTATTAGACTCAGGTTGTTTAGGATAGGACACCTTTTGGGATGATCTTTGTAACATGCCTCCTACCCACGCTCTAGACCTGGATTTTAGTATGTGTTTTTTGCTTGATATTGTTTGCATTTATTGTAATTCCAACTTATCTAGGTCATTATCCCTCATTATTCCTGGACAATATTTGATATCCATTTTTTTTTTTTGTATAGAGGTAGTAGTTTAGAACCTTCTTATTTAGACAAAAAGGGGAGATGTAGTGGGTAGCCATCCCAGCCTTGGCCTGGAATTTCCAAACACCATTGAGGCTTTGGTAATGGTCACGCCCACTAGGCAGGGCTGAGGGAAGAAGCACAAGACCCAGGATAGAGAGGAGAGGCTTCTCTTGGTTCCGGGACCTGTATGTTGGAGGTAGACTGAGCAGAGTTCTCCAGAGAACACCGCCAGACTGCATCATATCTTTCCCAGACCCTGTAACCTATCCCTTCATTTGTAAGTTACCCCATAAAATAAACCTTACTTTCAGCTATGTGGAGTGGCCTTAATAATTTCACCAATATTCCTCCACTTTCTCTCCAATTGGACTCCTGGAGATCTACCTGGGGCCTACCCATGCATGTTTGCATCCACCTCCCTCAGTCATTGGATGAGATTTCTAGCATGACAATTAGGGTGTTTGGCCATCAGATCACCAGACTAGGTCAGTTTGGGCTTTGTCTCTACCACTGCCAGTAGTCTACAGTGGGGGTATCTTTGTGGATTTCTGGAGACCTCTCTATCACTTTGCTTCTTCCTATTCTCATGTGGTCTTCCTTTATCATGGTCTCTTATTCCTTGTTCTCCCTTTCTGTTCTTGATCCAGCTGGGATCTCCTGCTCCCCTATGCTCTCTTTCCCTCAAACTTTGCCCTTCATTAGCCCCACTCCTGTCCAGGTTGTTCATGTTGATCTCATCCATTTCTCTGTCATTCAGGCATTCCCAGTGACTTTTTTAGGCTTCTGTTATCTAGGTAGTCTCCCTGGAGTTGTGTAGCAGTCTAGTCATCTTTGATTTACATCTAGTATCCTACTATGAGTGAGTACATTCCATGTTTGTCTTTCTGAGTCTGGGTTACCTACTCAGGATGATTTTTTCTATATCCATCCATTTGCGTGCAAATCTCATGATGTCATTTTTCTCTGCTGAGTGGTATTCCATTGTGTATATGTACCACATTTTCTTCATCCATACTTCTTAAGGAGATGGAAACCGAGAAGCAGCAACATGAATATTCTATCCTTAACTCCTGTCCTGTGCTTTGCAGACATGGAAGAATGACTTCCTTCTGACATGTTGTGGGGTGGGGAGGTTGAGCAATTATATAAATATAAAAACCAGCTGTACATTCATATCTGGATCCCAGTTAGATCAGACAATGTGATAAGCATATTGTTTTACATCATACTTATATTGTACTTTTATGTTCACAGATGTTTTGTGAGTATGGATATGTGTGTGCTTGTGTGTGAAGGAGAGATGATTCATTTTTGTAATAATCATGTCCATGCCCAGGAAATCAGCTTCAATATCATTCTTAAGTACATGACATTTGGAGAGATGGCAGGTCTTTTTTTTAAATACCTGTCATCCATATATTATAAAAATTACAATTTGTCGGTCATTTCAATGAAACTCTCTGCACCTCATCCTTTCCTGGTTATAAAATGAAACAAACATGCAAACATGCCTGATGTGATCCCATCAATACACACATGGCTCAGGGAGCATCAGGTAAGGAGGCCCCAGGATTAAGAAGACAAATCATTTTGGATGAACTTAATGTAACAATACGTATCTTTCAATAACAGTGTTGGACATCAACACTCTTGATGCCTCATAAATAGAAAAAAAACCAAAATTTTTAATTTAGAAATGAGCAACTGTTTCCCTCATCTCTTTCATTGCTTTTTCATGATTTTCTTTCAGGGACTTATTGTTTTCTTCTGCTTTAATTGTCCTTTCATCTAGTTTTTTATAGCGTCCTTCCCATTTTCTGTTTGTCTGTTCCTCCACTTTATTTTTGATTTCTTCTATATAAGGCTCTAGCCTCTTCATGATGTTACTTCTAAGGTTGTTTTCTTCTTCTTCCATTCTGTGATGTTCAGGTTTAGTTGTTGGAGGAGGGCTACATTCTAGTGATGCTGTATTGCTCTTTATTTTGTTGTATGTACGTCTGCCTTGGCATCTGCCCATCTCCTTGTGGATTCATTCTTGGTCTTATCAGTGTACTTGGTCCAGAGAGAGCTGACTGATTTAGGGAGCCTCTCTCTGGTCCAGATGCAAGCTCTGGGCTGGATCGGAGCTCTGGCCCAGATGAGAGTGCTGGCCAGATAGGACCAACTCTTCACAGTTCTTTGAATCTATAGTCATTGGTTCTATTTTCCCATTTTTTTTGCTCTGGTGAGAAAACAATCCAGCAATTCACATTCCTGTATCTCTGGCCCCAGGCATCATGTGGCTCCATATGTTTGCTCATCAGAACTCAGGTGTTTGGAAAGATCAAATAGTAGAGAGCGTGGCCAGAGGAAATAAAAATGAGGTTTCACATGAAACGTGATACTAGTTCATTAAAAATGTAAAAAATGCACAGAAATAATTTTGCGATTAAATTTTTCTGTTCAAAATACACAACAGATAATGATTTATGATTCCTTGCCCATGCTCACAATGACCAAGATTTGTAACAGATATCTATACAGCAATTGATACTGCTACAAAGTCCTTCATCCTTACTTACATGTTTTAATAAACACATTGAGTTTTGAAAATGACAGGCATACACTTTACAAAATGATGTCATGTAAAATCTTAATTAATTCAGCTATGAATTATCCTGAAAGTTCTCTGAGTGTCAGTGACTATATCATTCTTTAAATGCAAGAAGCAATAACCAAAAAACTGTTTCATCTGGAGACTTTCAAATAAAGCATTTATATTTAAATGGATTAACTCCATCTTTCTATCTCATAAAGTCTATGATGAGTTCAGAAAATAGTTTTTAAATTCAGTAGGACCACCCATCAAAACAACACGTGTGGAAAAAGTTAGGAGTGGTATGTTTGACACCAAATAACTTTGTCATCAAAATTCATGTTTTTTATTTTAGAGATAATTAACACACTAATTCACATAGGCACTGTGTTCAAAACTTCATGCCTCCTGTTTCTATAACTATGTTTTGTGACAATTTGGTTATTGCACTTTTTGTTTCTATAAATTTTCTGATGAGAACATACCACAACTTTGAGGGTGTATGGATGCAATCCCAGACAATATAGGATATGTTCACTTTATGTATAATATTCTTCCATCAAAAGTAAAGAAAATCTCTAGATATCCTTTTTATATGTATGGAAAATACATTATTTTTACATTAATTTTATATATTTACACAATATAGATTGATTATAGTTTACATGACCACCACTTTTCCCAGTTTTTCCCTAACTCCCCATCCCTCCACATTTATTTTGTCTCTCATTAAAAGAGATAAAAATGAAACAAGACAAAATAAAATAGAAGATAAAGCAAAATGTATTTTATCAAAGTTGAACCTGTTAAGTAAACAAGGGAAAAATAATCTCCAAAGCAAGCTATTGTAGTTTCTCTTCAATAATTTTTTTTAAATTTTAATCGATTTAATTTAATTTTTAATTTTTAATCAATACATGTGTTCCTGAATTGAACATTTTGAATATTCAATCCCCCAATGGTTGTCCATAAATCCCCTGGTGCTGACCTCCAAACACATCTTCCTCCTGTTGTGAGTCTTATTTTTTCACTGAGATAATGAATGCATTGGGACCTGCTTATGTGTGCTTTGGAGGTGTTTAACATCCTGCAGTGTGAAAAAGGTATGTATTTTATTTAATTAAATTTAATTAATGTTTATAAATTATATATTTTAAATTTAAATCATTTTAAAATAATTTATATTTGTATTATATTTAATTATATATAATTGTGTCTGCTAGATTGTTCGCTTTGAAAATCTGACTTAATGCAATTTATGTCCAGAGTTCAACCTTGTTTCACATTTCAGAATTATAGCATTTAGGAAAGATAAATGTTATTGGTTACAATATTGTCTCAAATACTTATATCACATAAGAAAACCTGCAAAAAAATTTTTGACTTGCTTTGAAAGAGAAGGGATTGTATGTGACAAAATTTTAAGTGGGTATTCTTGGCCAGCTTCACACATATTAAAAAGAATAAGATAAATAAAACAAAAATTCTCACCTTATAAAGTTCTTATATCAATAATATACATATTGAACACAAGAAATAAGACAAATAAAACAAAACTTCTCACCAGATAAAGGTCTGACATCCAAAATAACGCTACTGAACTCAAAAATCAAGTAAATGAACAAAAAACTCTCATTTGCAAAAGGTCTAATATCCAAACTATGCTTATTGAACATAATAAATTAAAATAAAGAATTTTCATCTAATAAAGATCTAATATCCTAAATATATGTATTGAACACAAGAAATCAGATAAATAAAACAAATATTCTCATCTGATAAATGTCTAATATTCAAAATATACATATTAAACAAAGGATATCAGAAAATAAAACAAAAATTCTCATTAATTAATCATCTATTATCCCATATAAATATTTCAAACACAAGACATAAAATAAAAAAATTCTCACGTAATAAAGAACTAATATCCAATATATACATATTGAACACAAGAAATCAAATAAATAAAACAAAATATCTCTCCTGATATAATATCCAAAATATTCATATAGAACACAAGAAATAAAGTAAACAATAAAAAATTCCCATCTGATGAAGGTCTAATATTTATAATATACATATTGAATACAAGATATCAGAAAAATAAAACGAAATTTCTCATGTGATAAATATCTAATATAAAAAAATATACCTACTGACACAAGAAATCAGATAAATAAAACAAAAATTCTCATCTGATCAATGTCCAATATTCAAAATATACATGATGAACACAATATGCGAGTTAAATAAAACAACAAATCTCATATCATAAAGGACCAATATCCATAATATACATACTGAACACAAGAAATCAAATAAATGACACAAAATTCTATTCTGATAAAGGTCAAATATCCAAAATACACATATTGAACTTAATTAGATAAATAAAACCAAAATTCCCATCTGATAAAGGACTAATATCAAAAGTATACACATTGAACTCAAGAAATCAGATAAATAACACAAAAATTCTGACCTGATAAAGGTCTAATTTCCAAAATATATACATTGAACATAATTAGCTAAATAAAACATTTTTATGTGATAAAGGTCTCATATAAAAATATACATATAGAACAAAAGAAATTAAATAAAACAAATACTTTAAATGGGAACATATTAGTATCTAAAATATACATTTTGAACATAAGAAATCAGATGAAGAAAGCAAAAATTCTCATCTGGTAAAGGTTTAATACCTGAAATATATATATTGAACATAAGTAGATAAGTAAAAAGAAGTCTAAGCTGGGCTTTGGTGGCACATGTCTTTAATCCCAGCATTTGGGAGGCAGAGGCAGGCAGATCTCTGTGAGTTCAAGGCCAGCCTGGTCTACAGAGTGAATTCCAGGAAATGCGCAAAGGTACACAGGGAAACCCTGTCTCGAAAAACCAAAAAAAAAAAAAAAATTCTAATATCCAAAACATACATAGTGAACACAAGAAATCTGACAAATAAAACACAAATTCTTATCTGATAAAAATCTAATATCGAAAACATACATATTGTACAAGAAATTAAATGAAACAAAAATTCTCAAGTGATAAAAGACTACATCCTAAATATACATATTAAAACTAGAAATCAGATAAATAATACAAAAATTCTTATCTGATAAAGGACTAAAATCCCAACTATACACATTGTACCAAAGAAGCCATATAAATAAAAAATTCTCTTCTGATAAAATTCTAATGTCCAAAATATACATATTGAACATAATTACATAAATAAAACAAAATGTCTCATGTGATAAATGTCTAGTATCCAATACATACATATGGAAGGAACCCAAGAAATTAAGAAAAGCAAAATTTTTTATCTGATAAATGTCTAATATCAAAAACATCCTACTTCACAATGAGTTTCTCTGAAATGTTTGGATATTAGACCTTTAGTTGTGAGAATATTTGTTTAGTTCATCTAATTTCTTGTTTTCAATATGAAGATTTTTGATATTAAACTTTGTCAGGTATGAATTTTTGTTTTATTTATTTTTGAGTGTTAATTAAATATGTTTTTAAACTTAGACCTTTACTAAATGTCTATTTTTGTTTTATTTATATAATTACTTGTGTTCAATATGTACCTTTTGGATATTAAACTTTTATCAGATGAGAACTTTTATTTAATTTCTTTGTTCCATAGGTATATTTTTATATTAGATCTTTATCAGGTGACATTTTTTGTTTTATTAAATTTCTTTTGCTCAGTATGTATATTTTTGATTCTAGACTTTTATCAGGTGAGAAATTTTGTTTTATTTACTTAAGTCTGTTCAATATGTATATTTTGGACGTTAGACCTTTATCAGATTTTTTTATTTACATGATTTCTTGTGTTCAATGTACATATTTGGGATATTCAACCTTTATCAAAAGACAATTTTGTTTCCTTATTTCTGATTTCTTATGTTCAATATGTATATTTTGGATATTCGACCTGTATCTGATGAGAATTTTTGTTATATTTAATTTCATGTGTTCCATATGTATATTTTTGATATCAGACTTTTATCACATGAGAATTTTCATTTCATTTATTTATTATGTTCAAATTGTATATTTTAGTTAATAGACCTTCAGGACATGAGAAATTTTAGTTTGTTTTTCTGTTTTTTTTTGTGTTCAATATGTATATTTTGTATAATAGACCTTTATCAAATGGGAATTTTTCTTTTATTTATCTAATTTCTGATGTTCAATGTGTATATTTTGGATCATAGACTTTAGCAGATAAGAATATTTCTTGTACTTATCTAATTATGTTCAAAATGAATATTTTGGGTATTATACCTCCATTAGATGAGAACTTTTGTTTTATTTATCCAATTTCTTGTGTTCAATGTGTAAACTTTGTATAGTAGATCTTTATCAGGTGAGAATTTTTTGCTTTCATCTGATTTCTTGTAATCAATAGCTATATTTTGGATATTCAAATTTTATCAGATGAGAATTTTTGTTTTATTTAATTTTTTTTTCAAGATGTATTTATTTATTATGTATGTAGTATTCTGCCTGCACATGTGCCTGCAGGCCAGAAGAGAGCACCATTTCTCATTACAAGTGGTTGTGAGCCACCATGTGGTTGATCAGAATTGAACTCAGGACCTTTGGAAGAGCAGTCAGTGCTCTTAACCACTGCACCTTATTGAATTTTTTATGTTCAAAAAGTATATTTTTTATATTGACCTGTATCACATGAAGATTTTGTTTTCTTTTTCTGATTTCTTGTGTTCAATGTGTATATTTTGGATATTAGAACTTTATCAGGTGAGAAATTATGTTTCACCTAATTTCTTATGTTCAATATGAATATATTTGATATTTGATCTTTATCAGATGGGAATTTTTGTTTTTCTGATTACATGTGTTTAGTTTGGGTATTTTGGATATTAGACGTTTATCAAATAAGAATTATTGTATTATATTTTTTTATTTCTAGTGTGCAATATGTACATTTTTTATATAGACTTTTTTCAGATGTAAATTTTTGTTTTGTTTAATTTCTTGTGTTCAATCTACATATTTAGGATATTAGACCTTTATCAAATGAGAATTTTTGTTTTATTTATCTGATTTCTTGGGCTGATTATGTATTTTGGATATTAGACCTTGATCAGATCAGAATTTTGTTTTGTTTTTTTTCTTGTGTTCCATATGTATATTGTGCATAACAAACTTTTATAAGATGGAAATTTATGTTTTCTTTAATTATGTTCAATATGTATAATTTGGATATTAGAGCTTTATTAGATGAGAGATTTTGTTTTATTTATGTGATTTCTTGGGTCCAATACCTATGCTGTTTTTATTAGAACATAATCAAATGAGAATTTTGTTATCTGATTTTTTGTTCAATGTGTATATTTCAATATTATACCTTCATCACATGAGATTTTTTTTTTATTTTTCTAATTTTTGTGTTCAATATGTATATTTTAGGTAGTAGGCCTTTATAAGATGAGAATTTTTGGCTTTTTTTAACTTCTACTGTTAAATATGTATATTTTGAGTATTAGAATTTTACACAGAAACATTTTTGATTTATTTAATTTCCTGTGTCCAATAAATATATTTTTGATATTTCACCTTTATCAGATGAGAATTTTTGTTTTATGCATCTGATTTCTGCTGTTCAATATTGTTTTTTGGTTATTAGACTTTTAACAGGTTAGAATTTTAGTTTTGTATAATTTCTTGTGTATATTTTTAGATATTAGACTTCAATCAGATGAAAATTTTGGTTATATTGATCTGTTTTTTTGTGATCAATATCCATACTTTGGATATTACCTATTTATCTGCAGAGAATTTTCTCTTTTTTTAATTTGTGTGTTCAATAATTATATTTATGATATTTGACTGTTATCACATTAGAATTTTGTTCATTTTATGAGTTCGTTGTTTAATAAGTATATTTTGTATATTAGACTTTTATCAGATGAGAATTATTGTTTTCTTTATCTGAGTTCTAGTATTCAAAGTATTTTCTTAATATTAGTCCTTGAAAAGAGAATTTTTAATTTGTTTTGTTTCTTGTGTTCCTTAAGTATTTTTTATTTTTAGATTTTTATCAGACAAGAATTTTTGTTTCATATAATTTCTTGTGTTCAATATGTATATTTTGGATATTAGACTTTAATAAGATGAGAATTTTTCTAATTTATTGGTTTTCTTGTAATCAGTGTGTATATTTTGGATATTAGATCTTATCTGAAGAAAAAAATTTTTTTGTGTCCAGTATGTATGTTTTTGATATTTGAACATTGTCACATGAGAATATGTTTTTTCATGATGTATATTTAGGATAGTAGGCCTTTATCAGTTGAGAATTTTTATTTTATTTAATTTCTTTTGTTCCATAAGTGTTTTTGTTATTAGATTTTTATCAAATGAGAATTTCTGTTTTATTTGAATTCTTGTGTTTAATATTTATATTTTGAATATTAGATTTTTATCAGATAAAATTTTATGTTTTATTTAAATTTTTATGATCAGTATGTATCTTATGGATATTAGATTTTTATTAGATGATAATTTGTTTTATTTATCTTATAAGGTTCTATATGTATATTTTTCATATTAGACTTTATTAGACTTTTTTAGTTCAATATGTATGTTTTGGATATTAGACCTTTTTCAATTAGAATTTTTTTTATCTGTTTTTTTGATTCAATATGTACTTTGGATATTAGACCTTTATCAGATGATAATTTTGTTTTGTTTATCTAGTTTCTTGGTTTCAATATGTATTTTGGATATTAGAACTTTTTCAGAGGAGATTATTTGTTTTATTTCCCTAATTATGTTCAATATTTATATTTTAGATATTTAAATTTTATGAGATAAGAATTTTTGTCTTATTTATGTGATTTCTTGGGTCCAGTATGTATATTCTAGATATTAGATATTTATCTGATGGCAACTTTCATTTTATTTATGTTATTTTTGTGCTCAATATGTAATTTTGTATATTAGACCTTTATCAGATGAGAAGTTTTGTTTGCTTTATCTGATTTCTTATCTCCACTCTGTGTATTATTGATAATAGAACTTTATGTGATGAGAATTTTTGTTTTATTTATTAGATTTCTTGAGTTCAATATGTATATTTTTGATATTATACCTTTATAAAATGAAAACTTTGTTTTCTTTATCTGATTTCTTGCATTCAATATGTATTTTGGACATTAGAAATTTATCAGATGATAATTTGTGTTTTATTTATCTAGTTCCTTGGGTTTAATATCTAATTTGGATTCTAGACATTTATCAGGTGAGAATTTTTGTTTTATTTAGTTTCTTGGGTCAATAACTATATTTTTGGTACTTGACTTTTACCACATGGGAATTTTGTTTTGTTTTTATGATTTCTTGTGATCAATATGTATATTGTTAATATTATTAATCAGATAAGAATTTTTGTTTTATTTACCTAATTATGTTTAATATGTATATTTTCGATATCAGAACTTTTTAAGGTGAGAATTTTTGTTTTTTAAATTTTATTTGTTCAGTAAGTATATTGTTCATATTGGACCTTTAGCAGATGAGAATTTTTGTATTATTTACCTAATTATGTTCAATATGTATATTTTCGATATCAGAACTTTTTAAGGTGAGAATTTTTATTTTATTTATCTGATTTATTGGGTCCAATATATATACTGTTGATATTACTTAGCCCTTAATCAGATGAGCAATTTTTTTTTCTGATTTCTTGTGTTCAATACATATATGTTGTATATTAGACATTTATCTGATGACAATTTTTGTCTTATTTGTCTGTTTTCCTGTGTTCAATATATAATTTAGGATACTAGACCTTTTTCTGAAAAAAAATTGTTTTTTAAAATTTTATGTGTTCAATATGTATATATTTTTGGTCCATTATCATATTTGAATTTTTGTTTTATTTATCTGATTTCTTGTTCACTCTGTATATTATGGGTGATATACCTTTATCAGATCATATTTATTGTTTTAGTTATCTGAATTCTTAATTTCAATGTATATTTTGGATATTAGGCTTCTATCAGTCGAGAATTTTGCATTTATTTATTTTATTATTTAATTAATTTATTAATTTATTTTTGGTTTTTCAGGACACGGTCTCTCCACATAGCTCTGTGCCTTTCCTGGTACTCGCTTTGGGTCTAGGTTGGCTTTGAACTCACAGAGATCTTCCTGCCTCTGCATCATGGGTGCTTGGATTAAAGGCATGCATCACCACCACCTGGTGAATTTTGAAAATTTAATCTTGTGTGTTCAATATGTATATTTTGTACACAGAAATTTATCAGGTGATCATTTGATTTATTCAATTTGTTGTGTTCAATATGTATATTTTGAATATTAGATTTTTACCTATGATATATTTTGTTTTATTTAATTTCTGGTGTTCAGTAAGTATATTTTTAATATTTGCCATTTAGGACATGAGAATTTTGTTTCTCTTTTATGATTTCTTGTGTTTTCTCTTCATGATTACCTGTGTTTAGTATGTATATTTTGGACTTTATCCAATCAGAATTTTTGTTTTGTTTTGTTTATCTGAATTATTATGTTAAATGTATATTTTTTATATTAGACCTTTATCAGATGAGAATTTTTTATTTAACTTCTTGTGTTCAATATTTATAATTTGGATATTAGATATTTGTCAAGAAAAATTTTGTTTTATTTCATTTCTTGTGTTTATTAAGACATTTATCAGATGATAATTTTTGTTTTATTTATGTAATTATGTTCAATATGTATATTTTGGATATTAGACCTTTTTCACATAGGAATTTTTTTATTTACCTAAATATATTCAATATGTATATTTTTGATGTTAAACACTTACTAGACAAGATATTTTTTGTTTTATTTAATTTCTTGTGTTCAATAAGTATATTTTTGGTACTAGACCTTTATCAAATGAGAATTTTTATTTATCTGATTTCTTGTGTTCAATATGTAATTTTTGATAGTAGGCCTTATCAGAGGAGAATTTTTGTTGTATTTATTTGTTCGTGTTCAATATGTTCATTTTTAATATTAAACCATTATCTGATCAAAATTTTTGTTTTACTTATCTGCTATCCTGTGTTTCATATGTATATTGTGGATATTAGACCATTATTAGGTGAGAATTTTTGTTTTATTTAATTTCTTGTGTTCAATAATTACATTTTTGATAGTAGACCTTTTCTAACATGAGTTTTTGTTTTGTTTCTCTGATTTCTTGTGTTCCTTATGTATATTTTTGATATTAGACATTTATCAGATGTAAATTTTTTTTTCAGAGCTGAGGACCAAACCCAGGGTCTTGTGCTTGTTAGGCAAGCACTCTACCACTGAGCTAAATCCCCAACCCTCAGATGTGAATTTTTAATCTTTCGGATTTCTTAGGTTAAATGTGGATATTTGGTGCTGCAAGCCATAAGAATACATCGTAAGAACTCATCTGGTTATGGCAAAGTCACTGCCTGGAGGGATCAAGGATTTCCTCCAGAGGAAGCCAAATTCCAAGGAGATTTTGGTGTTACTTGTTATATATCAGCTGTCTTCTGTCATGAAAATCATGTGTGCTTTCATAGTTTTCCCAATTGACTTTTCCCTAAGAAGGGCTAACAGTGTGGACTGGTCACTCTCTGGACATAAACATTCAAGGTATTTGAAGAGCAGCCTCAGGAAAAGCTACCTCTGGAATCAGATATCTTCTTTAGCCACTTTCGAGGACTAGCAGTAACAACAATCCACATGCAACACTCCCAATTTAATATAATTCCACAAGGAGACACCACTTGGGTCAAGAGGATATTAAGTTACAGCTTTACACAATTTAGCTCTGACCCTCCTTCCTTACAGCCTTACTAATTTTATATACCTCAAACTCCTTACCTAACCACTTCTAGGAATATTTAGGGGACCCATGCTGATTTCATCCCAGACAATGCAAGGTTAGCCAGGCCAATTTCATCCCTGACAATGCAGGGTGAGCAAGGCTGATTTCATCCCTGACACTGGAGTGGGAGCCAGGCCGATTTCATCAGGGCACTGGAGGGTAATCCAGCCTGAGTTCATCAGGGCTCTGGTGGGGGAGCCAGGCTGATTTCATCAGGGCACTGGAGGGGGAGCCAGGCCAATATCATCAGGGTACTACTGGAGGAAAAGCCAAGCCTATTTGAACCTGGGCAGTGGAGAGGGGGGCCAGGCTGATTTCAACAGGGCACTGGAGGGGGAGTCAGGTCGATTAGATCCTCGACTTTGGAGGTGGACCCAGGCCAATTTCATCAGGGCACTGGGGGGGGGGCCAGGACGATTTCATCCTGTGCACTGGAGGGGGAGCCAGGTTGATTTTATCAGGGCACTGGAGAGGGACACTCACTGATTTCATCAGAGCACTGGAGGGGAAGCCAGGCCGATTTCATCAGGGCACTGAGGGGGAGACTGGCCAATTCCATCAGGGCACTGGAGGGGAGCCAGGCCGATTTCATCCCTTACACTGGTGTGGGAGCCAGACCGATTTCTATCAGGGCACTGGTGAGGGGGGGACAAGCTGATTTCATCCTGGACACTGGAGGGGGAGACTGGCCAATTCCATCAGGGTACTAGAGGGTGTGCCAGGCTGATTTCATCAGGGCGTGGAAGAGGGAGCCAGGTGGATTTGAATCTGGACATTGGAGAGGGAGCCAGGCTGAGTTCATCCCTAACACTGGAGGGAGAGTCAGTCTGATTTCATCAGGACAATGGACAGGGAGTCAGGCCAATTTCATCCCTGACAGTGGAGGGGGAGCCATGCCGATTACATCAGAGAACTGGAGGGGGAACCAAGCCGATTACATCCCTGAGACTGGAAGGGGAGCCAGTCTGATTTCATCAGGACACTGTAGGGGAACCAGGCCTATTTTATCCCAGACACTGGAGGGGAAGCCAGGCCAATTTCATCAGGGCACTGGAAGGGCACCCAGACTGATTTCATCCTGGATACTGAAAGGGGAGCCAGGCCGATTTCATCCAAGATACTAGAGGGGGAGCCACGGTGATTTCATGCTTAACAGTGGAGGGGAAGCCAGGCTGATTTCATCCTGGACATTGGAGGGTGAGCCAGGTTGATTACATCCCTGACACTGGAGTGAGAGCCAGGCTGATTTTATACCTGCACTGCAGGGAAACCCAGGCCTTTTTCATCAGGGCACTGTATGGGAACGCAGGACGATTTCATTCCTGACTTGGAGGGGGAGCCAGGCCGATTTCATCTGGAAACTGGAAAGGGAGACAGGCCAGTTTCATTTGGGCAATGGAATGGAAACCATGCTGATTTCATCCCAGACAATGCTGGGTGAGCCAGGCCGATTTCATCCCTGACATTGGAGGGGGAGCATGGTTGATTTTATACCCAACTATGGAGTGGGCGCCAGGATGATTTTATACCCAACACTGGAGGGGGCACCAGGCAGATTTAATCAGGGCACTGGAGGGGAAGCCAGCCTGCTTTCATCAGAGCACTGGAGTGGGAGCCAGGCTGATTTCATCAGGGCACTGGAGGGGGAGTTAGGCTAAATTCATCAGGGCTCTGGAGGGGGAGCCAGACTGATTTGAACCTGGACACTGGAGAGTGAGCCAGGCCAATTTCATCCCTAACACTGCAGGGGGAGACAGTCAGATTTCATCAGGACATTGGAAGGGGAGTCAGGCTGATTTCATCCCTGACACTGGAGGGGGTGCAAGGCCGATATAATCCATAACACTGGAGGAGGAGCCAGGATGGTTTCATCAGGTCACTGGAGGGGGAGCCAGGACGATTTGATCTCTGACACTGGAGGTGGACCCAGGCTGATTTCATCCCTGATACTGGAGGGGAAGCCAGGCAGATATCATCAAGGCACTGGACCGGGAGCCAGTCTGATTTCATCAGGGCACTGTAGGGGGAGCCTGGCCAATTTCATCCCTGACACTGGATGGCGAGAAAGGCTGATTTCATCTCTGACAGCGGAGGGGGACCCAGGCCATTCTCAAGGGGCATTTGTTGTGGAGCCAGGCCAATTCCATCCTGGACACTGGAAGAGGACCAAGTATGATTACATCAAGGCACTAAAGGAGGACCGAGGCTGATTTCATCCCTGACCCTGGAGGGGGTCCAGCCGATTTCATCCTGGATACTGGAGTGGGAGCCAGGCCAATTTCTTCTGGACACTGGAGGGGGAGTAAGGCCGATTTTACACTACCACTGCACAGGGAACATAGCCTATTTCATCAGGGCACTGTAGGGGTACACATTCTGATTTCATCCCTGACACTGGAGGGGGAGACGGGACGATTTCTTCAGGGCACTGGAGGGGTGGCAGGCAGATTGCATCAGGGCACTGGAGGGGGACCCAGGCAGATTTCATTCTAGACACTGGACAGGTTGCCAGTCTCATTTCATAAGGGCACAGGAGGAGAACCCAGGCATATTTCTTGAGGGCACTCTAGGAGTACACATGCTGATTTCATTCCTGACATTGGAGGGGGACCAAGGCCGATTTCCTTAGGGCACTGGAGGGGGAAAACGGCAGATTTCATCCTGGACAATGGAGGTGGACCCAGGACGATTTCATCCCTAACACTGGAAGGGAGCCAGGGCGATTTCATCCTGGACCCTGGAGGGTGAACTAGGCCTATTTCATCAGGGCAGTGGAGGGACACACATACTGATTTCATCCTAGACACTGAAAGGGGAGCCAGGCCGATTTCATCCCAAATCCTGGAGGGAGAGCCCTGGTGATTTCATCTGGGACACAGAGGGGGAGAAGGCAGATATCATCAGGGCACTGGAGGGGGAGCCATGCCGATATCATCCCTAACATTGGAGGGGGCGACAGGGCGATTTCATCCTGGACCCTGGAGGGGAAAACAGACCAAATTCATCAGGGCACTGGAGGGGCACCCAGAGTGATTTCATCCTGGACACTGAAAGGGGAACCAGGCCGATTTCATCACAGATACTGGAGGGGGAGGCAGGGTGATTTCATCCCTGACACTGGAGTTGGAGCCAGGCTAATTTTATACCCGCACTGCAGGGAGACCCAGGCCTTTTTCATCAGGTCACTGTAGGGGAACCTAGGTCAATTTCATCCCTGATTTGGAGGGGGAGCCAGGCCGATTTCATCTTGAAACTGGAAAGGGAGATAGGCTGATGTCATCAGAGAACTGGAAGGTGACCCATGCTGATTGCATCCCTGACAATGCAGGGTGAGCCAGGCCAATTTCATCCCTGACAATGGAGGTTGAGCCAGGCCGACTTTATCCCTGATACAGGAGGGGGTGCCAGGCTGATTTTATACCCAACACTGGAGGGGGACCAAGCCAATTTCATCAAGGCACTGGAGGTTGAGCCAGGCCGACTTCATCAGGGCACTGGATGGAGAGCCATGCTGAATTCATCCCTGACACTGGAGGGGGAGCCAGGCTGATTTCATCAAGGCACTGGAGGTTGAGCCAGGCCGATTTCATTAGGGCACTGTAGGGGGAGCCAGGCCGCTGTCATGCTTGAAACTGGATGGGGAGCCTGGTTGATTTCATCAGAACACTGGAGGAGGAGACAGACCAATTACATCCCTGACACTGGATGGGGAGACAGGCTGATTTCATCCTTAACAGTCGAGGGGGAACCAGGCTGTTTTCAAAAGGCATTTGTTGAGAGCCGAGCCAATTTCATCCTGGACACTGGAAGAGGACCAATTCCGATTTCATCATGGCTGATTTCATCCCAGACACTGAAGGGGGAGCCAGGCAGATTCCATCAGGGCAGTGGAGGGGGATCCAGGCAGATTTCATCCCGGACACTGGTGGGGGAACAAGGCCGATTTCATTAGGGCACTGGAGGGGGAAAACGGCTGATTTCATCCTGGACAATGGAGGAAGACTCAGGCCGATTTCATCCCCGACACTGGATTGGAACCCAGGCAGATTTCCACAGGGCATTGTAGGGGGATCCTGGCTGATTTCATGCTGGACACTGGAGGGGGAGCCAGGCCGATTTCATCCTGGACACTGGAGTGGGAGCAAGGCCGATTTCTTCCGGACACTGGAGGAGGAGTAAGGGTGATTTTACACCAGCACTGCACGGGGAACATAGCTTATTTCATCACGGCAATGTAGGGGTACACATGTTGATTTCATCCCTGACACTGGAGGGGGAGCCAGGGTGATTCCATCTGGACACTGGAAGGGGAGCCAGGCTGATTTCATCAGGGCACTGGAGGGGTGGCAGGCCGATTTAATCCTGGACACTGAAAAGGGAGCCAGGCTGATTTGATCCCTGAAAGTGGAGGTGGACCCAGGCTGATTTCATCCCTGATACTGGAGGGGGAGCCAGGCCGATTTCATAAAGGCACTGGAGTGGGAGCCAGGCCGTTTTCATCAGGGCACTGGAGAGGTGGCAGGCCGATTGCATCAGGGCACTGGAGGGGCCCCAGGCATATTTCTTGAGGGTACTGTAGGGGTATCCATGCCGATTTCATCCCTGACACTAGAGGGGATCCAGGGCGATTTCATTAGGCATCTGTGGGGGAACCAGGCCGATTTCAGGAGAACACTGGAGCGGGAGCCAGGCTTGTTTCATCAGGGCACTGGCGGGGGAGTGTAGAGAGCTGCATGTAGCCGCACCCTAAAGGTGGCGCTGGCTTCTACCCTCTGCCTTCCCGATGGCAAACACTCTTTATGGTAAACAGCTCCTTATTTGGCTATGGCTGGATTCGTGTGCTGCTGGCATATGCGTGAACCTGTGGACAGTGCCCACGTGACTGCCTGGGGTTGGTAGCCCAGCCCTACTTAGGTGCTGGGAGAGGCTTGCCCCGGGGGAGAGACATCGCAATTAACCAAGGTTCTGATTAAACTGTATTAAGAAGAATTCCATTGTTGTGTCATCCTTGCTGGTCGAGGCGGGCGCGACAAGTGGTGGCCCGTACGGGGACAACCCACGTCTCTCTCTGGATTCAGAACTTTTTACAGTCAGGCGGTATACCGGTAAGTCCTCAGGAAAAAAATAACTGAGGATCCGCGACAAAAGCGGGTTTTTACGCTCACCTGTAGACAAAAGGGGAGCGGGATAGCAGAGCTGCGACAAAAGCAGACGGGTAATTCTAGAGCTGTGACCAAAGTGGACGGTTAATTAGAATAGCAAAGTCAACAAGGGAAACCTGCTCTGCGACTGTAGCGGACGGGTAATTTGCATAACAAAACAAGCAGGTAAAACAAAACCAGCAGGTGAAACAAAACAAACAGGTGAAACCGGAGGGCTGGAGCTGTTCTGCAGAGGCTCTGAGAAACCTCCAAGAAACTTCTCAAATAGAGGAAAGAAAGAAATATACTAACATGGGCGCTTCCTCCTCGCACCCAATTTTTCTGGCTCTTAACGAGCTGCTTCTCTCTAAGAAATTGAAAATAAAAAAACACACCCTAGAGCGGTTTTTGCAACAGTGTGATGTAGTTGCACCTTGGTTTGCAATTTCTGGAAGCCTCACAGTGCCTTCCTGGGAGAAGTTGGGAAGAGACTTAGATTTTGCCGCAGAGCAGGGCACACTTAAGCAGGGGGTTAGACCAGTCTGGAGACTAATAAGAGGATGTTTAGAAGATCAGAGATGCAGTGAGGCAATTGAGAATGGTCAAACTGCTCTGGAAATACTGCAGGAAGAGAGATCTGACAAGGCGGCCTCCAACAGGGCAGCCTCAAAGAAAACAGTACCAGGAAACGCAGGGCAAGTAAAAAAGGAGACAAAAGCTGAGAAAAAACATACAAAATTATATCCTAGCCTTTCTGAGTTGGAAGACTCGTGTGCTTCCGATATCTACTCATGTGCTTCTGATCTCTCCAATTCTGTCTCGGATGATGAGGATGTTGAATCCATTTGTGAGTCATTGCAACGAGTAAAGATTAGAAAGAAACGAAAAGAGAAAAGAGGATCCCAGTTAGAAAAGGGCTATGAGAGCATGATCCCTTCTGCTCCCCCTCCGTATCCTGGAGCAATGGGGGCAGAAGGCGGAAAGTTTTTTTAATCCTAGAGTATGGAGAAAAGTCAGAACGGAAATGCAAGTTGCATTCCCAGTATTTCAGAATCCTCAGAATCAGAGATATCATGAACCTCTAGAATTCAAGGTTGTAAAATCATTAGCAGAGTCTGTCAGGACATATGGTATTACAGCTTCCTTTACAGTAGCTCAGTTGGAAGCTCTGCATAGACATGCTATGACTCCATCAGACTGGATGAACCTTGCACGAGCCTGTTTAAGTTCTGGTCAGTATTTAGACTGGAAAGCCTTTCTGATAGAGTTTGCTAGTGAACAGGCTGCAGCTAACAGGGCTGCTGGTGGAGGCCAAGCTGCTTGGGATATGGATATGTTACTTGGACAAGGTAGATTTGCAAATCAGCAAAATGGGTATCCTATCCAGGTTTATGAGCAAATTAACAACATTGCTACCAGAGCTTGGAAGGCATTGCCCAATAGAGGAGAAGTTAGTGGTAATCTCACTAAAATTGTCCAAGGACCCATGGAACCCTTTTCAGATTTCGTAGCTTGCCTAGTGGATGCAGCTGGAAAGATATTTGGTGATCCTGATACAGTCATGCCATTAGTTAAGCAGTTGGTTTATGAGCAGTGCACTAAGGAATGTAGAGCTGCCATTACACCTTACAAAACTAAAGGATTGGAGGTTTGGATGAAAGTATGCAGGGAATTAGGGGGACCACTAACCAATGCTGGGCTGGCTGCTGCAGTTTTACAAATTAGCCAGAAGAGGGCAGGTGGCACTGGGACTTGCTTCCGATGTGGTAAAATGGGGCATATGAGATGCAACTGCCCCCAAGGAGGGAGTAATCAAGGGGGAAGTAACCAGAGACCAAACAGTGCCCAACGCCTGGTCCCGGGACTGTGTCCTAAGTGTAAGAAAGGAAAACATTGGGCGAGTGAATGCAGGTCAGTCAAGGACATTAATGGACAGCCTTTGAGGAATAATACTCCTCCAAAAAATGGACAGCGGGGCCCCCAGCCTCAGGGCCCACAAATATATGGGGCAATGGAGGATCAGAGACAGGAAGGGAATCAAGAGCAGTGGCCAACCCTCAGACATCCCAAACACTGTGGCAAGCCACTGCAGGTTCAGCAGGATTGGACCTCCGTGCCACCACCAGACTCATATTAACCCCACAAATGGGGGTGCAAGTAGTGGAGTCTGATTTTCAGGGCCCCCTTGACCCTGGGGCAGTGGGATTGTTAATAGGGAGATCATCTACTACATTAAGGGGATTACGAGTCCATCCTGGGATAATTGACTCAGATTATACAGGTATAGTTAAAATCATGGTTGAGTCACCAAAAGGAATCACTGCCATTTCCCCGGGAGACAGAATTGCACAATTTATCCTGTTACCCAGCTTACATGATTCTCACCCAGCCTATGACAAAGAAAGAGGAAGTAACGGATTCTGCTCTTCAGGCACAGATTTAACATTTTTATCTTTAGACTTAGATCAGAGACCCACATTACAGTTAACCATTAATGACATCAAGATAATGGGACTTTTGGATACTGGAGCAGATCGCAGTATCATAGCTAGCAAAGATTGGCCTCGAGGTTGGCCTATACAGGCTTCCTCACAAACATTGCAGGGATTGGGTTATGCCAGTGTTCCAAATATTAGTGCAAATTTGTTAAATTGGCAAGATTCAGAAGGTCACTCTGGCGTTATGCAACCCTACATCCTTGAGCTTTCAGTGTCCCTCTGGGGGAGGGATCTTATGAAATCCATGGGCTTTCAGTTGAGTAATGAATACTCCAAAGAATCTGAAAATATTATGAAAAACATGGGGTGTCATCCTGATTTTGGCCTGGGAAAATTTTTACAAGGCAGAAAGGAGCCAATACAAACAGTACCTAGGAAACCCAAACAAGGGTTGGGTTTTTCCTAGGGGCCGCTGAGGAGGGCATTCCCATATCCTGGATAACGGAGGAACCAGTTTGGGTTCCTCAGTGGCCACTCTCCTCTGAGAAATTACATGCTGCATACCAATTAGTGAAAGAGCAATTGGAGGAAGGGCACATTAAACCCTCCCTTTCTCCCTGGAATACACCCATATTTGTCATCAAGAAGAAATCAGGAAAATGGAGATTGTTACATGATCTTAGAGCTATAAATGAGCAAATGAGAATTATGGGACCCATACAGCATGGTCTTCCATTGCTGTCAGCCTTGCCAGAAAATTGTCCTATTATTGTGGTAGATATTAAGGACTGCTTCTTTTCCATTCCACTGAATAGCAAAGACAGTGAGAGATTCGCTTTCACTTTACCGTCCACTAATCATGAGGAACCTGATAAAAGATATCAGTGGGTTGTATTGCCACAAGGCATGGCCAACAGTCCTACAATGTGTCAATTATTTGTAGCAACTGCTTTAGAACCCCTGAGAGCACGTTTTCCTGGCTTGAGATGCCTCCATTATATGGATGATATACTGTTAGCAGCTAAAGAGGAGAACATTCTTCAAGAAGCATATAGCTCACTTATAGAACTGTTAAAGCAAAAGGGACTCTGTATTGCCCCTGAGAAGGTGCAACAGAGCAAAGTTGTCAATTATCTTGGCTCTAAAATAACTAATCATCATATCATGCCACAAAAGGTAGAGTTAAGGAAGGATCATCTTTGCACATTGAATGATTTTCAGAAATTATTAGGAGATATAAATTGGATAAGAGGAAGTTTAGAAATGGCCAATTATGAATTAAAACCATTATATGATATTTTAATTGGAGATGTAGCCTTGGATTCACCGAGGCAATTAACCAATGCAGCCCGGGAAGCCTTAACAAAATTAGAGGATATGCTACAAATAGCTTTTCTTCATAGAGTGCAAAATAATGATGATATTACCCTGTGCATTCTGCCTACCCAGTTACAACCTACGGGAATTTTATGGCAAAAAGGACCCTTGTTATGGATTTATACTAAAATCTCACCTGCAAAATCAATTGAGTATTATCCTACTGCTGTAGCATTACTTGCGCAACAGGGTATTCAGCAATGTTTACAATATTTTGGGATATCACCACAAACGCTAGTTGTTCCTTATGATTCTACTCAAGTCAAGGTATTATGTGCTGCCATAGATGATTGGGCAATACTGCGTTGTACCTATCCAGGACACATAGATTGCCATTATTCTAAACATCCACTATTAACTTTCTTTAAAGAACATCCTGTAGTTTTCCCTAAGGTAACTGCTTCGCAGCCCATTCCAGGAGCAAGTGTTATATTTACAATGGGTCTAAGACAGGCTGTGGTGCTTATATGGTGGATTCTAATGAACCTGTAAAGCATCAATTCTTGCCAGGTGCACCTCAACAGGTAGAGCTTTCAATAGTTCTTGAAGTTTTCAAGGCTTGTCCATTTGCATTTAATTTAATGTCAGATTCTAGTTATGTTGTTAATGCTTTAAAAAGCCTTGAATGTGCAGGGCCCATCAAATCTTCTAGCCCGGTTAGCTCATTGTTTGGCCAATTACAGAAACTGATCTGGCAACGTAAGCATCCCTTTTTTGTGCAACACATCCGCGCACATACCAGTCTGCCAGGTCCATTGGCTAAAGGCAATGATATAGTGGATCAGTGTACTAGACAGGAATGGATGTTTGTGGCTTCTGCCATACAACGAGCACATGCTTTCCACAAAGAATTTCATGTTAATGCAAGGACATTACAACAAAAGTTTTCTATCTCACCTGCGGATGCACGAAAGGTGGTACTAGATTGTCCCCAATGTGTCGTTTTTCATCATCCTTCTAGATTAGGAGTTAACCCTCGTGGTTTGCTCCCCCTAAAAATATGGCAAATGGATGTTACACACATCTCTGAATTTGGACGTGTCAAATATGTACATGTATCTGTTGATACCTGTTCTGGAATCATTCATGCCACCCCAATGGCAGGAGAGAAAGCCTCTCATATTATTGCTCATTGCTTAGAAGCTTGGGCAGCATGGGGTAAGCCTCAACAGTTAAAGACAGACAATGGTCCTGCATATACCAGACAGAAGTTCGCTTCCTTCTGTCAACAGATGAATGTGCAACTTATACATGGCCTACCATATAATCCACAAGGTCAAGGCATTGTGGAGCGTGCTCATCGCTCCTTGAAAGAGTTGCTTCAAAAACAAAAAGGGGGAATAGGCTATGGCCGTACCCCTAACGACAGACTCTCTCTTGCATTATTTACTCTGAATTTTTTGAATTTGGTTGCTTCCAATTGTTCTGCTGCAGACAGGCATCATTGTCAGCACAGTCCTTCTAAAGGAATGGTGAAATGGAAAGATGCCTTGACAGGTGTTTGGCACGGACCTGATCCCGTGCTGACATGGGCACGAGGTTCTGTTTGTGTTTTCCCACAGGATCAGCAAGACCCGGTGTGGGTTCCTGAGCACCTCGTGAGAAGAGTCCAGTGCCAGGAAGAACATGTCTGCGAGGACAGTGATCTCTCTGTTCGCGCTAATAATGATTCAGCTGGGAATGATGGACCAGAGATGGGGGATACTGTCAGTGTTCCCGAGACCAATGCCAGTCCATCATGATGCAATATTATTCCCATGGCTATTCGGTAGTAATAAAAGTATGGATGTTCCATATCTCCCTATGGACCCAAAGGAAGCTCCTATAGGAGAAAATAGGTCTTTTGATTTAAACGGAATTCTTTGTTTCCAAATTGTCAGAAACAGATCAGATGTTTCCCCATGTGTCTTGATATATAACCAGATGGCTGGATGGTTTGATTTGCCTGGACCAGGCCCTTGTTTTTCAGCCAATGCCTCTTGGTTGTCTGGATGGTGGCCTGCTAAAGCGTTGGGAAATGATACACCAGGTCAGCCAAAATGGGCCCCCTTTTGTTGGGGTCAAGATGGAGGGAACGTCTGGCCCTGGACGGGTTGTCAGTCTCGTATTGTGATCTGGGCCAATCAAGGGAAGAGTTTCACCTTTTCTCCTGGAATAAGCACAGACTTTAATCAGACTTTTGTAGGTAGTAATTATAGTGAGCAAAATCCCTCTCAGTTGTATATTTCTAATCCTTTTGATAATTGGCTATTGTGTGGCATTAATGGAAGTTGCATGAATTTAGAGCCCCTAGTTATGATTGCTGGGGGAGTGCATGGGATTATGCCGCAGACCACCCAGAGGGAGACCACCACTGCGGGAGAACCAGGGAGAAGGCTCAAGGAGAAGTCAGGAATCGGCGAGGAGAATGACAGACAGACACATGTGTTGATGTGCTGCTGCAATTTTACTTCTATATAGGCAATGCTTATATAATTTTACAATCAAGGAACTTGGCAGGGGGTTACATCAGGCCATTATTTTTTTACAATTACTCAGACTCAGCAAGAAACCATAACAAGAGACATCCATATCTATTTTTGTGTATCACTTCCACAGCACGAGTTCACCGTGGCTATTGTCTGAGGGCATGATCTCAGAATTTTGTGAAATCTGTCTCGCGCCAGCGACCACATCTGTGGGGAGCCAAACTCTTGCCAGGCTGGGTTATATTTTACTATCATATACCCATTTGCTTTCAAAGCCGTTCTTTTTCCTCATAATTTACCCATCTGTTCCCAACTTCATCATAACTTCCTGTATATGGGAGCGGCTCTAGGTAACTTCCACTTTCGGGGGTCCACCTAGGGGCTGTCCACCAGCTCCCTCCTAAGAAGTACTGTGTATACCCCCCGGGAAGTGTGTGTTGGGGAATTTTTCTCTAACTCTTTCTCTCTGGAAGGGTCTGGCATGCTATGTTTATTCCCTTGTAACATTTTTATTTTTTACTTTCATTTTTGGGCTCTCTGGCTGTTTCTGACAAGAGCTCGCGCTGCTCTACTCTAAACAGGAACGACCCCAGAGATGTATTTGAGGAAGTCTTTTGAGCTTCCTTATACACTGGTCTGATAAATGGAGGTGCTCCGGGTACAGGTGACCTGGGTCAGTCATGTTGGTGCCGACCTGTACTGGTTGTGCTGTTAACTGGAGAAGACACAGATAAGACATACAGAGAAAGATCATGATTAGTGCCAACAAGGACTGTCATCAAGGCCATTTCGTTCTCCAGGGCTTCCTGGGATCCTCAGGCTGCATGACGATTGCTGATTGTGGGGGAACCGCCTGAGGCCACGCTCCGGGAAGCTCCAACCTCAACCCTTCAGCTGCTGGGCCCCAGCGCAGCGGCATACTTGCTACAGCTACACAGGTGTCACAGCTGTGGGCGTAGCAGGATTAGTCAGTTTTCATGGAGTAGCTCCAAGCCTTGGGGCTCCTGGGATTCTGTGCCTGGCCCGTTATCCACAGGCATCACTGCCAAAACTGATACAGGCTGTGCGTATGACGGAGTTAAGCCACTGGCTAATATTACTTATAATCCTACTCCAGTTTGTGTGTATCCTCCATTCTTGTTTGTAGTGAGCAAAGAGAGGCCTGTATCTTGCCATAATAATACCTGTTTTTACACTCAATGCTGGAATGCTTCTAAATATGATTATGCCATAATTACCCGTATGCCTCGCTGGGTGCCTATGCCAGTTGATGCTCCTAATGCTATGACCCTATTTAGACAAAAAAAAAAAAAAAGATTTTGGCATTACTGCAGCCATTGTTACAGCTATTTCCTTGGCTGCTGTTGGAGCTGCTACAGCCGCCATTGCCATGAGTCATACAGACGGCACAGACCTTGAATAATCTTTCTGCCAATGTGGCACATGTTCTGGATGTGCAAAAGGTCGTCAATGCTCAAATACAAGGAGGATTGATGGTGGTCAACCAGAGAATTGACCTAGTTCAAGAGCAAATTGATACCCTCTGGCAGATTGCCCAACTCGGCTGCCAATGGAAGTATGAAGGATTATGCGTGACTAGTGTCCCATATAATAATTTTACCCATGCCACAGATTTATCTAAAAAGTTGTCTAGTTATCTTTTAGGCAATTGGACCGGAGAGTTTGATAACCTGATGGACCAGCTGAGAGTGGCTATTGTCATGGTGAATTCGACCCGAGTGGATACCGGACTGGTGGAGGGTTTATCTTCCTGGATTGTTACAGCCATGGATCACATGAAGGAGTGGGCGGGAATAGGAGCCCTAGTAGGCTTACTGGTGCTCACCTCCCTAGTATGCTTGTGGTGCATTTGTCGCATTAGGATCTCACAGCGTCGCCATGCAGCCATGATTGTCCAAGCCTTTATGGCCATTGATGCAGGACAGTCCCCCAAGCCTGGTTGGCTACCTTAAAAGATATTTAGGCACAGGATGCGAGGCCTGCGCACTGCACTTGAGGTTATGATATGCTGACCTCAAGAAGAGCAAGTCTGATTGCATGTGGGTTGGTACCCTAACTCCCACCTCTGTAAAAAGGGTATCGGACGGGTCTAGTGTTCTCTGGGTGGACGACGCCTGGACAAACATTAGTACATGTTCCATTTTAGCAGAGATCAGACCTCTACTCTTGCCTGTTGCTCTGTAAAACAAAAAGGGGGAACTGTAGAGAGCTGCGTGTAGCAGCACCCTAAAGATGGCGCTGGCTTCTACCCTCTGCCTTCCTGATGGCAAACACTCTTTATGGTAAACAGCTCCTTATTTGGCTATGGCTGGATTTGTGTGCTGCTGGCATATGTGTGAACCTGTGGACAGTGCCCACGTGGCTGACTGGGGTTGGTAGCCCAGCCCTACTTAGGTGCTGGGAGAGGCTTGCCCCGGGGGAGAGACATCACAATTAACCAAGGTTCTGATTAAATTGTATTAAGAAGAATCCCGTTGTTGTGTCATCCTTGCTGGTCAAGGCGGGTGCGACAGGGGAGCCATGATGATTTCATCCCAGACACTGGAAGGGGAACCAAGCTGATTATTTCAGGGCCCTGGAGGGGAAACCAGGCCAATATCATCAGGGCAGTGGAGGGGAGCCAGGCCAACTTCATCAGGGCACTGGACGGGGAGCCAGGTCGATTTGATGCTGGAACCAGGAGGGAGAACCAGGCCAATTTCATCAGGGCAGTAGAGGGGATCCAGGACAGTTTCCTCAGGGCACTGGAGGGGGAGCCAGGAAGATTTCATAAGGGCACTGGAGGGGAGCCAGGCAGATTTAAAGAGGGCATTGGAGGGTGAGCCAGGCCAATTTCATCAGGGTACTGGAGGGTTCCCAGGCCGATTTGATCCTTGACACTGGAGGTGGACCCAGGCCGATTTCATCCCTGAAACTGGAGGGGAAGCCAGGCTGATTTCATCCCTGACACTGGAGGGGGAGCCAGGCCAATTTGATCAGGGCACTGGAAGGGCAGCCAGGCCGATTTCAGCAGGGCACTGGAGAGAGAGCTAGGCCGATTTCAACCCTGTCACTGGATGGGGAGCCAGGCCAATTTCATAAGGGGCATAGAGAGGTGCCAGGCTGATTTCATCAGGGCACTGGAGGGTGAGAAAGGCAGATTTCTTGCAGGACACTGAAGGGGGAGCCAAGCTGATTTTAACCTGGACACTGGAGGTGGACATAGGCAGATTTCATCAGTGCATTGTAGGGGTATCCAGGCTGATTTCACCCCTGACACTGGAGGGAGACAGAGGCCATTTTCATCAGGGCACTGGAGGTGGATCCAGGCCAATTTCATTCTGTACACTGGAGAGGGAGCCAAGCTGATTTAATCAGGGCACTTGAGAGGGACCCTGGATGATTTCATCAGGGCAGTGGAGGGGGGGGCCAGGCCCATTTCATCAGGGCACTGGAGGGGCACACAGTCTGATTTCAACCTGAACACTGAAAGGGGAGCCAGGCTGATTTAATCCCAGATACTGGAGGGGGAGCCCGGGTGATTTCATGCTGGACACAGGAGGGGGAGCCAGGCTGATTTCATCATGGACACTGGAGGGTGAGCCAGGTTGATTTCATCCCTGACACTGGAGGGGCAGCCAGGCCTATTTCATCAGGGCACTGTAGGGGGAGCCTGGCTGCTTTCATACTTGAAACTGCAGGGTGTGCCAGGCTGATTTCATCAGGGCACTGGAGGAGGAGCCAGGCCAATTTCATCCCTGGCACTGGACAGGGAGACAGGCTGATTTCATCCCTCACAGTGGAGGGTGACCCAGGCCATTTTCATCAGGGCATTTGTCGGGGAGCCAGGCCAATTTCATCCTGGACACTGGAGGAGAACTGAGTCCAATTTCATCATGGGACTAATTGAGGACCAAGGCTGATTTCATCCCTGACACTGGAGGGGGAGCCAGGCCGATTTCATCAGGGCAATGGAGGGGGATCCATGCTGATTTCATCACTAACACTGGAGGGGGAGGCAGGCCGATTTCATCCTGGACTGTGGAGGGGGAAGTAGGCCAATTTCATCAGGGCAGTGGAGGGGAACCCAACCTGATTTCATCCTAGACACTGAAAGGGGAGCCAGGCCGATTTCATCCCAGATACTGGAGGGGCAGCCATGGTGATTTCATCGTGGACACAAAGTGGGAACCAGGAGGATTTCATCCCTGCCAAAGGAGTGGGAGCCAGGCTGATTTTATACCTGTACTGCAGGGAAACCCAGGCCTTTTTCATTAGGGCACTCTAGGGGAACCCAGGCCAATTTCATCACTGACTTGAAGGGGGAGCCAGGCCGATTTCATCTGGAAACTGGAAAGGGAGACTGGCCGATTTCATTAGGGCACAGGAACGTGACCCATGCTGATTTCATCCCTGACAATGAAGTGAGAGCCAGGCCGATTTCATCCCTGACAATGGAGGGTGAGCCAGGCTGATTTTAACCCAAACACTGGAGGGGGAGCCAGGCTGAATTTATACCCAACACTGGAGAGGGTGCCAGGCAGATTTCATCAGGGCACTGGAGGGGGAGCCAGCCCAATTTCATCACAGCACTGGAGAGGGAGTCAGGACAAATTCATCTGGGCACTGGAGGCACAGCCAGGCCGGTTTGAACCTGGACACTGGAGAGGGATCCAGGCTGATTTCTTCCCTAACACTGGCGGGGGCACCAGTCTGATTTCATCAGGGCACTGGAGTGGGAGCCAGGTCGATTCATCCCTGACACTGGAGGGGGAGCCAGGCCAATTTCATAAAGACACTGGAGGGGGAGCCAGGCTGATTTAATCCTGGACACAGGAGGTGGACACAGGCCGATTTCATCAGGGCACTGGAGGGGCACCCAGGCTGATTTCATCCCTGACACTGGAGGGAGACACAGGTCGTTTTCATCAGGGCACTGGAGGTGGACACAGACTGATTTCATCCTGTATACTGTAGTGGGAGCCAGGCCGATTTCATCAGGGCACTGGAGTGGGAGCAATGTTGATTTCATCAGAGAACTGGAGGGGGAACCAAGCCGATTTCATCCCTTATACTGAAGGGGTAGACAGGCTGATTTCATCAGGGAACTGTAGTGGGATCCACACTGATTTCATGCCTGACACTGGAGGGAGAGACTTGCTAATTCCATCAGGGCACTAGAGGGGGTGCCAGGCCGATTTCATTAGGGCATTGGAGCAGGAGCCAGGCGGATTTCATCCCAGACACTGGAAGGTGACCCAGGCCAATTTCTTCAGGGCACTGTTGGGGCACCCAGACTGATTTAATCCTGGACACTGAAAGGGGAGCCAGGCCGATTTCATCCCAGATACTGGAGGGAGAGCCATGGTGATTTTATCCGGGACACAGAGGGTGGGACAGGATGATTTCATCAGGGAACTGGAGTGGGAGCCATGCCGATATCATTCCTAACACTGGAGAGGGAGCCAGGGAGATTTCATCCTGGTCCCTGGAGGGGGAAATAGGCCAATTTAATCAGGGCAGTGGAGGGGAGCCAGAACGGTTTCATCAGGGCACTGGAGGGGGAACAAGGCTGATTTCATCCGTGAAACTGGAGGGCAAGCCAGGCTGATTTCATCACTGACAATGAAGGAGGAGCTAGGCTGTTTTCAGGAGAGCACTGGAGAGAGAGCTAGGCTGATTTCATCCCTGACACTGGAGTGGGAGCCAGAGCAATTTCATCAGGGCACTGGAGGGGGAGCCCGGCTGATTTCATAAGGACACTAGAGAGGTCCCAGGCCAATTTCATCTGGGCACTGGAGGGGGAGCCGGGCCGATTTGATCCTGGACATTGGAGGTTGACATAGGCAGATTTCATCAGGGCACTGGAGGTGGACCAGGGCGATTTCATCCCTGAAACTGGAGGGAGAGCAAGACCGATTTCATCAGAGAACTGGAGGGGGAACCAAGCCAATTTCATCCCTGACACAGGAGGGGGAGACTGGCCAATTCCATCAAGGCACTAGAGGGGATGCCAGGCTGATTTCATTAGGGCATTGGAGCTGCAGCCAGGCAGATTTCATCCCGGACAATGGAAGTTGGACCCAGGCAGATTTCATCATGGCACTGGATAGGCACCCAGACTGATTTCATCCTGGACACTGAAAGGGGAGCCAGGCCGATTTCATCCCAGATACTGGAGGGTGAGCCAGGGTGAGTTCATCCTGTACATGGAGTGGGGAGCCAGGCTGATTTCATCCTGGACAGTGGAGGGTCAGCCAGGTTGATTTCATACCTGACACTGGAGTGGGAGCGAGGCTGATTTTATACCTGCACTTCAGGGAAACCCAGGCCTTTTTCATCATGGCACTGCTGGGGAACCCAGGCCGATTTAATCCCTGACTTTAAGGTGGAGCAAGGCCGATTTCATCTGGAAACTGGGAAGGGAGACAGGCCGATTTAATCAGTGCACTGGAAGGGGACCCATGCTGATTTCATCCCCGACAATGCTTGGTGAGGCAGGCTGATTTCATCCCTGAAACAGGAGGGTGAGCCATGCTGATTTTATACCTAACACTGGAGGGGGCCACAGGCCGATTTCATCAGGGCACAGGAGGGGGAGCCAGCCTGATTTCATCAGGGCACTGAAGGGGGAGCCAGGCTGATTTCATCAGGGCACTGCATGGGGCACCTGTCTGATTACATCAGGGCACTGGAGGGGTACCAAGGCCGATTACATGGGGGCACTGGAGGAGGAGCCTGGTCAATTAAATCCCTGAAACTGGAGGAGGAGACAGGCCGATTTCATCAGGGCACTGGAGAGGGAGCCAGGCCAATTTCATTCCTGACACTGGAGGGGGTGCCATGCCGATATCATTCTGGACAATGGAAGGGGAGCCAGGCCGATTTCTTCAGGGCACTGGAGCAGCACCCAGACTGATTTCATCCTTTACACTGAAGGGGGAGCCAGGCTGACTTCATCCCAGATACTGCTGGGGGAGTCAGGGTGATTTCATCCTGGTCACTGGTTCCCCCTCCCGTGTCCATGCTGAAGTTGGCCCGTATCCCCTTACAGTGCCCTAATGAAATTGGCCTGGGTTCCCCTCCAGTGCCCTCATGAAATTGGCCTGGCTCACCCTCCAGTGTCCAGATGAAATCATACTGGCTCCCTCCCACTCCTGTGTCAAGGATGAAATAGGCCTGGGTAATCCTACAGTGCCCTGATGAAATCTGCCTGGGTCCCCCAGTAGTGCGGGTATAGAATCAGCCTGGCTCCCCCCCACCCCGGTGTCAAGATGAAATCGTCATGGCTCCCCCGCCAGTGTCCAGAATGAAATCGGCCTGGTTCTCCCTCATTTGTCTCAGATGAAATCAGCCTGGCTCTCCCTCCACTCTCTGGTATGAAATCAGCCTGGTTTCCCTTCCAGTGTCCCAGAAGATTTTGGCCTGAGTCCCATCCAGTGCCCTAATGAAATCGGCCTGGCTCCCCCTACAGAGTCAGGTATGTAATCGGCCTGGATACCCCTACAGTACCCTGATGAAATCGGCCTGGGTCCCCTTGCAGTGTCAGGGAGGAAATCTGCCTGGCTCACCCTCCAGTACCCTGATGAAATCGGCTTGGGTCCTCTTGCAGTGTCAGGGATGAAATCGGGCTGGGTGCCCCTCCAGTGCCCTGTTGAAATCTGCCTGACTCCCCCTCCAGTGCCCTGATGAAATCAGCCTGGCTTCCCTTATAGTGCTTAGATGAAATCGGCCTGGCTCACACTCTTGTCCAGATGAAAATGCATGGCCCCACTCTTGCCTTGATGAAATTGGCCTGGCTCCCCCTCCAGTGCCCTAATGAAATCAGCCTGGCTACATGTCCAGTGTCCAGGATGAAATTGGCCTGGCACCCCCTTCAGTGCCCTGATGAAAGCTACCTGGTTCCCCCTCCAATGTCGGGAATGAAATCGGCCTGGCACTCCCCCATTGCCCTGATGAATTCGGCCTGACTCCCCTCCAGTAGCCTGACAAAATCAGCCTTGCTCTCCCTCTAGAGTCCATGCTTAAATAGGCCAGGTTTCCCCTCCATTGCCCTAATGAAATCCTCCTGGGTCTCCCTCCAGTGTACTGATGTAATCGGCCTGGGTCTCCCTCCAGTGCCCTGATTAAATCGGCCTGGTTCCCCCTCCTGTGCCTTCAGAAAATTGGCTTGGCCCCCCTCCAGTGTCTAGATGAAATCATTCAGGCTCACCCTCCAATGTCTGGGATGAAATAGTCCAGGGTACCCTGGGTCCCCCAACTGCGTGTATAGAATCACCCTGGCCCCAGAGTCAGATGAAATTGGCCTTGCTTCCCTTCCAGTTTCCAGGATGAATTCATTCTAGATCCCCTCCAGTGTCCGGGATGAAATAGGCCTGGCTCCCCTCCAGTGTCAGGGATGAAGTTGGCCTAGCTGTCCCTCCAGTGTCAGGGGTGAAATTGCCCTGGATACACCTACAGTGCCCTGTTGAAAACTACCTGGCTCCCCCTCCAGTGCCCTGATGAAATTGGCCTGGCTTGCCTTCTAGTGATCGAATGAAATTGGCCTGGTTACCACTCTTGCCCTGATGAAATAGACCTGGCTCCACCTCCAGTGCCCTAATGAGTGCAACCTAGTTACCCCTGCAGTGTCTGGGATGAAATCGGCATGCCTCCCCCTCCTTTGTCAGGGAAGAAATTGCCCTGACAACCCCTCCAGTTTCCTGATGAAATTAGCCTGGCACCCGCTCCAGTGTCCATGCTGATATTGGACTGGTTCCCCCTCGAGGGCACTGATGAAAAGGACCTGGCTCCCCCTCCACTGTCCGGGATGAAATCAGCCTGCCTCCCCCTCCAGATTCAGGGAAGAAATTGGCCTGTCAACCCCTCCAGTGCCCTGATGAAATTAGCCTGGCACCCGCTCCAGTGTCCATGCTGTTATCGGCTTGGATCCCCCTCCAGTGCCCTAATGAAATCGACCTGGCTCCCTCTCCTGTTTTAGGGATTGTAGAGAGTTGCGTGCCACACCCTAGAGATGGCGCTGGCTTCCGCCTTCCACCTTCCTGATGGTGAGCGCTGTCGGTGGTAAACAATTCCATATTCGGCTTGGCTTTAGGATCTGGCTTGCTTCCATATACCTGGACCTGTCTGCGATGCCCACATGGTGGTTTAGGGTTGGCTACCCAGAGGCTATTAGGGATGAGGGAGGGCTCCCCCTGGCGTAGAAAGATTGTTCAAGGTTCCTGAATAAACTGCAGAAAGAAGAGCCTGGTGTTGCGTCTTCCTTGCTGATCGAGGTGGTCGCGACAAGTGGTGGCCCGTAAGGGGAACTTCACTACTTTCAACGAGGGCTCAGAACTTTCTGCAGTCAGGGTGGTGCACCAGTAAATCCCAGGTAAATTGGGAACCCACGACAAAAGCGGGGTTAAAGGAAATCCCGGGTGAATTGGGAACCCGCAACAAAAGCGGGGAGGTTTTTGCTCTTCTGTGTAGATAAAGGGAGAGTGCAAGAACACGTCGACAGGTGGAATAAAACAAAAGTAAGATTAGTTTTCCTTTGAAGCTGACGTAAATCAAACATGGGTGCTTGTTCTTCGCACCCAATTTTCCTGGCTCTTAATGAGCTACTGTATTCAAAGAAATTAAAGATAAAAAGGAGTACCCTAGAGACATTTTTGCAGGAATGTGATACCATTGCACCCTGGTTCACAGTCTCTGGGAGTCTCTTGGTGTCCTCTTGGGAGAAGTTGGGCAGGGATTTAGACTTTGCAGCTGAGCAAGGGACATTGAAAAGTGGAGTCAGACCATTATGGAAGCTAGTGAGAAGCTGCCTTGAGGACCAGAGGTATTCTGAAGCAGTGGAGAATGGACAAGCAGCCTTGGAGATGCTTCAGGAGGAGAGATCTGAAAAGGCTAATAGTGAGAAGGGGTCTAAGAAAGGGGGAGAGGAAAAGATAAAAAGGCTATATCATGCTTTGCCAGATTTGGAGAACTTGGAAGGTTCCAAATCAGAGGACTTAGAATTCATCATTGAACAGATAGATTAGGCAACAATTAGAAAAAAAAAAGAAAGAAAAAGAAAAACCTGATAAGGGAATTTCCCCATCTACATGCTGTTCTGTGCCAACTGCCCCTCGGTCGTATGGGAGTGGCGCTTCTGGAAGCTCTTTCAGCCCGGATGTGTGGAGGACAGTTAGAACTGCATTAAACTTACCATGCCCGGTGTTTCACGATCCTCAAGGACAGTGGTATTATGAGCCTTTGGATTTTAAGGTGATAAAATCCTTAGCTGAGTCCATGAAGATGTATGGAATCACAGCCTCTTTCACAGTAGCCCAAGTGGAGGCCTTAAACAGGTATTGCATGACACCCAGTGATTGGAGTGGGCTTGCACAAGCATGTTTGAGCCCAGGCCAATAATTAGATTGGAAGACTTTCCTGATAGAGTTCGCTAATGAAGAGGCTGCAGCCAATCAGGCTGCGGGGAATGCTGCTTGGGACAGAGACATGCTGCTTGGACAGGGTCGATTTGCTAATCAACAGACAGGTTACCCTGTTCAAGTTTATGAACAGATTAATAAAATTGGCATTAAAGCATGGAAGGCCTTGCCTAATAAAGGCGAAGTGAGTGGTAACCTCACAAAGATTTTGCAGGGGCCTACAGAACCATTTTCGGACTTTGTTGCCTGGATGGTTGAAGCTGCAGGCAGGGTTTTTGGGGACCTGGATGCAGCTATGCCATTGGTTAAACAGCTTGTCTATGAACAATGTACAAAAGAGTGTAGGGCCGCTAAAACTCCTTACAAAAATAGAGGTTTAGAGACATGGATGAAGGTGTGCAGAGAGATTGGCGGGCCATTGACTAACGCTGGCCTTGCAGCCGCTGTAGTTCAGATGAGTCAGGGAAAAAGAGGAAGTTCCAGCGCTCTGGGTGCTTGCTTCAAATGTGGCAAGATAGGTCACTTAAAGCATGATTGTCTGGAAAAAGGAAGAATTGTAGCCTCAGGAAAAAGCCAGCGCATTTCACAACCTGGGGTGTGTCCTAAGTGTAAAAAGGGGAAGCATTGGGCAAACGAGTGTCGGTCAGTGTGGGATATAAATGGTCAACTACTAGTCCAAGGCCAATCAGTAATGTGTCCAAAAAATGGACAGCAGGGCCTCAGTCTTCAGGGCCCACAAATATATGGGGCAGTCGAGAACCAGGACAAGGAATGGAAGCAGGAGCAATGGCCAAAACTTCGGCATCCCAAGAACCACAGAGAGCCACTGCAGGTGCAGCAGGATTGGACCTCTGTGCCACCACCAGACTCGTATTAACTCCACGAATGCAGATCCAATTGGTAGACACTGATTTTAAAGGACCTCTTGAGCCTGGCACAGTAGGCCTTCTAATAGGGAGGTCCTCCACAACCGTAAGAGGTCTCAGAGTCCATCCTGGAGTAATTGACCCAGATTACACAGGAATTTTTAAGATCATGGTTGAATCCCCAAGAGGAATTTTGGCCATCTCCCAGGTGATCGAATTGCCCAGTTATTCATCTTGCCCAGCCTGCATGGCCGTTTCCTGGCACAGTCAAGAGAAAGAGGAAAAGGAGGCTTTGGATCCACGGGGACAGAATTAACATTCCTGTCCTTGGATATGGACCAGAGGCCGATCTTAGAACTCAGCATTGATAACAAAAAGATTTTAGGATTATTAGATACAGGAGTAGATAGGAATATCTTCGCCAAGAAAGATTGGCCATCAGGATGGCCTATACATACCTCATCCCAGACATTACAAGGCCTGGGATATGCCAAGACTCCAGACATAAGTGCTAGACAATTACAATGGAAGGATGGGGATGGGCATTCCAGAATCATGCAGCCCTATGTGCTGGAACTCCCGATTTCCTTGTGGGGCAGGGACCTCTTAAAGGACATGGGTTTTATATTAAGCAATGATTACTCTCCAGAATCACTTAAGATGAGGAATAATATGGGTTATCACCCAAATTATGGATTGGGGAAATTTTTACAGGGCAGGAAATCTCCCATTCAACCGAATCCTTGAGAGCACCGACAGGGTTTGGGTTTTTCCTAGGGGCCACTGAGGAGGGCATCCCCATACGTGGAAGACAGAGGAGCCAGTATGGGTTCCTCAGTGGCCACTCTCCTCTGAAAAGCTGTCTGCAGCAAGGCAATTAGTGAAAGAACAATTGGATGAAAGACATATAAAGCCTTCACTGTCGCCCTGGAACACCCCTATCTTTGTCATAAAAATGAAATCAGGGAAGTGGCAATTATTACATTATCTAGAAGCTATTAATGAACAAATGCAGATTATGGGTTCAGTTCAAAGGGGCTTGCCTCTTCTGTCCTCATTGCCAGCCTCTTGGCCTATTATTGTTGTAGATATTAAAGATTGCTTTTTTTCCATACCATTATTTAGCAAAGATAGTGCCAGATTTGCTTTTACCATCCCCTCATGTAATCATGAAGAACCTGATAAGCGATATGAATGGGTTGTCTTGCCACAGGGCATGGCTAATAGCCCAACTATGTGCCAGCTTTATGTGGATAAAGCCATTGCCCCTATTTGAGAATGATTTCCCTCACTGAGATGTCTCCATTATATGGATGATATTTTATTAGCAGCAAAACAAGAAATTATGCTGGAGCAAGCTTATGTTGAGTTAACTCTGTTGTTGAGAGAAAAGGGGTTGGGTATAGCACCTGAAAAGGTTCAAAGGAGTTCAGTGGTTAATTATTTAGGAGCTAAGGTTCAGAGAGTGAGAGTACTCCCTCAAAAGGTTGAACTGAGGAAAGATCATTTGCAAACTCTAAATGATTTTCAAAAGCTTTTAGGAGATATTAATTGGATTCGATGTTATTTAAAATTACCAAATTATGAGTTAAAACCTTTGTATAATATTTTCAAAGGAGATTCAGCTTTGGATTCCCCTAGACAATTAACCCCTGCAGCAAGGTCAGCATTGGAGAAAGTAGAAATGGGATTACAAAATGCCTTCTTGCAGAGAATTCAGGAAGGGAAGGATATTGTTCTCTGTATTCTTTCTACATATATGCAGCCCACTGGGTTGCTGTGGCAAGATGGCCCCTTATTGTGGATTTATCCAAAATCTCACCTGTAAAATCCATTGAGCATTATGCCACTGCTGTGGCCACCCTGGCCCTTTCTGCCATTCAGCAGTGCATACAGCATTTTGGAGTTTCTCCAGCTATTCTCATGATTCCATATTCGAGTCATCAAGTTCAAGTTTTGTGTACAACTGTAGATGATTGGGCTATTCTTAAATGCAGTTTCTTCAGAAAAATAGATAATCATCTACCTAAACATCCCTTATTAGGATTTTATAAAGATCATCCAGTGATATTTCCAAAAGTTACCTCATCTAAACCCCTTCAGGGCACTCCCGTTATATTTACAGATGGTTCAAAAACAGGCTGTGGTGCATATATGGTTAGTTCTCAGCAGCCAGTTGTGCATCAGTTTCAGTTGGGAGCCCCACAAATGGTTGAATTGAATATTGTGTTTGAGGTGTTTAAAGCCTGCACTTTTTCTTTTAATTTGATATCAGATTCCTTTTATGTGGTGAATGCCCTAAAGGCACTAGAAACTGCTGGTCCGATAAAATTGTCCAGCCCTGTTTGCTCATTGTTTGCTGAATTGCAACAATTGATTTGGCAAAGAAAACATAGCTTTTATCCATCCCATATTAGAGCACACACTGGGTTGCCAGGACCGTTAAGCAAAGACAACGATATTGTAGATTGGTGCACTCGACAGGAATGGGTACTTTTTAATTCAGCTATCCAAAAGGCTAGAGAATTCCATAAAAATTTTCATGTTAATTTGATAACTTTGCAACAGAGATTTTCCCTCTCTCGGGCCGATGCTCGACAGGTGGTCTTAGACTGCCCTCAGTGTATTATTCATCAACACCCTCCTAGCCTGGGGGTTAACCCACGAGGATTACTCCCTCTTAAAGTCTGGCAAATGGATGTTACACATATTCCAGCATTTGGGCAACTTAAATATGTCCATGTTTCTGTTGACACTTGTTCAGGGATCATTCATACTATGCCCCTTTCAGGAGAGAAGGCAAGTAATGTTATTGCCCACTGCCTGGAGGCATGGGCAGCCTGGGGCAAACCTCAGCAACTCAAAACTGATAATGGACCTGCCTACACTGGGCAAAAGTTCAGCTCCTTTTGCCAACATATGGAAATACAACTGGTCCATGGGTTGCCATACAATCCTCAAGGACAAGGTATTGTTGAACGCGCTCATCACACCCTCAAAGAATGTTTGGCAAAACAAAAAGAGGGAATAGGCTGTGGCCATGCCCCAAAGGAAAGACTCTCCCTTGTCTTATTTACTATAAATTTTTTAAATTTGGATGCTCATAATCAGTCTGCAGCAGACAGACATCATGATCCGCATAGTCCCAGGAAAGGACTGGTAAAATGGAGGGATTCGTTAACAGGCATCTGGCATGGACTTGATCCCGTGCTGACATGGGCACGAGGTTCTGTTTGTGTTTTCCCACAGGACCAGCAAGATCCAATTTGGGTGCCAGAGCGACTAGTGCGGAGGGTACAGCAACAGCCTGAAGATGCTGAGGACACCTCTTCTGCTCCTCTTCATGATGATGCAGCCAGCAATATTGGAGAAAAGATGGGGAATACTTTCCGTGTTCCCCAGGCCGATGCCAGTTTGCCATGATGCCAAATTATTTCCCCGGCTGTTCAGCAGTAATAAAAGCCTTGATGTTCCCTATCTTCCCCTAGATTTGGAAAGGGCTCCTTTAGGAGAGAATAGAACATTTAGCTTACCTGGAAGCTTATGCTTCCAAGTAGTTCGTAATCGCTCCAATACCTCCCCATGCATTTTATTGTATAATCAGACTGCAGGATGGTTCGATCTGCCTGAAGACTCTGCTGGGCCATGTTATTCTGCTAATGCCACCTGGATTTTGGGTTGGTGGCCTGCCAAAAGGCATGTAGGGGAACCTCCCCGTCAGCCAAAATGGGCGCCCTTTAGTTGGGGAATGACTTGGGGAGAAATTTGGCCCTGGACTGGTTGCCAGTCTTGTACAATAATTTGGGCCAACAAGAATCAACATTTTACCTTCTCCCCTGGCATTAGTAGAGAATTTAATGCATCATTTGCAGGCCACAATTTTAGTGATCAGAATCCACTTCAAGAATATGTATCAAATCCTTTTGATAATTGGCTATTATGCGGCATTAATGGCAGCTGCATGAATTTAGAGCCCATGGTTATGATTGCTGGTGGCACACATGGCGTCAATGAGTTTACCTGGAGTCAGTCCTGCCGCTGGGGATTTGGAGACTATGTTTCTCCCAAACCTTCCCCCTCTACTAGTACTGGAGGAGTATCTGGTACCACTACATGTTGTAGTGGGGAAAGACACAAGTCCCTTTTTAATGTAACCTTTAAACCTACCCCTGTTTGTATATATCCCCCTTTTTTGTTTGTTGTAAGCCAAGAGGACCACAGCCATTGCAGGAACGATACATGCTTTTATATTCAGTGCTGGAATGTTACACAATTTAACTATGCTATTATTACTTGGATGCCCCGCTGGATACCCATACCTGTTGATGCGCCTCATGCTATGACCTTGTTTAGGAAAAAGAGAGATTTTAGAATCACAGCTGCCATCGTTACAGCTATTTCATTGGCAGCAGTCAGGGCTACCACTGTGGCTATTGCCATGAGTCATACTGTGCAGACAGCCCAAACCCTTAATAGCCTTTCTGCTAATGTGGCCCAAGCCCTGGATGTACAAAAGGGTGTTAATGCACAATTAAGAGGAGGACTCATGGTAGTCAATCAAAGGATTGATTTGGTGCAAGAGCAAATTGATACCCTTTGGCAGATTGCCCAACTCGTCTGTCAATGGAAATATGCTGGGTTATGTGTGACTAGTATCCAGTATGAAAACTTTACCCATGCTGCAAATCTGTCTAAACAGTTGTCCAGTTATCTTTTAGGCAATTGGACGGGAGAATTCGACAACCTGATGGACCAGCTAAGAGTGGCTATCGTTACAGTGAATTCAACCCGGGTGGATGCTGGACTGGCAAAAGGATTATCTACATGAATCTCTAATGCCATGAATCATCTCAAGGAGTGGGCGGGCTTGGGAGCCTTAGCAGCCCTTTTGGTGCTGGTCTCCCTGGCTTGCCTGTGGTGCATCTGCAGAGTCAGGGCCTCTCAACAGCATAATACAGCCATGATCATACAAGCCTTTACTGCCATAGAGGCAGGACAGTCCCCTCAGGCCTGGCTGGCCACCCTTAAATATTATTGATGTGCAGGATGCGAGGCTGGTGCACTGCACTCGGGGCACATGCCGTGATCAAGTCCCGAGAAGAGCATGTCTGATTGCACGTGGGTTGATACCCTAGTTCCCACCTCTGCAAAAAAGGGTATCGGACAGGTCAAGTGTTCTCTGGGTGGATGACACCGGGACAAACACCAGTACATTGTCCAATTTTTTTTTTTTCCGCAGAGATCGGACCTCTACTCTTGCCTGCTTGTTTATAATAAGAGAGCTGTGTGCCGCACACTAGAGATGGCGCTGGCTTCCGCCTTCCACCTTCCTGATGGTGAGCGCTGTCGGTGGTAAACAATTCCATATTCGGCTTGGCTTTAGGATCTGGCTTGCTTCCATATACCTGGACCTGTCTGCGATGCCCACGTGGTGGTTTAGGGTTGGCTACCCAGAGGCTATTAGGGCTGAGGGAGGGCTCCCCCTGGAGTAAGAAGATTGTTCAGGATTCCTGAATAAACTGCAGAAAGAAGAGCCTGGTGTCACGTCTTCCTTGCTGGTCAAGGCGGTCGCGACAAGGGATGAAATCGTCCTGGATTCCCCTACAGTGACCTGATGAAATCAGCCTGGGTCCCCTTGCAGTGTCAAGGATGAAATCAACCTGGCTCACCCTTCAGTGCCCTGTTGAAATTGGCCTCACTCTCCCTCCAGTGCCGAGATGAAATTGGCCTGGCTCCCACTCTTGCCTTGATGAAATGGGCTTGGCTCCACAGGTATAAAAGCAGCCTGGTTACATCTCCAGTGTCCAGATGAAATCATACTGAATCCCATTCCAGTGTCCAGGATGCAATCAGACTGCCCCCCCCTCCATTTTCCAGGATGATATCGCCATGACACCTCCTCCAGTGTCTGTGTTGGAATTGTCCTGGCTCCCCCTCCACTGCCCTGATGAAATTGGCCAGGCTCCCCCTCCAGTGTCAGGGATGAAATCGGCCTGGCTTCACGTCCAGTACCCTGGTGTAATTGGACAGGTGCCCCCTCCAGTGCCCTGATGAAATCGGAGAGTCTACCCCTCCAGTGCCCTGATGAAATCAGCCTAGCTCCACTTCCATTGTCTGGATGAAATCCTCCTGGCTGCCCATTAAGTGTCAGGGATATAATAGGCCTGTACTGCCCTACAGACCCCTGAAGAAATCGGCCTGGATTCCATCCAGTGCCCTGATTAAATCGGCCTGTTTCCCCTCCAATGCCTGATGAAATCAGCCTGGCTACCTATCCAGTTTTCAGGATGACATTGGCCTGGGTGTCCCTCTTGTGCCCTGATGAAATCAGCCTCGCTCTCACTCCAGTGTGCCGAAAAATCTGCCTGGCTCTCCCTATAGTGTCCGCATAAAATCGGCCTGGCTCCCCCACCAGTGCCAGGGATGTAATCAGGGTGGGTACCCATATAGTGTCCTGACGAAATCTGCCTGGTTCCACCTACTGTGTGGGTATTAACTCAGCTTGGCTGCCCTCCAATGTCAGGGATGTAATTGGCCTGTACACCCCTACAAGGCCTGATAAGATCGACCTGGATTCCATCAAGGGCCCTGATTAAATCGGCCTGTTTCCCCTCCAGTGCCCTGATGAAATCAGCATGGCTACCCAATCAGTGTCCAGGATGACATCGTCCTGTGTGTCCCTCCTGTGCCCTGATGAAATCAACCTGGCTCTCCCTCCAGTGTGCCAATGAAATCGACCTGGCTCCCCCTCTTGTGTCCTTATGAAATCTGCCTGGCTCCCTCTCTAGTGTCAGGGATGTAATCGGGGTGGGTACCCCTACAGTGCCCTGATGAAATCGGCCTGGGTCCACCTACAGTGTGGGTTTAAACTCAGCTTGGATCCCCTCCAGTGTCTGGATGAAATTGGCCTGGTTCCCACTCCTGTGTCAGGGATGAAATCGGCCTGTCTCTTGCTCGAGTGCCCTGATGAAATTGGTCTGAATCATCCTCCAGAGCCCTGATGAAACTGGTCTGGCTCTCCCTCCAGTGTCCATGCTGAAATTGGGTTGGGTCCCCCACCAGTGCCCTAATGAAATCAGCCTGGCTCCCCCTCCAGTGCACTAATGAAATCGGCTTGGATCCCCCTCCAGTGTCTGGGATGAAATCAGCTTTGGTCCTCCTTTACTGCCATGATATAATCGGACTTGGTCCTCCTCCAATGTCCATGATGAAATCAGCCTTGCTCTCCTACAAATGCCCTGATGAAAATGGCCTGTTTCCCCTCCACTGTCAGTGATGAAATCAGCCTGTCACCCTGTCCATTATCAGGGATGAAATTGGCCTGGCTTCTCCTCCAGTGCCCTGATGAAATTGGCCTGGCTCCCCCTGAAGTTTCAAGTATAAAAACGGCATAGCTCCCCCTCCAGGGCACTTATGAAATAAGCCTGGTTCAACCACCAGTGCCTTGATGAAATCGGTCTGTCTCCCCCTCCAGTGTTAGAGATGAAATTGACATGGCTCCCCCTCCAGTGCCCTGACGGAATCGCCCTGTCTCCCCTCCACTGCCCTGATGAAATTGGCCTGGTTCCCCCTCCAGGGTCCAAGATGAAATGGGCCTGGCTCCCCTCCAGTGTCTGGGATGTAATCAGACTGACTCCTCCACCAGTGCCCTGTTGAAATTGGCCTAGGTACCCCCTACAGGGACCTGAAATAATCATCATGGATCCCCTTCCAGTGTCTGAGATGAAATCGTCATGGCTTCCCCCTAAGTGTCCAGGATGAAATCAGCCTGGTTCCCCCTCCAGTGTCTTGAAAAAATCATCCTGGCTCCTCCTCCAGTGCCCTGATGAAATCGGCCTGGCTCTCCCTCTAGCGTCCTGATGAAGTCAGCCTGGCTCCCCCTCCAATGTCAGGGGTGAAATCGTCCTGGCTCCCCCTCCAGTGCCCAGATGAAATTGGCCTGGTCCTCCTCCAGCGCCTTGATGATATCGGCCTGGCTCCACCTCCAGTGCCCTGATGAAAATGGACAGGCTCCCCTTACAGTGCCCTGATGATATCAGCCTGCCTCACCATCCAGTGTCCGATGAAATCAGCCTGCCTACTCTTCCTTTGTTCAGGATGACATCAGCCTGGGTGTCCCTCCTGTACCCTCATGAAATCGGCCTGGCTCCCCCTCCAGTGTCTGGATGAAATCATCTTGGCTCCCCATCCAGTGTCAGGGATGTAATCGGAGTGGGTCCCCTTGCAGTGCCTTGATGAAATAAGCCTCGGACCACCTGCAGTGCGGGTATAAAATCAGCCTAGCTCCCACTACAGTGTCTGGATGAAATCAACATGGCTCCCCTCCATTGTCCGGAAGAAATCGGCCTAGCTCTACTCTTGTGTTAGGGATGAAATTGGCCTGTCTAACCCTCCAGTTCCCTGATGAAATTGGCCTGCCTTACCCTCCATAGCCAGGGTGATTTCATCCTGATCACTGGAGGGGGAGCCAGGCTGATTTTATACTGACACTGCAGGGAAACCCAGGCCGATTTCATCCCGGGCACTGGAGGTGAGCCAGGTTGATATCATCCTGGACACTGGAGTGGGACAGGCCGATTTCAGCCCTGAAACAGGAGTGGGAGCAAGGATGATTTTATACCCACACTGCAGGGAAACCCAGGCCTATTTCATCAGGACGCTGGAGGGGGAGAAAGGCCGATTTAATCAAGGGACTGGGGTGGAACACAGGCCTATTTCACAGGGCACTCCAGGCATAGCCAGTCTGATTACATCAGGGCACTGGAGGCGAACACAGTCTGATTACGTCAGTGCAATGGAAGGGGAGACAGGCCGATTTAATCCCTGACACTGGACGGTAGCTAGGCCAATTTCATTAGGGAAGTGGTGGGGTAGAAAAGCCGATTTCACCACTGAGACTGGAGAGAGAGCCAGGCTGATTTCATCCCTGAGACTGGAGGGTAGCCAGGCTGTTTACATCTGGGACACTGGAGGGGGAACCAGACTGATATCATCACTGACACTGGAAAGGGAGCCAGGCCGAATACATCAGGGCACTGGAGAGGGGAGCCAGGCCAATTTCATCCCTAACACTGGAAGTGGAGCCCGGACGATTACATCAGTGAACTGGAGGGGTACCCAGTCTGATTATATCAGGGCACTGGAGGGGTAGACAGGCCGATTTCATCCCTGACACTGGAGTACAGCCAGGTCAATTTCATCAGGGCAGTGGAGGGGGAGAAAAGGCAGATTACACCACTGACACTTCAGGGAGAGCCAGGCCAATTTCATCCCTGACACTGGAGGTGAGCCAGGCCAATTTCATCCTGAACAATGGAGGGGGAGCCAGGCCGATTTGACCAGGGCACGGGATGGGGATCTAAGCCACTTTCATCAGGGACTGAAGGCGGAGCCAGTCTGATTTCATGCCGGACACTGGAGAAGGAATCAGTACGATTTCATCCCTGCACTAGAGGGGGAGCCAGGCCGATTTCATCCCAGATACTAGTGAGGGAGCCAGAGGGATTTCATCTTGGACAATGGAGGGGGAGCCAGGCTGATTTCATCCTGGTCACTGGAGGGTGAGCCAAGTTGATTTCATCCTGGACACTTTAGGGGGAGCCCAGGTGATTTCATCCCTGACCCAGGAGTGGATGCCAGGCTGATTTAATCAAGGCACTGGAGGGGTACCTAGACCGATTACATCAGGGCACTGGAGGGGTACGTAGTCTGATTACATCAGGGCACTGGAGGGGGAGAGAGGCCAATTTCATCCCTGACACTGGAGGGTATCCTGGCTGATTTCATCAGGGCAGTGGAGGGGGAGACAGGCTGATTTCACCACTGACACTGGAGGGGAACCAGGTCGATTTCAACTGGGCACTGGAGGGGTACCCAGGCCAATTTAATCAGGGCACTGGAGGGGGAGACATACCGAATACACCACTGAAACTGGAGGGAGAGAAAAGCCGATTTCATCCCTGACACTGGAGTGGGAGCCAGGCCGATTTCATCTGGGACACTGGAGGGGAAGCCAGACTGATTTCATCCCTGACACTGGAGCATGAGACAGGTCAATTTCAACAGAGCACTAGAGGAGGAGACAGGCCGATTTCACCCCTGACACTGGAGTGGGAACCAGGCTGAATTTATGCCTGCACTGCAGGAGGACACAGGACAATTTCATCAGGGCACATGAGGGAGAACAGGCCGATTTCATAATGGACACTGGAAGGGTAGCCTGGCTGATTTCATCAGGGCACTGCAGGGGAAACAGGGCGATTTCATCAGGACACAGGAAGGGGAACCAGGCCCATTTTTTTTTTCAGGGAACTGGAGGGGGACCCAGGACAACTACATCAGGGCATTAGAGGGGACCCAGGTCCATTTATCAGTGTACTGTAGGGGTGTCCAGGCTGATTTCATCCTGTCTCTGGTGTGGGGTCCAGGCCAATTTCATCAGGGCAAAGGAGGGAGATCCATGCCGATTTCATCCTGGACACTGGAAGGGTAGATAAGCTGATTTCATCAGGGCACTAGAGGATTAGCCAGGCTAATTCCATCCATGACACTGGAGGGCGACCCAGGCCGTTTTCATCCCTGACACTGGAGGGGGACCCAGGCCTATTTGATTAGGGCACATTAGGGGTAGGCTGGCAGATTTCATCTTGGACACTTGATGGGGAGCCACGCCTATTTCATCCAGTATACTGGCTGGGGAACTAGGCCACTTTCATCCCTGCTACTGGAGTGGGTGTCAGGCCAATTTCACCCTTGACATTGGAGGGGAAGCCAGGCCAATTTCCTCGGCACAGGAGGAAGAACAAGGCTGATTTTTTCAGGGCATTGGAGGGGACCCAGGCCTATTTCAGCATGGACACTGGAGCAGGAGCCAGGATGATTTCATCAGGGCACTGGAGGGGGAGACAGGCAAATTTCATCCTGGACACTGGACGTGTAGCCAGGCTGATTTCATAGGGCACTGGACAGTGACCCGGGCTTATTTCATCAGGGCACTGGAGGGGGATCCAGGCAGATTTCATCAGGGCAAGAGTGGGAACCAGGCCGATTTCATCAGGGCAAAAGTGGGAGCCAGTCCAATTTCATCTGACCACTAGAAGGGAAGCCAGGCCAATTTCTTCAGGGCACTGGAGGGAGAGCCATGCTGATTTCATCCCTAACACTGGAGGGTTAGCCAGGCTCATATCATCCCAGAACTGGAGGGGGAGCCAGTCTGATTTCATCCTGGACACTGACTGGAGTGGGAGCCAGTCCGATTTCATCCGGACACTGGATGTCGACGCAGGCTGTTCTAATACCTGCACTGCAGTGGGACTAAGGCCGATTTCTTCAGTGCACTGGAGGCACACCCAGATTGATTTCATCCTGGACACTGAACGGGGAGGCAGGCTGATTTCATCCTGGACAATGGAGGGGGAGCCAGACCGATTTGACCAGGGCAAGGGACGGGGATCTAGGCTGCTTTTATCAGGGCACTGAAGGCGGAGCCATTCTGATTTCATCCCGGACACTGGAGGAGGAATCAGGACGATTTTATCAGGGCACTGGAGGGGGAGACAGGCCGATTTTTTCCCTGCACTGGAGGGGGAGCCAGGCCGATTTCATCCCAGATACTGGTAAGGGAGCCAGAGGGATTTCATCCTGGACACCTTAGGGGGAGCCCAGGTGATTTCATCCCTGACCCAGGAGTGGAAGCCAGGCTGATTTAATCAAGGCACTGGAGGGGTACCTTGTCCAATTATATCAGGGCACTGGAGGGGGAGAGAGGCCAAATACATCAGGGCACTGGAGGGGGAGAGAGGCTGACTTCATCCCTGACACTGGAGGGTATCCAGGCTGATTTCATCAGGGCACTGGAGGGGAACCCAGGCCGATTTCAGCATGGACTCAGGAGGGCTAGCCAAGCTGATTTCATAATGACACTAGAGGGGGATTAAGGCCGAATTCATCAGGGCATTGGAGGGGTAGACAGGCCGATTTCATCCCTGACAAAGGAGGGGAAAACAGTCCAATTTCATTCTGGACACTGGAGGGGGAACCAGGCAGCTTTCATCAGGGCACTGGTGGGGGAACCAGGCAAATTTCAAAAGGTCCCTGGAGGTGGATCCAGGCTGATTTCATGCTGGACACTGGAAGGGGAGTCAGACTGATTTTACACGAGCACTGTATGGGGACCCATGCCGATACTCTAGGGGTGCAACATGCTGATTTCATCCCTGACACTGGACGGGGAGCCATGTTGATTTCATCCGGACACAGGAAGGGGAGCCAGGGCGATTTCATTAGGGCAATGGTGGGGCAACCAAGTCCGATTTCAGCATGGACACTGGATGACAACCCAGGCTGGTTTCATCAGGACTCTGGAGGATGAATCAGGCCGATTTCATCAGGTTACCCCTCAGTGACCTGAAGAAATCGGCCTGGCTCTCCATCCAGTACCCTGATGAAATCAGTGAGTGTCCCTCTCCAGTGCCCTGATGAAATCAGCCTGGCTCCACCTACAGTGTACAGGATGAAATTGGCTTGGGACCACCTCCAGTGCCCTGATGAAATCAGCCTGTGTCTCCCTCCAGTGTCAGGGATGAAATCAGCCTGGCTGCCCCTCCAGTGCCCTGATGAAATCGGCCTGCGTCCACCTCCAGTGTGCAGGATCAAATTGGCCTGGCTCCCCCTCCAGTGTCATGCATGAACTCCTCCTGCATCCCCCTCCAGTACCCTGATGAAATCGGCCTGGCTCCCCCTCCAGTGTCAGGAAAGAAATCGGCCTACCTTTCCCTCCATTACCCTGATGAATCGGATGGCTCCCCTTATAGTGTCCTGATCAAATTGGCCTGGCTCCCCCTCCAGTGTCCGGGATGAAATCGACCTAGCTCTCCTTCCAGTGCCCTAATGAAATGGGCCTGGATCCTCCTCCAGTGCCTTAAGTAATTCGGCAAGGCTCCCCCTCTAGAGCCCTGTTGAAATCTGCCTGGTTCCCCCTCCAATGCCCTGATGAAATCGGACTGTCTCCCCCTCCAGTGCCCTGATAAATCCCCCTGGTTGCACCTCCAGTGCCCTGATATAATCAGATTGGGTATGCCTCCAGTGCCCTCTTATAATTGGGCAACAAATTTAATCAGGACACTGGAGGGGATGTCAGGCCTATTTCATCCCAGACACTGGAAGGGGAGCCAGACTGATTTCATTCCTGACACTGGAAGAGGAAACAGGCCAATTTCAACAGGGCTCTAGAGGGGGATACAGGCCAATTTCAGCCCTGACACTGGAGGGTGAACCAGGCTGAATGCATCCTGCACACTGAAGGGGGAACCAGGCTGATTTTGTACCTGCACTGCAGGAGGACCCAGGACAATTTCATCAGGGCACTTAAGGGAGACACAGGCTAATTAGATAATGGACACTGGAAGGGTAGCCAGCATGATTTCATCAGGGAACTGGAGGGGAAAGAGGGTTTTCATCAGGGCACTAGAAATGATCTAGGCCAATTTCATCCCTGACACTAGAGGGGGACCCAGGACCATTTATCAGTGCACTGTAGGGGTATCCAGGACAATTTAATCTGGTCTTGGAGAGGGATCAAGGCCAATTTCATCAGGGCACAGGATGGAGAACCATGCCGATTTCATCCTGAACACTAGAAGGGTAGCCAAGCTGATTTCATCAGGGCACTAGAGGATTACCCAGGCTGATTTCATCCCTCACACTGGAGGTGGACACAGGCCGATTTGATCAGGGCACATTACAGGGAGGCAGGCAGATTTCAACTTGGACACTTGAGGGGTATCCAGGCTGATTTAATCCTGAACACTGGCGGGGAAGCCAGGCCAATTTCATCCCTGACACTTGAGGGGGAGTCAGGCCATTTCCTCAGGGCAAAGGAGGGGGAACCAGGCCGATTACATCAGGACACTGGAGGGGGACCCCAGCCGATTTCATTAGGGCACTGGAGGGCGACCCAGGTCGATTCCTTCCCTGACAAAGGAGGGGGAGCCAGGCCAATTTCATTCCTGACACTAGGGGGAACCAGGCAGCTTTCATCAGGGCACTGGAGGGGGAGACAGGCAAATTTCATCCTGGACACTGGATATGTAGTCAGGCTGATTTCATTAGGGCACTGGACGGGGACCCAGGCTTATATCAACAGGGCACTGGAGGGGGAGCCATGCCGATTTCATCCCTGACATAGGTGTGTGAGCCAGGACGATATCATCCTGGACATTGGAGGAGGAGCCAGTCTTATTTAATCCTGGACACTGGAGTGGGAGCCAGTCCGATTTAATCTGGAAACTGGATGTGGACCCAGGCTGCTTTTGTACCTGCACTGCAGGGTGACTAAGGCCGATTTCTTCAGGGCACTGGACGGGCATCCAGAATGATTTCATCCTGGACACTGAATGGGGAGCAAGGCTGATTTCATCCCAGATACTGTTGGGGGAGCCAGAGTGATATCATCTTGTAAACTGAAGGGAGAGCCAGGCTGATTTCATCCCTGACACAGGAGTGGGAGCCATGCTGATTTTATACCCACACTGCAGAGAAACCCAGGCTGATTTCATCAGGACACTGGAGGTGGAGTCATGCTGATTTCATCCCTGAAGCTACAGGGAGAGGAAGACTGATTCCATCAGGGCACAGGAGGGAGAAACAGGCCTATTTCATAATGGACAGTAGAAGGGTAACCAGGCTGATTTCATCAGGGCACTGGAGAGGATCTAGTCTGATTTCATCCCTGACACTGCAGGGGGACCCAGGTCCCTTTATCAGTGCACTGTAGGGGTATCCAGGCCTATTTCATCTGCTCACTGGAGTGGGATACAGGCTGATTTCATCAGGGCACAGGAGGGAGAACCATGCCAATTTCATCTTGGACACTGGAAGGGTAGCCAAGCTGATTTCATCAGGGCACTAGAGGATTAGCCAGGCTGATTTCATCCCTCTCACTTGAGGTGGACAGAGGCCGATTTGATCAGGGTACTTTAGGGTAGGCAGGCAGATTTCAACTTGGACACTTGAGGGGGAGCCAGGCCGATTTCATCCCTGACACTGCAGGGGGAGCCAGGACAATTTCCTCAGGGCAAAGAAGGGGGAACCAGGCCAATTTTTTCAGGGTATTGGAGGGGGACCCAGGCTGATTATATCAGGACACTGGAGGGGGACAGAAGCTGATTTCATTAGGGCACTGGAGGGGGATTAAGGCTGAATTCATCAGGGCACTGGAGGGGGAGACATGCCGATTTCATCCATGACAAAGAGGGGAAGACAGTCCAATTTCATTCCGGACACTGGATGGGGAACCAGGCAGCTTTCATCAGGGCACTGGAGGGGGAGCCAGGCAAATTTCATCCTGGACACTGGACATGTAGCCAGGCTGATTACATTAGGGCAATGGATGGCGACCCAGGCTTATTTCAACAGGGCACTTGAGGGGGAATACATGCTGATTTCATCAGGGCAAGAGTGGGAACCAGGCCGATTTCATCAGGGCAAAAGTGGGAGCCAGGCTGATTTCATCTGAGCACTAGAATGGAAGCCAGGCCAATTTCTTCAGGGCAATTGAGGGGGATCCAAGCACATTTCAACAGGGCCCTGGAAGGGGAGCATGCTGATTTCATCCCTGACATAGCTGGTGAGCCAGGCTGATATCATCCTGGACATTGGAGGGGGATCCAGTGTGGTTTCATTCTGGACACTGGAGTGGGAGCCAGTCCGATTTCATCCAGACACTGGAGGTGGACACAGGCTGCTTTTATACCCGCACTCCAGGGTGACTAAGGCCGATTTCTTCAGGGCCCTGTAGGGGCATCCAGACTGATTTCATCCTGGACACTGAATGGGGAGCAAGGCCTATTTCATCCCAGATACTGGTGGGGGAGCCAGGGTGATTTCATCCTGGACACTGGAGGGGGAGACAGGCTGATTACATCCCTGACACAGGAGTGGGAGCCTTGCTGATTTTACACCCACACTGCAGGGAAACCCAGGCCGAATTCATCAGGGCACTGTAGGGGGAGCCATGCCAATTTCATCCCTGATGCTGGAGGGGGAACAAGGCCAATTGCATCAGGGCACTGTAGGGGGAGCCATGCCAATTTCATCCCTGATGCTGGAGGGGGAACAAGGCCGATTGCATCAGGGCACTAGAGGGGAGACATGCCAATTTCACCCCTGACACTGGAGGGCTACTCAGGCTGATTTCATCAGGGCACAGGAGGGTGTCACAGGCTGATTTCATAATGGACACTGGAAGGGTAGCCAGGGTGATTTCATCAGGGCACTGGAGGGGATACAGGGCGATTTCATCACAGCAATGGAGACGATCTAGGCCAATTTCATCCCTGACACTGCAGGGGGAACATGGTCCATTTATCAGTGCACTGTAGGGGTTTCCAGGTTGATTTCTTCCATTCAATGGAGGGGGAGCCAAGCCGAATTAATCAGGGCACTGCAGGGGGATTCAGGCCAATCTCATCAGGGCACAGGAGGGAGAACCATGTCCATTTAATCCTGGACACTGGAAGGGTAGCTAAGCTGATTTCATCAGGGTGTTAGAGGATTAGCCAGGCTGATTTCATCCATGACACTGGAGGGGGACCCAGGCAGATTTCATTCCTAATACTGGCCGATTTGATCAGGGCACTTTGGGGAGCCAGGCCGATTTCATCCCAGACACTGGAGGGGGCGGCAGGCTGATTTCATCAGGGTACTGGATGGGAAGCCAGGCCAATTTCACCCCTGACACTGGATGGGGAGCAAGGCCAATTCCATCCCAGATACTCATGTGGGAGCAAGGGTGATTTCATTCTGGACAATGGAGGTGGAGCCAGGATGATTTCATCCAGATAATTCGAGGGAGAGCCAGGTTGATTTCATTCTGGACACTGGATGGGGAGCCAGGCTGACTTCATCCCTGACACAGGAGTGGGAGCCAGGCTGATTTTATACACACACTGCAGGGAAACCCAGCCCGATTTCGTCAGGGCACTGGAGGGGGAGCCAGTCTGATTACATCAGGGCACTGGAGGTGTACCCAGGCCAATTTAATCAGGGTACTGGAGGGGGAGACATACTGAATACACCACTGAAACTAGAGGGAGAGCCAAGCCGATTTCATCACTGACACTGGAGTGGGAGCCAGACTGATTTCATCCCTGACACTGGAGCATGAGACAGGCCAATTTCAAAAGGGCACTATAGGGGAAGACAGGCTGATTTCATCCCTGACACTGGAGTGGGAACCAGGCCGATTTCATCCCGCACACTGAAGTGGGAACCAGCCTGATTTTATGCCTGCACTGCAGGAGGACACAGGACAATTTCATCAGGGCACATGAGGGAGAACAGGCCGATTTCATAATGGACACTGGAAGGGTAGCCTGGCTGATTTCATCAGGGCACTGCAGGGGAAACAGGGCGGTTTCATCAGGACACAGGAAGGGGAACCAGGCCCATTTTTTCTGGGAACTGGAGGGGGACCCAGGACAATTACATCAGGGCATTGGAGGGGACCCAGGTCCATTTATCAGTGTACTGTAGGGGTATCCAGGCTGATTTCATCCTGTCTCTGGTGTGGGATCCAGGCTGATTTCATCAGAGCAAAGGAGGGAGATCCATGCCAATTTCATCCTGGACACTGGAAGGGTAGACAAGTTGATTTCATCAGGGCACTAGAGGATTAGCCAGGCTGATTCCATCCATGACATTGGAGGGCGACCCAGGCCGTTTTCATCCCTGACACTGGAGGGGGACCCAGGCCTATTTGATTAGGGCACATTAGGGGTAAGCTGGCAGGTTTCATCTTGGACACTCGATGCGGAACCACGCATATTTCATCCTGTACACTGGCGGGGGAGCTAGGCCACTTTCATCCCTGCTACTGGAGTGGGTGTCAGGCCAATTTCACCCTTGACATTGGAGGGGAAGCCAGGGCAATTTCCTCGGCACAGGAGGAAGAACCAGGCCGATTTTTTCTGGGCATTGGAGGGGGACCCAGTCCTATTTCAGCATGGACACTGGAGCAGGAGCCAGGATGATTTCATCAGGGCACTGGAGGGGGATTAAGGCCTAATTCATCAGGCCACTGGAGGGGGAAGCAGGCCAATTTTATCCCAGACAGAGGAGGGGGATCCTGTCCGATTTCATTCTGGACACTGGCGGGGTAACCAGGCAGCTTTCATCAGGGCACTGGAGTGGGAGACAGACAAATTTCATCCTGGACACTGGACGTGTAGCCAAGCTGACTTCATAGGGCACTGGACAGGGACCCAGGCTTATTGTAGATGGAGAGCTTCTCTTCAGGTTCCACCATGCCCCTGTGGTCCCACAACCCACGTATAAAATAATCATACAGACACTTATATTATTTAAACTGCTTGGCCATTAGCTCAGGCCTACCATTGTCTAGCTCTTACTCTTATATTTAGCCCATTTCTGTTAGTCTATACTTTGCCACATGGCTTGTGGCTTACCGGTATCTTTACATGTTGCTTCTCATGGCAGCGGCTGGAAGTGTCTCCTCCCAGCCTTCCTGTTCCCCGCCTTCTCCTCTTCCTTGTCCCGCCTATACTTCCTGCCTGGCCACTGGCCAATCAGAACTTTATTTACACAGAGCGATATCCACAGCACTTCCCCTTTTCTTTTTTTTAAGAAGGTTTTAACTTTTACATAGTACAATTACATATAACAAAACAATTATCAAGCAAGAATTACAGTTACAATATTAAAGAAGATATCCTATCTATCGTATATTTGTGAGTCTAAGGTTTTATATCTAACTTATCTTTTATCATAACTGAGGAAATTATAACTATCTAGTCTTCAACCACATCAAAGACCTCAGAAGGATATAATATTACCTGAGAACTGGGACAAGTATGTAAGCATTTTTCAGGAGTCTTGCAAGAGTAGACAGAGACAGCTGGCAGCCTGGACAGTCACCTAATGTTCCTTTGTAAATTTGGGGCATTTGTCTTCAGCCCACAGGGCTAGAGTCTCTCGGTCACTTCTCTTGGTGTCCTGTAGAATGTCTGGCAGTTTCCTCTGTGAAGCAGGAACCTGAAGGACCATTTTGTCAAGCAAAGTTCAGTGGTCACCTTTCTATGGGTCCTGCATGTCCAGTTGATCAAGCAGTCCAGGCAAGAACAGTTTCTTGTCCAAATGGCTATTTTTGCCAAGGTGAAGATAAACTCCATACGAAGTGTCTTCAATGCTCATCTTCCTCTGTGAAGTAAAACGGTGCTGCCAGGAGCAGACAGGTCTCACTGTCCAGAAAGTCTAAATTTTAAAAATATTTTAAATGCCATATTCTGTAGACCTTTGAAGTGTTTGAAGATTACCTGTCTATCTGAAATATCTCTGTGTATACCTAGAAGACTTAACTAACATGGCTATGAGTATGATTATCATAGATGACCAGTTATTAATCTATTTTTAATTATCCATTACAATTTTAAATGAGCTGTAGAAACATAACACCTTAAACAAGAGTAGAAATATGCACACAGTATAACAAAATTAACTTTAAGTTTGTATCAATAGACTAAAATCTATACAAATGTAGAACATTTTAAATGAGTTGTTGCTGTTTAGAAGTAAGTTCATTAATCTACCCTTTCGTCCTATCATATCTATATCATATGCCCTTTTTATCTTTAGAAAGAGATTGCATTTATAATCAACCTATTTTAAATAAAATAGTGGTTTTTCTCTGTCCCACACCAGAGTGCTCTTCTGATTTGGGACACAAGAAGCTCTTAACCTTTTCTTTTAACAATGTGCTTGGGTTTAGAGAAGGAGTGAGCCAATTCCATCTCCAAAGCAAGTTGGGAATTTGGGCGTAGTTTTTCTTACTGCTTCCTGCTGGAGGGGGACACTGTATCTTATGGGGACACAAAGAAAATTTTAGGATTATGGAGAAGTCCAATAGGGTGAACCTCTGAGCCAGTTGTCTAGAAACCATTCTGGATGTTGGATCATCTGGGCCATGGTGTCACTGGAGACCTTTCAGGTTGTCTTGGCTGATCAAACCTGATGTATCTTAATCTGGAACAAATACACAGCCTCTGGCTTTCTGTGGAAACAAAAGCAGAGACTCTTTTCCAAAGCAACATATCCTTATATCCAAATTTTGAAGTCAAGTTACCTTTAAAATTTACATATTTGTTTAACTCAACAGCTTTTATGATCAAATCTTTTTCTGCAGTTAAAAATCCCAAAGACAACATAAACCAGATTCTCTGTGTAATATCCATCTTTTTAAGACTGAAACACTGCTGTGGCTGCTGGCTCCACCCACCTCAGCTTCCCGACATGGAGGTGGTACAGTTTACCACCAGCTCTGAGTCTGGAGCCATGTGTACCATCAACTATCAGGAGCAGTTCTATCAAAACAGTACATAGCCCAGAAACTTTTTTTTTTAACTAGCAAAGGCTAAATCTACCACGCAGCAGAGTAAAGTGTCAATTGTAGATTCCTCATTCCTGCCACACTGCAGGTCAGACGCACACGCCAAGAACCCGCCGTAGTAGTTCAAACCGGAAGGCTGCCGCTAACTTGAAAGAGACAACTAGGAAGCTGTATTTAGCTCTGTTTTAGAATCTTTTTTCTTAGGTTTTAGGTGGAAATTCTTGCCAGCATGTTGGGCGCCATTTGTAGATGGAGAGCTTCTCTCCAGGTTCCACCAAGCCCCTGCGGTCCCACAACCCACGTATAAAATAATCATACAGACACTTATATTATTTAAACTGCTTGGCCATTAGCTCAGGCCTACCATTGTCTAGCTCTTACTCTTATATTTAACTCATTTCTGTTAGTCTATACTTTGCCACATGGCTTGTGGCTTACCGGTATCTTTACATGTTGCTTCTCATGGCAGCGGCTGGAAGTGTCTCCTCCCAGCCTTCCTGTTCCCCGCCTTCTCCTCTTCCTTATCCCACCTGTACTTCCTGCCTGGCCACTGGCCAATCAGAACTTTAGTTACACAGAGCGATATCCACAGCAGCTTATTTCATCAGGGCACTGGAGGGGGATCCAGGCAGATTTCATCAGGGCAAGAGTGGGAACCAGGCCGATTTCATCAGGGCAAAAGTGGGAGCCAGTCCAATTTCATCTGAGCACTAGAAGGGAAGCCAGGCCAATTTCTTCAGGGCACTGGAGGGAGAGCCATGCTGATTTCATCCCGGACACTGGAGGGCGAGCCAGGCTCATATCATCCCAGACACTGGAGGGGGAGCCAGTCTGATTTCACCCTGGATACTGGAGTGGGAACCAGTCCAATTTCATCTGGCCACTGAATGTGGATGCAGGCTGCTCTAATACCTGCACTGCAGGGGGACTAAGGCTTATTTCTTCAGTGCACTGGAGGGGCACCCAGATTGATTTCATCCTGGACACTGAACAGGGAGGCAGGCCGATTTCATCAGAAAGACTGTTGGGGGTGCCAGGTTGATATAATTCTGGACACTGGAGTAGGAGACAGGTGGATTCTTCCTGATCATTCGAGGGTGAGACAGGTTGATTTCATCATGAACACTGGATGGGGAGCCAGTCTGATTTCATCCCTGACACAGGAGTGGGAGCCAGGCTGATTTTATACCCACTCTGCAGGAAAACCTAGCCCGATTTCATGAGGGCACTAGAGGGGGAGCCAGGCCGATTTCACCCTGGACAATGGAGGGTGAGCCATCGGGTTTTCATCAGGCCACTGAAGGGGGAGCCAGGCCGATTGCCTCAGGGCACTGAAGGCAGAACCAGGCTGATTTCATCCTGGACACTGGAGGGGGACCCTGGCTGATTTCATCAGATTCCTGGAGAGGGACCCAGGCCGATTTCATCAGATCCCTGGGGGGGGGGGGGAACCTGCCCGATTTCATCAGGTCCCTGGAGTTGGAGCCAGGTTTTTTTCATCTTGGACACTGGAGGGGGAGTCAGACTGATTTTACACCAGCACTGCTGGAGGACCCAAGCCAATTTCATCAGGGTACTGTAGGGGTACACATGCCGATTTTATCCCTGACAAAGGAAGGGAATCCAGGCCGATTTCATCAGGTTACCCCTCAGTGCCCTGAAGAAATCGGCCTGGCTCTCCATCCAGTACCCTGATGAAATCAGTGAGTGTCCCTCTCCAGTGCCCTGATGAAATCAGCCTGGCACCCCTCCAGTGGACAGGATGAAATCGGCCTGGGACCACCTCTAGTGCCCGGATGAAAACAGCCTGTGTCTCCCTCCAGTGTCAGGAATGAAATCAGCCTTGGTGCCCCTCCAGTGCCCAGATGAAATCGGCCTGCATCCATCTCCAGTGTGCAGGATCAAATCGGCTTGGCTCCCCTTCCAGTGCCCTGATCAAATTGTCCTGGCTCCACCTCCAGTGTCCGGGATGAAATTGGCCTAGCTCTCCTTCCAGTGCCCTAAAAGTTGGCCTCGATCCACCTACAGTGCCCTAAGGAATTCGGCTAGGCACCATCTCCAGTGCCCTGTTGAAATCTGCCTAACTACCCACCAGTGCCCTGATGAAATCGGTTTGTCTCCCCCTCCAGTGCCCTGATAAATCAGCCTGGTTACACCTCCAGTGCCCTGATATAATCGGACTGGGTATGCCCCAAGTGCCCTGATGTAATTGGACTGGGTCCCCTTGCTGTGTCAGGGATGAAGTCGGCCTGGCTTCCCCTCCAGAGTCCTGATAAAATCGGCCTGGCTTCCATGCCAGTGCCGTCATGAAATTGGCCTGGCTTCCCTTTTAGTGCTCAGATGAAATCGGCCTGGCTCCCACTCTTGCTTGGATGATATTGGCCTAGGTACACCTCCAGTACCCTGATGTAATCGGACTGTGTAGTCCACCGGTGCCCTTATGTAATTGGACTGGGTACCCCTCCAGTTACCTGTTGAAATCGGCCTGGATATACCTCTAGTGTCAGGAATGAAATTGGCCTGGCTAATCATCTAGTGCCATGATGAAATCAGCTTGGCTACCCTTCCAGTGTCAGGGATGAAATCTCCCTGGCTCCCCCACCAGTATCTGGGGTGATATCAGACTGGCTCTATGTTCAGTGTCCAAGACGAAATCAGTCTGGGTTCCCCTCCAGTGCCCTGAAGAATGCGGCCTTAGTCACCTTGCATTGCAGGTAGAAAAGTAGCCTGGGTCCACCTCCCGTGTCCAGATGAAATCAGACTGGTTCCCCCTCCAATGTCCAGGATGATATCGGCCTGGCTCCCCCCTCTATTTCAGGGATGAAATCGGCATAGCTTCCCCTCCTGTGCTCTGTTGAAATCTGCTTGACTCCCCCTCCAGTGCCTTGAAGTAATCGGCCTGGCTTCCCTTCTAGTGCTCAGATGAAATCGGCCTGACTCCCACTCTTGCTCTGATGAAATCGGCCTGGCAACCAATTTAATCAGAACACTAGAGGAGGTGCCAGGCTGATTTCATCCTGGACACTAGAGGGAGAGCCAAACTGATTTCATCCCTGACACTCCTGGGGGAGCCAGACTGATTTCATCCCTGACAATGGAGGGGGAGACAGGATGATTTCAACAGGGCACTGGAGGTGGAGACAGGCCGATTTCACACATGACACTGGAGGGTCAACCAGGCTGAATTCATCCCGCACACAGAACGGGAAAACAGGCTGATTTTATACCTGCACTGCAAGAGCACCTAGGACAATTTCATCGGGGCACAGGAGGGAGACACAGGCCAATATGATAATGGACACTGGAAGGGTAGCCAGGACGATTTCATCCAGAACACTGGCGGGGGAGCCAGGCCAATTTCATCCCTGACACTGGAGGAGGAGCCAGGCCAATTTCCTCAGGGCAAAGGAGGGGGATCCAGGCCGATTACATGAGGGCATTGGAGGGGACTCAAGCCAATTTCATTAGGGCACTGGAGGGGGACCCAGACCGATTTCAGTATGGATACTGGAGCGGTAGCCAGGATGATTTCATCAGGGCACTGGAGGGGAAGCCAGGCCGATTTCACCTGTGACACTGGAGGGGGAGCAAGGTCAATTTCATCCCAGATACTGGTGGGGGAGCAAGGGTGATTTCATCCTGGACACTGGAGGTAGAGCCATGATGATTTCATCCTGATCACTCGAGGGTGAGCCAGGTTGATTTCATCCTGGGCACTGGATGGTGAGCCAGGCTGATTTCATCCCTGACACAGGAGTGGAAGCCAGGCTGATTTTGTACCCACACTGCAGGGAAAACCAGGCTGATTTCATCAGGGCACTGGAGTGGGAGCCAGGCCGATTTCATCCCTGACACTGGAGGGGGAGCCAGGCAAATTTAATCAAGGCACTGGAGGGGAGCAGGGCCAATTTCATCCCTGACATTGGAGGGAGAGTTATGACAATTTCAAAAGGACACTGGAGGGGTACCCAGTCCAATTATATCTGCACACTGGAGGCGTACCCAGTTTGATTACTTCAGGGCACTGGAGGTGTACCCAGGCCAATTTCATCCCCAACAAAGGCGGAGATGCTGTCCAATTTCATTCTGGACTCTGGCGGGGGAACCAGGCAGCTTTCATTAGGGCACTGGAGGTGGAGCCAGGTAAATTTCATCCTGGACACTGGACGTGTTCAGGCTGATTTTATAGGGCACTGGACAGGGACCCACGCTTATTTCTTCAGGGCACTGGACGGTGAGCCAAGCAGATTTCAACAGGGTACTGGATGGGGAGCCATGTCGATTTCATCCCTAACACTGGAAGACAGGCCAGGCTGATATCATCCCAGACACTGGAGGGGGAGCCAGTCTGATTTCATGCTGGACACTGGAGTGGGAGCCAATCCAATTTCATCTGGACACTGGAGATGGATGCAGGCTTCTTTTATACCCGCACTGCAGGGGGACTAAAGCCGATTTCTTCAGTGCACTGGAGTGGCACCCAGACTGATTGCATCCTGGACACTGAATGGGAGCCAGGCCAATTTCATCCCTGACACAGGAGTGGGATCCACGCTGATTTTTTACCCACACTGCAGGAAAACCTAGGCCTATTTCATCAGGGCACTGGTGGGAGAGCCATGTTGATTTCATCCCTGACCCTGGAGGGAGAGCCAGACCGATTTCATCCCGGACATTGGAGAGGGAGCTAGGCTGTTTTCATCCAGACACTGGAGGGGGAGCCAGGCTGATTTTATACCTGCACTACAGGAAGACCCAGGCCGATTTCATCAGGTCACAGGAGGGAGACCCAGGCTGATTTCATCCTGGACACTAGGAAGGTAGCCAGGCTGATTTCTTCAGGGCACAGGAGAGGAAACAGGGCAATTTCATCATGGCACTCGAGGGGTAGACTTTCTGATTTCATCCCTGACAAAGGAGGGATGAGCCAGGACAATTTCATCCCGGACACTGGAGGGAAATCCAGGCAGCTTTCATCAGGGCACTAGAGGGGGAGCCAGGCAAATTTCATCCTGGACGTGTAGCCATGCTGATTCCATTAGGGCACTGGATGGGTCCCTGGCTCTCTCTCCATTGTCCATCCTAAATTGGGCTGGGTCCCCCACCAGTGCTCTAATGAAATCAGCCTGGATCCACTTCCAGTGTGTGGATGAAATCATCCTGACTCCAGTGCTGATGAAATCGGGCTGCCCCCTCCTCCTGCACCCTGAGGAAATTGGTCTGGGTACCTCTCCAGTGTCAGAGATGAAATTGGCCTGTCTCTCCCTCCAGTGTCCTAATGTAATCTAACTGGCTCCCCCTTGAGTGCTCTAAGGAATTCAGCCAGGCTCCCCCTCCAGTGCCCTGATGAAATCAGCCTGGCACCCCTTCCAGTGCCCTGATGAAAACATGCTGGCTCCCCCTCCAGTGCCCTGATGAAATCAGCCTGGCACCCCTTCCACTGCCCTGATGAAATCATGCTGGCTCCCCCTCCAGTGCCCTGATGAAATCAGCCTGGCACCCCTTCCAGTGCACTGATGAAAACTGCCTGAAAGGACACCCAGACCAATGTCATCCTTCCCTTTCAGAGTCCCAGTGTCAGGGATGAAATCGGCCTGGCTCTCCCTCCAGTGCCCTGATGAAATTGGGCTGGCTACACCTCCAGTGTCCAGAAGAAATCGGCCTGGCTCCCCCTCCAGTGTCCAGCATGAAATGGGCCTGGCTCCCCCTCCATTGCTCTGATGAAATTGGCCTGGAAACCCTCCAGGGCCCTGATTAAATGGGCCTGTTTCCCCTACACTGCCCTGATGAAATAGGCCTGGGACTACCTGCTGTGCGGGTATAAAATCAGCCTGGCTCCCACTCCAGTGTCTGGATGAAATCAGCATGGCTCCCCTCTACTGTCCAGATGAAATCGGCCTGGCTCCACTCATTGTCAGGGATGAAAACAGCCTGTCTCAACCTCAAATGCCCTGATGAAGTCAGCCTGACTTATCCTCCAGAGCCCTGATGAAATCAGCCTGGCTCTCTCTCCATTGTCCATGCTGAAATCGGACTGGTTCCCCCACCAGTGACCTAATGAAATTGGCCTGGATCCCCCTCCAGTGCCCTGATGAAATTGGCTTGGCTCCCCATCCAGTGTCAGGGATGAAATCCGCTTGGCTCGCCTTCTAGTGTCAGTGGTGAATTTGGCCAGTCTCCCCTTCCAGTGCCCTGATTAAATCGGCCTAGGTACACCTCCAGTACCCTGATGTAATCGGACTGGGTACTCTTCCAGTGCCCTTATGTAATTGGAATGGGTACCCCTCCAGTTACCTGTTGAAATTGGCCTGGCTCCACCTCCAGTGTCAGGGATGAAATCGGCCTGGCTAATCCTCTAGTGCCATCATGAAATCAGCTTGGCTACCCTTCCAGTGTCCAGGATGAAATCTGCATGGTTCCCCCTCCTGTGCCCTGATGAAATTGGCTTGGATCCCCCTCCAGTTCCCTGATGAAATTGGCTTGGTTCCCCCTCCATTGAGGGGATGAAATCAGCCTGGGTCCTCCTGCAGTGCAGGTATAAAATCAGCCTGGTTCCCCTTCATTGTCCAGGAGGAAATCGGCCTGGGTCTCCTCCAGTGTCAGGGGTGAAATCGGCCTTTCTCCCCCTCTAGTGTCCTAATGAAATCAGGCTGGCTCCCCCTCCAGTGTCAGGGATGAAATCAGAATGGCTCCCACTCCAGTGCCCTGATGAAATCGGACTGGGTTTCCCTGCAGTGTGGGTATGAAATCAGCCTGGCTCCCACTCCTGTGTCAGGGATGAAATCGGCCTGGCTCCACCTTCAGTGTCTTGGATGAAATCAACTTGGCTTATCCTCCAGTGTCCAGGAAGAAATCTCCCTGGCTCCCCTACCAGATTCTGGGGTGATATCAGACTGGCTCTGCATTCAGTGTCCAAGATGAAATCAGTCTGGGTTCCCCTCCAGTGCCCTGAAGAATGTGGCCTTAGTCACCCTGCATTGCGGGTAGAAAAGCAGCCTGGGTCCACCTCCCATGTGCAGATGAAATCGGATTGGTTCCCACTCTAGTGTCCAGGATGAAATCAGACTGGCTCCCCCTCCAATGTCCAGGATGATATCGGCCTGGCTCCCCCCCTATTTCAGGGATGAAATCGGCATAGCTCCCCCTCCTATGCCCTGTTGAAATCTGCTTGGCTCCCCCTCCAGTGTCTTGAAGCAATCGGCCTGGCTTCCCTTCTAGTACTCAGATGAAATCGGCCTGGCTCCCAATTTTGCCCTGATGAAACATGACTGGTTCCCACTGTTGCCCTGATGAAATCTGCCCTGATACCCCTCCAGTGCCCTGATGAAATAAGGCTGGATACCTGTCTAGTGCCCTAATGAAATCTGCCTGGCTACACATCCAGTGTCCAGGATGAAATTTGCCTGTTTCCCCCTCCAGTGCCCTGATGAAAGCAACCTGGTGCCCCCTCCAGTGTCCAGAATGAAATCGGACTGTCTTCCCCTTCTTTGTCAGGGATGAAATCGGTCTGGGGCCCCCTCCAGTGCCCTAAAGAAATCGGCTTGTGTCCCCTCCATTTTCCTGATGTAATCGGCCTTGGTCCCCCTCCAATGCCCTGAAAAAATTGGCCTGGTCCCCCTTCCTTTGCACTGAGCAAATTGGCCTGGCTCCCCCTCCAGTATCAGGGATGAAATTGGCCTTGCTCCCCTGCCAATATTCAGGATGAAATCGTCCTGGCTCCCCATCATGTGTCCACGGTGAAATTTCCCTGCCTCCCCCTAAAGGGCCCTGATCAAATCGGCATGCATCACCACCAGTGTGAGGGATGAAATCAGCATGGCTAATCCTCTAGTGCCCTGAAGAAATCAATTGGCTACCCTTCCAGTGTCCAGGATGAAATCAGCATGGTTCTCCCTCCTGTGCCCTGATGAAATCAACTTTGACCCCATCCAGTGACCGGATTAAATTGTCCTGCATACCCCTACAGTGCACTGAAAAATGGACTTGGGTCTCCCTGCAGTGTCAGTGATGAAATTGGCCTAGATCCTTTACAGTATCCAGGATGAAATCAACCTGGCTCAAACTCAAGTGTCCAGGATTAAAGCATCCTGGCTCCCCACCAGTATCTGGGATGAAATTGGCCTGGCTCCACCTCCAGTGTCAGGGGTGAAATTGGCCTGGCTTCCCCTCCAGTGCGCTGATGAAATCGACTGGCTCCCCCTCCAGTGTCAGGGATGAAATTGGCCTGGCTTCCCCGCCAGTGTACAGTATGAAATAGGCCTGACTCCCACTCCAGTGTCCAAGATGATTTCAGACTGCCTCCCACTAAAGTGCCATGATCAAATTGGCCTGCGTCCCACTCCAGTGTCAGGGATGATATCAGCCTGGGTCCCCCACCAGTGTCATGGATGAAGTCAGCCTTGCTAATCCTCTAGTGCCCTGATGAAATCATCTTGGCCTCCCTTCCAGTGTTCAGGATGAAATCGGCATGGTTCTCCCTCCTGTGCCCTGATGAAATTGGCCTGGATCCCCCTCCATTGCCCAGAAGATATCGGCTTAGCTCTCCATCCAGTGTCAGGGATGAAATCAGCTTGGCTCTCACTCCAGTGTCAATGGTGAACTCGGCCTGTCTCCCACTCCAATGCCCTGATTAACTCGGCCTGGGTGCACCTCCAGTGCCCTGATATAATCGAACTGGGTATGCCCCCAGTGCCCTGATGTATTTGGACTGGGTACCCATTCAGTGCCCTGTTGAAATCAGCCTGGCTCCCCCTCCAGTGTCTAGGATGAAATCGGCCTGGCTCCCCCTCCAATAACCTTGTTTAAATCGCCCTGGTTTCCCCTCCAGCATCAATTATGTAATCGGCATGGCAACCCCTCGAGTGCCCTGATGAAATCGGCATGGGTTTCCCTGCAGTGTCGGTATAAAATCAGCCTGGTTCCCATTCCTGTGTCAGGGATAAAATCGGCCTGGCTCCCTCCCCAATGTCCATGATGAAAACAACCTGGCTCACCCTCAAGTGATCAGGATGAAATTGGCCTGTATCCCCCACCAGTGTCCAGGATGAAATCACCCTGGCTTCCCCACCAGTATCTGGGGTGAAATAGGCATGGCTCCCCCTCCAGTGTCAGGGATGAAATGGACTTCCCCCCTGCCAGTATACAGGATGAAATCAGCCTGGCTGCCCCTCCAGTGTCCAGGATGAAATCAGCCTACCTCCTACTAAAGTGCCCTGATGAATTTGGCGTTTGTCCCCCTACAGTACCCTGATGAAATCATCTTGGCTCCCCCTCCAGTTTCCATGCTGAAATCAGCATGGGTCCTCCTCCGGAGCCCTAATGAAATCACCCTGGCTTACACTCCAGTGCACTGATGTAATCAGCCAGGGTCGCCCTCCAATGCCCTGATAAAATCAGCCTGGTTCTCCCTACTCTGCCCTGAGGAAATAATCCTGGTTTCCCCTCCAGTGTCAGGGGTGAAATTGGCCTGGGTTCACCACCAGAGGACAGGATGAAATCGGCCTGGCTCCCCCTCCAGTGTCCAAGATGAAATCAGACTGCTTCCCCATAAAATGCCCTGATCAAATCGGCCTGCATCTCCCTCCAGTGTCATGGATGAAATCAGCCTGGCTAATCCACTAGTGCCCTGATGAAATCAGCATGGCTACCCTTCCAGCGTTCTGGATGAAATTGGCATGGGTCTCCCTCGAGTGCCCTGATGAAATCGGCCTGGATCCCACTCCAGTGACCAGATGAAATTGGCCTGGATACCCCTTCAGGTCAATGATAAATGGACCTTGGTCCCCCTCCAGTGTCAGGGATGAAATTGGTTTAGGTTCTCTCCAGTGCCCTGATGAAATCACGCTGTTTCCCCTACAGTTCCCTGATGAAATCAACCTGGCTCCTTTCCAGAGACGATTATGAATACGGCCTGTGTCTCCCTCCTGTGCACTGATGAAATCATCCTGGGTCCTCCTGCAGTGCAGGTATAAAAAAGCCTTGTTTCCCCTTCAGTGTACGGGATGAAATCCGCCTGGTTCCCCCTCCAGTGTCAGTGTTGAAATAGGCTTGCCCCCACCCCCAGTGTCAGTGGAGAAATTGGACTGTCTCCCCCTCCAGTGCCCTGATTAAATCGGCCTGGGTACCCTTCCAGTGCCCTGATGTAATCAGACTGGGTATGCCTCCAGTGCCCTGATTTAATTGGACTGGGTTCCCTTCCAGTGCCCTGTTGAAATTGGCCTGCCTCCCCTTCCAGTGTCAGGGATGTAATCGGCCTGGCTCCCCCTCCAGTGCCTTGATTAAATTGGCCTTCTTCTGCCCCAGCTTCAGATATGAAATCGGCATGGCTCCCCCTCCATTGCCCTGATGAAATCGTCTGGGTTTCCCTGCAGTGAGGGTATAAAATCAGCCTCGCTCCCACTCCTGTGTCAGGGATGAAATAGTCCTGGCTCACCCTCGAGGTATCAGGATGAAATCAGCCTGGCTCCCCTTCCAGTGTCCGGAAGCCATTCCTAATCCCATAAGGGAGGATCCTGTTCTGTGTGTTGGCCAAGAGGAAGGCCAATCCTTTCCTGCTATGCAGGTCCTGTCAGCACCTGTGTCCAAGAGTCCTTGGAAGCTCTTGCCATCCAGGGTGATTGTCTTAAAGGGTCGTTGTCCTAAATCTTGTATCCAATTGACTCCTTCTACAGAGTCGGAAGAGCCAAACCGTCCTGACCCCCTATAGCTTTTCATAATAGGGTTAGGCATTTTTATGTAGGGGAGTAGAACAACCTATGTGATTCTCTGTCCCTTGTGTAACTGAATGGTTTCTTTTAAGGGTCTGACCATCACTTTTATGGTGCCTAAGGTATCTGCATCTAGCACTCCAGGGAGGACTTCAATGTTGGTAGCAGTATTTGAGCTTCTCCCCCAAATCAGTCCTACCATTTGTGGTGGGAGGGTCCCTGTAATTTTTGTATCTATGACTGTTACCCAATCCCATAGGGACAGGAGCAAGTCCTGAGGACATGATATATCTAATCTAGCACTCTCTGGAGTGGCTCTAGGCAGGTTATGGAAAGTGAATTCTGGTGCAGCAGGGTTTAACCCTGGTGTTAACTGTACTTCCTTTTGGACATTCCCCTTTTCTTTCTCGGGGCTAAGGGGGAATCCCCGAAGCTAGTTTTTTGTCTGACTGTCGGGATTAAGGGGAACTCCCTCCTTAGTGAATTTTGACTTACATTCATTTCTCCAGTGCTTCCCTTTTTTACATCATGGGCAAATGCCAGGAGGAGCTCTTCCTCCTCTATTCTCAGAATTCGGGCATTCCTTTTGCATATGCCCTGATTTTCCACACTTATAACAGGCCGGAGAGCTATCAGCCCCTCCACTACTTATTTTCTTAACATAGGCGCTAAATCGTTGTCCTTTCATTGCTGCAGTGTAGGCCATTCCTTGCACTACGGCTGGTGAGGCATCCATGCATGCTTTTATATAATCCTGCAATGAGCCTGTCTTCCTGACGGGCCTAATTAAGTCTTTACAAAGGGTATTGGCATTTTCCCAGGCTAACTGTTTCAGAAGCATGTCCGTCCCCTCTGAAGGGGAAGCATTCTATGTATTGCTTCCTCAAGTCTAAATATAAAGGCTTGATATGTTTCTTCATTCCCTTGAATAATCCCTGATAACACCGTACTCTTTGTCCCAGGAGGCGGAATGCGATGCCAAGCAGGGACTGCATTGCTAGTAATAGCCTCCAAGACATCACTAGACAAGGCAGACTGAGACTGAGGCGTTGCATATTTACCTGTCCCTAGTAACATATCCATGGTAGGTTTGGTGCCTTTCTTCTTAGTCATAGTTATTATTGTTTCTTTTGATCTGTCCTCATAATCAGTCCTCCAGAGAATATAATCCCCAGGAGACAATACAGCCCTAGCGGTTTGATGCCAATCATAGGGTGTTAACTGCAAGCTAGCAACCATATCCACCACTTGTATGGTATATGGAGCTGAAGGTCCCACGGACTTATCCGTGGCCTGTAATTCTTTTAACGTTTTCAATGGTAGCGGTTCCCACTGTGGCTCTTCTCCATCAAAAGTCTCTGCAACCAGCAGGGCGAAGGTAGTATCCCCCATCCTGCGTGCCTCATCCATCGCTCCCCGAAAACCAAAGGGAGGCATGGGGGGTCTTTTCCTAGGCGCAGGCACAGGCCTAGGCCCTGTTTTAACAAGGAAAGCTGTCATAGGAGGGTATTGCTGATGATCCCTAAAGTCATCCTCCAGATCTTGCTTAGCCATTTCCTTGGCTAAGTCCCAATCATCTCCATCCTCATCATCCTCTATTCCAGCCCCAATGACAGTTTTCTTGCTATTAGTGGTGCCATACTGCTTAGGCAGCTTATCACCCTTGAGGGAGGCTGATTCTTCCTCCAGTCCTTCTAAGTCAGAAGTTCTTGATAAGATCTCTTTGATTTGTAACCAGAGGGAGTAAGCACATGCAGGCAATTTTTCTTCTCCCTTTTCTTTTGCATATCTGTGCATAGCCTTCCCTACCTTCCTCCATTCCATCAGTGTCAGGCTGCCATCCTCTGTGAGCCAGGGACACAATTCCTTCACGAGTTTAAGGAATTCTGCCAAAGCCTCCGGTGTTGCCTTCAAGCCCTTTTCTGCCAACATATGCCTTACCACAGATGCAAATAATTTGTCTTCCTTAGAGAGGTGCTGCCCCATGCTTACCTTCTGGATTACCTGTGCTTAACTGGTGAGCCTTTACCGGCGGGTCTGCAGAACCCTGACAGGAGCCAATCCCTACTTATGAATAAAAGAGAGAAAAGGGGGAGAGAAATTATCTGTCCTTCAAGAACCTGTTCGGGCGCCACCAGCCTCGGACTGGATCTCAGCTAGACCACCAGACCGAGGGAGAACGGGCTGAAGGTACTCAGGATAAGTGGGATTCGGCAAGTGACAGACAGCCACAGACACGAGAGTATGCTGTGAAGCTGCTGTGATTTTACTCAGACCAAGCAGTGAATTTTATACAGTTCCTTGAGGAAACATGGCAATCGGCCAGTAGGATGATAGACATAGAATCAACAATGTAGTTACACATTTTTCTCAGAATGATTAACAGATCTCATGAGTATAGCCTTTACTTTTTCTTTTGTGGTTCCTCATCCGGACAGAGAACATTACGGCCCTAGCTGTAGTTTTCCTTCTACACCTTTGTTCTGTATCAAAATTAAACCCTTTCCATCATTGTTCTAATCATGGTCTCATTTGTGTGAAAATATTTTAACCTTTGCCTGTGGGTGAGAAGGCACCAGGGGGTCGGTACCTAGCTAATCTTTCCATGAACTGTAACTTATGCCATTCTGTTTTCATACCATTATGATTCACCCATTGGTCCCCATGTACGTCATAAGCTCCCATAAAAGGTAATGGCTCTAAATAATTATTATATCTAAGATTAAAGTTAGGGGGTTGCCACCATCGACCCTTGATGAGAAACTTTATTTGTTCCTGAATAATTCTTGTAGGAATGGCTAATTCCTGTAACTGCTTCCTCGCAGCTGCTGTCGGCTGCGCGTGTAGATTGCCTATGAGTGCCTGTACCTTTACTTTCATTCTCTCTTCGCTAGAGTCTTCGTCCTTCTGAATCATAAGTTCTTTCTGCTCTAAATCATTCATGAATTCCCTTAAACTTTAGGGACCTTCTTGAACTGTTTGTCTAAGAGCTTGAATCATAGGTGGGGGTATTGAAGCCACTTTTGAGGAATCATTACTCTCTTTATGGGGCACATCAGGAACATTAAGAGTTAACTTCTTGGAATTAATACACACGGAAACAACAATAATTACAGCTGCAAAGAGAAGAAGGCAGAGTGCCCGCCAGCCTCTGCAAGCAGATCTGTGTGGTTCTGTGTAGCCTGGCACCTTGATTCGGGCAGATTGATGAGGGGTCGCCAGGGGCATAGACCCGAGGGCTGCGAGCCCCCCTTTCCCACATAACTACCTCATCCAAGGCATTTGTCATGCAGGCGACGCCGTCGTGGGCGTGGCATGGTTCCCCCTCCAGTGTCCGGAATGAAATAGGATTGTCTCCCTCTCTTTGTCAGGCATAAAATGGGCCTGTCTCCCCCTCCAGTGCCCTGATGAATTAGTCCTTAAGCCCTCTCCAGTGCCCTGATGAAATCATACTGGCTCCCCCTCCAGTGTCCATGCTGAAATCGCCCTGGGTCCCCCTCCAGTACCAGGATGTAATCAGCCTGATTCCTCCTTCAAATGCCCTGATAAAATCAGCCTGTTCCCCCTCTTGTGCCCTGAGGAAATTGGCCTGGCTCCCTTTCCACTGTCAGGGATGAAATTGGCCTGGCTCCCCCACCAGTGAACAGGATGAAATCGGCCTGGCTCCCCCTCCAGTGTCCAAGAGGAAATCAGCCTGCCTCCCCCTAAATTGTCCAGATCAAATCAGCTTGAGTTCCCCTCCAGTGTCAGGGATGAAATCGGCCAGGTTCCCCCTCCAGTGTAATGGATGAAAACAGCCTGCTTAATCCTATAGTGCCCTGATGAAATCAGCTTGGCTACCCAACCAGTGTCCAGGATGAAATCAGCATGAGTCTCCCTCCTGTGTCCTGAGGAAATCGGCCTGGATCCCACTCCAGTGATCAGATGAAATCGGCCTGGATACCCCTACAGTGCACTGATAAATGGACCTGGGTCCCCCTGCAGTGTCAGGGATGAAATCAGACTAGATCCTCTCCAGTGCCCTGATGAAATCACCCTGTTTCCCCTGCAGTGCCCTGGTGAAATCAGCTTGGCTCTCCTTCCAGTGCCCATTATAAAATCGGCCTGTGTCTCCTTCCTGTGCCCTGATGAAATCGTCCTTGGTCGTCCTGCAGTGCAGGTATAAAATCAGCCTGGTTCCCCCTTCAATGTGCAGAATGAAATTGGCCTGGTTCCCGCTCCAGTGTCAGGGGTGAAATCGGCCTGGCTCCCCCACCAGATTCAGGGATGAAATCAGCCTGGCTCCCCCTCCAGTGTCCAATATGAAATCAGCCTCCCTCCTACTAAAGTGCAGTGATCAAATGAGCCTGCATCCCCCTCTAGTGTCAGGGATGAAATGGGCCTGGGTCCCCCTCCAGTGTCATGGATGAAATCAGCCTGGCTAATGCTCTCGTGCCATGATGAAATCAGCTTGGCTACCCTTCCATTGTCCAGGATGAAATTGGCATGGATCCCCCTCCAGTGCCCTGATGAAATCGCCTTGACTCCCCCTCAAGTGTCAGGGATGAAATCGCCTTGGCTCTGCCTCCAGTGTCAGTGGTAAATTCGTCCCTTCTTCCCCTCCAGTGCCCTTATTTAATAGGCCTCAGTACACCCTGGCTCCCCAAACACATTCTGGAATGAAATCAGCCTGGATCCCCCTCCAGTGCCCTGAAGGATTCGGACTGGCTTCCCTTCTATTGCTCAGATGAAATCGGCCTGGCTCCCACTCTTGCCCTGATGAAATATGCCAGGCTCCCCTTCCAGAGCCCTGATGAAATAAGCCTGGTCCCCCTTCCAGTGCCATAATCAAATCAGCCTGGCTACACGTCTTGTGTCCAGGATTAAATTGCCCTGGCTCCCCCTCCAGTGCCCTGATGAAAGCTACCTGGTTCCCCCTCCAGTGTCCAGGATGAAATCGGCCTGTCTCCCCCTCCAGTGCCCAGATGAGTTCAGCCTTAGTCCCCATCCAGTGCCCTAATGAAATCTGCCTGGGTTCCCCTCCAGTGCCCTGATGTAATCAGCATGGCTCACCCTCCAGTGACTGGATGGAATCACCCTGGGTACCCCTACAGTGCCCTGATAAATGGACATGGGTCCCCCTACAGTGTTAGGGATGAAATCCGCCTAGATCCTCTCAAGTGCCCTGAAGAAATCGCATTGTTTCCTCTCTAGTGCCTGGATGATATCATCCTGGCTACCCTTCCAATGTCCAATATGAATTCGGCCTGCATCTCCCTCATGTGACCTGATGAAATCGGCCTGTGTCCTCCTGCAGTGCAGGTATAAAATCAGCCTTGTTCCTCCTTCAGTGTGCAGGATGAAATCTGCCTGGCTCCCTCCCCCCCAGTGCCCTGAAGAAATCGGCCTGGCTCTCACTCCAGTGTCTAGGATGAAATCAACCTGGTTCACCCTTGAGTGATCAAGATGAAATCAGCCTGTCTCACCCTCCAGTGTCCAGGATGAAATCACCCTTGCTCAACCATCCAGTATATGGGACGAAATTGGCCTGGCTCCCCCCCCCCCACAGTGTCAGGGGTGTAATGGGTCTGCCTCCCCTCCAGGGCCCTGATGAAATCAGCCTGCCTCTCCCTCCAGTGTCAGGGATGAAAGTGGCCTGGCTCCCCCTCAGATGTCAGGGATGAAATCAGCCTAGCTCTCGCTCCAGTGTCAGTGGTGAAATCGGCCTGTCTCCCCCTACTGTGCCCTGATGTATTCGGACTGGGTACCCCTACAGTTCCCTGTTGAAATCACCCTGGCTCCCCCCCAGTGTCAGGGATGAAATCGGCCTGGCTCCCCCTCCAGTGCCTTGTTTAAATCAGCATGGCTACACCTCCAGCATCAGGGTTGAAATCGGCATGGCTCCTCCTCAAGTGCCATGATGAAATCGGCCTCGGTTTCCCTGCAGTGTTGGTGAAAAATCAGCCTGGATCCCCCTCCTGTGTCAGGGATTAAATCGGCCTGGTTCCCCCTCCAGTGTCCAAGATGAAATCAACCTGGCTCACCCTCCACAGTCCGGGATGAAATGATCCTGGCTGCTCCTTGAGTGTCAGGGATGAAGTTGGCCTGGATCTCCCTCCAGTGTCAGTGGTTCAAATGGCCTGTCTCCCACTACACTGCCCTGAGGAAATCAGACTGGCTACCCTCCAGTGTCAGGGATGATATCGGACTGACTTCCCCTCCAGTGTCCAGGAAGAAATTAATCTGGCTCACCCTCCACTGTCTGGGGTGAAATTGGCCTGGCTCCCCTCCAGTGTCAGTGGTGAAATCGGCCTGGCTCCTACTCCAGTGCCCTGATGAAATCGGCCTCAGTTTCCCTAGAGTGTTGGTGTAAAATCAGCCTGGATCCCACTCCTGTGTCAGGGATTAAATCAGCCTGGGGACCCCTCATTGTCCAGGATGAAATCAACCTGACTCACCCTCCACTGTCAGGGATGAAATCAGTGGGCACCCCCTCAGTGTTCGGGATGAAATCAGCCTGTCTCTCCCTCCAGTGTCAGTGGTGAAATCAGGTCTGGCTCCCTCTCCAGTACCCTGATGAAATCTGCCTAGATACCCCTCCAGTGTCAGAGATGAAATTGTCCTGACTCCCCCTCCCTTGCCCTGATGTAATCAACCAGGATTCCCTCCTGTGTCAGGGATGAAATCTCCCGGGCTACACCTCCAGTGTCCATGATGAAATCACCCTGGTTCCTCCTCCAGTATCTGGGATGAAATCGGCCTGGCTCCCCCTTTAGAGTACAAGATGAAATCAGTCTGATTGCCCCACCAGTGCTCTAAAGATATCGGCCTGTTTTCCCCTGCAGTGCAGGTATAAAAGCAGCCTGGGTCCAGCACCAGTGTCTGGATATAATTGGACTGGCTCCCTCTCCAGTGCGCTGAAGAAATCAGCCTGGGTACCCCTCCAGTGTAAGGGAGGAAATCAGCCAGGCTCACCTTTCTGTGCCCTGATGTAATCGGCCTGGGTCCCCATCGAGTGTCGCGGATGAAATCAGACTGGCTCAGCCTTCAGGGCCCTGATGAAAGCGGCCTGGCTAACCCTCCAGTGCCCAGATGAAATCGGCCTGTCTCCCCCTCCAGTGTCAGGGATGAAATCAGTCTGGCTCCCACTCCAGTGTCCAGGATGAAATTGGCCTGGCTCTCCCTCCAGGGCCCTGAAGTAATCGGCCTGGGTACCCCTCCAGTGTCAGGGATAAAATCGGCCTGGCTCCCCTTCCAGTGCCTTGATGTAATCAATGTGGCACTGCCTCCAGTGTCAGGGATGATATCAGTCTGGTTCCCCCTCCATTGTCCCGGATTTAATCAGCCTGGATCCCCCTCTAGTCAGGGATGAAATCGGCCGGGCTCTCCCTCCAGTGTCAATGGTGAAATCAGACTGTCTCCCCCTACAATGCCCTAACGTAATCGGACTGCAAACCCCTCCAGCATCAGGGTTGAAATCAGCATGGCTCCTCCTCAAGTACCCTGATGAAATCGGCCTTGGTTTCCCTGCAGTGTTGGTGTAAAATCAGACTGGATCCCCCTCCTGTGTCAGGGATTAAATCGGCTTGGCTCCCTCTCCAGTGTCCAGGATGAAATCAACCTGGTTCACCCTCCACTGTCCGGGATGAAATCAGACTGAATCCCCCTCCAGTGTCAGGGATGAAATCGGCCTGGTTCTCCCTCCAGTGTTAGGGATGAAATCGGCATGCCTCCCACTCTACTGCCCTGATGAAGTTGGCCTGGCACCCCCTCCAGGGTCCAGGATGAAATGGGCTTGGCTCCCTCCAGTGTCAGGGGTGAAATCGGCTTGGCTCACTTCAATTGCCCTGATGAAATCAGTCTGACTCCTCCTGTGGTTTCTGGGATGAAATTGGTCTGTCTCCCTCTCCAGTGACCTGATGGAATCGGGTGGGCTCCCCTTCCAGTGCCCTTATGTACTCATCATGGCTTCCTCTCCAGTGCCCTTATGAAACTGTACTAACTTCCCCTCCAGTTCTCGTATGGAATCAGCCAGGATCCCCGTCCATTTTCAGCAATGAAATCAGCCTGGCTCCCCCTCCAGTGCCCTGATGAAATCAGCCTGGCTCCCCATCCATTGCACTGATTAAATTGGGCTGGCTCCCCATCCAGTGCCCTGATGAAATAGGCCTGGCTCCCCCTCCAGTGTTGGGTATAAAATCAACCTGGCTCCCCCTCCAGTGTCAGGGATGAAATCAGCCTGGCTCAACCTGCAATGTAAGGGTTGAAATCGGCCTGGCTAACAATGCATTGTCAGGGATGAAATTAGCATGGGTCCCCTTCCAGTGCTCTGATGAAATCGGCCTGTCTCCCCCTACATTGCCCAGGATGAAATTGGCCTTTCTCTCCCTCCAGTGTCCTGATAAAATCTGCCTGGCTCCTCCTCCAGTGCCCTGATGAAATTGGCCTGGCTCCCCCTCCAGTGCCCTGATGAAATCGGCCTGGCTCAACCTACAGTGCCTTGATGATATTGGCCTGACTCCCCCTCCAGTGTATGGAGTGCAATCGGCCTGGCTCCCCATGCAGAGCCCTGAATAAATTGGTATTGCTCCTTTTCCAGTTAACAGATGAAATTGTCTTGTCTCCCCCTCATATTCAGGGATCAAATCGACCTGGGTTCCCCTGCAGTGCTCTGATGAAAAAGTCCTGGGTTTCCCTGCAGTGAGGGTATAAAATCAGCCTCGCTCCCACTCCAGTGTCAGTGATGAAATCACCCTGGCTCCCCCTCCAGTATCTGGGATGAAATCTGCCTGGCTCCCCTTTCATTGTCTAGCATGAAATCAATCTGGGTGCCCCTCCAGTGCTGTGATGAAATCAGCCTGGCTCCTGCTCCAATTCCCTGATGAAATTGGCCTGGCACACCTTCTAGTGCCCTGATGGAATTGGCCAGTCTCCCCCTCCAGTGTCAGGGATGAAATCGGCTTGTTTGCCCCTCCAGTGCCCTGATGAAATCAAACTGGCTCTGCTTCCAGTACCCTGATGGATTTGGAGAATCTCCCCCTCAGTGCCCTGATGAAATCAGCCTGGCTCCGCCTCCAGTGTACAGGAGGAAATTGGCCTGGGTACCCCTCCAGAGCCCTGATGAAAGTGGCCTGGGTACACCTCCAGTGTCCAGGATTTAATTGGCCCTGCTCCCCCTCCAGTGTCCTGCATGAAATTGGCCAGGATCCACATCCAGTGCCCTGATGTAATCGGTCTGGCACCCCTCCAGTTCTCTTATGAAATTGGCTGAAAATCGGCTTGGCTCCCCCTCTAGAGTCAGGGATGAAATCGGCCTACCTCTCCCTCCAGGACCCTGATGAAATTGGCATTACTTCCCCTGCAGTTCCATGATCAAATTGGCTTGGCACCCCCTCCAGTATCTAGGATGAAATCGGCCTGGCTCCCCTTTCAGTGTCCAGGATGAAATCAGTATGGGTGCCCCTCTAGTGCCCTGAGGAAATCGGCCTGGGTCCCCCTCCAGTGTCTGGGATGAAATCCGCCTGGCTTCCACTCCAATGCCCTGAGGAAATCGGCCTGGCATGCCCTCAAGTGCCCTGATGGATTCGGCCAGTCTCCCCCTTCCTTTGTCAGGGATGAAATCAGCTTGGTTCCCCCTCCAGTTCCCTGATGAAATCGGTCTGCCTCCCCTTCCAGTATAAGGGATGAAATCGGCTTGGTTCCCCCTAAAGTGACTTGATGAAATCGACATATCTCCCCGCCAGTGCCCTGATGGAATGGGCCAGTCTCCCCCTCAGTGCCCTGATGAAATTGGTCTGGCTCCACATCCCTAACACTGGAGAGGGTGCCAGGGCGATTTCATCCTGTACCCTGGAGGGGGAACCAGGCCAATTTAATCAGGGCAGTGGAGGGAAGCCAGAACGGTTTCATCAGGGCACTGGAGGGGGAGCCTGGACGATTTCATAAGGGCACTGGAGGGGGAGGGAGGCCGATTTAATCCCTGAAACTGGAGGAGGAGCCAGGCTGATTTCATCCCTGACACTGGATGGGGAGCCAGGCCAATTTCATCAGGGCACTGGAGGGGGAGTCCAGCTGATTTCATAAGGGCACTAGAGAGGTGCCAGGCTGATTTCATGAGGGCACTGGAGGAGGAGCGAGGCCGATTTCATGCAGGACACTGGAGTGGGAACAAATCCGATTTGATCCTGTACAGTGGTGGAGGAGCCAAGCTGATTTCATCAGGGCACTGGAGAGAAACCATGGCTGATTTCATCAGGGCACAGGAGGGAGAGCCAGGATGATTTCATCAGGGCACTGAGGGGGAGAATGTCCATTTCCATCAGGGCATTGGAAGGGGAGCCAGGCAGATTTCATCAGGGCCCTGGAGGGAGAAACATGCTGATTTCATCCCTTACACTGGACGGGGAGACAGCCCGATTTCATTGTGGCACTGGAGGGGAAACCAAGCCAATTTCATCCCTGACACTGGAGGGGGAGACTGGCCAATTCCATCAGGGCCCTAGAGGGTGTGCTAGGCTGGTTTCATCAGGACTCTGAAGGGGGAGTCAGAAAGATTTTAACCTGGGCCCTGGAGAGGGCCAGGCTGATTTCATCCCTAACACTGTAGGGGGAGCCAATCTGATTTCAAAAGGGCACTGGAGGGGATGCCAGGCCGATTTCATTAGGGCATTGGTGCGGGATTCAGGAGGATTTCATCCTGGACACTGGAGGGGGACCCAGTCCGATTTCATCAGGGGACTGGAGGTGCACCCAGTCTGATTTCATCCTGGACACTGAAATGGGAGCCAGGCTACTTTCATCAGGGCACTGGTGGGGAAGACAGGCCGATTTCATCCCTGACACTGGAGCAGCAGCCAGACTGATTTCATCAGGGGAATGGAGGGGGAGACAGGCCCATTTAATTCCTGACTCAGGAGTGGGACACAGGCTGATTTCATCCCTGACTCCAGAGTGGGAGCCAGGCTGATATCATCCCAGACACTGGAGGCGAGCTAGACCCATTTCATCCTGGACCCTGGAGTGGGAGCAAGGCCAATTTCATCTGGAAAGAGGAGGGGAGATAGGCTGATTTTATCAGGGCACTGGAGGGGGAGCCATGCCAATTTTATCCCAAACACTGAAGGGGAAGCCAGGACGATTTCATCAAGGCACTGGAGGTTGAGCCAGGCCGATATCATCAGGGAACTAAAGGGGGAGCCTGGCTGCTTTCATACTTGAAATTGGAGGGAGGGCCAGGCTGATTACATCAGGGCAGTGGAGATGAGCCAGTCCAATGTGATCAGGGCACTGGAGGGGGAGCCAGGCTGATTTCTTCAGGGCACTGAAAGGGGACCCATTCTAATTTCATCCCTGACAATGCAGGGTGAGCCAAGCTGATTTTATACCCAACACTGATGGGGAGCCACGCCGATTTCATTAGAGCACTGCAGGGGGAGTCTGGCTGAATTCATTAGGGCACTGGAGGGGTAGCCAGGTCGATTTCATCAGTGCACTGGAGAGGGAGTCAGGCCAAATTCATCAGGGCACTGGAGGGGGAGCCATGACGATTTTATCAGGGCACTGGAGGAACACCCAGGTCGATGTAATCCTGGACTCGGAAAGGGTAGACAGGCTGATTTCATTGGTGCACTGGAGGTGAAACAGGCCGATTTAATCAGGGCCCTCGAGGGGATCCAGGCCGACTTCATCAGAGCACTGGAGGGGGAGCCAGGGCGATTTAATCAGGGGACTGTAGGGGTACTCATGCCGATTTCATCCCTATCACTGGAAGGGGGAGCCAGGCTGAACTCATCCAGACACTGGAAAGGGGAGCCAGGCCAATTTCATTAGGGCACTGGTGGGGGACCCTGCCTGATTTCAGTATGGACTCTGGTGGGAGAGCCATGCTGGTTTCATCAGGGCTCTGGAGGATGAATCAGGCTGATTTTATCAGGACACTTGAGGGGAAGATAGGCCGATTTTATCCCTGACACATGAATGGAGCCAGGCCGATTTCATCTGGACAGAGGAAGGGAGCCAGACTGATTTCATCATGGACAATTGAAGGTGAGCCAGGCCGATTTCATCTGGACACTGGAGGGGGAGTTGGGCTGAATTTATACCCGCACTTCAGGTGGTCCCAAGCCTATTGCATCAGGGCACTGTAGGAGTACCCACCCCGATTCCATCCCTGACACTGGAGGGGGAGGCAGGTCGATTTAATCAGGACACTGGAGGGGGAGCCTGGCCGATTTCATGAGGGCACAGGAAGGACACCCAGGCCGATGTCATCCTGCACACTGGAAGGGTAGCCAGGCTGATTTCATCATGGCAATGGAAGGGAACAGGCCAATTTAATCAGGGCACTGGATGCAATCCAGGCCAATATCATCAGGCCCTGTAGGGCTGTACAGGCCAATTACATCACTGACACTTAATGGGGAGCCAGGCTGATTTCATCCAGACAATGTTCGGGGAGCAAGGCTGATTTCATCAGGGTAATGGAGGTGGGGCCATGCCAATTTCATCAAGGCACTGGAGGGGGACCAGGCCAAATTCATCTGTGCACTGGAGGGCGAGCCAGGAAGATTTCACCCCTGACAGTGGAGGGGGAGCCAGGCCGATTTCATCAGGGCACTGGAGAGGGATCCTCGCTGAATTCATCAGGGCATTGGAGGGGTAACTAGTTCAATTTCATCATGGCACTGGAGGGGGAAATGTGCCAATTTCATCAGGGAACTGGAAGGGGAACCAAGCCGATTTCATCAATGACACTGGAGGGGGAGACTGGCCGATTCCATCAAGGCACTAGAAGGTGTGCCAGGCCGATTTCATGAGGGCATTGGAGCGGGAGCCAGGTGGATTTCATAACGGACACTGGAGGGTTACCCAGGCCGATTTCATCAGGGCTATGGAGGGGCACCCAGACTGATTTAATCCTGGACACTGAAAGGGGATTCAGGCAGATTTCATCCCAGATACTGGAGGGGGAGCCAGGGTGATTTCATCCTGGACACAGCAGGGAGAGCCAGGCTGATGTCATCCTGGACCTGGATGGTGAGCCAGGTTGATTTCATCCCTGACACTGGAGTAGGAGCCAGGCTGATTTCATCAAAGCACTGGAGGTTGAGCCAGGCAAATTTCATCAGGGTTCAGCAGGGGTAGCCAGGCCGATTGCATCAGGGATCTTGAGGTGGATCCATGCCAATTTCATCAAGGCGCTTGAGGGGGACCAGGACAATTTCATCTGGGCACTGGAGTGGGAGCCAGGAAGATTTCACCCCTGACAGTGGAGGGTGAGCCAGGCCGATTTCATCAGGGCACTAGAGGGGGAGCCAGGCCGATTTCATCAGGGCACTGGAGGAGGAGCCAGGCTGATTTTATCAGCACACTATAGGGGGAGACAGGCCGATTTCATCAGGGCACTGAAAGGGGAACCATGCTGATTTCATCCCAGACAATGCAGGTTGAGCCAGGCCGGTTTCATCCTTGACAATGCAGGTTGAGTCAGGCCGATTTCATCCCTGACATTGGAGTGAGAGCCAGATGAATTTATACCCAACACTTTAGGGGGTGCCAGGCCGATTTAATCAGAGCACTTGAAGGGGGGCCAGCCCGATTTAATTAGTTCAATGGAGGGGAAGCCAGGCTGATTTCATCAGGGCACTGGAGGGGGAGCCTGGCCGAATTCCTTAGGCAATGGAGGGGGAGCCCACCCAATTTCATCAGGGCACTAGAGGGGGAGTCAGTCCGATTTCATCCTGGACACTGGATGGGGAGACAGGCCGATTTCATCAGGGCACTGGAGGGGGAGCCAGGCTGATTTAATCCTGGACACGGGAGGTGGACCCAGGCAGATTTGAACAGGGGACTGGAGGGGAACACAGGCTAATTTCATCCCTGATAATGGAGGGAGACTCAGGCTGTTTTCATCAGATCACTGGAGTTGGACCCAAGACGATTTAATCTTGTACAAGGGAGGGGGAAGCCTGGCAGATTTCATCAGAGGAGGAGAAGCCAGGCTGACTTCATGCTGGACCCTGGATGGGGAGCCACGCTGATTTCATCCTGGACACGAGTGAGATCTAGGCCAATATCATCTGGACACTGCAGGGGGGTCTGTCAGATTTTACACCAGTACTGCATGGGGACCCAAGCCGATTTCATTAGAGCACTGTAGGAGTACACATGCTGATTTTATTCCTGACACTGGAGGTGGAGGCAGACTGATTTCATCTGGACATTGGAGGGGGAGCCAGGCTGATTTCATCAGGGCACTGAAAGGGGGGTAGGCTGATTTCATCAGGACACTTGAGGGGGACCCAGGCCGATTTCTTACTTAATACTGGAAGGGTAGCAAGGCACATTTCATCAGGGCACTGGAGGGGAACCCAGGAATATTTCATCAGGGCACTGTAGGGGTATCCAGGCCGATTTCATTCCTGACACTGGAGGGGAAGCCAGGATGATATCATTAGGGTATTAGTGGGGGATCCAGGCCGATTTCGGCATGGACACTAGAGGGGGAGCCTGGCTGGTTTCATCAGAGCTCTGGAAGGGGAGACAGGACCTTTTCATCAGGGCATTGGAGTGGGAGAGAAGCCGATTTTATCCCTGACATTGGAGGGGGAACAACTACAATTTCATCAGGACAATGGAGGGGGGAGCCATGACAATTTCTTCCCAGACACCTGAAGAGGATCCAAGCTGATTATTTCAGGGCCCTGTAGGGGAAACAGGTCGATTTCATCAGGGCACTGGAGGGGTAGCAAGGCAGGTTTCATCCCAGACACTGGAGGGGGACCAAGGTCGATTTCATTAGGGTACTGGAGGTGGAAAACGGTTGAATTCATCCTGGATACTGGAGGGGGAACCAGGCTGATTTCATCCCTGACACTGGAGGTGGAACCAAGCCAATTTCATCAGGACAGTGTAGAGGAGCCAGGCTGATTTCATCAGGACACTGGAGGGGGTGCCATGCCGATTTCATCCCTGAGACTGGAGGGGGAGACAGGCCCATTTCATAAAGGCAGTGGAGGTTTGGCCAGGCTTATTTCATCAGTGCACTGGAGGGGAAGCCAGGCCATTTTCATACTTGAAACTGGAGGAGGAGCCAGGCCAATTTCATCAGGGGACTGGAGGAGGAGCAAGGCCAATTTCATCTGATACTGGACGTGGAGACAGGCTGATTTCATCAGTAACAGTGGAGGGAGAACCAGGCCAATTTCATAAGGGCAATGGAGAGGGATACAGGCCGATTTCATCACTGACACTGGAGGGGGAGCCAGGCTGATTTCATCAGGCCACTGGACGGGATCCTGGGTGATTTCATCCCTGACACTGGAGGTGGTGCCCTGACGATATCATCCTGGAAAATGGAGGGAGAGCCAGTCTGATTTCATCCTTGACACTGGCTTGGGAGCCAGTCCTATTTCATCTGGACAATGGAGGAGGACCCAGACTGCTTTTATACCTGCACTGCAGGGGGACTAAGGCCTATTTCTTCAGGGCACTGGAGGGGCACCAAGACTGATTTCATCCTGGACACAGACGGGGGAGCCAGGCCAATTTCATCGCAAATACTTGTGGGGAAGCCAGGGTGATTTCACCATGGACACAGAAGGGAAAGCCAGGCTTATTTCATCCCGGTCACTGGAGGGCGAGACAGGTTGATTTTCTCCTGGACACGGGAGGGGGAGCAAGGCCAATTTCATTAGGGCACTGGAAGAGAAGCCAGGCCAATTTAATCAGGGCACAGGAAAGGGAGCCAGGCTGATTTCATCCCTGTCAGTGGAAGGGGAGCCATGCCGATATCATCCCTAACACTGGAGAGGGAGACAGGGCGATTTCATCCTGGTCCATGGAGGGGGAACCAGGCCAATTTAATCAGGACATTGGAGGGGAGCCAGAACGGTTTTGTAAGGGCACTGGAGGGGGAGCAAGGCCAATTTCATCCCTGAAACTTGTAGGGAGCCAGGACAATTTGATCAGGGAACTGGAGGGGGACCCAAGCCGATTTCAGCAGGGCACTGGAGAGAGAGCTAGGCCAATTTCATCCCTGACACTGGAGGGGGAGCCAGGCCAATTTCATCAGGGCATTAGAGGGGAAGTCAGACCGATTTCATGCTGGACACTGGAGGGAGACACAGGCCGATTTCATCAGGGCATTAGAATGAGAGAAAGGCCAATTTTGCCCCTGACACTGGAGGGGGACCTAGGCCAATTTCCTCCCGGACAATGAAGGGGGAACCAGACTGATTTTATACCTGCACTTCAGGGGGAACCAGGCCGATTTCATCAGCACTCCAGAGGGAGGCACAGGCCGATTTCATAACGGACACTCTTAGGGTAGCCAGGTTGATTTCATCAGGTCACTGGAGGGGAAACACAGTGATTTCATCAGGGCATTGGAGAGGATCTAGGTCTATTTCATCACTGACACTAAAAGGGGACCCAGGTCCATTTATCAGTGCACTGTAGGGGTATCCAGGCCGACTGCATCTGGTCAATGGAGGGGGAGCCAAGCCGATTTCATCAGGGCACTGGAGGGGATCTAGGCCGATTTCATCAGGGCACAGGAGGGAGAACCATGCCAAATTCATCCTGGACACTGGAAGGGTAGCCAAGCTGATTTCATCAGGGAACTAGAGGATTAGCGTCGCTGATTTCACCCAAGACACTGGATGGATATCCAGGTCGATTTCTTCCCTGACACTGGAGGCAGACACAGGCCAATTTGATAAGGGCACTTTAAGGGGAGCCAGGCCGATTTCATCCCTGAAACTGCAGGGGGACCCAGGTCCATTTTTCAGTGCACTGTAGGGGTATCCAGCCCGATGTCATCAGGTAAATGGAGGGGGAGCCATGCTGATTTCATCAGGGCACTGGAGGGAGATCAGGGTGATTTCATCAGGGCACAGGAGGGAGAACCATGCCAACTTCATCCAGGACACTGGAAGGGTAACCAAGCTGATTTCATCAGGGAACCAGAGGATTAGCCTCCCTGATTTCACCCAAGACACTGGAGGAATATCCAGGTCGATTTCATCCCTGACACTGGAGGCAGACACAGGCCAATTTGATAAGGGCACTTTAAGGGGAGCCAGGCCGATTTCATCCCTGAAACTGCAGGGGGACCCAGGTCCATTTTTCAGTGCACTGTAGGGGTATCCAGCCCGATGTCATCAGGTAAATGGAGGGGGAGCCATGCTGATTTCATCAGGGCACTGGAGGGAGATCAGGGTGATTTCATCAGGGCACAGGAGGGAGAACCATGCCAACTTCATCCAGGACACTGGAAGGGTAACCAAGCTGATTTCATCAGGGAACCAGAGGATTAGCCTCCCTGATTTCACCCAAGACACTGGAGGAATATCCAGGTCGATTTCATCCCTGACACTGGAGGCAGACACAGGCCAATTTGATAAGGGCACTTTAAGGGGAGGCAGGCTGATTTTATCTTGGACACTGGAGGCTGAGCCAGGCCGATTTCATCCTGACTACACTGGTGTGGGAGAAAGGCCGATTTAATCCCTAACACTGGATGGAGAGCCAGGCCGATTTCATCAGGGCAGTGTAGGGGAAGCCAGGCTGATTTCACCCCTGCACTAGAGGGGGAGACAGGCTAATTTCATGACAGATACTGGTGTGGGAGCCAGGGTGATTTCATCCTAGACACTGCAGGGGGAGCCAAGCTGATTTTGTCCTGATCAATTGAGGGTGAGCCAGGTTGATTTCATCCTGCTCACTGAAGGGGGAGCCAGGCTGATTTTATCCCTGCCACAGGAGAAGGAGCCAGCAGATATTATATCCACACTGCAGGGAAACCCAGGCGGATTTCATCAGAGCACTGGAGGGGGAGCCATGCCTATTTCATGCCTGCTGATGGAGGGGAAGCCAGGCCAATTTCAACAGGGCACTGGAGGTGTACCCAGTCCAATTACATCAGGACACTGGAGGCGTACCAGGCTGATTTAATCAGGGCACTGGAGGGGGAGACAGGCCAATTTCACCACTGACATTGGAGGGAGTGCCAAGCCAATTTCACCCCGACAATGGACGGGGAGCCAGGCCGATTTCATCCCTGTAACTGCAGGGGGGCCCAGGTCCATTTATCAATGCACTGTAAGGGTATCCAGGCCAATTTAATCAGGTCAATGGAGGGGGATCTAAGCCAATTTCATCAGGGCAGTGAAGGGGGATCCAGGGCAATCTCATCAGGTCACAGGAGGGAGAACCATAATGATGTCCTCCTGGAAACTGGAAGTGTAGCCACAGTGATTTCATCAGGGCACTAGAGGATTAGTCAGGCAGATTTCATCCCTGACACTGGAGGGGGAGACTGGCCAATTTCAGCAGGGCAATGGAGGGGTACCCAGTTCAATTACATCAGGGCACTGGATGTGTAACCCATCTGATTATATCAGTGCACTGGAGGTGTAACCAGGCCGATTTAATCAGTGCACTGGGGGGCAGGGAGACAGGCCGAATTCACCACTAACAATGGAGGGAGAGCCAAGCCGATTTCATCAGGGAACTGTAGAGGGATACAATCTGATTTCATCAGGGCACAGGAGGGAGAACCATGGTGTGTTCATCCTGGACACTGGAAGTGTAGCCAAGCATATTTCATCAGGGCACTAGAAGATTAGCCAAGCTGATTTCATCATTGACACTGGAGGGGGAGCCAGGTCAATTTCAACAGGGCACTGGAGGGGTAGCCAGTCCAATTACATCAGGGCACTGGAGGTGTACCCAGGCAGATTATATCAGGGCACTAGAGGAGGAGACAGGCCGATGTCACCCCTGACACTGGAGGGGAAACCAGGCCATTTTCATCCCGCACACTGAAGGGGGATCCAGTCTGGTTTTATACATGCACTGCAGGAGGACCCAGGATGATTTCATCAGGGCACATGGGGGAGACACAGGTCGATTTCATAATGGACACTGTAAGGGTAGCCAGGCTGATTTCATCAGGGTACTGCAGAGGATCTAGGCCAATTTCATCTCTGACACTGCAGGGGGAGCCAGGTCCATTCATCAGTGCAAGGCAGGGGTATGCAGGGCAATTTCATCCAGTCACTGGAGTGGGATCCAGGCTGATTTCATCAGGGCACTGGTGGGTAAGACAGGCCAATTTCCTCAGGAACAGGACAGGGAGACAGGCCGATTTCATTAGGGCACTGGACGGGCTCCCAGGCCGATTTCCGCATGGACACTGGAGGGGGACTCTGGCCGATTTCAGCATGGACCACTGGAGGGGGAGACAGGCCGATTTCACCCTGGACAGTGAAGAAGGAGCCAGGCTGATTTCATCCTGGGCACTAGAGAAGGACCCAGGCAGCTTTCATCAGGGCACTGGAGGGGGAACCATACCAATTTCATGCTAATCACTGGATGTGTAGCCAGGTTGATTTCATTAGTGCACTGTAGGGGGAGCCAGGCAGATTTCATCAGGGCAAGAGTGTGATCCAGGCCGATTTCATCTGAACACTAGAAGGGAAGGCAGGCCCACTTCGTCAGGGCACTGGAGGGGGAGCCAATCTGATATCAACAGCACACTGGAGGGGCAGCCATGCTGATTTCATCCCTGACACTGGGGGGGGGGAGCCAGGCCAATCTCATCACTGACACTTGAGGAGGACCCAGGCTGATTTCATTCTGGACCATGGAGGGGGAGCCAGAATGATTTCATCCTGGACACTGGAGTGGGAACCAGTCCGATTTCATCTGGACCCTGGAAGTGGACCCAGGCTGATTTTATACATGCACTGAAGAGGGACCCAAGCATATGTCCACTGGACAATGTAGGGGTTCCAATGCTGATTTCAACCCTGACACTGGAGGTGGATACAGGCCCATTTCTTCTGGATATTGGAATGGAGCCAGGCTGTTTTCCTAAGGGTACAGGAGGGGTGGCAGGCTGAAATTATCAGGGCCCTGGAGGGGGACCCAGGCCGATTTCATCCTGGACACTGGACATGTAGCCAGGATGATTTCATTAGGGCACTAGAGTGGGACCCAGGCTTATTTCATCAGGGCACTGGAAGGGGAGCCAGGCCGATTATATCAGGGCACAGGAGGTAGGGCCATGCCGAATTCATCCTGGACACTGGAAGGGTAGCCAAGCTGATTTCATCAGGGCACTAGAAGATTAGCCAGGCTGATTTCATCTATGACACTGGAGTGGGACCCAGGCTGATTTCATCCATGACACTGGTGGGGAATGCAGGCCGATTTGATCAGGGCACTTTAGGGGGAGGCAGGCAGATTTCAACTTGGACACTGGAAGAGGAGCCAGGCCGGTTTCATCTTGAACACTGGTGGGGAATCCAGTCAAATTTCATCCCTGACACTGGACCAGGTGCCAGGGAGATTTCCTCAGGGCACAGGAAGGGGAACCAGGCCGACTTCATCAGGGCATTGAAGGGGGACGCAGATTGTTTTCATCCTGGACACTGAACAGGGAGCCAGGCCGATTTCATCCCTGATAGTGGTGGGGGAGCCAGGGTGATTTCATCCCTTACATTGGGGTGGCGGGAGCCAGGTTTATATCATCCCGGATACTGGCGGGGGAGCCAGTCTGATTTCATTCTGGACACTGTAGTGAGAGCCAGTCCAATTTCATCTGGACACCAGAGGTGGAACCAGGCTGCTTTTATACACTGCACTGCATGGTCACTAGGGCCGATTTCTTCAGGGCACTGGAGGTGCACCCAGACAGATTTCATCCTGGATACTGAATGGGGATCCAGGCCGATTTCATCCCAGATACTAGTGGTGGAGACAGGGTGATTTTGTGCAGCACACTGGAGGGGGAGACAGGCTGATTTCATCCTGAAGACCTGATGGTGAGCCAGGATGATTTCATCCTGGACACTGAAGGGGGAGCCAGGCTGATTTCATCCCTGACACAGGAGTGGGAGCCAGGCTGATTTTATATCCACACTGCAGGGGAACCCAGGCCGAATTCATCAGGGCACTAGAGGGCGACACAGGCTGATTTCACCCCTGACACTCGGACCCAGGCCCATTTCCTCCCATTCAATGAAGGTGGAACCAGGCTGATTTTATACCTGCACTGCAGGAGGACCTAGGCTGATTTCATCAGGGCACAGCAGGGAGACACAGGCCGAGTTCATAATGGACACTGGAAGGGTAGCCAGGCTGATTCCATCAGGGCACTGGAGGGGAAACAAGGCAATTTCATCAGGGAACTGGAGAGCATCTAGGCTGATTTCATCCCTGACACTGCAGGTGTACCCAGGTCCATTTATCAGTGCACTGTAGGGGTATGCAGGCTGATTTCATCTGGTGAATGAGGCAGAGCCAAGCCGATTTCATCAGGGCACTGGAAGGGTAGCCAAGCTGATTTTATCAGGGCACTAGAGGAATAGCAAGGCTGATTTCATCCATGACACTGGAGGGGGACCCTGACCGATTTCATCATTGACACTGGAGGTTTATGCAGGCTGATTTGATCAGGGCACTTTAGGGGAGGCAGGCTGTTTTCATCTTGGACACTGGAGTGGAAGCCAAGTTGATTTCATCAGAGCAGTAGAGGGTGAGTCAGGACGAATTCATCAGGGTACTGGTGGGGAAGACAGGCCGATTTCCTCAGGGAACAGTAGTGGGAGACAGGTCACTTTCATTAGGGCACTGGAGGAGGACCTAGGCCAATTTCAGCATGGACACTGGATGGGGACCCTGGCCAATTTCAGCATGGACACTGGAAGGGGAGACAAGACGATTTCATCCTGGACAGTGGATTGGGAGACTGGCTGATTTCATTAGGGTACTGGAGGGGAAACCAGGCTGAATTCAGCATGGACACTGGAGGGGGAGCCTGGCTGATTTCATTAGGGCAATGGACGGGGATCCAGGCTTATTTCATCCGGGCCCTGGAGGAGAGCTAGGTCGATGTCATCAGGGCAAGAGAGGGATCCAGGCCGATTCCATCTGAACACTAGAAGGAAAGCCAGGCAAATTTCTTCGGGTCACTGGAGTGGAAGACAAGCAGATTTCAACAGGACACTGGAGGGGGAGCCAGGCAGATTGCACCCCTGACACTGGTGGGCAACCCAGGCTGATTTCATCTGGACACTGAAGGTGTATCCAGGCTAATTTTATACACGCACTGAAGGGGGACCCAAGCCGATCTCAACAGGGCAATGAGGGGTACCAATGCTGATTACAACCCTGACACTGGAGGTGGATCCAGGCTCATATCTTGGAGGGAAGCCTGGCTGATTTCCTAAGGGTACAGAAGGGGTGGCAGGCCAAAATTATCAGGGCCCTGGAGAGGGACCCAGGTCAATTTCATCCTGGACACTGGAAGTGTAGCCAGGCTCATTTCATCAGGGCACTGGAGTGGGAGCCAGGCAGATTTCATGAGGGCAAGAGTGGAAGCCAGGCCGATTTCATCAGTGCAAGAGTGGGAGCCAGGCCGATTTCATCCCAGCACTAGAAGGGAAGCCAGGCCGATTTCATCAGGGCACTGTAGGGGAAGTCAGGCACATTTCTACAGGGTACTGGAGGAGGAGCCAGGTTGATTTTATCCATGACACTGCAAGAGGATCCAGGCTGATTTCATCAGGGGACTGTTTTTGTATCCAGGCCAAATTTACCCCTGATATTGGAGTGAGAGCCAGGCCGATTTCATCCCTGACACTGGAGGGGGAGCCAGTCCAATTTCATCCCAGACACTGGTGGGGGTGTCAGACTGAATTCATCCTGGAAACTGGAGGGGGAGCTAGGCCAACTTCATCCAGACTCTGGAGGGGGAACCAGGCTGATTCTAAACCCGCACATGGGGGAACCAGGCCGATTTCATCAGGGCACTGTAGGGGTACACAGGCCGATTTCATCCCTGACACTGGAGGGGAAGACTGAACGATTTTATCTGGACACTGGAGGGGAGCCATGCCGATTTCTTGAGGATACAAGAGGGTGACCCAGGCCGTTTTCATCAGGGCACTGGATGGGGACCCAGGCCGATTATATCAAGACACTGGAGGGGGACCCAGGCTGATTTTATCAGGACACTGTAAGGGTATCTAGGCTGATTTCATCAGGGAACTGGAGAGGTATCCAAGGCAGGGGAATCCAGGCTTATTTCATTAGGTCACAGGCTGATTTCATAAAGGACACTGGAAGGGTAGCCAGGCTTATTTCATCAGGGCACTGGAGGGGGAGCCAAGAAGATTTCATCAGGGCAAGTGTGGGAAACAGGCTGATTTCATCAGGGCAAAAGTGGGAGCCAGGCAGATTTCATCAGGGCAAAAGTGGCTCGTCCTCCAGTGTCCATGCTGAAATCAGACTGGGTCCATCCACCAGTACCCTAATGAAATAGGCCTGGATCCCCCTCCTATGTCCAGATGAAATCAACATGGCTTCCCCTCCAGTGTCAGGTGAAATAGGCATTTGTACCCCTACAGTGCCCTGATGAAATCAGCTTGGGTCCCCCTACATGCTGGTGTAAAACCAGTCTGACTCCCCCTCCAGAGTCCGGAAAAAATCCACCTGGCTCCCACTCCAGTTTCCAGGATGAAGTCAGCTTGGCTCCCCCTCCAGTGTCCAGCATGAAATCAGCCTGGCTCCCCCCTCCAGTGCCCTGATGAAATTGGCCTGGGTCCCCCTCCACTGCCCTGATAAATTAAGCTTGGCTCCTCCTCCAGTGACCAGAAGAAATCAGCCTGGGTACGGCCACAGTGCCCTGATAAATGGACCATATCCCCCCAGCAGTGTCAGGGGTGAAATTGGCCTAGATCCTCTCCAGTGCCTTGATGAAATTGCCCTGTTTCTGCTCCAGTGCCCTGATGAAATCAGCCTGGCTACCCTTCCAGTGTCCAGGATGAAATCGGCCTGGGTCTCCCTCCTGTGCCCAGATGAAATCAGCCTGGGTCCTCCAACAGCGCAGGTATAAAATCAGCCTGGCTCCCCTGCACTGTCTGGATGAAATCAGCCAGGCTCCCCCTCCAGTGTCCTGGATGAAATCAGCCTGGCTCCCCCTCCACTGTCTATAATGAAATCAGCCTGGCTCCCCCTCCAGTGCCCTTATGAAATCAGCCTGGCTCTCCATCTTATTTTCTGATGAAATCAACATGGCCCCCCATCCAGTGTCAGGGATGTAATCTGCCTGTACACCCATACAGAGTCCTGACAAAATTGGTCTGGCTTCATTTCTAGTGCTTGGACGAATTAGGCTTGGCTCCCACTCTTGCCCTGATGAAATCAGCATGGCTCCCACTGTTGCCCTGATGAAATCAGCCTGGATACATGTCCAGTGTCCATGATGAAATCGGGCTGCCCCCGCCTCCAGTGCCCTAATGAAAGCTGCCAAGTTCCCCCTCCAGTGTCTGGATGTAATCAGACTGGCCCACCATCCAGTGACAGGATTGTAATCAGCCTGTACAATCCTACAGAACCCTGATGTAATCGGCCTGGATCCCTTCCAGTGCCCTAATGAAATCAGCCTGTATACATGTCCAGTATCCAGGATGAAATCGGGCTTGCTCCCCCTCCAGTGCCCTAATACAAGCTGCCAAGTTCCCCCTACAGTGTGCGGGATGAAAGCGGCCTGCTTCCCCCTCCTTTGTCAGGGATGAAATCGGCCTGTCTCCCACTCCAGTGCCCTCATGTGTTTGGACTGACTCCCCCTCCAGTGCCCTGATGAAATCAACCTGGCTCCCCCTCCAGTGTCCATGCTCAAATCGGCTTGGGTCCCACTCCAGTGCCTTGATGAAATCGCCCTGGTTCCCCCACCAGTATCCAGGATGAAATGAGCATGGCTAACCCCCCCAGTGCCCTGATGAAATTGGCCTGGCTCCCCCTCCAGTACCCTGATGAAATTGGCCTGGCTCTCCCTCCAGTGCCCTAATGAAATTGGCCTGGCTCCCCCTCCAGTGTCCAGGATGACATCAGCAAGGCTCCCCCTCCTGTGTCAGGGATGAAATCGTCCTGGGTGCCCCTCTAGTATCCAGTATGATACAGATACCCTCCTTGGTCCACCTCAAGTACCCTGAAGAAATCATCCTGGCTCCCCCTCCAGTGTCCTCATGAAATAGGCTTGGCTCCCCCTCCAGTGTCCAGGATGAAATTGGCCTGGATCTCCCTCCACTGCCCTGATGAAATCTACCTGGGTCCCCCTCCAGGTTCCTGATGAAAATGGACTGGGTCCCCCTCCAGGGATCTGATAAAATCGGCCTGGATGCCCCTCCAGGGACCTGATGATATCAGCCTGTGTCTGCCTGCAGTGACATGATGCAATCGGCCTGGCGCCCTCTCCAGTGGCCTGATAAAATCGGCCTGTATCCTCCTCCAGTGCCCTGATTAAATCAGCCTGGCTAACCCTCCTGTGTCCATGCTGAAATGAGTCTGGGTCCCCCTCCAGTGTCCTAATGAAATCGGCCTGGCTCTCCCTGCATTGACAGGGATGAAATCAGCCTGGATAACCCTACAGTGCCCTAATGAAATTGGCCTGGCTCCCACTCTTGCCCTGATAAAATCGGCCTGTCTCCATCACTTGCCTTGATGAAATCGTCCTGCCTCCCCCTCCAGTGCCCTAATGAAATCAGACTGGCTACACGTCCAGTGTCCAGTATGAAATCGGTCTAGGACCCCCTCCAGGGCCCTGATGAAATTGACCTGTCCTCCCTCCTGTGCCCTGAGGAAATCGGCCTCGCTCCCCTCCAGTGTCCAGATGAAACTGGCCTGGATCCACATCCAATGACAAAGATGAAATAGGCATGCGTGCCCCTAGAGTGCCCTGTTGAAATTGGCTTGGGTCCCCTTGCAGTGTGGGTATAAAATCAACCTGGGTCCACCTCCAGTGTCCAGTTGAAATGAGCCTCGCTCCTGCTCCAGTGTCCAGGATGAAATCAGTCTGGCACCCCCTCAGTGTTTGGGATGAAATCGGCCTGTCTCCCACTCCAGTGTCAGGGATGAAATCGGCCTGGCTCCCCCTCCAGTGACTTAATTAAATCGGGCTGGCTCCCCTCCATTGATTTGAAGAAATTGGTCTGGCTCCCCCTCCATTGGCCCAAATGAAATTGGCCTCGCTCCCCCTCAAGTATCCAGGATGAAATAGGGCTGTGCTCCATTTAGTACCCTGATGAAATTGGACAGGCTGCCCCTCCAGTGCCCTCATGAGATCTGCCTGGCTCGCCCTCCAGTGCCCTGTTGAAATCGGCCTGGCTCCCCATCCAGTGTCAGGATTTTAATCGGCATGTACACCCCTATAGTGCCCTGATGAAATCGGCCTGGCTACACCTCAAGTGTACTGATGGAAGCTGCCTGGTTCCCCCTCCAGTGTCCTTGATGAAATCGGCCTGGCTCCCCCTCCAGTGCTCTGATGAAATTGGCCTGACTCATCCTCCAGAGTCCTGATGAAACCAGCCTGGCTTGTTGTCCAGTGTCCCTGCTGAAATCGGACTTGTTCCTCCCACCAGTGACCTAATGAAATCAGCCTGGCTCCCCCTACTGTGTCCGGATGAAATCAACATGGTTCCCCTTCCAGTGTCAGGGATGAAATCAGCATGTGAACACCTACAGTGCCCTGCTGTAATCGGCTTGGTTCCCCCTGCAGTGCTGGTGTAAAATCAGTCTGACAACCCCTCCAGTGTCCGGAAAAAATCGGCCTGGCTCCCACTCCAGTTTCCAGGATGAAATTGGCCTGGCTTTCCCTCCAGTGTCCAGCATGAAAGCAGCCTGGCTTCCCCTCCTGTGCCCTGCTGAAATTGACCTGGGTCCCCCTCCAGTGCCCTGATAAATTCGGCTTGATTGCCCCTCCAATGACCAGATGAAGTCGGCCTGGATACCACTACAGTGCCCTAATAAATGGACCACATTCCCCCAGCAGTGTTAGGGATGAAATCGGCCTAGATCCTCTCCAGTGCCCTGATGAAATCGCCCTTTTCTGCTCCAGTGCCATGATGAAATCAGCCTGGCTATCCTTCCAGTGACCAGGATGAAATAGGCCTGGGTCTCCATCCTGTGCCCTGATGAAATTGGCATGAATCCTCCTGCAGTACAGGTATGAAATCAGCCTGGCTCCCACTCCAGTTTTCTGGATGAAATCAGCCTGGCTCCCCCTCAACTGTCTGGGATGAAATCGGACTGGCTCTCCCTCTAGAGTCAGGGATGAAATAGGCCTGGCACCCCCTCCAGTGTCCTCTTGAATTCATCCTTAGTCCCCTTCTAGTGCCCTGATGATATCAGCCTGGCTAGCCCTCCTGTGTGCATTCTGAAATCAGCCTGGCTCCCCCTCGAGTGTCAGGGATGAAATTGGCCTGGATACTCTTACAGCGCCCTGATGAATTCTGCCTGGGACTCCATGCAGTGTGAGGGATGAATTCGGCCTGGCTTCCCCTCCAGTTTCTTGTTGAAATCTGCCTAGCTCCCCCTCCAGTACCCTGATGAAATTGGCCTGGATTCCCTTTTAGTGCTCTGATGAAATCAGCCAGGCTCCCACTCTTGCCCTGATAAAATCAGCCTGGCTCCTTCTCTTGACCAGATGAATTTGGCATGGATCCCCCTCCAGTGCCCTGATGAAATAAGCCTGGGTGCCACTCAAGTGTCCTAATGAAATCAACTTGGCAATACGTACAGTGTCCAGGATGAAATTGGCGTGGCTCCCCCTCCAGTGCCCTGATGAAAACTGCCTGGTTCTCCCTCCAGTATCCGGGATGAAATCGGCCTGGCTCTCCCTTCTGTGTCAGGGAAGAAATCGGCCTTGCTCCCACTCCAGTGTCCATGCTGAAATCTGCCTGGGTCCCCTTCCAGTGCCCTAATGAATTCGGCCTGGGTTCCCCTCCTGTGCCCTGATGAATTTGGACTGGCTCCACCTCCAGTGTCTAGATGAAATCATACTGGCTCCCACTCCAGTGTCAGGGATATAATCGGCCTGGGTACCACTACAATGCCCTGATGAAATCTGCCAGGGTCACCCAGTAGTGCGGGTATAGAATCAACCTTGATCCCCCTCCAGAGTCTGGATGAAATCAGCCCAGTTCCCCCACCAGTGTCCAGGATGAAATCAGCCTGGCACTCCCTCCCTTGTCCCAGAAGAATTCAGTCTGGCTCCCCCTCTACAGTCCAGTATGAAATCGGCCTGGGTCTTCCTCCACTGTCCAGGATGCAATCAGCCTTGCTCCCACTCCAGTTCCCTGATGAAATCGCCCTGGTACCCCTCCAGTGTCCAGCATTTAATCGGCCTGGGTCTCCCTCCTGTGCCCTGAATAAATCAGACTGGTTCACCCTCTAGTGCCATGAAATCGGCTTAGCTCCCTCTCCACTGACCAGATGAAAACGGCCTGGATAACCCTACAGTGCCCTGAAAAAAGACCTGGGTTGCCCTTCAGTGTCAGGGATGAAATCGGCCTAGATCCTCTACAGTGCCCTGATGAAATTGACTTGTTTCCCCTCCAGTGTGCTGATAAATTCTGCCTGGCTTCCGTTCCTGTGTCCAGGATGAAATTGGCCTGGGGCTCCCTCCTGTACTCTGATGAAATCGGCCTGGATCCTCCTGCAGTGCAGGTATAAAATTGGCCTGGCTCCCCCTCCAATGTCGAGATTAAATCGGCCTGGATCCTCTTCCAGTGACCTGGATGAACTCAGCCTAGCTCCCCACAACAGTCCAGGATGAAATTGCGCTGGCTCCCCCTCCAGTCAGGGATATTGGCCTATCTCCCACTCCAGTACCCTGATGAAATTTCCTGGCTCCCCCTCCAGTGTCAGGTATGAAATCAGCCTGTATCCACCACCAGTACCCTGATGAAAACGGCCTGGCTCCACCTCCAGTGTCAAGGATGAAATGGCCTGGCTCCCCCTACAGTGCCCTCATGAAATCAGCCTGGGTCTGGATCCAGTGCCCTTATGAAATCAGCATGGATCCAGTGCCCTTATGAAATCAGCATGGCTCCCCCTGCAGAGTGTGGAATGAAATTGGCCTGGCTCCCCCTCCTTTGTCAGGGAGGAAATTGGCCTGTCTCCCTCTCCAGTGCCCTGATGAATTCAGCCTTTGTCCCCATCCAGTACCCTGATAAAATCAGCCTTTCTTCCCCTCCAGTGTCAGGGATGAAATCAGCCTGGATACCCCTTCAGTGCCCTGATGAAATCGACCTAGGTCCACTTGCAGTGATAGGGATGAAATTGGCCTGGCTCCCCATCCAGTGCCCTGTTGAAATCTGCCTGTCTCCCCCTCCTTTGTCAGGGATGAACTTGGAATGTCTCCCCCTCCAGTGCCCTGATGAATTTGGCTTGACACCCCCTCCAGTGCCCTAATGAAATTGGCCTGGGTCCCCCTCCAGTTTCCTGATGAAATCGGCCTGTGTCCTCCTCCAGTGCCCTGATAAAATAGGCCTGGTTCCCACTCTTGTGCCCTGAGGAAATCAGCCTGTCTCCCCCTCCAGTGTCAGGGGTGAAATCGGCCTTGCTTCCCCGCCTGTGCCCTGATGAAATTTGCCTGGCTCCCCCTCCAGTGTCAGGGATGAAATTTGCCTGGCTCCCCCTCCAGTGTCAGGGATGAAATCGCCCTGGCCTCCCCTTCAGTATCCAATATGAAATCATCCTGTCTCCCCCGAAAGTGCCCTGATCAAATCTGCCTGACTCCCCCACCTGTGTACAGTATGAAATCGGCCTGGCTCCCCCTCCAGTGTCCAAGATGAAATCGGCCTACCTCACCGGAAAGTGCCCTGATCAAATCGGCCTGTGTCCCCCTCCAGTGTCAGGGATGAAATCGGCCTGGGTCTCCTTCCAGTGTCATGGATGAAATCAGCCTGGCTATCCTTCCAGTGTCCATTATGAAATCAGCCAGTGTCTCCCTCCTGTGCCCTGATGAAATCTTCCTGGGTACTCCTGCAGTACACGTATAAAATCAGCCTGGTTCCCCCTTCAGTGTGTGGGATGAAATCGGCCTGGTTCCCCGTCCAGTGTCAGGGGTGAAATTGGCCTATCTGTCCCTCTAATACCCTGTTGAAATCGGCATCTCCCCCCCTCAAGTGACCTGATGATATCAACCTGGTTCCCACACTTGCCCTGATGAAATCTGCCTGGACCCACCTCCAGAGCCATAATGAAATAAACCTGGGTTCCTATCCAGTGCCCTAATGAAATTAGCTTGGTTACACGTCCAGTGTCCAGCATGAAATTTGCCTGGCTCCCCCTTCAGTGCCCTGATGAATGCTGCCTGGTTACCCCTCCAGTGTCCGGAATGAAATCAGACTCTCTCTCCCTCCTTTGTCAGGGATGAAATCAGCATTTCTCACCCTCCATTGCCCTGATGTATTTGTCCTTAGTCCCCCTCCAGTGCTCTGATGAAATTCTGGCTTACCCACCAGCGTCCATGCTGAAATCGGCCTGGGTCTCCTACCAGTGCCCTAATAAAATCGGCCTGGGTCCCCCTCCAGTGCCCTAATGAAAAAGGCCAGGGTCCCCATCCAGTGCCCTGATGATATTCGCCTGGTTCCACCTCCTGTTCCATGAGGAAATCGGACTGGATCTCCCTCCAGTGTTCAAGATGAAATCAGCCTGGCTCCCTGTCCAGCGTCCAAGTTGAAATCTGCCTGCCTCCCCCTAAAGTGCCCTGATCAAATCAGCCTGAGTTCCCATCCAGTGTCAGTGATGAAATCGGCCTGGGTCCCCCTCCAGTTTCATGGATGAAATCAGCGTGGCTAATGCTTTAGTGCCCTGATGAAATCAGCTTGGCTACCCTTCCAATGTCCAGGATGAGTTCAGCATGGGTATCGCTCCTGTGGCCTGATGAAATCGGCCTGGTTCCCACTCCAATGACCAGATGAAATCATCCTGGATACCCATACAGTGCACTGATAAATGGACCTGGGTCCCCCTGCAGTGTAAGGGATCAAATCTTCCTAATCCTCTCCAGTGCCCTGATGAAACTGCACTGTTTCCACCCCAGTGCCCTGATGAAATTAGCCTGACTACCCTTCCAGTGTCCATTATGAAATTGGTTTGTGTCTGCCTCCTGTGCCCTGATAAAATCGTCCTGGGTCCTCCTGCAGTGCAAGTATAAAATCAGCCTGGTTTCCTCCTTTAGTGTGCGGGATGAAATTTGTCTGGTTCCCCCTCCAGTGTCAGGGGTGAAATTGGGACGTCTCCCCTTCTAGTGCCCTGTTGAAATCGTCCTATCTCCCCTCCAGTGTCCTGATATAATCGGCCTGGGTACACCTCCAATGCCCTGATGTACGCAGACTGGGTACGCCTCCAGTGGCCTGATTTAATTGGACTGGGGATCCCTCTAGTGCCATGTAGAAATCGGCCTGGCTCCACTTCCAGTGTCAGGGATGAAATCAGCCTGGCTAATCCTCTAGTGCCCTGATTTAATCTGATTGCCTATCCTTCCAGAGTCCTGGATGAAGTCAGCATGGTTCTACCTCCTGTGCCCTGATGAAATCGTCCTGGATCCCTCTCCAATGCCCTGATGTAATTGGCTTTGTTCCCCTCTAGTGTCAGGGATGAAAACGGCTTGGCTCTCCCTCCAGTGTCAGTGGTGAATTCGGCCTGTCAACCCCTCCAGTGCCCTGATTAAATCGGCTTGGGTACACCTCCAATGCCCTGATGAAATCAGACTGGGTATGCCTCCAGTGCCCTGATGAATTGGACTGGGTAACCCTCCAGAGCCCTGTTGAAATCACCCTGGCTAATCCTCTAGTGCCATGAAGAAATCAGCTTGGCTACCATTCCAGTGTCCAGGATGAAATCAGCAAGGTTCTCCCTCCTGTGCCCTAAGGATATCAGCCTGGATCCCCCTCCATTGCCCTGCTGAAATCATCTTGGCTCCCCATCCATTGACTGGATGAAATTGGCCTGGATACTCCTATGGTGCACTGATAAATGGACCTGTGTCCCCCTGCTTTGTAAGGGATGAAATTGGCCTAGATTCTCTCCAGTGCCATGATGAATTAGCCCTGTTTCCCCTCCAGTGCCCTGATGAAATCAGCCTGTCTAGCCTTCCAGTGTCCATTATGAAATCGACCTGTGTCTCCCTCCTGTGCCCTGATGATGTCGACCTGGTTCCTCCTGCTCTGCAAGTATAAAATCAGCCTGCTTCCCCCTTCATTGTCCAGGAGGAAATTGGCCTGGGTACCCCTCCAGTGTCAAGGGTGAAATCGGCCTGTTTCCCCCTCTAGTGCCCTGACAAAATCAGCCTGGCTCCCCCTCCAGTGTCAGTGATGAAATCAGCATGGCTCCCCCTCCAGTGCCCTGATGAAATCGGCCTGGGTTTCCCAGCAGTGTGGGTATAAATCAGCCTGGCTCCCACTCCTGTTTAAGGGATGAAATCAGCTTCAGTGTCCAGGATGAAATCAACCTGGCTCACCCTGGAGTGATCAGGATGAAATCAGCCTGTCTGCTCCTCCAGTGTCAGGAATGAAATCGGCTTGGCTCTCCCTCCAGTGTCAGTGGTGAATTCAGCCTGTCTCCCCATCCAGTGCCCTGATTTAATCGATCTGTGTACACCTCCATGCCCTGATGTAATCAAAATGGTAAGCCTCCAGTGCCCTGATGTGATTGGACTGGGTACCTCTCCAGTGCCCTGTTGAAGTCGACCTGGCTATCCCCCCAGTGTCAGGGATGAAATCAATCTGACTAATCCTATAGTGCCCTGATGAAATCAGTTTGGCTACCCTTCCAATGTACATGATGAATTCTGCCTGGCTCCCCCTCAAGTGTACAACATAAAATCTGCTTGACTGCCTCTAAAGTGCCCTGATCAAATAGGCCTGTGTCCACCTCCTGTGTTAGGGATGACATCGGACTGGGTCCCCATCGAGTGTTATGGATGAAATCAGCCTGTGTAATCCTCTTGTGCCCTGATGAAATTGGCATGGATGCCCCTCCAGTGCCCTGATGAAATCTGCCTGGGTTTCCCTGCAGTGTGGGTATAAAATCAACCTGTCTCCCACTCCTTTGTCAGGGATGAAATCGGCCTGGCTCCCACTTCAGTGTCCAGGATGAAATCAGCCGGCCTCACCCTTGAGTGATCAGGATGAAATCAGCCTTTCTTCCCCTCTAGTGTCCAGGATGAATTCACCCTGGCTCCCCCACCAGTATCTGGGATAAAATCGGCCTTAGTCTTTCTGCAGTGCAGATATAAAAACTGCCTGGGTCCACCTGCAGTGTCCGGATAAATCGGACTGACTCCCACTCCAGTGTCCATGATGAAATCAGACTGGCTCCTCCTCCAGTGTCCTGGATATTGGCCTGGGTCCCCCTCCAATTTCAGGGATGGAATCAGCATGTCTCCTCCTCCAGTGCCCTGTTGAAATCTGCTTGTCTCCCCCTCAAGTACCCTGAAAAATCGGCCTGGCTTCCCTTCTAGTGCTCAGATGTTTCCCCTCCAGTGCCCTGATGAAATCAGCCCATCTATTGTTCCAGTGTCCATTAAGAAGTCGACATGTATCTCCCTCTTGTGCCCTGATGATATCGGCCTGGTTCCTCCTGCTCTGCAGGTATAAAATCAGCCTGCTTCCACTTTCATTGTCCAGGAGGAAATCGGCCTGGGTACTCTTCCAATGTCAAGGGTGAAATCGGCCTGTTTCTCCCTCTAGTGCCCTGATGAAATCTGCCTGGGTTTCCCAGCAGTGTGGGTATAAATCAGCGTGGCTCCCACTCCTGTTTAAGGGGTGAAATCAGCTTCAGTGTCCAGGATGAAATCAACCTAGCTCACCCTGGAGTGATCAGGATGAAATCAGCCTGCCTGCCCCTCCAGTTTTCAGGATGAAATCACCTTGGCATCCCACCATTATCTGGGATGAAATCAGTCTGGCTCCCCTTTCAGTGTCCAGGTTGAAATCAGTCTGGGTGCCCCTCCAGTGCCCTGAAACATCGGCCTTAGTCCCCCTGCAGTGTGGGTATAAAAGCAGCCTAGTTTCCCCCTCCAGTGTCCGGAATGAAATTGGACTGACTCCCCCTCCTTTGTCAGGGATGAAATTGGCCTGTCTCCAGCTCCTGTGCCCTGATGAATTTGGCCTTAATCCACCTCCAGTGCCTTGATGAAATCAACCTCGCTCCCCTCCAGTGTCCATGCTGAAATTGGCCTGAGTCCCCCTCCAGTGCCGTAATGAAATCGGCTTGGGTCTCCCTCCAGTGGCCTGATGTAATCGGACTTTGTCCCCTCCAATGCCCTAAAAAATCGGCCTGGTTCCCCCTACTGTTCCCTGAGGAAATCGACCTGGCTTTCCCTCCAGTGTCAGGGGTGAAATCGGCCTGTCTTCCCCTCCAGTACCCTGATGAAATCGGCCTGGCTCCCACTCCAGTGTCAGGGATGAAATTTGTCTGGCTCCCCCGCCAGTTTACAGGATGAAATCGGCCTGGCACCACCCCAGTGTCAGGGATGAATTCGGCATGGCTGCCCCTCCAGTGCCCTGATGAATTCGGCCTTGGTTTCCCTGCAGTGTGGGTATAAAAACAGCCTGTCTCCCACTTCTGTGTCAGGGATGAAATCAGCCTGGCTCCCACTTCAGTGTCCAGGATGATATCAGCCAGCCTCACCCTCCAGTGTCCAGGAAGAAATCACCTAGGCTCCCCCACCATTATCTGGGTTGAAATCAGCCTGGCTCCCATTTCAGTGTCCTGGATGAAATCAGTCAGTGTGTCCCTCAAGTGCCATGAAGAAATCGGCCTTAGTCCCCCTGCAGTGAGGGTATAAAAGCTGCCTGGGTCCACCTGCAGTGTCAAGATTAAATCGGACTGGCTACTACTCCTGTGTTAAAGATGAAATCAGACTGGCTCCCCCTCCAGTGTCCTGGATGATATCGGCCTGGATACCCCTCCAATTTTAGGGATGACATCACCATGGCCCCTCCTCCAGTGCCCTGTTGAAATCTGCTTGGCTCCCCCTCAAGTGCCCTGAAGAAATTGGCCTGGCTTCCCTTCTAGTGCTGAGATAAAATCAGCCTGGCTCCCACTTTTGCCCTGATGAAATTGGCATTGTCCCATCTCTTGCCATGATGAAATCTGCCTGGATCCCCCTGGAGTGCCCTGATGAAAGAAACCTGGGTATCCGTCCAGTGCCCTAATGAAATCAGCCTGGCTACATGTCCAGTGTCCAGGATGAAATTAGCCTGCCTCTCCCTCAAGTGCCCTGATGAAAGCTGCCTGGTTCCCCCTCCAGTGTCCCGAATGAAATCAGACTGTCTCCCCCTCCATGTCAGGGATGAAATTGGCCTGGTTCCCCTGCCAGTGTTCAGGATGAAATCGGCCTGGCTCCCCCTCTTATGTCCAAGTTGAAATATACCTGCCTCCCTCTAAAGTGCCCAGATCAAATCGACCTGCGTCCCCTTCCAGTGGCAGGGATGAAATCGGCCTGTGTACCCCTTTAGTGCCTTGATGGAATTGGCCAGTCTCCACCTCCAGTGTCAGGGAGGAATTCGGCTTGGTTCCCCCTCCAATGCCCTGATGAAATCTGCCTGGCCCCCTTCCTGTGCCCTGATTGATATGGTCAGTCTCCCCCTCAGTGCCCTGATGAAATAGGCTTGGCTCTCCCTCCAGTGCCCTGATGAAATCAGTCAGGGTCCATTTCCAGTGCCCTGATGAAATCACCTTGGCTCCTCCACCAGTGTACAGGATGAAATCAGCCAGGGTCTACCTCCAGTGCTCTGATGAAAACGGCCTGTGTTACGCTCCAGTGTCAGAGATTAAATCAGCTAGTCTCCCCTTCAGTGTCCTGCAGGAAATCGGCCTGGTTACCCCTCCAGTGTCCTGATGAATTCGGTTTGGCTCCCCCTCCATTGAGTGGATAAAATCAGACTGGATAACCCTACAGTGCACTGATAAATGGACCTGGGTATCCCTGAAGAGTCAGGGATGAAATTGGCCTAGATCCTCTCCAGTACCCTGATGAAATTGCCCAGTTTCCCCTCCAGTGCTCTGATGAAATCAGCCTGGCTTCCCTTCCAATGTCCATTATGAAATCGGCATGAATCTCCCTCCTGTGCCCTGATGAAATTGGCCTGCAGTGCAGGTATAAAATCAGCCTGGTTCCCCCTTCATTGTTCGGGAAGAAATCGGCCTGGGTCCCCCTCAAGTGTCAGGGGTGAAATTGGCCTGTCTCCTGCTCTAGTGCCTTGATGAAATTGGCCTGGCTCCCCCTCCAGTGTCAGGGATGAAATAGGCATGGCTGCCCCTCCTGTGCCCTGATGAAATCGGCCTGGGTTTCCCTACAGTGTGGGAATAAAATCAGCCTGTCTCCCACTCCTGTGTCAGGGATGAAATCGGCCTGGCTCCCCCTTCAGTGTTCAGGATGAAATCAACCTGGCTCACCCTCGAGTGATGAGGATAAATCAGACTGTCTCCCCCTCCAGTGTCCAGGATGAAAACACCCTGGCTCCCCCACTAGTATCTGGGATTTAATCGGCCTTGCTCCCCTTTCAGTGTCCAGGATGAAATCAGTCTTGTTGCCCCTCCAGGGCCCTCAAGAAATGTGCCTTAGTCCCCCTGCAGTGTTGGTATAAAAGCAGCCTGGGTCCACCTCCAGTGTCCAAGATGAAATCAGACTGGCTCCCCCTCCAGTATCCTGGTTGATATTGGCCTCAATCCCCATCCAGTTTCAGGTATGAAATTGGTATGGCTCCCCCCTCCCCAGTGAAATTTTCAAATCTGCTTGAATCCCCTTCCAGTGCCCTGACGAAATAAGCCTGTCTTCCCTTCTAGTGCTCAGACGAATTTGACCTGGCTACCACTATGCCCTGATGAAAGCGGCCTGGTTCCCACTCTTGCCCTGATGAAATCTGACGGGATGCCCCTCCAGTGCCCTGATGAAATAAGCCTGGGTCCCTGTCCAGCGCCCCAATGAAATGAGCCTGGCTACATGTTCAGTGTTCAGGATGAAATTTGCCGGGCTCCCCTTCCTGTGCCATGATGAAAGCTGCCTGGTTCTCCCTCCAGTGTCCTAAATGAAATCAGACTGGCTCCCCCCCCCCATTTGTCAGGGATGAAATCGGCCTTTCTCCCCCTCCAGTGCCCTGATGAAATCATCCTTGCTCCCCCTCCAGTGTCCATGCTGAAATCAGCCTGTGGCCCCCTCCAGTGTCCTAATGAAATCGGTCTGGGTCCCCCTCCAGTGCTCTTTTGTAATCGGCCTGGGTCCCCCTCCAATGCCCTGATAAAATCAGCCTGGTTCCCCATCCTGTGCCCTGAGGAAATTGGCCTGGCTCTCCTTCCAGTATCAGGGAAGAAATTGGCCTGGATCCCCTGCCAGTGTACAGGATGAAATCGGCCTGGCTCCCCCTCAAGTGAAATTACCTTGGGTCCCCATCTAGTGTCATGGTTGAAATCAGCCTGGGTAATCCTCTAGTGCCCTAATAAAATCAGCTAGGCTACCCTTCCAGTGTCCAGGATGAAGTCAGCATGGTTCTCCCTCCTGTGCCACGAAGATATCAGCCTAGATCCCACTCCAGTGACCAGATGAAATCTGCCTGGATACCCCTACAGTGCACTGATAAATGGACCTGCGACTCCCTGCAGTGTCAGGGATGAAATCGGCTTGCTTCCCCCTCCAGTTCCCCGATGAAATCGGCCTGTCTCCCAATCCAATGTAAGGGATGAAATTGTGTTGGTTCCCCCTCCAGTGCCCTGATGAAATCTACCTGGCTCCCCTCCCAGTGCCCTGATGGAAACAATCAGTCTCCCCCTCAGTGCCCTAATGAAATCGGCCTGGCTCTCCCTCCAGTGCCCTGATGAAATCAGCCAGGGTCCCTCTCCAGTGCCCTGGTGAAATCAGCTTGCCTGCTCTACCAGTGTACATGATGAAATCAGCCTGGGTCTACCTCCAATGCCCTGATGAAAATGGCCTGTGTTCTCCTCCAGTGTCAGGGATCAAATCAGCCTGGATCCCCCTCCAGTGCACTAATGAAATCTGCCTATGTCCACCTCCAGTGTCCAAAATCAAATCGGCTTGGCTCCCCCTCCAGTGTCCTGCATGAAATCGGCCTGGCACCTCTCTAGTGCCCTTAAAATCAGCTGGGCTCCCCCTCCAGTGCCCTGATGAAATTGGCCTGGCTCCCCCTTCAGTGTCAGGGATGAAATCGGCCTACCTCTTTCTCCATTGCCCTGCTGAAATTGGCCTGGCTCCCCCTCCAGTGCCCTGATCAATTTGTCCTGGCTGCCCATCCAGTTTCAGGGATGAAATCAGCCTCGCTCCCCCTCCAGTGCCCTGATGAAAGCTTTCTGGCTCCCCTCCACTGCCCTGATTAAATTGGCCTGGTTTCCCCTCCAGGGTCCAGGATGAAATCGCCCTGGCTCCCTCTCCAGTGTTCGGGAAGATATCGAAATGGCTCCCCCTCCAGTGTCAGGGATGAAATCAGCTTCAGTCCTCCTTTAGTGCCCTAATGAAAACCCCTGGGTCCCCCTCCACTGTCAGGCATGAAATCAGCCTGACTCCCCCTAAAGTGCCATGATGAAATCAACCTGGCTCCCCCTCCAGTGTCAGGGATGAAATTGGCCTGGCTCCCTCTCCAGTGTCCAGAATGAAATCAACCTCGCTCACCCTCCAGTGACCGGGATGAAATCAGCCGGGCTCCCCCTTCTGTGTCCATGATGAAATCACCCTGGGTACCCCACAAGTATTTGGGATGAAATCAGCCTGGCTTCTCCTTCAGTGTCCAGGATGAAATCAATCTTGGTGCCCCTCCAGTTCCCAAAAGAAATTGGCCTGTGTTCCCCTGCAGTGTGGGTATAAAAACAGCCTGGGTATACCTCCAGCGTCTGTATGAAAGCGGACTGGCTCCCACTCCAGTGTCCAGGATGAAATCAGACTGGTTCCCCCTCCATTGTCCAGGAAGATATGGGCATTGTAACCCCACCAGTGTCAGGGATGAAATCTCGGCCTGGCTCCCCCTCCAGTGGCCTGATGAAATCGACTGGCTCTCCCTACAGTATCAGGGATGAAATCGGCCTGGCTCCCCCTCCAGTGCCATTATGAAATCAACCTGTTTCCCCCTACACTGTCAGGGATGAAATCAGGCTGTCATCCTGTCCAGTATCAGGGATGAAATTGGCCTGGCTCCTCCTCCAGTGCCCTGATGAAATCAGCCTAGCTCTTCCTCCAGTTTCAAATATGAAAATGCCACGCTCCCCCTTCAGTGCACTGATGAAATAAGCCTGGCTCAACCTCCACTGCCTTTATGAAATGGGCCTGTTTCCCCCTCCGGTATCAGGGATGAAATCTGCATTGCACCCCCTCCAGTGCCCTGATGAAATTGGTCTGCCTGCCATCCACTGCCCTGCTGAAATTGGCCTGGTTCCTCCTCCAGGGTCCAGGATGAAATGGGTCTGGCTCCCCTCAGGTTCCCTGATGAAATCGGCCTGGGTCCCCCTACAGGGCTCTGAAATAATCAGCTTGGATCCCCTTCCTGTGTCTGGGAAGAAATCGTCATGGCTCCCCCTTCATTGCCCTGATGAAATTGTACTTGATCCCCCTCCAAAGTCAAGGATGAAATCAGCCAGTCTCCCACTCCAGTGCCCTGATGAAATCGGCCTGTCTCCCCCTCCAGAACCCTGATGAAACCAGCCAGGCTCCCCCTCCAGTGTCTATGCCGAAATCAGCCTGGATTCCACACCAATGACCTAATGAAATTGTCCTGGCTCCCCCTACAGTGTCAGGAATGAAATCGGCCTGGATGCCCCTCCAGTGTCCCAATGAAATGAACCTCACTACCCTTCCTGTGCCCAGTATGAAATAGGCCTGGGTCCCCCTCCAGTGCCCTGATGAAATTGGCCTGGCTACCCCTCCAATGTCCGGATGAAATCAGCCTGGCTCCCCCATCAGAGCCCTGATGAAATCACACTGACTCCCACTCCAGAGTTATGGATGAAACCTCCTTTGGCGACCTCTCCACTCTCCAGGTTCATATAGGCTTGGCTCCCCCTCCAGTGCCCTGATGAATTTGGCCTGATTCCCCCTCCAGCGCCCTGATGAAATCGGCATGGCTCCCCCACCAATGCCCTAAGGAATTTGTACAGGCTCCCTCTCCAGTGCCCTGATTTCATCCCTGACACTGGAGGAGGAGCCATGCTGATTTCATCTGGGCACTGGAGGGAGACAGCCCAATTTCATCAGGATACTGGAGGGTGAGCAAGGCTGATTTCATGAGGGCACAGGAGGGACACCCAGGAGGATGTCAATCCAGGACACTAGAAGAATAGCCAGGCTGATTTCATCAGGGCAATGGAGGGGAAACAGGCTGATTTAATCAGGTCACTGGATGGAATCCAGGGCCCAGTAGGGCTGTACAGGCCAATTACATCACTGACACTTAATGGGGGGCCAGACCGATTTCATCTGGACACTGTAGCGGGAGCCAGGCTGATTTCATCAGGGCACTGGAGGTGGAGCCATGCCAAATTCATCAAGGCGCTGGAGGGGGGCCAGGCAAATTTCATCTGGGCACTGGTGGGGGGGGCAAGGAAGATTTCACCCCTGACAGTGGAGGGGTAGCCAGGCCAATTTCATCAGGGCACTGGAGGGGGAGCCAGGCCTTTTCCACAGGGAACTGGATGAGGAGGCAGACTGAATTTATCAGGACACTATAGGGAGAGGCAGGCCGCTTTCATCTGGGCCACTGTAAGGGGAGATAGGCCAATTTCTTCAGGGCACTGGAAAGGGACACATGCTGATATAATCCCTGACAATGTAGGGTTAGCCAGGCCGATTTAATCCCTGACACTGGAGGTGGAGCCAGGTTGATTTCATACTCAACAATGGAGAAGGTGCAAGGCCGATTTCATCAGGGCACTGAAAGGGGAGCCAGCGGATTTAATCCGTGCAATGGAGGGGGAGCCAGGCTGATTTCATCAGGGCACTGGAGGGGGAACCTGTTCGAATTCCTTAGGACATTGGAGGGGGAGCTAGGCCTATTTAAACCTGGACAGTAGAGTGGGAGCCAGGCCGATTTCATCCCTAACACTGGAGGGGAAACCAGTCTAATTTCTTCAGGACACTGGAGGGCGTGCCAGGCTGATTTCATCAGAGAACTGGAGGGGGAGCTAGGACAGTTTCATCAGGGCACTGGAGGGGGACCCAGACTGATTTCATCCCTGATACTGGAGGCAGACTCAGGTTGTTTTTATCAGGGCACTGGAGGTTTAACCAATCCAATTTCATCCTGTACAATGAAGGGGAAGCCAGGCTGATTTTATCAGTGCATTGGAGAGGGATCCTCACTGATTTCATGAGGGCACTGGAGGGAGAGCCAGGCCAATATCATAGGGCACTGGAGGGAGAGCCAGGCCAATATCATAGGGTGCTGGAGGGGGAGCCAGGCCTATTTCATCAGGGCACTGGCGGGGGAGCCTAGCCCATTTGATCCCTGACACTGGAGGTGGACCCAGGCCGATTTCCTCCCTGATATTTGAGGGGAGCCATGCTGATTTCATCAGTTCACTGGAGGGACAGCTAGGCCAATTTCATCCCTGACACTAGAGGAGGAATCAGGCCAATTTCCAGCCGATTTCATGAGAGCACTGGAGTGCCATGCAGGTTTCATCAGGGCGCTGGGGACAGAGCCAGGCAGATTTCATGCAGGACACTTGAGGGGGACCCAGGCCGATTTAATCCTGCACACTGGAGGAGGACCCAGGCCGATTTCATCAGGGCACTGGAGTGGGACCTAGGCTGATTTCATCCCTGATACTGGAGGCAGACTCAGGCCGATTTTATCAGAGCACTGGAGGTGGAACCGGGCCAATTTCATCCTGTACACTGGAGGGGAAGCCAGGCTGATTTCATCAGTGCACTGGACAGGGATACTCACTGATTTCATGAGGGCACTGGAGGGGGAGCCAGGCCGATTTCATTAGGGCACTGAGGGGTAGACTGGCCATACCATTAGAGCACTAGAGGGTGAGAGCCAGTTAGATTTCATCAGGGCACTGGAGGGGAAACATGCAGATTTCATCCCTTACACTGGAGACAGGGACAGGCCGATTTTATCACGGAACTGGAGGGGGAACCAAGCTGATTTCATCCCTGACACTGGAGGGGAAGACTGGCTGATTCCATCAGGGCACTAGAAGGTGTGCCAGGCCGATTTCATCTGGGCATTGGAGCGGGAGCCAGGCTGATTTCATCAGGGCACTGGAGGGGCATCCAGACTGATTTCATCCTGGACACAGAAAAGGGAGCCAGGCCGATTTCATCCCAGATACTGGTGGGGGAGCCAGGGTGATTTCATCCTGGAATCAGGAGCGGGAACAATGTTGATGTCATCCTGGACGTGGATGATGAGCCAGGTTGATTTCATCCCTGAAAGTGGAGTGGCAGCCAGCCTGATTTTATACCTTCACTGTAGGGAAACGTAGGCCTTTTTCATCAGGGCACTGCAGGGGACCTGAGGCTGATTTCATCCCTCAATTGGAGGGGGAGCCTTGTCGATTTCATCTGGGAACTGGAAAAGGAGCAATGCCGATTTCACCAGGGTTTTGGAGGGGGTGCCATGCCGTATTCACCCCTGACACTGGAGGGGGACCCAGGCCGATTTCATCAAGGCACTGGAGGTTGATCCAGGCTGATTTCATCAGTGCACTGGAGGGATAGCAAGGCCAATTTTATCAGGGCACTGGAGGAGAAGCCAGGTCGATATTAACAGGACACTGGAGGGGGAGCCAGGCTGATTTCATCCTGGACACTGTAGTGGGAGACAGGCCGATTTCATTAGAACACTGGAAGGGTACCCATGCTGATTTCATCCCTGACAATGCAGATTGATCCAGGCTGATTTCATCCCTGACACTGGACCCAGGCTGATTTTATACTCAACACTGGAGGGGGCACCAGGCAGATTTCATCAGGGCACAGGAAGGGGAGACAGCCCGATTTAATCAGTGCAATGGAGGGGGAGCCTGGCTGAATTCATCAGGGCACTGGAGGGGGAGCCTGGCCAAATTCTACAGGGCACTGGAATGGGAGCCAAGCCTATTTGATCCTGGACAGTGGAGAGGGAGCCAGGCCGATTACATCCCTCACACTGGAGGGGGCGCTGGTCTGATTTCATCAGGGCAAAGGAGGGGGAGCCTGTATGATTTCATTCCTGACCCTGGAGGGGGTGCCAGTCTGATTTCATCAGAGAACTGGAGCAGGAGCTAGGACAGTTTAATCAGGGCACTGGAGGGGGAGGCACTCCGATTTCATCAGGGCACTGGAGGAGGAGCCAGGCCAATTTCATTCCTGATACTGTAAGGGTAGACAGGCTGATTTCATCTCTGAGAGTGGAGGGGGAACCAGGCCAATTTCATAAGGGCACTGGTGGGGTAGACAGGCTGATTTCATACCCACAGAGCAGGGAAACCCAGGCTGATTTCTTCCTGACTCTGGAGTGGGAGCCAGACCAATTTCATCAGGGCACTGGAGGACTAGCCAGACCCATTTCATTAGGGAACTGGAGGTGTAACCAGTCCGATTACATCAGGGCACTGGAGGTGGAGCCAGGCCTATTTCACCCCGGAAAGTGGAGTGCAAGACAGTCTGATTTCATCCCGCACACTGGAGGGAGTCCCAGGCAGTTTACATCAGAGCATTGGAAGGAGGGGGAGGCCAATATAAACCCTGACTCTGGAGGGGTACTCAGGCGGATTTCATCAGGGCACTGGAGGGGGGAGCCAGGCCAATTTCATCCCTGTCAATAGATGGTTAGACAGCCAGATATCATCCCGGACACTAGTGGGGGATTCTGTTTCATCCTGGACTCTGGAGAGGGAACCAGTCCACATATAGCCAGACACTAGAGCTGGACTAAGGCTACTTTTATACTCGCACTGCAGGGGAAAACTGGTGGATATCTTCAGGGCACTGGAGGGGCACCCAGACTGACTTCATCCTGTACACCGAAGGGGGAGCCAGGCCGATTTCATCCCACATACTGGTGTCGGAGCCAGGGTGATTTCTTCCTGGACACTGGAGGGGGGCCCAGGCCCAACACATCAGGGCACTGGAGGGAATGCCAGGCCTATTTCTTCCAGGACAATGGAGGGTGCGCCAGGTTGATTTCATCCTGGATACTGGAGGGGGAGACAGTCCGATTACATCCCGGACACTGAAGTTGTAGCCAGTCTGATTTCATCCCAGACACTGGAGGGGGAAACATGATGATTTCATCTGGGCACTGGATGGGGAACCAGGCTTAATTTAAATCCACACAGCAGGGAAAACCAGGCCGATTTCATCAGGGAACTGGAGGGGAACCTATGCCTATTTCATGCCAGATGCTGGAGGTGTAGCGATGTCGGTTTCATCCCTGCACTGGAGGGGGAGACAGATGATTTCATTCCTGACTCTGGAAGGGGAGCCATTCCCGTTTCATCCCTGACACTGGAGGATGAGGCAGGCCGATTTCATCCGGGCACTGGAACGGGAGCCAGGCCGCTTTCATCAGGGCACTGAACATGGAGTCAGTCTGATTTCATCCTGGACCCTGGAGTGGGACCCAGGCCGATTACATCATGGCACTGGAGGGGGAGCCAGGCCAATTTCATCCAGAACACTGGAGGGGGAAACATGATGATTTCATCTGGGCACTGGATGGGGAACCTGGATGAATTTAAATCCACACAGCAGGAAAAACCAGGATGATTTCATCAGGGAGCTGGAGGGGAACCCATGCCTATTTCATGCCTGATGCTGGAGGTATAGCAAGGTCGATTTCATCCCTGCACTGGAGGGGGAGCCAGGCTGATTTCATCCCAGACACTGGCAGGGGAGCCATGCTGATTTCATCTGGACATTGGAGAGGGAGCCAGGCTGAAGATATCTGGACAGTGGATCTGGACCCAGGCTGCTTTTATACTGGCACTGCAGGGGAATACTGGCCGATATCTTCAGGGCACTGGAGGGGCCCCCAGACAGGTTTCATCCTATACACTGAAGGGGGAGCCAGGCCGATTTCATCACAGACACTCATGGGGGAGCCAGGGTAATTTCATCCTGGACACTGGAGGGGGAGCCAGGGTGATTTCATCCCTGCACTGGAAGGGGAGCCAGGCCGATTTCTTCCCAGATACTGGTGGAGGAGTCAGGGTGATTTCATCCTGGACTGGAGGGGAAGCCAGACCAATTTGATCAGGGATCGGGAGGAGGATCTAGGCCTCTTTTATCAGGGGACTAAAGGGGGATCCAGTCAGATTTCATCCCAGTCACTGGAGGGGGAATCAGTACGATTTCTTCAGGGCGCTGGAGGAGGAGCCAGGCCAATTTCATCCCTGCCCTGGAAGGTGAGCCAGGTTGATTTTATCCTGGACACTTGAGGGTGAGCCCGGTTGATTTCATCCCTGACCAAGGAGTCGGAGCCAGGCTGATTTTATACCCACACTGCAGGGATACCCAGGCCGATTTCATCAGGGCACTGGAAGAGGAGCTGGGCCGATTTCGTCCCTACATTGGAGGGGGAGACAGGCTGATTTAATCCTGGTCACTGGAGAGTGAGCCTGGTTGATTTCATCATGGACACTGGAGGGGTAGCCAGGCTGATTTCTTCCCGGACAGTGAAGGGCGAGCCAGGCCGATTTCTTGTCAGAATAGGGTGGCCCAGGTTGAATTCATGCAGGACATTGGAGGGGGAGACAGGACGATTTCATCCTGGAAGGAGGAATGGGAGCTATGCTGACTTTATATCCACACTGCAGGGAAATCCAGGCCTATTTCATCAGGGCACTGGAGGGAGACCCATGACGTTTTCATCCCAGATACTGGTCGGGGAGCCAGGGTGATTTCATCCTCTACACTAGAGGGGGAGCCAGGCCAATTTCATCCTGACACTGGAAGGGGTGTCAGAAAGATTTCATCAGGGCAATTGAAGGGAGACAGGCAGATTTCATCCCTGACACAGGAAGGGGTCACAGGCCAATGTCATCCTGACTCTGGAGTGGGAGCCAGGCCGATTTCACCCCAGACACTGGAGGGAGCCATGCCCATTTCATCCTTGACCCTGGAGGGGGAGCCAGGCTAATTTCATCAGGGCAGTGGAGGGGAGCCAGGCCAATTTAATCAGGGCACTAGAGGGGTAGCCATGCCGATTTCTTCCCTAACACTGGAGCGAGAGTGATTCTGATTTCATCCCTGACACTGGAGGGGAACCTGGCCGATTTCAACAGGGCACTGCAGGGTTACCCCGTCTGATTTTGTCAGGGCAGTGCAGGGGGAGACAGTCCAATTTCACCACTGACAATGGAGCGAGAGCAGAGCCGATATCATTCCTGACAATGGAGGGGGAGCCAGGCTGATGACATCCAGGACACTGGAGGGGGAACCAGAATGATATCATCCATAACACTGGAGGGAGGGCCAGGCCGATTATATCAGGGCACTGGAGGGGGAGCCAGGCCGATTTCTTCCCTGACACTGGATGAGGAGTCAGTCTGCTTATATCAGGGAACTGGAGGTGTACCCAGTCCAATTACATCAGGGCACTGGAGGGGGAGCCAGGGCTATTTAATCCCGGAAACTGGAGTGGTAGCCAGACTGATTTCATCCCTGACACAGGAGGGGGATCCAGATTGATTTCATCAGGGCACTGGAGGGCTAGTCAGGCCCCTTTCTTCAGGGTCCTGAAATCAGAGCCAGTCTGATTTCATCCCATACACTTGAGTGGGAACGAGGCAGTTTACATCAGGGCACTGGAAGGGGAGTAGGCCGATTTAAACCCTGACTCTGGAGGGGCACCCAGGCCTATTTCATCAGGGCACTGGAGGGAGACCCATGCCGTTTTCATCCCAGATACTGGTGGGGGAGCCAGGGTGATTTCATCCTCTACACTAGAGGGGGAGCCAGGCCAATTTCATCCCTGACACTGGAAGTGGAGCCAGGCCGATATCATCACGTACACTGGTGGGGAGAAAGTCTGATTTTATCCTGGAAACTAGAGAGGGAGCCAGTCCGAATATATCCAGACACTGGAGCTGGACCCTTGTTGCTTTTATGCCTGCACTGCAGGCGAAATCTGGCGGATATCTTCAGAGCACTGGAGGGGCACCTAGACAAATTTCATCCTGTACGCTGAAGCAGGAGCCAGGCCGATTTCATCAGGGCAGTGGAGGAGGAGACAGGCCGATTTCACCACTGACACTGGAGGGGTAGCCAGGCCGATTTCATCCCGGACAGTGGAGGGTGAGCCAAGCTGCTTTCATCAGATCACTAGAGGATTAGCCAGGCTGATTTCATCCTGGAAACTGGAGGGGGAGCCATGGCGATTTCATCCCTAATGCTGGAGGGCAAGCCAGGCCAATTTAATCAAGGCATTGGAGAGGGATCCAGGCCGATTTCATCATGGGCACTGGAGAGGGAGCCAAGATGATTTTAACAGGGCACTGGAAATTTACCCAGTCCAATTTCATTAGGGCACTGGAGTCGTACCCTGTCCAATTACATCATGGCACTGGAGGTGTACCCAGGCCGATTTTATCAGGGCACTTGAGGGAAAGACAGGCCAAAATCACCACTGACACTGCAGGGAGAGCCAAGCCGATTTCATCCCTGACACTGGAGGGGAAGTCAAGCCGATTACATCAGGGCACAGGACGGAGAACCATGCCAATATCACCCTAAACACTGGCAGGGTAGCCAAGCTGATTTCATCAGGGCACTAGAGGATTAGCCAGGCTGATTTCATCTATGACACTGGAGAGGGACCCAGGCCGATTTCATCCCTGACAATGGAGGGGGAGTCAGGCTGACTTGATCAGGTCACTTTAGTGGGAGGCAGGCAGATTTCAACTTTGACACTGGAGGGGGACCCAGGTTGATTTCATCCCTGACACTGGTGGGGGTGCCAGGCTGATTTCCTCAGAGCAGAGGAGGGGGAACCAGGCCAATTTTATAAGGACATTGGAAGTGGACCCAGGCCAATTATATCAGGGCACTGGAGGGGACCCTGGCTGATTTCATTAGGGCACTGGAGTGGAACCCAGGCTGATTTCAGCGTGGGCATTGGAGGGGGAGAAAGGCTAATGTAATCCTGTTCATTGGAGGGTGAGCCAGGTTGATTTCATCCTGGACACTGGAGGGGTAGCCAGGCCGATATCATCCAGGATATTGGAGGGTGAGCCAGGCAGATTTCATCCCGGACACTGTAGGGTGAGCCAGGTTGATATCATCCTGGACACTGGAGGGGGAGCCAGGCCAATTTCATTAGGGCACTGGACGAGGACCCAGGCTTATTTCATCAGGGAACGTGAGGGGGATCCACGCAGATTTCATCAGGGCAATAGTGGGAACCAGGCCGATTTCATCATGGCACTGGAGGGGGAGCCAAGCAGATTTCATCCTGGACACTGGAGAGGGACCCAGGCCGATTACATCAGGGCACTGGAGGGGAAGCCAGGCAGATTTCATCCTGGAACCTGGAGGGGTAGACAGGCCAATTTCATCCCGGACAGAGGAGTGGGAGCCAGGCTGATTTTATACCCACACTGCAGGGAAACCCAGGCCTATTTCATCAGGGCAATGAAGACGTAGCCAGTCTTATTTCATCCTGGACACTGGATGGGGATTCAGGACGATTTCATCAGGGCACTGGAGGGGGACACATGCCAATTTCATCCCTGATGCTGGAGGGAAAGCAAGGTCAATTTCATCCCAGATACTGGTGGGGGAGCTAGGGTGATTTCATCCTGGACACTGGAGGGGGAGCCTGGCCGATTTCATCCTGACACTGGAGGGGGGTTCAGACAGATTTCATCAGGGCAATTGAAGGCAGATTTCATCCCTGACACAGGAATGGGTCACAGGCCGATTTCATCCTGACTCTGGAGTGGGAGCCAGTCCAATTTCACCCCAGACACTGGAGGGAGACAGGCCCATTTCATCCTGGACCCTGGAGGGGGTACCAGGCCAATTTCATCAGGGCAGTGGAGGGGTGCCATGCCAATTTCATCCCTAACACTGGATGGAGAGCCAGGCTATTTTCATCCCTGACACTAGAGGGGGAGCCAGGCCGATTTCAACAGGGCACTGGAGGTGTACCCAGTCCAATTTTGTGAGGGCACTATAGGGAGAGTCAGTTTGATTTCACTACTGACAATGGAGGGTGATCCAATCTGATTTTATCCCTGACACTGGAGGGGGAGCCAGTCTGATGACATCCGCAACACTGGAGGGGGATTCAGACTGATATCATCCCTGACAATGGAGGGAGAGCCAAGCTGATTTCATCCCTGACACTGTAGAGGGAGCCAGGCCAATTAAATTAGGGAACTGGAGGTGTAGCCAGTCTGATTACATCAGGGCACTGCAGGGGGGAGCCAGGCCGATTTCATCCTGACACGGGAGAGGGAGTCAGACAGATTTCATCATGGCAATTGAAGGGGGAAAGGCAGATTTCATCCCTGACATAGGAAGGTGTCACAGGTCGATTTCATGCTGACTCTGGAGTGGGAGCCAGATCGATTTTGCCCCAGACACTGGAGGGAGACAGGCCCATTTCTTCCTGGACCCTGAAAGGGGTGTCAGGCCAATTTCATCAGGGCACTGGAGGGGGATCAAGGCCGATTTGATCAGGGCACAGGAGAGAGAACCATGCCGATTTCACCCAGGACACTGGAAGGGTAGCCAAGCTAATTTCATCAGGGCACTAGAGGATTAGCCAAGCTGATTTCATCAATGACACTGGAGGGGGACACAGGCCGATTTAATCCTGAACACTGGTGGGGGATTCAGGCCTATTTCATCCCTGACACTGGACGGGGTGCCAGGCCGATTTCCTCAGGGCAGAGGAGGGGGAACAAGGCCAATTTTATAAGGACATTGGAAGGTGACCCAGGCAGATTACATCAGGACACTGGAGGGGAACCAGGTCTATTTCATTAGGGCACTGTAGGGGAACCCAGGCCAATTTCAGTGTGGGCACTGGAGGGGGAGCAAGGCTGATTTCATTAGGGCACTGGACAGGGACCCAAGCTTATTTCATCAGGGCACTGGAGGGGCTCCAGGAAGATTTCATCAGGGCAAGAGTGGGAACTAGGCGGATTTCATTAGGGCCAGAGTGGGAGCCAGGCAGATTTCATCAGAGCACTAGAAGAGATGCCAGGGCGATTTCTTCAGGGCACTGGAGGGGGAGCCAAGCAGATTTCAACAGAGCAGTGGAGGGTGAGCCATGCCGATTTCATCTCTGACATGGGGGGGGGGGAGCCAGACTGATATGATCCTGGAAAACTTAGGGGGAGCCAGTCTGATTTAATCTGGACACTGGAGGTGGAACCAGGCTGCTTTTATACCTGCACTGCAGTAGGACTAAGGCAGATTTCTTCAGGGCACTGTAGGGGCACCCAGACTGATTTCATCCTGGACACTGAATGGCTAGCCAGGCCGATTTCATTCCAGATACTGGTGGGGGAGACACGGAGATTTCATCCTGCACATTGTGTGTGTGGCGGGGACAGGCTGATTTCATCCTGATCATTTGAGGATGAGCCAGGTTGATTTCACCCTGGACATTGAAGGGGTAGCCGGGTTGATTTCATCCCTGACACATGAGTGGGAGCCAGGCGGATTTTATACCCACACTGCAGAGAACCCCAGGCCAATTTCATCAGGGCACTGTAGGAGGAGCCAGGCTGATTTCCTCCCTGACGCTGGAGGGGGAGCCAGGCTGATTTAATGAAGCCACTGGAGGGGGAGCCAGGCTGATTAAATTAGGGAACTGGAGGTGTTCCCAGTGAGATTACATCAGGGCACTGGAGGGGGAGCCAGGCCAATTTCATCCTGACATGGGAGAGGGAGTCAGACAGATTTCATCATGGCAATTGAAGGGAGAAAGGCAGTTTTCATCCCTGACACAGGAAGGGGTCACAGGTTGATTTCATCTGGACTCTGGAGGGAGACAGGCCCATTTCTTCCTGTACCCTGTAGGGGGGGCCAGGCCAATTTCATCAGGGCACTAGAGGGGGAGCCATGCCGACTTCATCCCTAACGCTGGAGGGAGAGCCAGGCTATTTTCATCCCTGATACTGGATGGGGAGCCTGGCCAATTACATCAGGGAACAGGAGGTGTACCCAGTCCGAATACATCAGGGCGCTGGAGGGGGAGCCAGGTCTGTTTCATTCCGGACACTGGAGTGGGAGACAGACTGATGTCATCCATGACACTGGAGGGTGAGCCAGACTGATGTCATCAGGGCACTGGAGTGCTAGCCAGGCTGATTTCTTAAGGGCCTTGAAGGCAGAGCCAATCTGATTTCACCCCGGACACTGGAGGGGGAGCGCGGCCGTTTACATCAGGGCACTGGAAGGGAAGCCAGGCCGATTTAAACACTAACTCTGGAGGGGTACCCAGGCCTATTTCATCAGGGTACTAGAGGGTGAGTCAGGCCGATTTCATCCCTGACACTGGAGGGGGAGCCAGGCCGATATCATCCCAGACAATGACAGGGGAGAAAGTCTGATTTCATCCTGGACATTGGAGAGGGAGCCAGTCTGAATATATCTGGACACTGGAGCGGGATGCAGGCTGCTCTTATACCCTCACTGCAGGGGAAAAATAGCCTATATCTTCAGGGCACTGGGGGGGGGGGGCGTCCACATTGATTTCATCCTGTACACTGAAGGGGAAGCCAGGCCAATTTCATGCCACATACTGGGGGGGTGGGGAGCCAGGGTGATTTCATCCCGGACACTGGAAGGGGAGCGAGACTGATTTCATCCTGGACTCTTGAGGGGGACCTAGGCCGACTACATCAGGGTACTGGAGTGGGAACGAAGCAGATTTCATCAGGGTAAGAGTGGGAACAAGGCCAGTTTCATCAGGGCAAAAGTGGGAGCCAGGCCGATTTCATCTGAGCACTAGAAGGGAAGCCAGGCCATTTTCTTCAGGGGATTGGAGGGTGAGCCAGGTTGATTTCACCCTGGAATCTGGAGGGGGAGACAGGCCGATTTCATTCCGGACAGAGGAGTGGGAGCCAGGCTCTTTTCATACCGACACTGCAGGGAAACCCAGGCCTAGTTCATCAGGGCACTGAAGACATAGCCAGCCTAATTTCATCCCGGACACTAGAGGGGCAATCAAGATGATTTCATCTGGGCACTGGAGGGTTTGCCAGGCAGATTTTATACCCACACAGCATGGAAAAGCAGTCCGATTTCATCAGGGCACTGGAGGGGGACCCATGCCAATTTCATCCCTGACTCTGTAGGGGGAGCAAGGCCGATTTCATCCCTGCACTGGATGGGGATACAGGCAGATTTCATCCCAGATACTGGTGGTGGAGCCAGGGTGATTTCATCCTGGACATTGGAGGGGGAGTCAGGCATATTTCTTCCTGATACGGGAGTGGGACTCAGACAGATTTCATCAAGGCAATTGAAGGAAGACAGGCAGATTTCATCCCTGACACAAGAAGGGATCACAGGCCGATATCATCCTGACTCTGGAGTGGGAGCCAGATCGATTTCACCACAGACACTGGAGGGAAACAAGCCCATTTCTTCCTGGACCCTGGGGGGATTCCAAGCCAATTTCATCAGGGCACTAGAGGGGGAGCCTGGCCGATTACATCAGGGATCTGGAGGTGTACCCAGTCCGAATACATCAGGACACTGAATGGGGTCCCTGGCCTATTTCATCCTGGACACTGGAGGGAGACATGCCCACTTCATCCAGGACCCTGGAGGGTGTGCCAGGCCAATTTCATCAGGGCAGTGGAGGGGAGCCAGGCTTATTACATCAGGGCACTAGATGGGGAGACATGTCAATTTCATCCCTAACACTGGAGGGATAGCCAGGCTATTTTCATCCCTGACACTGGAGGTGGAGCCAGGCCGATTTCAACAGGGCATTGTAGAGGGAGACAGTCAGATTTCACCACTGACAATGGAGGTACAGCCAAGCCGATTTCATACCTGACACTGGAGGGGGAGACAGGCAGATGATATTCGTAACACTGGAGGGGGAAACAGACTGATATCATCCCTGACTCTGGAGGGGGATCCAGGCCGATTACATCAGGGCACTGGAAGGGGAGCAAGGATGACTTCATCCCTGACACTGGAGGGGGAGCCAGGCCATTTACATCAGGGGACTGGAGGTGCACCCAGTCCGATTACATCAGGGCACTGGAGGGGGAGCCAGGCCTATTTCATACTGGACACTTGAGTGGGAGTCAGACTGATTTCATCCCTGACACTGCAGGGGGAGCCAGACTGATGTCATCAAGGCACTGGAGTGCTAGCCAGGCCGATTTCTTCAGGGCCCTGAAGGCAGAGCCAATCTGATTTCATCCCGGACACTGGAGGGGCCCCCAGGCCATTTACATCAGGGCCCTGGAAGGGGAGACAGGCCGACTTAAACCCTGACTCTGGAGGGGTACCCAGGCCAATTTCATCAGGGCACTAGAGGGATACATGCCCATTTCATCCAGGACCCTGGAGGGTGTGCCAGGCCAATTTCATCAGGGCAGTGGAGGGGAGCCAGGCTTATTTCATCAGGGCACTATATGGGGAGCCATGCTAATTTCATCCCTAACACTGGAGGGAGAGCCAGGCCAATTTGCACAGGGCACTGGAGGGAGAGCCATGCCAATTTCATTCCTGATGCTGGAGGGGGAGTCAGGCCAATTACATCAGGACACTGGAGGAGTGCCCATTCTGATTACATCAGGCCACTGGATGTGTACCCAGGCTGACACATGCCAATTTCATCCCTAACACTGGAGAGGGAGCCTGGCTGATTGCATCCGCACACTGGAAGTGGAACCAGGCCTATATCATTAGGGCCCTGGTGGGTGACCCAGTTCAATTTCAGTATGGACAATGGTGGGTGAGCCAGGCTGGTTTCATCAGGGCTCTGGAGGATAAGTCAGGCAGATTTCATCAGGGCATTTGCGGTTGAGACAGGCCGATTATATCTCTGACACATGAGTGGAGGCAGGCTGATTTCATCTGGACAGTGAAGGGGAGCCATGCTGATTTCATCCATACACTGGAGGGGGAGACAGGCTGATTTTATACCTGCAATGCAGGTGGTCCCATGCCTATTTCATCAGGACACTGTAGGGGAAACAGGCTGATTTAATCAGGGCCCTGGAGGGGATCCAGGTCGATTTCATCAGAGCAGTGTGAGGGGGAGCCAGGCCTATTTATTCCGGGCACTGGAGGGGATCCAGGCTGATTTCATCAGGGCAATGGAGGGAGAGCCAGGTTGATTTCATCCCTGATACTGGAGGATCCCTGACAGTGGAGTGGGAGCTAGGCCGATTTCATCAGGGCACTGGAGGGGGACCCAGGCTGATTTCATCAGGGCAATGGAGGGATAGCCAGGTCGATTTCATCCCTGACACTGGAGGGTCCCAGGCAGAATTAATCAGGGCACTGGAGGGGAAACAGTCTGATTTAATCAGGGCCCTGAAGGGGATCCAGGCAGAATTCATCAGAGCACTGGAGGGGGTGCCAGGCCGATTCAATTAGGGCACTAGAGGGGGTGCCAAGCCGATTTCATCCTTGATACTGGAGGGGAAACTGGCCGATTAAATCAGGGCACTAGAGTGGGTGCCATGCCAAATTCTTCAGTGCATTGCAGCAGGAGCCAGACCGATTTAATCCTGGACACTGGAGGCAGAGCCATGGTGATTTCATCAGGGCACTGGAGGGAGAGCTAGGCAGATTTCATCCCTGACACTGGAGGGGTGCCAGGCCGATTTCATCAGGGCGCTGGAGGGGCACTCAGGCTGATTTCATCCTGGACACTGGAGGGAGACCCAGGCCATTTTCATCAGGGCACTGGAGGTGGACCCTGGCCAATTTCATCCTGTACACTGGTAGAGAAGCCAGGCTGATTTCATCAGGGCACTGGAGAGGGACCCTCGCCAATTACATGAGGGCACTGGAGGGGGAGACTGGCTAATTCCATCAGGACACAAAAGGGGGAGCCAGGTCGATTTTATCAGGACACTGGAGTTAGATTCATTCCAATTTCATCCCTTACCCTCGAGTGGGAGACAGGCTGATTTCATCAGGGAACTGGAGGGGTAACCAAGTCGATTTCAACCCTGACACAGGATGTGGACCCAGGCCGATTTCATCAGGACAATGGAGGGGCAACCAGACTGATTTCATCCTGGACACTGAAAGGGGAGCCAGGCCGATTTCATCCCAAATGCTGGAGTCGGAGCCAGCGTGATTTTATACCCAACACTTGAGGGGGCCAGGCTGGTTTTGTCAAGGCTCTGCAGGGGGAGCCAGGCTGATTTCATCAGTTTACTGGAGAGGAAGCCATGCTGATTTTATCCCTGACACTGGAGGGGGAGCCAGGCCGATTTTATTAGGGCAATGGAGGGGGAGACTGGCCACCTTCATACTTGAACCTGGAGGTGGAGCCTTGCTGATTTCACCAGGGCACTAGAGGTGGAGCCAGGCCTATTTCATCCCTGACACTGGATGGGGAGAGAGGATGATTTCATCCCTGACAGTGGTGGGGGATGCAGGACATTTTTACCAGGGCAATTGTCAGGGAGCCAGGCCAATTTCATTCTGGACACTGGAGGAGAAACAAGTCCGATTTCATCATGGCACTAAAGGAGGAGTGAGGCTGATTTCATCCCTGACACTGGAGGGGGATCCAGGCCGATTTCAACAAGGCACTGGAGGGGAAGCCAGGCGGATTTCATCCCGGATATTGGAGGGTGACCAAGGCCGATTTCATTAGGGATCTGGAGGGGGAAAACAGCTGATTTCATCCTGGATATTGGAGGGGGCTCCAGGCCCATTTCATTCCTGACACTGGAGGGGGGACCAGGACAATTTCATCAGGGCAGTGGAGGGGAGCCAGGCCGATTTCATCAGGGCACGGGAGGGGGAGCAATGCCAATATCATCAGGGCACTGGAGGGAAACCCAGGCCAATGTAATCCTGGACTCTGAAAGGGTAGACATGCTGATTTCATCAGGACACTGGAGGGGAAACAGGCCAATTTAATCAGGGATCTGGAGGGGATCCAGGCCGATTTCATCAGAGAATTGGATGGTGAGCCATGTCCATTTAACCAGGGCACAGGTGGGGATCTGGGATGATTTCATCAGAGAATTGGAGGGGGAGCCAGGCTGATTTCATACCGGACTGTGGAGGGGGAGCCAGGCTGATTTCATCCAGGACAAGGGAGGGAGAGCTAGGACGATTTCATCCTGGACACTGGAGGGGGAACCAGGTCAATTTCATCCCTTACACTGGGTAATTTAATCAAAGCACTGGAGGGGAGACAGGCCGATTTCATCTTTGACACTGGAGGGGGAGCCAGGCTGATTTCATCAGTGCACTGTAGGGGTACCCTGTCCGGATGAAATTGGCCTGGCTCCCTCTCATGTTTTCAGGGATGAAATTGGCCTATCTCCCCCTCAAGTGACCTGATGAAATCAGCCTGACTCATCCTCCAGAGCCCTGATGAAACCAGCCAGGCTCCCCCTCCAGTGCCCTGATGAAATCGGCTTGGCTCAACCTCCAATTCCTTGATGAATTTGGCCTGGCTTGGCCCTCCAACTCATGGATAAAATCGGCATGGCTCCCCATCCAGTGCCCTGATGAAATCGGCCTGGATCCCCTTGTAGAGCCCTGATGACATCGGCATGGCTCCCTTTTCAGTTTCCAGATGAAGTCGGCTTGGCTACCCCTCCAGTATCTGGGGTAAAATTGGCCTGGTTCCCCCTCCAGTGTCCAGATGAAATCACCATGGCTCCCCATCCACTGTCAGGGATGAAATAGGAATGTGTACCCCTACAATGCCCTGATGAAATCGGACTGGCTCCCCCTCCAGTGTCAGGTATGAAATAGGCCTGGATACCCATTTGTTGGGAACCAAAAATTGGCTAGCTGTGCCTTGACTTTTCTTGCTTTGATGATCTGGAATAACTGCACCCATTGAATTGCAAAAACAATCATTCCCAGAAAACCCACAAAGTGTACTCTTAGATTAAACTTCCTAGAGTGTGTTTGATTGATCAGTTGTTCAAAGCATCAGACCAAAGAGACCTCTCCCTAACCCTTTTCTAATTGATTGATAGGTTGCTTGAGCAGTGGACCAAAGAGACCTTGTCCCGAACCCTTTTCTAACTATTTTTTCATCTCCCTCCCTTCCCTTCATATCCACCAGTATATAAGCTTGCTTTACTTTGCAACAAATGAGACCTTGACGCAACTCAGACTGTCTCTGTCTTTCTTTATGCACCTAGTCTCCTTCCTCTCTTGCCCCCATTGGTCTTTCAGGTGGTGCCTCCTCGGGTCCGACCTATTAACCTGGCCTGCAGGACAGGTCAAGTGGCTCCTCATCGTGGGGCCCGAGGCACGGTGGCCTACTGGATGACAGATAATGGAGCTCCGGACAATGCAAGGTAGAGACGCAAGGTAGAGATGCCCACACGCATCACTCGTGCAACCTGGGAGAGTCTTGAGGTAAGCACAGTCGTCCCATAGCCATGGGCAAAGGATTATCAAGAGAGGTTCTTTTTATTAAAGAAATGAAGGGCAATCTCAGGGAGAGAGGACTAAGAGTTAAGAAAAAGGATCTGAAAAAATTCTTCTGTTTTGTGGAGGAGAAGTGCCCTTGGCTGGTAGTTAATGGCCCAGGGATTCACCCACTAACTTGGAATAAGGTTGGAAAAGACATCAACAAATTACTTAAACAGGGAGAAAATATTCCTGATGCTTTCTTTAGTTTTTATGGTGTGATCAGAGATATTTAAAAAGAGGCAGAGGGAGACGGGCATGCTTCACATTTATTAGCCCTTGCAGAGGATTTTCTCTCAGACTCCTCCTGCCCAATGCCTGATGATGAGTCCGGAGCCATGGCGGCTGCTCCGCCAAAGAACAAAAGTAAAAGGGAAAGGGCCGCTTCACACCTGGGAGCTGCTCCGCCTGAGACTAATGGGGACGTTGAGATCACAGGCAGCCCTGCGGCTGCCCCGGCCTCGAGCACCCCCTCCCTTATTGATGAGCCTATCCCTGCCGCTGAATTAATCCCTCCTTTGTTAAAGCCTCCCACCCCGGTCAAATCCTATAAAAAGATTTACCCTGTCATTCATAAGAATGTAGCAGGCGGTTACTGACTTGACCCTTCTTCAGAAATCAGCCTGCAAGAAGTGGCAGCATGTTACAAAAGAGAGAGATATGCTCCCCCTCCCATCTCTCAGCCCCAAGCCTTTTTCACCAGCTGCCTGGTGAAAGGAGCCTTCACTGGCACTCTCTGCCTGCCTATGTCAGTCCCGCTACCAAAGCCCCAAGCACTCCCATTCATAAGGAGACAATAACAGGACAAATGGGCCCCACTATACCTGGAATGCAGGGTCTCTTAGAGACCATGGAATCCCTTCTAAAACAGATCACCAATTTAAAGGATGTCCTCTCTATGAAAAGAGAATTGAGAGATCTTACCCAACAGATACAGGAATTACAGGCCAATGTTACAGGAGATGCCGACATCACCCTTCCTGCACTCACCCTTCCCACCACCTTTGGAAATCCCCCTCACACAGACCCCCCGGGCAGGAGTGGGGCAGGGGACTGAGAAGGCTGGTGCCCGCCAAAGACACAGATCAAACCAAAAGAAGGCAAGACCAAAAGAGCACTGACTGCAGTGTCCCTCTCTTTCCCAGTAATCACCCGATCTGGCGCTCAATCCCAGGATGCAGGGTAACAGGCAGATACCACTTAGGGTGCTGACAGAGATACTGAGGTTGGGGAACAGAGGCCCTCAACCTTCAAGGGAGAGGAGGAGGACCCGGTGGAGGAAAAAGAGGGCGATTGCACTGACCAAGTTATATATAAAAAACTAAAAATAAAACATCTAAAGGATTTACACTCAGCAGTCAAAAATTATGGTATTAATGTGCCCTTCACAATTTCAATTCTTGAAGGGCTGGGGCAGGGGGGGAATCTGTTACCTCATGAATGGAATAAGGTGGTTCAATCAGTGCTAACTCGGAGTCAATTTTTAACCTGGAAGACCGAGTTTATAGACAGGGCTGAAACACAGGCTGTCATAAATAAGAAAAGTCCTCAGATGGCTTCATGGTCTTCTGATAAGATTATGGGGAGGGGCAAATATGCCACAGAGGAAAAACAATGGAAACTCCCAGCAGTGTTTCTGGCTCAGATGTCCCAAGCAGCGCTGTGCTGCAACAGGGGCAGCCACCACCTCCCTGTCTAAGATAGTCCAAGGCAACAGCAAACCCTACGCCCAGTTCGTTGCCAGGCTGCTAGAAATGGCTGAAAGAATCCTGGGAAAAGATGGTTTAGAAAATATTGTGGTCAAGCAATTAGCCATAGAGAATGCCAATGCAGCCTGCAGGGTGGCCTTGAGGAGCAAAACTAAGGCTATGGACCTGAATGGCATGATTAAGCTGTGTAGTGATGTAGACTCATTTGATCATAAAATTTCAAAGTCCATCAATATGGCAATAGGTGCCATGCTCCAGACCAAAGAGACCTCTCCCTAACCCTTTTCTAATTGATTGATCGGTTTTCAAGCATTGGACCAAAGAGACCTCTCCTTAACCCTTTTTCTAATTGATTGATGGGTTGCTTAAGCACTGGACCAAAGAGACCTCGTCCTGAACCCTTTTCTAACAATTTTTTCATCTCCCTCCCTTCCCCTCATATCCACCAGTATATAAGCTTGCTTCACTTTGCAATAAATGAGACGTTGACGTGACTCAGACTGACTCTGTCTTTCTTTATGTGCTTGGTCTCCTTCCTCTCTCGCCCCCATTGGTCTTTCAGGTGGTGCCTTCTCTGGTCCGACCTAATAACCTGGCCTGCAGGACGGGTCGCCCCTTCAGTGACCTGTTGAAATCGGCATGACACTGGAGGGGGAGCAAGGCCTATTTCATACAGTGCACTGGAGGGGGAGCCAGGCCGATTTCAAAATGGCAGTGGAGGGGTGCCAGGCCCTAAGGAAATCGGCCTGGTTCCCCCTCCAGTGTCAGTGATGAAATCGGCCTGGATACCCTTACTGTGTCCTGATGAAATTGGCCTGGGTCCCCTTGCAGAGTCAGGGATGAAATCGGCCTGGCTCCCTGTCCAGTGCCCTGTTGAAATCTGCCTGGCTCCCCCTCCAGTGCCCTGATGAAATTGGCGTGCCTTCCCTTTTAGTGCTCAGATGAAGTCGGCCTGGCTTCCACCATTACCCTGATGAATTTGGCCTGGCTCCCGATTTTATCAGAACACTGGAGGGGGTGCCAGGCCGATTTCATCCTGGACACTAGAGGGGGAGACAGGCCAATTTATTCAGGGCACTACAAGAGGACCAATGCTGATTTCATCCTGACAATGCAGGTTGAGCTATGCCGATTTCATCCCTGACACTGGAGGATGAGCAAGGCTGATTTTATACCCAACCCTGGATTGGGTGCCAAGCCGAATTCATCAGGTCACTGGAGGGGGAGCCAACCCGATTTCATCAGGGCACTGGACAGGGAGCCAGCCTGATTTCATCAGGATACTGGAAGTGGAGCCTGGCCAAATTCCTTAGGGCACTGGAGGGGGAACAAGACCGATTTCATCAGGGCACTGGAGGGACAGCTAGGCCGATTTCATCTGTGACAATGGAGGGGGAGCCAGGCAGATTTCATGAGGGCAATGGAGGAGGAGCCAAGCCTATTTCATAAGGAAACTGAAGGGGTGCCAGGCCGATTTCATCAGGGCACTGGAGGGGGATCCAGGAGGATTTCATGCAGGACACTGGAGGGGGAGCCAGGCTGATTTGATCCTGGACACTGGAGGTGGATGCAGGCCGAATTCATCAGGGCACTGGAGGGGCACCCAGGGTGATTTCATCCCTGACAGTGGAGGGAGACACAGGCTGTTCTCATCAGAGCACTGGAGGTAGATCCAGGCCAATTTCATCCTGTACACTGGAGGGGGAGCCAGGCTGACTTCATCAGGGCACTGGAGAGGGACCCTTGCGGATTTCATCAGGGTACTGGAGGGGGAGCCAGGCTAATTTCATCAGGGCACTGAGGGGGAACCTGATGAAATTGGCCTGATTCATCCTCGAGAGCCCTGTTGAAACTAGCCTGGGTCATTGTCCAGTGTCCATGCTGAAATCAGACTGGGTCCCCGCAACCAGTGCCCTAAATAAATTGTCCTGGTTCAACTTCCTATGTCTGGATGAAATCAACATGGCTCCCTCTCCAGTGTCAGGGATGAAATCAGCATGTGTACCCCTACAGTGCCCTGATGAAATTGGCTTAGGTCCCCCTGCAGTGCTGGTGTAAAATCAGTCTGACTCCCACTCAAGTTTCCAGGATAAGGGGAACCAGGCCGATATCATCTCTGACAAGGGAGGGATGAAATCATTCAAATCGGCCTGGCTCCCCTTTCTGCATCAGGGAAAATGGACATGGCTCCCCCTCCAGTGCCCTGATGAAATCGGCCTAGGTTTCCCTGCAGTGTGGGTATAAAATCAGCTTAGCTCACACTCCTGTGTCAGGATTAAATAGGCCTGGCACCCCTTCTAGTATCCAGGATGAAATAAACCTGGCTAACCCACCAATGTCCGGGATGAAATCGACCTGGCTCCCCCTCCAGTGTCAGGGATGAAATCAGCCTGGCTCTCTCTCCAGTGTCAGTGGTGAAGTCGGTCTGTCTCCCCCTCCAGTGCCCTGATGTAATCAGACTCGGTACCCCTCCATTGTCCTGTTGAAATCGGCCTGGCTCCCCTTCCAGTGTCAGGGATGAAATCAGCATTGCTCCCCCTCCAGTGCCCTGATGTAATTGGCCTAGGTTTCCCTGCAGTGTGGATATAAAATCAGCCTTACTCCCACCCCTGGGTCAGGGATGAAATCGCCCGTGTTCACCCTCAAGTATCCAAGATGAAATCAACCTGGCTCACACTCCAGTTACCAGGATGAAATCTGCCTGGCTCCCCCTCCAGTGTCCAGGATGAAATCATCATGGCTCCCCCACCAGTATCTGGGATGATATCGGCCTGGCTACCATCCAGTGCAGGGATTAAATCTGCCTGGCTCCCCCTTCAGTGCCCTGATGAAATTGTCCTGAATCGCCCTCCAGTATCTGGGATGAAATCAGACTGGCTCTGCCTTCAGTGCCCTGATGAAAGCGGCCTGGATGCCCCTCCCTGCCACGCCCATGACGGTGTCGCCTGCGTGACAAATGCCTTGGATAAGGTAGTTACGTGGGAAAGGGGGGCTCGTGGCCCTCGGGTCTATGCCCCCGGCGACCCCTCATCAATTTGCCCGAATCAAGGTGCCAGGCTACACGGAACCATGCAGATCTGCTTGCAGAGGCTGGCTGGCACTCTGCCTTCTTCTCTTTGCAGCTGTAATTATTGTTGTTTCCTTGTGTATTAATTCCAAGAAGTTAACTCTTAATGTTCCTGATGTGCCCCATAAAGAGAGTAATGATTCCTCAAAAGTGGCTTCAATACCCCCACCTATGATTCAAGCTCTTAGACAAACAGTTCAAGAGGGTCCCTAAAGTTTGGAGGAATTCATGAATGATTTAGAGCAGAAAGAACTTATGATTCAGAAGGACAAAGACTCTAGCGAAGAGAGAATGAAAGTAAAGGTACAGGCACTCATAGGCAATTCACACATGCAACCGACAGCAGCTGAAAGGAAGCAGTTACAGGAATTAGCCATTCCTATAAGAATTATTCAGGGACAAATAGAGTTTCTCATCAAGGGTCGATGGTGGCAACCCCCTAACTTTAATCTTAGATATAATAATTATTTAGAACCATTACCTTTTACGGGAGCTTATGACGTACATGGGAACCGATGTGTGAATCATAATGGTATGAAAACAGAATGGCATAAGTTACAGTTCATGGAAAGATTAGCTAGGTACCGACCCCCCTGGTGCCTTCTCACCCACAGGTAAAGGTTAAAATATTTTCACACAAATGAAACCATGGTTAGAACAATGATGAAAAGGGTTTAATTTTGATACAGAACAAAGGTGTAGAAGGAGAGCTACAGCTAGGGCCGTAATGTTTTCTGTCCGGATGAGGAACCACAAAAGAAAAAGTAAAGGCTGTACTCATGAGATCTGTTAATCATTCTGAGAAAAGTGTGTAACTACATTGTTGATTCTATGTTTGTCACCCTACTGGCCAATTGCCTTGTTTCCCCAAGTAACTGTATAAAATTCACTGCTTGGTCTGAGTAAAATTGCAGCAGCTTCACAACATACTCTCGTGTCTGTGGCTGTCTGTCATTCGCCGAATCCCACTTATCCTGAGTACCTTCACCCTGTTTTCCCTTGGTCTGGTGGTCTAGCTGAGATTCTGTGGCTGTCTGTCATTCGCCGAATCCCACTTATCCTGAGTACCTTCACCCTGTTTTCTCTTGGTCTGGTGGTCTAGCTGAGATCCAGTCCGCGGCACCTCCCTTGCCTAGATAAAATCGGCCTGGTTCCCCCTCCATTGTCCGGTATGAAATCAGCCTGGCTCCGCCTCCAGTGTCAGGGATGAGATCAGCCTGGCTCGCCCTCCAGTGTCAGTGGTATAATCAGCCTTTTCTCTCCCTCCACTGCCCTGATGAAATTTGCTTGGCTATTATCCAGTGTCAGGAATGATATCGGCCTGTATCCCGCTCCAGTGCCCTGATGTAATCGGACTGGGTACCCCTCCAGTTCCCTGATGTAATCAGCCTGGCTCCCCGTCCTGAGTCAGCAATGAAGTCTGCCTGGCTCCCCCTGTAGTTCCCTGATGTATTCGACCTGGCTCCCCCTCCAGTGTCAGGGATGAAATCGGCCTGGCTCTTTCTCCAGTGTCAGTGGTGAAATCAGCTTTTCTTCCCTACCACTGCCCTGATGAAATCGGCCTGGCTACCATCCAGTTTCAGGGATGAAATTGGCCTGTCTCCCCCTCCATTTCACTGATGTAATTGGACAGGGTACCCCTCCAGTGCCCTGAAGTAATCGGACTGCATACCCCTCCAGTGCCCTGTTGAAATCGTCCTGGCTCCCCTCCAGTCCCTTGATTAAATCTGCCTGTCTCCACTTCAGGCATCAGGGATGAAACCGGCATGGTTCCCCCTCCAGTGCTCTGATGAAATAGGCCTGGGTTTCCCTGCAGTGTGGGTATAAAATCAGCCTGGCTCGCACTCCTGTGTTAGGGATGAAATCAGCCTGTCTCCCCATCCAGTGTCCAGGATGAAATCAACCTGTCTCACCTCCAGTGTCCAGGATGAAATCGGCCAGGGTTTCCCTGCAGTGTGGGTACAAAATCAACCTGGCTCCCACTCCTGTGTCAAGGATGAAATCCGCCTGGCTCCCTCTCCAGTGTCCAGGATGAAATCAACCTGGCTCCCCCTCCAGTGTCCTGGATGAAATCACCCTGGCACTGGAGGATAAGTCAGGCCAATTTCATCAGGGCACTCGAGCATGAGACAGGCTTATTTCATCCCTGACACATGAATGGAGCCAGGTCGATTTCATCTAGACAGTGGAGGGGAGCCATGCTGATTTCATCAGCACACTGGAGGGGGATCCAGGCTGATTTTATACCCGCACTCCAGGTGTTCCCAGGCCTATTTCATCAGGGAACTGTAGTGGTACCCACCCCGATTACATCCCTGGCACTGTAGGGGAAACCAGGCTGATTTCATCAAGTGGGAGACAGACCGATTTCTACTAGACACTGGAGGGGGAGCCAGGCTGATTTTCTACCCGCACTGCAGGTGGTCCCTGGCCTATTTTATTAGGCCTCTGTAGGGGTACCAACTCTGATTACATCCATGACACTGGAGGGGGAGCCAAGATGATTTCATCCGGATACTGGAGGGGGTGCCAGGCCAATTTCATAAGGGTACAGGAGGGACACCCAGGCCGATGTCATCTTGAACACTGGAAGGGTAGCCAGGCTCATTTCATCAGGGCACTGGAGGGGAAACAGGCCAATTTAATCAGGGCATTGGATGTAAACCAGGCCAAATTCATCAGGGATCCATAGGGCTGTACAGGCTAATTACTTCCCTGACACTTAATGTGGGGCCAGGCTGATTTCATCCGGACACTGGAGGGTGAGCCAGGCTTATTTCATCAAGGAACTGAAAGGGGAGCTGTAGAGAGCTGCGCACAGCCACACCCATAAGATGGCGCCGGCTTCCGCCCCCACCTTCCCAATGGTGAGTGCTCTCAGGAGTAAACAACTCCATATTTGGCTTAGTCCTAGTATCTGCCTTGCTTCTGTGAACCTGGACCTATCTGCAGTACCCACGTGGCAGGCTGGGGTTGGCCACCCAGGGACTATTTAGGACGTGGGCGGGCCTTCCCCGGGGTCAGAAGACTGTTCAAGGTTCCTGAGTAAACTGCTGAAAGAAGAGCTCGGTGTTGCGTCTTCCTTGCTGGTTGAGGCGGTCGTGACAGGGAGCCTGTCCGATTTCATCAGGGCACTGGAGGTGGAGACAGGCCGATTTCATCAAGGCACTGGAGGGGGACCAGGCCAATTTCATTTGGTTACTGGAGGGGGAGCCAGGGCGATTTCACCCCTGACAGTAGAGAGGGAGCCAGGCCAATTTCATCAAGGCACTGTAGGGGAAGCCAGGCCGATTTCATCCTGGTCACTTAGGGGGAGCCATGACGATTTCATCCCAGACACTGGAAGGGGTTCCAAGTTGATTATTTCAGTGCCCTGTAGGGTGACCCAGGCCAATTTCATCAGGGCACTGGAGGAGGAGCCAGGCCAATTTCATCCCAGACACTGGAGGGGAGCCAGGCACATTTCATCCTGGACCCTGGAGGGGGAACCAGGCCAAATTCGTCAGGGCAATGGAGGGGAGCCAGGCGGATTTCATCATGGCACTGGAGGGTGAGCCATGCTGATTTCATCCCTAACACTGGAGGGGGAGCCAGGCTGTTTTCAAACTTGAAAATGGAGGGGGAGTCCAGCCGATTTCATCAGGGCACTGGAGTAGAAGACAGGCCAATTTCATCCCTGATACAGTGGATTGGGAAGCAGGCCTTTTTCATCAGGGCATTTGTTGGGGAGCAAGGCTGATTTCATCCTGGACATTGGAAGAGGACCAAGTCTGCTTATATCAAGGCACTAAAGGAGGACCAAAGCTGTTTCATCCCAGACACTGGAGTGGGAGTCAGGCTGATTTCATCAGTTCACTGGAGGGGGAACCAGGCGGATTTCATTCTGGATACTGGAGGGGGTACCAAGCTGATTTCTTCTAGACACTGGAGGGAAGGCCAGGCCAATTTCATTAGGGCACTTGTGGGGGACCAAGCCCAATTTCAGCATGGACACTGGAGGGAGAGCCAGCCTGGTTTCATCAGGGCTCTGGAGGATGATTCAGTCCAATTTCACCAGGGCACTCGAGGGGGAGACAGGCCGATTTCTTCCCAGACAAAGGAGGGGGAGCCATGCCAATTTCATACCAGTCACTGCAGGGTTAGCCAGGCCACATTCATCAGGGCACTGGAGGGGGAGCCAGGCTGATTTCATCCTGGACAGTGGAGGGGGAGCAAGGCTGATTTCACCAGGTCCCTTGAGGGGACCCAGTTGGATTTCATCAGGGCACTGGAGGAGGAGCCAGGCCGATTTCATCCCTGACACTGGAGGGGGAGTCAGTCCAAATTCATCCAGGACAGTGGAGGGGGACAGGCTGATTTCATCCAGGACACTGGAGGGGGTGCCAGGGTGATTTTATAACCATAATGCAGGGAAATGCAGGCCGATTTCCTCAGGGCACTGGAGGGGGGACATGCTGATTTCATCCCTGACGCTGGTGTGGGAGCCAGGCTGATTTCAACAGGGCACTGGAGGGGTACCCATTCCGATTACATCAGGGCCCTGGAGGGGTACCCCATCCTATTTCATCATTAAACTGGAGGGGGAGCCAGGCTGATTTCCTCGCTGACTCTGGAGGGTGAGCCAGGCCAAATTCAACCTGGACAGTGTAGGGGAAGCCAAGCTGATTTCATCCAGGACACTGGAGGGGGAGCCATGATGATTTCATCTGGACACTGGATGGAGAGCTAGGCTGATTATATATACCTGCACTGCAGGAGGACCCAGGCCGATTTCATCAGGGTACAGGAGGGAGACCCAGGCAGATTTCATCCTAGAAACTGGAAGCATAGCCATGCTGATAACATCAGGGCAGTGGAGCAGAAACAGGGCGATTTCATCAGGGCACTGGAGAGGATATCGGCCAATTTCATCACTGACATTGTAGGGGGACCAAGGTTCATTGTTCAGGGCACTATAGCGGTATCCAGGCAGACATCATCCAGTCACTGGAGGGGGAGACAATCCAAATTTATCAGGGCACTGAAGGGGAACCCAGAACAATTACATCAGTGCACTGGAGAGGGAGACAGGCTGATTTCATGCTGGACACTGGAGGGGGAGCCTGGCCAATTTCATCATGGAAACTGGACTTGGAGCCAGCCCAATTTTTTCCGGACACTGGAGAGGGAGTCAGACTGATTTTACACCAGCACTGCAGGGGTACCCAATCCGATTTCATCAGGGCACTGTAGGGGTACACATGCCAATTTCATACCTGACACTGGAGGGGGAGCCATGTTGATTTCATCCAGACACAGGAGCAGGAGCCAGGCTGACTTAGTTAGGGGACAGGTGGTAGAGCCAGTCCCTTTTCAGCATGGACACTGGAGGCCTATTTGATCAGGGCAAGGGTGGGACCCAGGCCAATTTCTTCCGAGCACTAGAAGGGAAGCCAGACCGATTTCATCAGGGCACTGGAGGTGGAGCCAGGCCGATTTCATCCCTGACACTGCAAGGGCCCGAGGCTGTTTTCATCAGAGCAATGTAGGTGTATGCAGGCCAATTTCACTCCTGACCCTGGAGGGAGAGCCAGGCCAATTTCATCCCTGATGCTTAAGGGGGATCCAGGTCGATTTCATCCCAGACACTGGAAGGGGAGCCAGGCTAATTTTATCAGGGCACTGGAGCAGAAACAGGGCGATTTCTTCAGGGCACTGGACCGGTTGTAGGCCGATTTCATCCCTGATACTGCAGGGGGACCAAGATCCATATATCAGGGCACTGTAGCGGTATCCAGGCCAACTTCATCTGGTCACTGTAGGTGGAGCCAATCCGAATATATCAGGGCACTGGAGTGGGACCCAGGCCAATTTCATCAGGGCACTGGACATGTAGCCAGGCTGATTTCATTAGGGCACTGGAGGGGGACCAAGGCTTATTTCATCAGGGCACTGCAGGAGGAGCCAGGCCGATTTAATCAGGGCAAGAATGGGAGCCAGGCCACCTTCATCAGGGCAAGAGTGGGAACCAGGCCGATTTCATCTGGGCACTAGAATGGAAGCCAGGCTTATTTCATCAGGGCACTGGAAGTGGAGAGAGGCTGATTTCATCCTTGACACTGGAAGGGTAGCCAGGATGATTTCATCAGAGCACTGGAGCTGAAACAGGGCGAATTCATCAGGGTACTGTAGAGGATCTAGGCTAATCTCATCACTGACACTGCAGGGGGACAGAGGTCCATATATCTCGGCACTGTAGAGGTATCCAGGCTGATTTCATCCAGTGTCTGGAGGGGGAGCCAAGCCGAATATATCAGGGCACTGGAGGGGTACCCAGACCAATTTAATAAGGGCACTGGAGGGGGAGCCAGCTTGATTTCATGCTGGAGAATGGAGGGGAAGCCCAGCCGATTTTTTCTGGACACTGGATGGGGAGTCAGACTGATTTTACATCAGCTATGCAGGGGGACCCAATCCGAATTCATCAGAGCAGTGTAGGGGTACACATGCTGATTTCATCCAGACACAGGAGGGGGAGCCAGGTCGATTTCATTAGGGCAATGATAGGGGACCCAGTCCGATTTCAGCATGGACAGTGGAGGATGAGACAGGCTGGTTTCTTCAGTGCTCTGGAGGATTAGTCAGGAAGATTTCAACATGGATCTCAAGAAGGAGACATGCCGATTTTATCCCTGACACTGTAGGGGGAGCCAGGCCAATGTCATCAGGGTGCTGGAGGGGGAGCCATGATGATTTTATCCCAGACACTAGAGGGGGATTTAAGCTGACTATTTTAGGTCACTGGAGGGGTAACCAGGCTGATGTCATCAGGGCAATGGAGGGGGAGCCAGGTTGATTTCATCCCTGAACTGGAGGGGGAGCCAGGCCGATTTCAACAGAGCAATAGAGGGCTACCCAGTCTGATAATATAAGGGCACTGGAGGGGTACCCATTACGATTACATCAGGGCAATTGAGGGGGAGACTGGCCTATTTCATCCTTGACACTGGGGTATAGCCAGGTCGATATCATCCCTGACACTGGAGGCGGAGCCAGGCCGATTTCATCCCAGACACTGGAGGGGGAGCCAGACTGATTTCATCCCTGACAAGGGAGGGGAAGCCAGACTGATTTCATCAGGGCACTATTCTCTGGAGAACTCTGCTCAGTCTACCTCCTGCATCCAGCATCCCAGAACTAAGAGAGAGCCCACCTCCCGATCCTGGGTCTTCTGCTTCCTCCTCCACCCCACCTTGTGGGCATGACCATTACCGAAGCCTCAATGGGGATTGGAACTTCCAGGCCAATGCTGGCATGGCTATCCACTACATCTCCCCCTTTTGTCTAAATAAGAACGTTCTAACCTAATACAAGACTATATACAAAGAGATGGTTATCAAATATGGTCCAGGAGTAATGAGGTATAATGACCTAAATAAGTTGTAATTACACTAAGTGCAAACAATATCAAGCAAAAAACACATAGTAAAATCCAGGGAAGTCTAGAGCATGGGTAGGTGGCATGTTACAAAGATCATTCCTAAAGGTGTCTTATCCTAAAGAACCTGAGTCTAATACTTAATATATTCTATCTTAGGTATTATATATGTATATATACTAAGTTGTAACTATAACTGCTAATCTTCAACCTCATCAAAGACCTGAGAAGGAATATAATAATACCGGAGAAATGGGAGAAGGACACAAGCAACTTTTGGGAGTCTTGCAAGAATAGACAGAGACAGCTGGCAGCCTGGAAAGTCACCTAATGTTTCTCAGCATTTTCTCACAATGTATGTAAAAATGTACATAGGCTTGGGAGAGAAAAAGGAATATATGAAGTTATATAAAAATACATAGTTTTAAAAACTAAAATCTTTAAAGAGACAGTAAAAATAGTGTAAAATAGGCTATGTAAAGATAGAAATTACACACAGAGTCTACATTATATACTCTTTAGAATTTTTAACTGCAGAAAGACTTTTGCTTGTAAAGGCTGACAAGGTAAGTCAGTATATACATTTTAAAGGTAACTTGACTTCAAAATTTGTGTGTAGGGTTATGTTGCTTTTGAAAAAGAGGTTCTGCTTTTGTTTGTACAGAAGATGAGAACCTATGGATTGCTTCCAACCTAATATAGTTTATTCACAGAAAAAAACCCTTGAGAGGGCTTCAGATGATCTAACATCCCAAACCAGCCTCAAAGCAACTAGCTAAGACAATCCATCCTCATAGACCAAAGGGAATATTTAACTAAATTCTTAATTTTCTCAGAATTGTCATAAGATTACTAGTGCCCCCTAAGCAACAGTAAATAGTATGAGAAGCTATGCACAAATTTCCAAAATATTTTTATTTAAAGGGGGTTGATTATAAATGCAATCTCTATCAAAAAAGAAAGGGAGATAGTACAGATATGATAAGATAAAAGGGTAGCTTATTGAATCTATTTCAAAGAGCAACAACTTGTTTAAAATAATTTACTTTGTTATAGATTTTAGATTATTAATACATATTTAAAGTTAATTTTGTTATATATAGCTCTACTCTTGTTTAAAGTATTATGTTTACACAACTCATTTAAATTGTAATATATAATTAAGAAATTCAGATAATAATCATCTAGAATAATCTAAACTTATAGTGATGTGAGTTAATTAAGTTTTTAGGATGTCTTCAAACATTTCAAAGACTTATAGAATATGCTGCCTGGACAATTTTGGATCTTTGTCAAACTAACCATCAGAACTCCTTGATTCTGTGTCTATTCTGTAGGAACTCAAAGAATCAGGATAGGCTCATTACTTCGGAGAAACTCCCACTTCTGGAGCCCTACACCTTGAAGGCCCACTTCAAGCCTACCTCCTCCAGGAAGTACTCCATCCCCTGCCAAGGATCAATGTGGCTTCCCCTGGAAGATTTATTTATTGCTGACTTTCACTGGGACCAAAGGCAAGTTTCCTTTTGCCTCTCTCTGGTCTCTCTATGCTCTCTATTCTCTTTTCCAAGTAGCTTGCTTCATCTTGCTACCATGTCTATAGGTGAACCATAAAGGCACTAAGTAAATGCCCCATAGTCTGCTGGTATCACCACAGCACTGATAACATCATAGGAGATGATAGGGCTCTCCAGGACAATAGAATTGTATAAGACTGCTGATGTGACAGCTTTGCCTACTTGCTAACTATCTCACTTCAAGTTGCCCTTCCTAGGAGCCGCTCCTAAATTACAGGGAAAACTTCAGCATCTCCTCCTTCCAAAGCCAGAGATCTAGCAATGCTTCACTACAAACTCTTCTTTGTGCAGTGTTTAGGGCATATTGCAAAGGAATGGCTCTTCCCCACCTCAAGATTCATAACCAATGACATGAAATATGCTGCTGGGATATTAGGTCAGGATGGTTGGGAGGAAAGAAAAATCCCTTGAAGTAAACAAATGCTGGATAAAATCTATTACTATAATTAATGAGGAAATTCCATGTAATTTATCTGGTAATCAAGAGAGATTTATTTCTGAGATAATTTATAGCCAATAGGGCTTGGTTACAGGATCCAACAGAGGTAAGGTTCCATCTAGCACAGAACTCTGACTTGGTCTCCCATCCAGATTCTAGGACCATGAGGAATTCAAAAGGGGTCAAAGATATTTCCATCCTGAATCTTACAGGGCTCCCTCTCAGCCACTCCCCAGGGGCAGGCCAGCCCCAGGGGCAGGTCATAGCCAGGTATGCCAGTTACCTGATGTCACGCAAGAGGAAGTGTTTCAAGGACAATGCTGGAACAGCTGCCCACTATATATTCTCCCTTTTGTCTAAATAAGAATATGATAATCTAATCAAAATACAATTTACAATATAGGTGATTTCAAAATAGTGTCTTGGAGGAATAAGGGATAATGACCTATACAAAATGAAAGTATACCTACAAGAAGAACAACAAACAAGAAACACATATTAAAATCCATAAGATTATTAGACATATGCTGCGGACTGGATCTCAGCTAGACCACCAGACCGAGGGAGAACGGGGTGAAGGTACTCAGGATAAGTGGGATTCGGCGAATGACAGACAGCCACAGACACGAGAGTATGTTGTGAAGCTGCTGCAATTTTACTCAGACCAAGCAGTGAATTTTATACAGTTACTTGGGGAAACACGGCAATCGGCCAGTAGGGTGACAAACATAGAATCAACAATGTAGTTACACACTTTTCTCAGAATGATTAACAGATCTCATGAGTACAGCCTTTACTTTTTCTTTTGTGGTTCCTCATCCGGACAGAGAACATTACGGCCCTAGCTGTAGTTTTCCTTCTACACCTTTGTTCTGTATCAAAATTAAACCCTTTCCATCATTGTTTTAACCATGGTTTCATTTGTGTGAAAATATTTTAACCTTTACCTGTGGGTGAGAAGGCACCAGGGGGGTCGGTACCTAGCTAATCTTTCCATGAACTGTAACTTATGCCATTCTGTTTTCATACCATTATGATTCACACATCAGTTCCCATGTACGTCATAAGCTCCCGTAAAAGGTAATGGCTCTAAATAATTATTGTATCTAAGATTAAAGTTAGGGGGTTGCCACCATCGACCCTTGATGAGAAACTTTATTTGTCCCTGAATAATTCTTGTAGGAATGACTAATTCCTGTGACTGCTTCCTCGCAGCTGCTGTGGGCTGCGCATGTGAATTGCCTATGAGTGCCTGTACCTTTATTTTCATTCTCTCTTTGCTAGAGTCTTTGTCCTTCTGAATCATAAGTTCTTTCTGCTCTAAATCATTCATGAATTCCTCCAAACTTTAGAGACCCTCTTGAACTGTTGGCCTAAAAGCTTGAATCATAGGTGGGGGTATTGAAGCCACTTTTGAGGAATCATTACTCTCTTTATGGGGCACATCAGGAACATTAAGAGTTAACTTCTTGGAATTAATACACAAGGAAACAACAATAATTACAGCTGCAAAGAGAAGAAGGCAGAGTGCCAGCCAGCCTCTGCAAGCAGATCTGCGTGGTTCCGTGTATCCTGGCACCTTGATTCGGGCAAATTGATGAGGGGTTGCCGGGGGCATAGACCCGAGGGCCGCGAGCCCCCCTTTCCCACGTAACTACCTTATCCAAGGCATTTGTCACGCAGGCGACACCGTCATGGGCGTGGCAGACATAGGTAATTGGAACTTTACAGAGGTCCTTCCAAAAGATGTCCTACTTTGCAGGACCTGAAACTAACACTTAATATGTTCCAGCTAAGATACAAGAAGATTGTAATTATGACTGTCAGTCTCCAGTTCCATCAAAGACTTGACAAGGATTACAATAATACCTGAGAAACAGGAGAAGGATACAAAAACTTTCAGGACTCTTGCAAGAGTAGACAGAGACAGCTGGCAGCCTAGACAGTCACCTAGAATTTCTCAGTATCATTGGTGCATTAAAATTGGCTACAGGCATAGAGAATCTGTCAGACCACTTTCCCAAGCAATTTTTTTTGAAAGACTATCCTACCCTGTCATGGCAGGGGTCAGTATTCACTTTTCCTTGTTTCCTGATCATACCAAAGGGGCAATATTTGTTCTGTCAACAGTCATGGCCAGGGCATTTTCTTGCCCAATAGGCAAATTTTTGTGCCAAGAAGAAGACAAACTTCAAAATGGAATTTTCTCAGAAGCCCAACATTCTCTTCAAATCATATTGGTGCTGTTAAGAAGAAGTACTGTGGGATAATGCTTTTGTACACTGCATTAATAAAACACTGATGGGCCAGTAGCCAGGCGTGAAGTATAGGTGCAATATATAGAGAAGGAGAGTTCTGGGAGAAAGAAGGCTTAGTCGGGGAAGCCATCCTGCCATCCAGGGACCAGCATGTACAGACATTTAGGTAAAGCCACGAAATGTGTGGTGACATATAGATTATCAGAAATGGGCTAAGTTTAAGTGCAATAGGTGGTAGGGCTGAGCTAATGGCCAATCAGTTTTAATTAATGTAAGCCTATGTGTGTTTTCTTGGTTTGGAATGACTGCAGACCTGGTGAGACAAAAGAAAAATCCAGCTACAAAAATTCTTGGAATGTTACACAGGAAGAGGGGCTCACAACACACAGCATCTATTCTCACATTGGGTCCATTCCATGTAGCACACTCGACATGCCACAACCTGACATCATCTTTGATGGCCACCCTTGTGATGATATAAGCCAGACATACTACATCATCAGAGGATGGACAATGTAGACCAAGAAGCAAAGGAAGACCTCACAGGAGATGTCATATTACAAGGCTATTGTAGAGGGTTGTGGTTCAAGGACTAGTCATTTAGCTCTATTGGTGTGCTGGGGATTCTTGTAGCTTGCATGCAATAAGAGCTAGAACATTTGACTAGTCTCCTAGCCAAGCTTTCTGGTTCTAAAAAGCCTAGGCATTCATGTGCAAAGCTAGCCCCTGCCTGAACCCATTTTGGGAATTAAAAAAAGGATCTTCTCATGGAGAGTGACTGAAAAGACATCTGAGACAAAACCAAACAAAAAACAAAAAACAGGCACCATAGCAAGTGTCCCAAAGAGCAGTGTCATGGAATCTCTGTTCTCATCACCCTAGGTTCATCAATGTCATGGCTTTCGAGGTTTGGCTAGGGGCTAGCCACCTATTCTGAGGAAACTCAGACTCCACTCATCCCAGGCCTCATTCTTTATGTCCCCAATTTTGTTTCTGTGGTAACCCAAGCGACCTGTCACTGTGAAGGCCTGCCTGTGAGAAATTTCATTCTTTCCTGATGGGAGCCATAAGCCTAAGTGACCCTTGACAAACATGCCACCATATTTGGGCTTCTGTCTTCTTTTCCTAGATCTAGGCCTTGCTTAAGTCTCCATAGCAACAGAATCTCCTCTCATAAATACCAGGACTACTTGTCAGAAATCAGGTAACTATACTGGAGTTAGGCAGTTAGTCAAGAATAGATAGATAATCTCCATAGCAACATTTCCTTCTGGCTGAACAACTAATGACTAAAGTCCCCTCCCTGCTTGCACCCCCCTTTGCCCCTGCCTATATATGCCTTAAGAGGAAAATAAAATTTTGGAGCTTGATCAGACATCCTGTCTTGCTCTCAGTCTTTGTGTCTCTTGTCCCTCTCATTCACTGGCCCTCCCTTCACATAGCCATTGAAAACCCTGCTGACCAGGGTACTTTTCATGTAAAGGGACAGTAGCTGTCTCTTGGATTCACACAGGGATTTTGGCAGCCAAACACATGGCAAACCAGTTCTTGCTTGGTAAGATGTTGGACTCATACAGCAATTGCCATTCCAGAGTGATGAAGGTAGGGAATGTACAAGTTCATGGTCTTTTGTCAGGATGGGAGTCAAACCAGGAGTCCTGAGTCTCCACCTGATCTATCTTGTCACTGGCTAAACTTGAGAGATAATTTTGCCCAACAAGGAGGTCAAAGTTAGAGGTTTGTTCTTTGTTCAAGAAGTATACTTGATTCCTGAATAGGGGGGTGGCTCCATTGTGGAAATCTTATCCTGCATGCATGGATGAGGCTAGTTTCATGCCCAAGATTACAGGGCAGGTGACACAAAAGTTAGAGCTGCATAATACCAAAGGGTATGCACAAGAGACATGAAATTTAATAAGTAGGGTGAGCTCTTCAAGCTGACAAAGGCCAACCCAGTCACTTTGCAGAATAGGAAAAACAGGCAGAGAATTTTGCAGGAAACATAAGGCACCTCTCCCAGGAGACTCCCACTGAGTCACATGCTGCAAATGCACAGAGAAAACTACATGACCGTAGATATCATAGGAAGATACAGGATCTCTGACCTTGCCCCGATGGGTGTTGACACACCCCCAGGCTGCATCTTGCATTTGAACCCTGAGGATCCCAACAAAAATCCCATATGCATTCTAGGCTCCTGTGTCTCTCAGAGCCTCTATGAGAAGTACATGGACCTTGGCAAACTTGCATTTCTAGTCCTGGATGCTGAAAACATTGACACTTGACAACTTACCAGTAGGTCCTCTTTAAGCTTCCCTGCCTACCATTTCAAGAAAAGGGAAAGTGGGCACACAGAAGGTCCAACTGCTTTTTTAGGCTGGGCCGCCTTTGCAGGTTGATGACATAATTAAGGAAAGAACCCTCACATAGAAAATATCCTGTTTCTAATCTAAAGCATGGTGTTCTTTCTGTGCACATTCTATCACACACTCATTATGCAGGGCAGCTGACTCATTGCCTTGGAGCTGTGGGTCCTACAGCCACATTCATAGAGTAACTGTTGTATAAGTTGCTGTGTAACTGTTGTTAAAGAAAAACAAGCCATGAATTAGAAAGCAAAAAAATCATGGTAGGGCTTGGAGACAGGAAATAGAATGTGAATATGATATAGATATAATTTTCAAAAAATATTATTTTGAAAAGTTGAAATAGGCTTTATATTCATGGGCTCCAGAGACTAGGGATTTATATTACAGCACATCAAAGATCTCTCAAAACTTTTATCTCAAAGTGTATATCTAAAACCAAAAAATAACACTCCTGTTAGGCAGGGCCACAACATTTTACCCAGATCTATTTTGGTTGAACTATTGTAAACATAGCAACTTTGTTTCACAATAAGTTCAATCCTATACCCACATTCTTGATTGCACTGGTAGGGTGAACCCCAAGAAATGGTCTATCAGGATATTTATGGAACATCTGAAATTGATTATGTGAATACACTTTGCTAATCTCAACTACTGATGAAGTAGGAAACCTTTCAACCTCTATACTACCTCTCCCTTTCTGCAGTGTGATTCTACCAGCTTCAAAATTGGACAACAAACTCAACTCTTATATGGATACCTCTTAATTGATAAATCCCCACTAAAAGCCAAAGAGATTGGATGTTACTCATTAACTGGTCTATTTTTCCTTATCACTGTCCAGTCAAATCCCAGACTGGTAGGAGTTGTGGGACTGTCTACCTAGCACTGGGTAACAAAGGCAGGATTGGGCGTTCAATGCCATTCTCAACTATATAACACAAGGTGGTGATATTACAAGCAAATATTCTCCCATGCCAGGATGGCAGAGCCTCCACTCCCTAGGGAATCCATATTTATCAAAGCTCAGAGGCCAAAGGCCTCATGGTCCATCTCAGTTCAAACAGCTCTGACAGCTCAGGCAACCTACACTTTGTAGTCTGGGGACAGTGGCCCCCACACTTACCATGGCATGGTTTGTGGTTATACAACAAAAGGAGAATCCTGAAAAGAACCTCTAAGCTTCCTACAACTGGTAGTCCTGGTTTCTAGGCCTTCCCAGAGTCCCTCATTAGCTAGGACCACCCAGCTGGGCTTCAGGACATTAGCAGTTACCCTACTGGGTAAGCAGAACTCAAATAACTCAGACAGCATACAACTTCTCAAATTTGCCCTTCCATACTAAAGTCAGACATGATCCTAATATGAGAAATTTGTAGTTTAATTAAATCTTCCATTCTCCCAGTGCACTTCCTATTACTCTTCTAAGGCACAGGCTCCTGTGTGTGCACATTCCATTACACACTCAATGTCCAGTGCAGACAACACTTTACTTCACAGCTGAGTGGTCCTTCAGCCAAACAGAAGTAACATTGAAACTGTAACTATTGTTAAACAAAAAGAGGCCATGGGATAGAACACAATGAAGGGTCGATGACAGGGGCTTAGAGGCATGTAAGAGATAGTGGAAATGACATAGTTTTAATCCAAAAAAATTCTGCTAAAAAGTTGAAACAGGCTTTATGGCCATGTGCTCCAGAGACTAGGGATTTGTATTAGAACATACCAAGTCCTACTCACATTATTTTTCTCAGGGTTTACATCTTAAACATGGAAAACAGTCACATTAGGAATGACCACACCTTTTTTTTCAAGGGCCTGTATTTCAAATCTCTCAGCTGTCATAACTATGTCAATCATGATTGCAAATATTTGCATAGGAGAGTTCTCTAATTGGAAACTATATACTTAGTAGTTCAAGCTATCCTCCCTAAACTGTACACCCACCAATACTTTCTGTTTTTATTCACAAGGAAAAAATGCATATAGGAAAATTACAAAGAAAGCCACTCACCATGCACCATAGGTCCTTCATTGTAAAGGAGATTCCCTGAAGTTCATTGCCTGAATTATTACCCTCTGAGCTAGGTATTTCTAGTCTGGTTCCCCCTGCAGTATACACAGTACACTGTTCCTACTTTTGTGATCTGAAGGAGAAGTCATGCTGCACACAAATCTTTTTGCTGTTACTGTAATGGACAGCCCACTATATGACTCACACTGATAATTTTAGAACTCTGCAGTGTTGCAGGCCTGTAATCTGAGAATTTGGGGTAACAAGTCAGGAGGATAAAAAGAGCAATGCCCTGTGAGGCTACAGAGAGGGTTCAAATCCACCTCTATCAGTATAGGAACATTTGTTGCAATACTCCTTTTAAAATGGCTGGAAATGCAGCTGTTGTATAATTATGATACCTTCATGGCACACCAGGACTCATTGTAGGCTGTGACCCTGTAATGGCCTCTTGATTAGCATGTTAGAGGCCTTTCTGGGACACCAGTAAAGGAATTCCTTTTCTGTCTATTATTGAGAGTTTGGTCTTGACAAGCAGGCCTCTGGAAGGGTATCCCATTACTTTCCACCTGATAATTAATTCATTTGGGAGAAAACAGATCACTGCCCCATCTCATAAAGGCAGTTAGGCTTAAACCTTCACAGGGAGGTCTGATAACAACTGGAGGTAAAAATCAACTAGACAATTTAGGGTAAAAAGAAACCCCAAAGAAAAGTAAGAAGTTGCTTTCTTAAGTAACAGCCAGAAGTGTCATTGGGATTCTGAGGATTTCATGCATGACAAAAAACAAAGATGCCAAAAGTGTTTTGGGAACTCTGTTTTCTGATGATGAATGATTCTACAAGCTTTAGGAAACAGCAAAGTTAAAAGTAGTAATGAAGGCCAGTTAAAAGGGACCTTGGTCAGGAGAATAGGATCTTTGACATGAGTACAGAATCCACATTTCAGTGGTGATATGTCAATCTCCTGGACAAGGGACCTAGTCCGTGGAGTCCAAGAAATGATCACTCAGTACATTTATCCATCAATGATAATTGATTAATTGATTGCACATTGGCAACCCAAACTACAGAGAAAAGTGGATTTTTTTCTTGGTGTTTTGAGACAGGGTTTTTCTGTGTAGCTTTGCCCCTTTCCTGAATGTTGCTCTGTAGACCAGGGTGGCCTTGAACTCACAGAAATCCACCTGCCTCTGCCTCCTGAGTGCTGGGATTAAAGGCATGCACCACCACCACCAGGTGAAAAGTGGAAAATTTTATGGCTCCTTCCCAACCCTCCCTTTCTGCACTGTGAACACCAATGGTTGTAATATGTAGACAATGAATTCCTATCCTTACACACTCACCTCTGCAATGCCCCTTCACATTAAAAACCCTAGAATGAATTAAAACTTTCATTGCCCAGTTCCTTTTGCATTCTCACTGAGCAGGAAAGGACCAGCCTAGACTACCTGACACATTTGTGCTTAGAGGCAGAAAATAGATGATGAAGATGATGAAATGATATCCACAAAATTATGTGAAGAAATTAAAACAGGCTTTATAGCCATGTGCTCCAGAGACCTGAGATTTGTATTAGAGTACAACAAGGGCTACTCATAGCTTTTCTCTCAGGTTAAGCATCTTAAACCTGGAAAATAACAGTCTGGTTAGTCAGGATCACACCATTGTATTCAGATTTTCTATTTTAGTTCAACTGGAGTTAACTATAGTCACTTGGTTTTATGTTTTTTATCTAGATTCTTGATATCTTGGTCTTGGACAGTCAGGACAGTTATTGATCATCTAACATTGATTACTTCAGTATTATGTACTAATGTCATCTACTGTCACAGCATGAGAGGTTTCACCAACTTTTTTGCTAACCTTTTTCTTTACTGTGTCTAAACCTGATTAAAGTTGGTCTGTGAACTCAATTATTGCACAGGTCCCTCTTCACTTCTAAGTTCCCCAAAATAATGCCAGAAGGTTTGGAAGAAACTCCTTCACTGGTCTATTTTTCTTTCTCACTGACCAGTCAAGACTGAAAATAGAAGGAGTGGCAGGATTGTCTTCCCAGTCCTCAACAGCACAGTCAGGAATAAAGGATCAAAGCAATTCTCAATTGCATTGTGTGAGGAAAGCCTGAGCTACAGAATAAAGTGTGCCAAGTAGAAAAAACAAACAAGAGATCACTTCCTGTTGGCTGAAAGATGTAGCTTTATCTCTGGCACCATGTCTTCCTGCACACTGGCATGTCCCACTATGATGATAATGAACTGAACCTCTGAACTGGAGCCATGGGAGCTACAGGATGCTGCAGCTGGGGAAACTTCCTGGAGATAACAGTGAGGAGACAGTGTAGCATCTGATTTCAGCATCAGGTTACACCCCATTGGAAGCAATTATGATACTGTATTTTCATCTGAAAGGGAAGCAACTATTTACTATCAGAGACTGAAATCAGACACAGCTGTCCAGTACAGGGAATACATTCTGCAGCTCTTATAAGGAAGACAGCTGACCTCGACTTTTCAGAGTTAAATTGGTCAGTTTCCCTAAATATATTCAATCCTCTTTGTGTGAGCAATGGAAATCAACAGAAGAAAATCTAATTTTGACTTTAAAGCTGAAGCCAGCTGATCAAGGTAGAAGAAGGGTCCGGGAAGCTTTTGGCAAGATGTGGTAGAGTCACTGTTTTTAGACTGGTTTTCATATTGCTTCTTGGCTAGATGGTACAAAAATACTTTTAATATAATGGTTTTGAGTTGAACAGTGAAAAGTTTTTGCATCAACAATGGTTCAGAAACTTCACACTGTGCAGAGGGAATAGGCACGGAGGTTCTGAGTACCTCTACCTCAGTGGAAATGGGATAGGGCATCCTTGAACACAGCATCTCAGGAAGACGCATTTGTAGTCTCAGAAACTGGGATCTTGGCTTTGACTAAAATAGCAGTTCTCATTATTCTTTTCATTTTTTGGTGGTAGTGTGCGTGTACTTCTCTTCTTTGGGGTTTACTGCTGTGGTGTTATCTATTGCCTGTGTTTTCATGGGTGTATCTGCCTTCCTTAGGCTGGAATTTTCCTTCCAGTGCTTTCTGTAGGGCTGGGTTTGTGGATAAGTATGGTTTAAATCTTGTTTTGTCTTGGAAGGTCTTGTTCACTCCATCTATGATGACTGAAAGTTTTGCTGGGTATATTAGTGTAGGCTGGCATCCATGGTCTCTTAGTGTCTGCATTATATCTGTCGAGGTCCTTCTGACTTTCAAAGTCTCCATCAAGAAATTGGGTGTTATTCTGATGGGTTTGCCTTTAGAAGTCACTTGGCCTTTTTCCTTTGCTGCCCTTAATATTCTTTCTTTATTCTGTATGTTTAGTTGTTTAATTATTATATGGCAAGGGGACTTTTTGGGGGGTTCTAGTCTGTTTGGTGTTCTATAGGCTTCTTGTATCTTCATAGGCATTTCCTTCTTTAACTTGGGAAAGTTTTCTTCTATGATCTTGTTAAATAAATTTTCTGTGCATTGAGTTGGTATTCTTCTCCTTCCTCTATCCCTATTATTCATAGCTTTGGTGTTTTCATGGTGTCCCAAATTTCTTGGACATTTTGAGTCATGACTTTGTTGGTTTTAGTGTTTTCTTTGATTGATGAATCTACTTCTAACGTATCTTCAACACCAGAGATCCTCTCTTCCATCTCTTGCGTTCTGTTGGTTATAGTTGCATCTGAAGTTCTTGTTTGTTTACTCAGACTTTCTATTTCCAGCATTCCTTCTCCTAGTGTCTTCTTCATTTTTTCTATTTCCCTCTTCAGGTCTTGGACTGTTTCCCTCATCTGTTTCATTGCTTTTTCATGATTTTCTTTCAGGGACTTTTTGTTTTCTTCTGCTTTCATTGTCCTTTCCTCTAGTTTTTTATAGCATTCTTCCCATTTTTTATTTGTCTCTTCCTCCACTTTATTTTTTATTTCTTGTATATAAGACTCTTGCCTCTTCATGATGTTATTTATAAAGTTGTTTTCTTCTTCTTCCATTCCGTGATGTTCAGGTCTAGCTGTTGGGGAATGGCTAGGTTCTGGTGATGCTGTATTGCTCTTTATTTTGTTGTATGTACTGCCTTGGCGTCTGCCCATCTTCTCATGGATTTGTTCTTGGTCTTATCAGTGTACTTGGTCCAGACAGAGCTGACAGATTTAGGGAGCCTCTCTCTGGTCCAGATCGACTCTCTGGGCTGGGTGGGAGCTCTGGTCCAGATGAGAGTGCTGGCCGGATAGGAGCTGGTGACTGGACTCTGAGTCTCAGGAAGTCCCTGGGGTCTCCTTATCTTGTCCAGATGGGAGCTCCTCTTGTCCAGATGGGAGTTCTGGGACAGGATGGAAGCTCTGTTCCAGATGGGAGTTCTGGGGCGGATTGTAGCTGGGGTCTCTCTGATCCAGATGGGAGTTCTGGGTCAGGATGGAATGCTGGACACTGGTCTCTTTCTCTCCAGAAGTGGCTAGGGTCTCCAGCAGATGGGTGTGAGTGCAAGCCATTTATGTCGTAGTATCCACCAGAGGGTGTCTCTGGTCCAGATGGGAGTTCCAAGGCAGGATTGAAGCTGGGGCCTAGTTTCTAAGTATCTGGAAGTAGCTGGGGTTTCCAGGCAGATAGGTTTGTGGTCTTATCAGTATACTTGGTCCACACAGAGCTGACAGATTTAGGGAACCTCTCTCTGGTCCAGATGGAAGCTCTGGGCCTGATGGGAGCTCTGGTCTAGATGAGAGTGCTGGCTGGATAGGAGCTGTGGGGCTGGACTCTGAGTCTCAGGAAGTCCCTGGGGTCTCCTTATCTTGTCCAGAAATTAGCTCCTCTTGTCCATATGGGAGTTCAGGGATAGGATGGAAGCTCTGGTCCAGATGGGAGTTCTGGGGCAGATGGGAGCTGGGGGCTCTTTGGTCCAGATGGGAGTTCCGGGGCAGGATGGAATGCTGGACTTAGGTTTAGCTCCAGGTGTCCAGTTGTTGAGAAGGAGGAGGGACTGTAAGAGCGTGAATTGTTGAGCCCAAGATTGGAAAAAGCATAGGGACAAATAGCCAAATGAATGGAAGCACATGTATTATGAACCAAAGGCTGTGGAGCCCCCTGCTGGATCAGGCCCTCTGGATAAGTGAGACAATTGAATAGCTTGAACTGTTTGGGAGGCATCCAGGCAGTGGGATCAGGACCTGTCCTTAGTTCATGTGCTGGCTGTTCCGAACCTTGGGCTTACATAGGGACACTTTGGTCAGCCTGGAAGGAGAGGACTGGAGCTGCCTGTACTGAATCCACCAGGTTTAAATGAATCCACAGGGGAGTCTTGTCCCTGGAGGAGATGGAAATGGAGGGGAGGGGATGGGGGAACCCATGGCTGATGTGTAAAATTAAAACTCAAATATAACAATATTAATAATAATAAAATAATAAAACAATAACAGTTCTCAACCTGGGGGTTGTAACACCTTTGGGGTCAAAGGACTCATTCACAGAGGTCAACTAAGAACATCAGAAAACACAGATATTTTTATAACAACTCATAACAGTGGCAAAATTACAGTTATGAAGTAGCAATGAAAAGAATTTTATGGTTGGGGTCCCCACAACATGAGGAACTGTCCTAAAGGGTCACAGTGTTAGGAAGGTTGAGAGCCACTGGGAGAAATGATCTCTGGAATTGGGGGGACAATGTCCACCTTCCTAGAACTGTGTGTCCAGTTAACTCCCCTGATTTTCCTAAGCTGACGGGACAAACTATGTTAAGTCACCTTTACCAAAATTCAGTTGCAGCATGTTTCCTCTTGTTTTTCATTTCCTAACAGGAAGTTTCCATCTACTTCCTGTCTCACTTTATTTGCCCAGGAACACTGTGGACCAGGGAAAACCCTAGCTGAGTGGAGAGCTGCTCTTTGGCTGGCAAAGGCATTTCATGAACTCATGGTAAGGGCGTCACAGTGAGACAGTAATGGAGCTGCACACCAGCAGGACCAGCAACACTGGAATAGCCTTAGATTCTACCATGCACTTGATGTTGTCGCCTTACAAACACACTTATTCTCTGGAGCCTGAGAACTTCTTCCTGAGCCTGTGGTCACATCAACCTTGAAATGATGACCACTAGCATGCTCCCAGGTTTCTCCTGAGAAAGTCTTAGGAAACATCCAGCCCTGCCAATCACCATGAGCAGACTTCTACCTGGGAACGATTACATGTGCATATGGGTTTAACTTAGCACAGGATATGCTAGGCCCTCTTTGACCTCTTCTGAGCACAGCATACACATAGGATCCAGAACAAGAAGTATTTTACAGCAGCTGGCTTCCCCAGGTAGCAGGAACACCTCTAACATGATAGTCCAGTCACTCCCCAAGTGTGAAGTTTGGAAGTGAGTGTCTGCCAATCTTACTATAAAGCAGGAGGCCAATTGTTTTTACTAACTTCCAACCTGGAGAACTGAAATGCACTCTGGAAACAGACTCGTTTATACTTTAACTACAAAATTAAATGCTGTTTTCTGGTAATTTAAAACTAACAAACAAAAAAACAACATCTAGAAAATTGCAAAGACATCCTTAATGACTCGGGAATTTATAGAATAAAACAAACAAGAGATTAGAGGATTGATACAATTCAAGAAAATCAAATTTAAAAAGTAAAACTATTCATTGATATTTAAAAAATATAAATATAATTGAAAAACACAGAGCTATCCTGACTTTGATTAGTACCAGGCCATTCCCGGGTAGAGGACTGGCATTAAAACCAACTGTTTGATGTAGTCACTATGTTTTATGTTAGCTGCTGAGCTTTGTCACCTGACACACACATCTACAGTCAATGATCTGTGTCTCAGCTCTTTGAGCTGACTTAACAGTGAAACATAGTATTAAATTCATCTGCAAAAGGAGAGTCCACTAGTTAGAAATTCAGTATTCCATGCCTCAAATGAACCGTTCTAAATTGTATGCCCATTAATCTGGCCTGCCTTCATTCACATGATTTGAAATAATGCATCACGAGAAATTACAAATCATTAACCCTGCCACAATCAATTCCTATTTCATAATGGTTACTCCAGCAGTTAATTACCTATCTTCATTCCCACTGCAGTGCACACACTTCCTGGAGCTATTGTCCTTTAGCTCTAGAGCTGCAGAGAAGACTAAAGACACAGCCTTGAACCAGTCACAGTTTCCCTTGGTTCCATGGGTTTCATACCATACTCAATTGACCATGTTCACTTTGGATGCCTTTGAAATCTTGAATTCCTACCTCTAATTTCTAAATACCATGATTACAGGTTGGAGGCATTTTGTCTCCCCTAGGAGGCTTCAAACTTATTTAGTGAGGCATTAGAATAACAGGATGATGTAGCTGGGCACCTTCTCTACAGCCCCCACCATGCACTGTTAGTCCAAAACCCACTTATAAAATAAACACACAGACACTTACATTATTTAAACTGCTTGGCCATTAGCTCAGGACTACCACTGTCTAGCTCTTACTCTTATATTTAGCCCATTTCTATTAATCTATACTTTTCCATGTAACTTGTGGCTTACCAGTACCTTACATCTTGCTTTTCATGGCGGCAGCTGGCAGCAGCTGGCAGCTTCTCTCTCTCCCCTGCCTTCCTCTTTTCCCAATTCTCCTCTCTTAGTCCCACCTATACTTCCTGCCTGGCTACTGGCCAATAGGTATTTTATTTATACAGAGTGATATCCGCAGCATTTCCCCTTTTCTGTTTTTAAAGGATGGTTTTAACATTTACATAGGAAAATTACATATAACAAAACAATTATTAAGTAAGAATTACAGTTACAATATTAAGGAAGATATCCTATCTATCTTTCATTTGTGAGTCTAAGGTTTTTATCTCTAACTTATCTTTTATCATAACTGAGGAAAATATAACTATGTAGCTTCAACTACATCAAAGATATAATATTACCTGAGAAATGGGGGAAGGATGCAAGCAACTTTCAGGAGTATTGCAGGGTAGACACAGACACCTGGCAGTCTTGACAGTCACCTAATGTTCCTTTGTAAAGTTGGGACATCTGTCTTCAGCCCACAATGCTAGAGTCTCTTGGCCACTTTTCTTAGAGTCATATAGTATGTCTGGCAGTTTCCTCTGTGAAGCAGAGGACCATTTTTCCACACAAAGTTCATTGGTCACCTTTCTATGGGTCCGGTATGTTCAGTCAATGAACCAGTCCAGGAAAGGACAGTTTCTTGCCCAAATGGCTATTTTTGCCAACATGAAGATAAACTACATATGGAGTGTCTCCAATGCCCATTCTCCTCTCTAAAGTAAATTGGTGCTGCCAGGAGCAGACATGTCTCACTGTCCAGAAAGTCTACATTTTTAAAAATATTTTAAATGCCATGTTCTGTAGGTCTTTGAAGTGTTTGAAGATTACGTATCTATCTGAAATATATCTATGCATACCTAGAAGAGTTAACTCACATGGCTATGAGTATGATTATCATAGATGACTAATTATTAATCTATTTTTAATTATATATTACAATTTTAAATGATCTGTACAAACATAATACCTTAAACAAAGTAGTAATATACACACAGTATAACAAAATTAACTTTAAGTTTGTATCAATAAACTAAAATCTATACCAATGTAAAACATTTTAAACAAGTTGTTCCTCTTTAAAAGTAAGTTCATTAATCTCTCCTTTTATCCTATCATATCTATATCATATCTCCTTTTCTTATTTAGAAAAACATCACATTTATAATCAACCTGATTTAAATAAAAATATTGGTTTTTCTCTGTTCCACACCAGAGGGCTCTTCTGATTTGGGACACAAGAATCTTTTAACCTTTTCTTTTAGCAATATGCCTGGATTTAGAGAAGGAGTGAGCCAATTCCATCTCCAAAGCCAGCTTGATATATTTTTTGGAATTAGGGTGTAGTTTCTCTTACTATTTCCTGATGAAGGGGAGTGCTGTATCTGATGGGGACACAAAGAAAATTTTAGGATTATGGAGTAGACCATGAGGGTATATCTTCTGAGCCAGTTGCCTTGAAACCATTTTAGATGTTGGATCATCTGGGCCATGGTGTCATCAAGGACATTTCAGGGGGTGTTGGCTTGTCAAATCTGATGTATCTTAATCTGGAACAAATCCGTAGCCTGTGGCTTTCTGTGGAAACAAAAGCAGAGACTCTTTTCCAAAGCAACTTATCCTTACATCCAAATTTTGATGTCAAGATGTCTTTCAAATGTAAAGATTGGCTTAACTCTGCTGCCTTTACAATCAAATATCACTCTTCAGTTAAAAATCCCAAAGGAAAAAATCCATATTCTCTCTGTAATATCCATCTTTTCATGGCTTATTTTTTATACTACCTTTACTGTCTCTTTATAGACTTTATTTTTAAAAACTATGTATTTTTATAACTGTACATAATCCTTTTTTTTTTCTTTCAAGCGTACATACATTTTTAAACACACCGTAAAGCATTTAAAGTCTTGTTCCATCTGAATTTGTCTTATCGTGGATCTATTGTATTAAACTTCAGTATTCAAAGACTTAAATGGCCACTGTGGCTGCTGACTCTGCCCACCTCAGCTTCCCAACATGGAGGTGGTACATCTTACTCCGAGCTCTGGGTCTTTAGCCATGTGTATCTTCAACTACCAGGAGCAGTTATATCAAAGCAGCATGTAGCCCAGAAACCACTTTTTTATACTAGTAAAGGCTAAATCTACCATGTAGCATAATGTGTCACTTGCAGGTGCCTCATTCCCTCCATACTGGTGGTCAAACGCCCACACCAAGAGCCCGCCAATTTGAGCAAGACAACTAGGAAGCTGTTTTTAGCTCCAGTTTGAATTGTTTTTTAAATATTCTAGGCCATTTGTAGCTGGAGACCTTCTCTCCAGCCCCTTCCAACCCCTGTTAGTCCAACAACCCACTTATAAAATAAACACACAGACACTTATATTATTTAAACTGCTTGGCCATTAGCTCAGGCCTACCACTGTCTAGCTCTAACTCTGATATTTAGCCCACTTCTATTAACCTATATTTTGCCACATGGCTTGTGGCTTACCAGTACCTTACATCTTGCTTTTCATGACAGTGGCTGGCAGTGTCTCTCTTGACTGCCTTCCTCTTTTCCCAATTCTCCTTTCTCTTAGTCCCACCTATACTTCCTGCCTGGCTCCTGACCAATCAGTGTTTTATTTATACTTTATATTTATATTATAGCGATATGCACAGCAGGATGAGGGAAATGAGCAGCTCCACTTAACCATAAAGAAATTCAAATATTTTGTTGAACTTGGGTTTTGTCATCGGGAGAATATAGACAGAACCCTATCCTACTCCCTTGATTAGTTATAACAAAATCGATGATAAAGTAAAACATGTAAAAGTCATAGTTTGAAGACAATAGACTTAAAAGCAGGAGGGATCAATTTTAGGGGAGCCAGTTTCTGTTACTGTAGTAAGGGCCAGAGCCTGTTCCCTTGATACCAGGCTCAGACATTCATCCTTACTAAGCTCTTTAAGTAAAATAAGTTATCCACTTGTGATGTGTCCACTTATAATGCAGTCACTCTGGAAGCAAAGTGGACAGATCTCTCTGGTGACCTAGGGCAGTATAATCTATAAAGTGAGTCCCAGATCAGACAAGGATGTTTATTAATCTTATACTTTAAAACAAAAAGAAGAAAGGAAGAAACAGAGAAGAAAAGAATCAAAATGAAAGAAAGCACATAACAAATGAACAATGAAAACATGATGTTTATAGAGTTATACCAATTTTTTATGGATATATAAGGTACCTAATACATTCTTTAGGTCTTAAATGGTTTAGGAAGAAGGCAAAAGATAAACAAAAATGACTAATCTAATGAAGTCATATAATGACTTTTACCATCTCTAAAACCTTCCCCCATTTTCAAGTACTGTCTTTCCAGCCTTGTAGTCAAATGAGAAGTAAATTTTTCTAGAAACAATTTAATTCTGAGTACTAAGTCTTTTCCCACAATGGGATTCCTAGGGAAATTACAAGTTCATCGGTTCCACTGTTTCATTAGCTCTTAGCTAAAGAAAGTAATATAAACGACTTCAGAATATGCTTATTCGTGACATGCAAGCAGGAAGATTACAAGAATGTCAGCTTGGAGATTGAGGCATATTAAGGCCTAAGGCAATATGTAAAGTGAGGAGAGCAGGTTATTGTCATTGACAGGTATAGGTAGTTGCCAAAATAAAAAAGGAAAAAGTAAGGCTAACCCATCACAGGTGAGTGGATAAACAGGGCACAGTAAGAATCAGCTTTTCCTCAGGTACACACCAAGTACTGTTCCCTGAGGATTTCTTATTTTGGCTTTTACACCCAAAGTTCCATCCCTAATAATCCCTCCATACTTTACAGCTCTTTGTAAATGCCTGAGTGTCTCACTCTTAGAGAGACATCTCTTTAAGTCTCGGGATCTCCTGACAACCTGGATGTCATCTGAATTCACAAGAAAAACAGTTTTCAAACTGAAGAATTTTTGGGCATCAGGGAAACAAAGTATGATCTTCAGACAGATCAGTTTTTATACCTGCAAATTCTTTTTGTCTCTGTATAAATTCCAACAAATGTACACATGACATATACCTTTGTCAGCTTTCATCACTGTTCATTTATGACAATGGTGATAAACTCAATCTTGTGGCTTTGGTCAAGCTGTCAGCTACTTTTAAAAAACTTGGATTTTTGTTCCACTCCTGATAATTTTGTACTCTTCTCTCTCTTTGTGGAAATCTAGGCATGGAAACTTATTTAAACATGCAATCTAAATGACTTAATGATGCTATCAGCTTTTATTTCTTCTGGATCATCACGGCCGAGTAAAGATGGATTCAGTATCGTCCATTCACATCTTACTGCTGTAATGAAATGTTCATGAGGATAAATAGTTTGCTCAATAGTTGTGAGTATTGACTGCTCATCCACAGGGGCCTGACTTTGATTCCCAACAACCAAGAGACAGCTCACAACTGTCTGTTACTAGAGGCACTGAGAAACAGACACTCTTGAAAGTAACTTAAACATGAAGAAAACATTTTTTAAAAATATGGACACACATAAATATCTGTCTTTTTAGCCTTTGCATAACATGTGCTATAGGAGGCCAGAAGAATGCATCAGAATGCTTGGATCTGCATATACAAGTAATTCTGAGCCATTTGAGGTAGATGCTATGAACCAAACTAAGGTACCTAAGAACAGTAATACTGAGAAAACTCTCCAGCTCCCAAATATGTGTATTATTTAGATGGCTCATTTGTTATGCCTTGCTGCTGTGAACTTGGTGTTGGGTATTGGCAAGGGTTTTTGACCTTGTTCCACCCCTAAGTTACAAAATAGAAATACCATGGTATGAGACCCAGACCAGCTAGCAGGTAAACAGTGATAAACATGAGTACCAAATAGAATAGAGGCAGTGTGAATGTTTGGACATAGGGGCTAGGTGTTTGTACCAAGCGTAATAGAATTATTGCAGTCTGCAGAAACCACAGAAAAGACAAAGTGTATTCCCAAGGGCTTAAAGGCATCAGTAATGCCAAAGAGAGTAATGTGAGAGACAGAAGGGGTAGTAGAGACATTTGGCTTAAAGCAATTAACAAATGGTAAGGTGAGAGAATCTACTAGGACAATGGGTGAATGAGCATTTGACCCTGGAGGGACACATACCCGACAGTCTCCAAAGCTGTCAGGCTGAACATCATTGAGCAACTGACATGCAGTACCTGGGGTCTGAAAAAAGAGATGGTGTGACAAAGAGGTTGAATAATCATCCTCAAATAAGGGTTACATTTGGGATGTGAGAGGCTTTGAGGAGCTTGGGACCACTTCTTCTACTGTTTCTATTCCTAGGGGTTGAGAAAGTGGCATGTATACCCTCTATATTTTGAGTGTTACCAGTGGGGTTCACTATGGGATGTTTCAGCAAGGATCTTCTGTCAAGCCCCCCCATTACTTGCTCAATCCATTATGTGACATCCCAGCATTGTTTTTCTGTGCAACAGTGAATGAAGATCTTCACATTCAAAACTCTTTTGAGAAAGAGATTTATTTGGAAAGAGATAGTCCAGGGGAGTAGCTGCCTCTAACAGGATGGAGAGAACATATCTCAAATGTCTAGGCAGGGCAGTTTATATAGGATATGCTGGTGCAGAGTCAACCTGTGATTGTTGAGGGTATTTTGTTTTGTTTTGTTTTGTTTTTTCCTGACAGGGATTGGCCAGTTATGTGGACTAGGGACAGTAATGGCCCTGATTTCTGGGCCATCTATATTTTATCCACCTGCCTTTCTGACACTGCCTCTAAGTCAAGGGCTTATTTCTTTCACTGACTCTGATTTAAGGGACCAAGAGTGTTATTTTGGCACTAGATTCAGAGTCAGAGCATATTTCTTTGGGTCATTTCTCTGGCTCAGGTCCCAAACATAGGCTGTGTTTCTTTCCTTGCTCCTGGGCCCTAGAGCAAAAATTCAACAGTCCTGCTCTGTGATTGGTTGGTTTCACAAATCAGTTTGCCAGGGGCAGAGATGGCTGATTTGAGCCAAAACTTTTTTCTTTCACTGGCTATATCTGAGCCATCTTTTCCTAGTTCTGGGTGTCAGGGTCAGTGTGGGTTTCTTTAGCCAACCCCTTTCTCCCACAGTTTTGACAAAACAACCATCAACGGTAGTACATCATCTACCCTTAGAATTGTTCTCAAGAGACTCACACACAAGTACTTTAAATTCTAATGTTTCCATGACTAATTACTTACATTCAAGCCAGGCTGGATAACAAACATTTCAAGCACATTTGTGAATATTAAATATAAAATATACAACCATGAACAAAAATCCATCACCCTTTCACAAACACTCTTTCTTGGAAAGTGTGATCACATACTGCCTGAGAGTTAAATAAAAATGAACCACATAGATAGCCATCCCATTCAATACAAGGCAGCAGAAAATACCTCTGAATAAGTGAAAGTTCAAGAAAAGATTAACAAAAGCCAAAGAAGAAATATAAAGACCACAAAATAAACTTTACTATTTGAATTTGCCACACATATCACACACTTCAATACCTTACTCAAATGTTGCAAAAGAGAGGCCACAATGGGATTTTCACACCAGTCTTTAGTGAAAATTGTTAATAATTTACTTACATCAAAGCTACAAGGAAAATGACTTAAAACAAGTTTTTTTTATTAAAACTGAAAACAACTATGTAGTCTAAAGTCTTAACCAAATTGTTTACATAAATAGTGTTATCTTTTGTATGAATACCTATCTATTTACTGACATCAAGATGATATAAAAAGCTTTAAAATATTGACAGGGATAGAGAAAAGGTCAAGCCTTTAACACAAGTTCATTCCCTGGAGCAAGATCAGGTTTTGGATAACTTCCATTTATTCTTGCAAGGAGAAGCTCCAAGGGTCTAACCTTCTTGGGAACCAGAATGCACACACACACACACACACACACACACACACACACACACACCATAATTAAAATAAAAACAAATCTTTAATCAAATTTTCAATCATGAATATTTTTCTACTATCATTCTGGTAACATGGGTTTTGAGGCATCTAAATGATTACAGAGTTTTTCTCCATCACAAATTGGTCCATGTAACAGAAAGCAAGCATGGCTTGAAGTTTGAGTAATCTATCATTTTCAGTCTGTGATATCATTTGAGAAAATTTAGAAAAATGGTATTCTGCTGGATAAATCAATCATGAGTGTTGGTTTGAGCATTTACATCGGCACACCACTTCCAATTTATACTTTTTGCTTTATCCTGCAGGACAAGAATGTGAATTCTTAGCTGCCTGTTTTAGCTGCCATATCTGACACTTGTTTCCATGCCACTTTTGAGATGTTCATGTATTGCTGTGGAACCCAGGGCCAAATTAAACCCTTTTCTAAGCTCACATAGATATGATCTGTTATCATAGCAACAGGAAAGGCATATCTCTGAAATTTTAGATGAGAATTCATTATCTCCTGTATTTGAACAGAAGTATGAAATCTAAAATGTTACTTGTCATTTAAATTTATAGGCCTTTTGTCCATATTTGTTGAAATATGTAAACAAAATAAGAGATATTATAATGCTTGAACAGATTATTGACACATTTTAGATTTTTCCAAAATAATTCACGTTTTGAAATTGAATTTATGTATTTTGGCTGAAGATCATAAGAATTTATATATATTCAGATTTCCTTTGATATGAGTTTCTTTCAGATATTCAATGTATAATGTTATATTGAAAGGCTTTAAGAGACTAATTACTCACTAAAATTTTACAGTGACAGAGTTACTTTGTGTTTTGATTAGGCATTACCACATTGATTATACTTACAGGGTTTCTCTCCAATATGTGTTTCTATATAGGGCTGTGCAAAGTCTTTACCACACTGCTTAAATTCATAGGGTTCTTCTCAATTATGTGTTCTTTCATGTAATTGAGGAGTGTTGTGATGTACAAAGGCTTTACCACACTGATTAGAATTGTATGGTTTCAAACCAGTATGTGTTCTTTTACGTCTTTGAAGATGAGAGTGATGAGCAAAGGCCTGTAAAACACTGATTACATTCACAGGGTCTCTCTACAGTATGTGTTCTTTCATGCAATTGAAGAGAATTGTGATGAGCAAATGCTTACCCACATTGTATATATTCATAGGGTGTCTCTCCCATATGTGTTCTTTCATGCAATTGAAGAGAATTGTGATGAGCAAAGGCTTTACCACATTGTTTATATGTATAGGTGTCAAGGAGCAAGATGTCAGGAAATAAACATGAAACATGGAATTGTACTAGGCAGGCAAGAGAACAAGTTATAAGACCACTGTCATTCCCCAGAACAGTAACACCTGTTGACTAGCCAGAGGCTCCCAAAGATAAGAAGATATTTCACAATCAGGTGTCATGACAACCAAATGAAAGAGCATTCCATGGTCAGGTAGCCTAGCAACAGAATAAATGGCCCCGACCAGTGACCTTAGCTGACATCTTGCAGTTGCACAATCTTCACATCTCCAACATTCTGCACCCCTTCCACATCCCTTCCCCTTCCCTCCTTCTTGCCCCCTCACCTCCAATGCTATATAAGCCTTGTGGAGAAAAATAAAATTTGCAGCTTGATCAGAATCCTGTCTTGCTGTCATCTCTCGTGTCCCCTGTTCCTTTCATTTTCTCCCACAGGTGAGTCTCCCCTGTTGAAACCTGACTTGCAGGGGCACATAGGGTTTCTCTCTAGTATGTGTTCTCTTACGTACTTGTAGGTGACTGGGCTGTACAAAATGCTATCCCACATTGTATACATTCATAGGGTTTCTCTCCTGTATGTGTTCTTTGATGCAACTGAAAAGAACTGTGAAGTGCAAAGTCTTTACCACATTGTTTACATTCTAGGGTTTCTCTCTAGTATGTGCTCTTTTATGTAATCGAAGAGAACTGTGTCGAGTAAAGGCTTTACCACAATGATTACATTCATAGGGTTTCTCTCCAGTATGTATTCTTTTATGTACTTGAAGGTGATTTTGCTGTGCAAAGGCTTTACCACATTGTTGAAATTCATAGGGTTTCTCTCCAGTATGTGTTCTTTCATGTAACCGAAGAGCAGTGTGACAAGCAAAGGCTTTACCACAATGATTACACTCATTGTGTTTCTCTCCAGTATGTGTTCTTTTTTGTACTTGAAGGTGATTGGGCTGTGCAAAGGTTTTACCACATTGTTTACATTCATAGGGTTTCTCTCCAGTATGTGTTCTTTTATGTACTTGAAGATGACCGGGGTTGCAAAGGTTTTACCACATTGTTTACATTCATAGGGTTTCCCTACAGTATGTGTTCTTTCATGTAATCGAAGAGTGTTTTGAGGAGCAAAGGCTTTACCACACTGATTACATTCATAGGGTATCTCTCCAGTATGTGTTCTTTCATGCATTTGAAGAGTACTGTTTTGAGCAAAGACTTTACCACATTGTTTACATTCATAGGGATTCTCTCCAGTATGTGTTCTTTTATGTACTTGAAGATGACCGGGCTTTGTAAAGGCTTTACCACATTAATTACATTCATAGGGTTTCTCACCAGAATGTGTTCTTCTATCTAATTGTATAATTTTCCAATGAGTAATGGCTTTGCCACTTTGATTACATCCATAAGTTTTTTAAAATATATGTGTAGTTTCATACCTATGTTGTGCAAAAATTTTACCACATTGATTATATTCATAGGATTTCTCTCCAGTATGTGTTTGTTCATACCTTTGAGGATGACTATGACATTCAAAGGCTTTACCACACTCAGAATATTCATGTGATTTCTCTGTAGTATGACTTCTTTTATGCCTGCAATAACAATTGAAACATTTAAAAGCTTTAGCACATTCATTACACTGCTGAGTCTTTAAATCTGCATGAATTAGTTTTATAATTTGGTCTAAATATGAAGAGAACTGAGATGTTAAGGTTTTAACATGTTATTTACACTCATGTGCATCCCCTGCATTAAGGATGACTTTTCATATTTGAACATGCCTGTGATGATAAGAGCTTTATTTCCTGGCTCTTATTTATGGCATCATTTTTCCTTGAGGTTTTTCACATATTTAAAGAGAATTTGGAGAAGTTGAACATTTACCTCAGTTATTCCATTGATAAAGTTTCTTATACTGTGAGTCATGCTACATGTTCAACGTTAACCAGGACAAATAGAAGCATTTACACAGTCTTAGTACTCATAGGGCATTTCTGTGGTGTGCTTGTTGATCTATTCTGAATGCAGCTGGAAACCCTGTTGTTTGTAAACTTGAATCACATTCAACAAGTTTACTCAACATGGAACTACTATGTATCATCTGATTGTTCTGAGATTGAGAGATGTACATTGCTTCTTCCCATATTCTTATGTTCATAGAGCTGGTATCCAGAGTGACATATGACATAACTATTAAAGAAACGATGAAACAATAATATTTACACATTTCATTTACAGTTGGACTTTTTGTTCCTCATCAATATGTGGAATAGGGAATAATGTTTCTCTACAACAACCCCCACCTTAACTCTTGATGCTAACTACCCATCTAACTAAAATTAACAAAGACAGAACAAATATATGAGTAACTATACTATAGACTATTTGCTTAATACAAGGTTGTGCATGTATTCTTATCACATATTCAATGAGTATGTCTTTTATAATATGAATACTAAGAAACTAAATGGATTCAGTTGTACAGGATAGCTTTGATGAAGCTATTATTCAAATGTTGATTTCTGTTAAGCCATTGAACTTTAGTCTTCCTTCTTAAAAGAATCACTTGCAAACACAATAAACTTTCCTGCAATTGAGGTACATGTGTTTATGAGCATTTAGTCATCATCAGTGCATTTTAAGCTGTGATAATTTACACTACTTCATCTTATTAAAACTTCCAGATGAACTATATATATCAAGAAGCCCGTTTCTATCAGCTTTTACAAGAAAATTACCTTCCATGTTTTTGAGAACTTTGACAATGTTCTTTAACTTCAAGATCTTCCCAATTGTAGCCTAAAATATAGGACAAGAATAATATATCAATTATAACAGGAAACTGAAAATTTTACATTAATATCTTCAGTGATCCTAGGAATGAAATCTAATTTATTCAGTTCATTCTTTCTCATTCTCAATCAGAATTGCAGAAGAGCATCAATAATCAAGCAACAGGTGTCCCCTTATTTAAATTATGAAGGAATGTTTACAGTATTACCTATAGCAATGAGGTTCATATAGGTCTCCAACATCACATCTTTGTAGAGATTCTTCTGTGAAGGATCCATCAATGCCCACTCTTCCTGAGTGATGTCGACATGCACATCATTATAGGTCACTGCATTCTAAAATATGCCATACACAATTGTGCCATCCATATGTATAAAACAAAAAGCATGATACAACATTGTAAATGTGTGCTACTTTGACAATATAGCCACATAATTCTGGTGACTGCCACATGTATTTCATGACTCAGACATTACAATGATATAATCAAGTTACTTCACAAACAAACTCAATAGGAGGTTTACAACAATTTTTTATGAATGCTTGGAATTGGATATCATCTTGCAAGAGAAATGCCTATTAACAGAGTTAGAGAGACAAGAAAATGCTTCAATAGTACTGAGTACACATCAGAGAAATTGCATGAACCATTACTAACTACATCAAAAATTTGTAAGGTGAGTGTAATGGCTCATGCATTTAATCCCAGAACTTAGAAGGTAGAAGCAGGTATATGTGCTTCTGAGTTGAAAGTTAGCCTAGTCTATGTAATAATGAAGTTCTGATGATGTAGAGACAGGCACTGAAGGAAAAGATGTTCTGATGACATAGAGAAAGGCACCGTGGGAAATGTAGTTAAGATGACACTAAGAAAGGCACTGTGAGAAAAGGAGTTTTGGTAATGAAGGAAAAGCACTGTGGGAAATGTGCTTCTGATGCCATACAGAAAGTCACTGTGGGTAAAGTAGTTATGATGACAAGGAGAAAGGCACTGTAGGAAATGTATTACTGAGGATGTAGAGAAAGGAACAGCACAAAAATGGAGTTATGATAATGAGTAGAAGAGTACTGTGGACAATGTAGTTCTCATGGCATAGAGAAAGGAACTGTGGGAAATGTAGTTCTGATGTGGTAGAAAAAGGCACTCTTGGAAATGTAGTTCTGTGACATTGAGAAAGTCATTGTGGGAAATGTAGTTCTGATGTGGTAGAGAAAGGTAGTGTTGGAAATGTAGTTCTGGTGACACAGAGAAAGGACCTGTGAGAAATGCAGTACTGAAGATGTAGTGAAAGGTACTGTGGGAAATGTTTTGATGAAACAGAAAAAGAACTGTGGAAAATGTTGTTTTGGTGAAACTGCATGGAATGTAGTGCTGATGATGTAGAAAAGGAACTGTGTGAAATGTAGTTTGGGGATGTCCACATAGGAACTGTGGGAAATCTTGTTCTGAAGAAACAGAAAGGAACTATGGAAAATATTGTTCTGATGTCAAACATAAAGGAATTGTGGGAAATGTCGTTCTGTGACACGGAGAAAGTAACTCTGGGATATGTAGTTCTGATTTCACAGAGAAGGGTACTGTGGTAATGTTGTTCTAATGAAACAGAAAGGAACTATGGAATATATAATTCTGATGTCATACAGAAAGGAAGTTTGGGAAATGTAGTTCTGTGTCATAGAGAAAAACCTGTGGGAAATGAAGTTCAATGACAGAAAGGCACTGTGGGAAACGTAGTTCTGATGACAGAGAGACAGGATCTTTGGGTAATGTAGAGCAGATGGCATAGAGAAGGGAACTGTGAGAAATGTAGTTCTGATGATGCACACATAGGAACTCTGGGAAATGTAGTTCAGATGACAAAGAGAGGCACTGTTGGTAATATCGATTTGATGAAACAGAGAAGTGCACTACAGGAAATGTAGTTCTACTATGAAGAGAAAGGCACTGTGGGAAATGAAGTTCTGATGTCACAGTGAAAGACACTGTGGAAAAATATGATGTGATGATGTAGAGAAAGGCCCTGTAAGATGTGGTTTTCATGAACCAGAGAAAGACACTGTGGGAAATGTAGTTTCAGTGACACAGTGAAAGGAATGTGGGAAATATAGTTATAATGTTAAATAGAATGACACTGTGAGAAATGGAGTTCTGATGACATAAATAAAGTAAAGCTGGAAATGCAGTTCTTATGAAATAGAGAAAGGAAATTTGGGAAAAGTATATCCATCACACAGAGAAAGGCCCTGTGGGAAATGTGGTGTTGATGACAGAGAGAAAGGATCTCTTGGTAATAAATTTCTGATGACATAGAGAAAAGAAATTTGGTTAATGTAGTTCTGATGAAATGGAGAAATACACAGTGGGAAATGGAGCTCTCATATCAGAGAGAAAGTAACTGTGGTAAATGAAATTCTGAAGACACAGAGAAATGCCCTGTGGGGGATGTAGATCTGATAACATAGACAAAGGACCTGTGGGAAATATATTCTGATGACACAAAAAAGGCTCTGTGTGTAATGTAGTGCTGATGACATAGAGAACAGAACTGTGGGAAATGAGGTCCCAATGATGTTGACAAAGGCACTGTGGGAAATATAGTTCACATGTCACTGGGAAAGGCACTGTAGGTAATGTATTTTTGTGGTGTAGAGAAAGGCATCTTGGGAAATGATGTTATGATGACACAGAGCAAGGAATGAATTTCTGATGACATAGAGAGAGGGAATTTGGGTAATGTAGTTCTGATGAGATGGAGAAAGGCACTGTGGGAAATGTAGTTCTCATTTCATAGAGAAAGTCAATGGGGGAAATGTAGTTCAGATGACATAAAGAAAGGAAGTGTGATGAATTTACTTCTGATGATGCACACAGAGGGACTGTAAGAAATGTATTTTATATGACACCAAGAAAGGCACTGTGGGTAATGTTGTTCTGATAAAACAGAGAAAGGCATTATGGGAAATGTTGTTTGGATGACATAGAGAAAGGCACTGTGGGAAATGTAGTTATTATGACATAGAGAATGTCACTGTGAGAAATGGAGTTCTTATGCCATGAATAAACGCAAGGTGGGAAGGTGGGAAATATAGTTTTCATGACAGAGAATGAGACTGTGGGAAATGTAGTTCTGATAAACTAGCTAAAGGCATGGTGGGAAACATCGATTTGATGATGTAGGAAAAGGCACTGTGGGAAATGTATTTCTGATGCCATGAAGAAAGTAACTGTGATAAATAAAGTTCTGAAGATGTAGACATAGGAACGGTGGAAAATGAAGTTCTAATGACATAGATAAAGGCCACTGTTGGAAATGTAGTACAGATGACACAAAGATAGGATGGTGGGAAATGTAGTTGTGATGACATAGAGAAAGGAAGTGTGGGAAATGTATATCACATTTCATAGAGAAAGGAACTGTGGGAAATGTAGTATTGATGACACAGAGAAAGGCAGTGGGAAATATAGTTCAGATCAAGTAGAGAAAGAAGCTGTCAGAAATGTAGTTCTGATTATGTAAATAAAGGAACTTTCAGATATGTAATTCTGATGACATTGAGAAAGGTACTTTGGAAAATCTAGCTCTGTTGAAGCAGAGAAAGGCAGTGTGAGCAACATAGTTCTGTCAGGTAGTGAAAGGCACTCTGGCAAATGTAGTTATGATGACATAGAGAAAGGAGCTGTGGGTAATGTAGTTCTGATGACGGAGAGAAAGGAACTGTGGAAAATATAGTTATGATGAGGTAGACATAGGAACTGAGGGAAATGATGTTCTGATTACCCAGAGACAGGCACTATGGGAAATGTGGTGTTGATTACATAGAGAAATAAACTGGGAGAAATTTAGTTTTGATGACACAGAGACAGACACTGTGGGAAATGTAGTTCTAATGACACCTGGAAAGGAACTGTGAGGAATGTAGTTCTCATGATGTAGAGAGAAACAGTGTTGGAAATGTAGTTCTGATGCAATGGAGAAAAAGACAGTGGGAAATGTAGTCCTGGTGGCTCAGAGAAAGTCAATGGGGGAAATGTTGTTTTGATGACATAGACAAAGGAACTTTTGTTAATGTTGTTCTGATGAGAAGGATAAAGGTTGTATGATAATTGTATTTCTCATGTCAAAGACAAAGACACTGTGGGAAAGGTAGATCTGATGTCATAGATAAAGGAACTGTGGAAAATGTAGATATGATGACACAGAGATGGCACTCTGGGAAATATAGTTCTGATGACATAAGGAAAGGAATTTGGGAAATGTAGGTCTGATGACAAGAAAAAGTAACTTTGAATAATGTAGTTGTGATGTCACAGTGAAGGGATTTTTGGTAAATGTAGTTATGAGGATGAATCCATAGGAACTGTAGGAAATGTAGTTCAGATGACACTGAGAAAGGCACTGTGGGAAATGTAGTATTGATGATGTAGATAAAGGCAAGATTGGCAATTTAGTGCTGATGTCATAGAGACAGACGCTGTGGGAAATGTGGTTCAAATGTCTCTGAGGAAGGCACTGTGTAAACTGCTGCTCTGATGAAACAGATAAAGGCACTGTGGGATGTGCTGCTTTGATGAACTAGAATAAGATACTGTGGGAGCTGTAGACCTGATGTCACAGAGAAAGGCACCGTGTGAAATGAAATTATGATGACACAGACAAAGACTTGTGAGAAATATTGCTCTGATGATGTAGAGACAGGAACTGTGGAAAATGTAGTTCTGATGTCATTGAGAAAGGACGTTTGGGAAATGTAGTCCTGTGAAATAGAGAAAGGAATGTGGGAAATGTAGTTCTTTGACATAGAGAAAGGCTTGGTGGGAAATGTAGTTCTGATGACACAGAGAAAGACACTGTGGGAAATGTAGTTCTGATGACATAGAGAAAGGAAATGTGAAAAATGTAGTTCAAATGACACCAAGAAAGGCACTGTGGGTAATGTATTTCTGTGTCAAAGAGAAAAGCATTGTGAGGAATGTAGTTATGATGAGACAGAGCAAAGAACTTTGAGTAATGTAGTTCTGATGAGATGGAGGAAGGCACTGTGGGAATGGTAGTTATTATGTCAAAGAGAGAGAAACTGTGGAAAAGGTAGTTCTGATGATATAGATAAAAGAACTCTTGGAAATGTCATTCTAATGTAATAGAGAAAGGAAGTGTGGGAAATGTAGTTATGATGTCACAGAGAAAGGAACTTTGGGTAATATACTTCTAAGGAAATGGAGAAATGCACAGTGGGAAATGTAGTTCTTATTTCACAGAAAAGACACTGTGGGAAATGACATTTTGATGACACAGAGAAAGGAACTCTAGTTCTGAATACGTAGCAAACGAATTGTGGGTAATGTAATTCAGATGACCCAAGAAAGGCACTGGGGGTAATGTAGTGCTAATGATGTGGAGAATGGGCCTGTGGGAAATGTGGTGCTAATGATGTAGATAAAGGCAGTGTGGGAAATGTAGTTCAGATGACACTGAGAAAGGCCCTGTAGGTAATGACTTTCTGTGACATAGAGAACGCCATTGTGGGAAATGTATTTGTGATGACACAGCAAGGAACTGTGGGAAATGAAGTTCTGATGATGTAGAGAAAGGCACTGTAGGAAATGTTGCTCTGATAAAGTACACATAAGAACTGAAGGAAATGTAGTCAGGATGACACTGAGAAAGGCACTGAGGGAAATGGAATATTGATGATGTAGATAAAGGCAAGATGGGCAATGTAGTTCTGATGTCATAGAGACAACCACTATGAGAAATGTAGTTGTCATGACACCAAGAAAGGCATTGAGGGAAATGTAGTATTGATGATGTAGATAAAGGAAAGATGAACAATGTGGGAAACATACCATTCATTTTGTAGATATAAGCAAGATTAGCAATGTAGTTGTGATGTCATAGAGAAAGGAGCTGTGGGAAATGTGGTTCAGATGATATTGAGAAAGGCACTGTAGGAAATGTTGTTCTGATGACACAGAGAAAGCAACTGTGGGTACTGAAATTCTGATATCATAGGGAAAATAATGTGGGAAATGTACTTTTGTGACAGAGAGAAAGGAATATGGGAAATACAGTTCTGTGACATAGAAAATGTTCCTGTGGGACCTGTAGTTCTGATGACACCTTGAAAGGAATTTTGTGTAATGTAGTTCTTATGAGATGGAGAAAGTCACTGTGGGAAATATAGTTTTGATTACACGAGAAAGGTTTTGTGGGTAATGTCGTTCTGATGAAGCAGAGAAAGGCACCGTGGGAATTGTCTTTATGATGAAACAGACAAAGGAACTTTGGGTAATGTGGTTCTGATGTATTGTTGAAAGTTACTGTGGGAAATGTAGTCTGATGTCAGAGAAAGGAAGTGTGGCAAATGTAGATATGATGACCCAGGGGAAGGCACTGTGGGAAATGTAGTTCTGATGACACAGAGAAAGTATTTGGGGAAATGTAGTTGCAATATCATAGAGAAAGGAACTGTGGGAAATGTAGTTGTAATGACGTACCCAAAGGAATTTTTGGATATGTAGTTCAGATGACACTGAGAAAGGCACTGTGGACAATGTAGTGTTGATGATGTAGCTAAAGACAAGATGGGCAATGTAGTTCTGATGTCATATAGACAGGCACAGTGGGAAATGTAGTTCTCATGACCTAGCTAAAGGGATGGTGGGAAATGTTGATTTGATGAAGCAGAGAAAGGCACTGTGGGAAATGTTGTCCTGTTACATCATTAAAGGCACTGTAGAAATGTAGTTATGAGGACACAGAACAATGAACCTTGGGTGAAGTAGTTCTGATGAGATGGAGAAAGGAGCTGTGGGAAATGAAGATCTGATGATGTAAAGAAAGGACCTGTGGGAAATGTAGTTCTTATGTCTTAGAGAAATAACTATGGGAAATGTTTTTCTGATTACACCAAGATAGGCTCTGTTGGTAATGTAATGCTGATAACCTAGAGAAAGAACTGTTGGAAATATAGTTCTGATGTCAGATATAAAGGAAGTGTGGGAAAGTTAGTTCTGTGACATAGAAAAAGGCACTGTGGGAAATGTAGTCTGTGACACAGAGGAAGGCACTGTGGCAAATGTAGTTCTGATAACACAGAGAAAGACACTTTGGGTAATGTAGTTCTGAGAAAATATAGAAAGGAACTGTGGGTAATGAATTTCTCATGAAATAGAGACAGGCACATGGGGTAATGATGTTCTCATGATCGAGAGAAAGGAGCTGGGGGAACGTAGGACTGATGATGTATAGAAAGGCACTGTCTGAAAAGTCATTCTGATGAAACAGAGAAAGGAACTGTGGGAAATGTTGTTATGATGATGCAGAGAAAGGAACTGTGTGAAATGTAATTCTGTTGACATAGAAATAAGACCTGTGGGGAACATAGTTTTAATGATGTAGAGAAAGGCACTTTGGGAATGTATTTCTGATGCCATGGATAAAGGGGCTGTGCAAAATGTAATTGTGATGACACAGAAAAAGGCACTGTGGGAAATGTAGTAATGGTGACACCGAGAAAGGCATTGTGGGAAATGTAGTTCTGATATCAGATAAAGGTAATGTGGGAAATGTAGTTTGGATGTCATAGAAAAAGGAACAATGGGAAATGTAGATCTCATGAAGCAGAGAATGACACTGTGGGAAATGTAGTCCTCATAATGTAAAGAAAGGCATTGTGGGAAATGTAGTTCAGAAGATGAAGTGAAATGCACTTGTGTAATGTAGTTCTGACAACAAAGCTAAAGGCAATGTGGGAATGTACATCTTATGCCTCTGAGAAAGAAATTATGGCAAATGAAGTTCTGATGACACAGAGAATGGAACATTGGGTAATGTATGTCTGATGACACAGAAAGGAAACAGGGAAAATATAGTTCTGATGTCTTACAGAAAGACACTGTGGGAAATGTGAAAGGCACTGTGAGAAATGTATTTCTGATGTCATAGAGAAAGGCACTGTGGGTAATATTGCTCTGATGAAACAGAAAAAGGTACTGGGTGAAATGTATTTCTGTGACATAGAGAAATGCACTGTGGGAAATGTCATTATGATGACAAAGAGAAAGGAACTCTTGGTAAAGTAGTTCTGATGAGAAGGAGAAAGACACTGTGGGAAATTTAGTTATGATGACACAGAAAAAGTCACAAAGGGAAATGTAGTTCTGATGCCATCAAGAAAGGGACTATGCAAAATGAAGTTGTGAAGATAAAGAGACAGGAATTGTGGGAAATGTAGTTATGATGATGTATAAAAAGGCATTGTGTAGAAATGGAGTTCTGAAGACATGAATAAAGCAAAAGGTGTAAATGTAATTCTGATGAAATAGAGAGAGGCACTGAGGGAAATAGAGTTCCTATGTCACAGAGAAAGGAAGTATGGGAAATATAGTTAGCATGACACAGAGAAAAGAACTTTAGGTAATGTAGTTGTGATGTCATAGAGAAAGGAACTGTGGGAAATGTAGTTCTGATGATGTAGAGAAAGGAACTGTGGGGAATGTATTTCTGATTAGGTAGGGAAAGAAACTGTATATAGTTTAGTTCCGATGACTTAGAGGAAGGAAATTTGGGAAATGTAGTTCAGATATCATAGAGAAAGGAACTGTGGGAAATGTAGTACTGATGATGTAGATAAAGGCATTGTGGGAAATGTAGTTCAGAGGATGTAGAAAATGGCATTGTGGATAATTAGATATGATGAGTTAGAGAAAGGAAATTTGGGTAATGTAGTTCTGATGACATAGAGAAAGGCTTTGTGGGAAATGTTTTGAAGACGTAGTTAAAGGCACTGTGGGGAATGTAGTTCTGAAAACAAAGACAAAGGTACTGTGGGAAATGTTGTTCTGATAAAACAGAGAAAGGCATTAGGGAAATGTTGTTTGGATGACCTAGAGAAAGGCACTGTGGGAAATGTTGTTGGGATGACATAGAGAAAGGCACTGTTGGAAATGTAGTTATTATGATGAAGAGAAAGCAACTGTGATAAATGTAGTTCTTATGACATGCATATAGGCAATGTGAGAAATGTAGTTTTCATGACATAGAGAATGGGACTGTGGGAAATGTAGTTCTTATGGCATAGAGATAGAAAATAAGGGAAATTAAGTACTGGTGACATACAGAAAGGAACTGTGAAAAATGGAGTTTTGAGACACAGAGAAAGGCACAGTGGGAAATATAATTCTTATGAATCATAGAAGGGCACTATGGGTAATGAAGTTGTGGTGACCTAGAGAAAGTCACTCTAGGAAATGGATCTGATGACGTAGAAAAAGGCACTATGGGAAATGTATTTCTGATGTTGTTCTTAGAGGTACAAAAAGAAAGGCACTGTGGGAATGTAGTTCTGAAGAAGTAGAGAAAGGCACTGTGGTAAATGTAGTTCAGATAACACAGTGAAAGACACTGTTTAAAATGATGTTCTGATTATGTAGAGAAAGGCCCTGTAAGAAATGTGGATCTGATGAAAGAGTAAAACCCTTTCTGGAAAATGCAATTCTGATGACATAGAAAAAGGCAGTGTGGAAAATGTAGTTCTGATTTCAAAGAGAAAGGAACTATGGAAATGTAGTTCTGATTATATAAGTAAAGGAACTATGGGAAATGTTGTTTTGATGACATAGAAAATGGTACTGTGGGAAATGTAGTTATGATGATGAGGAGAAAAAAGTGTGGCAAATATAGTTCTGATAATGTAAATAAAGGCACTGTGGGAAATATAATTGTGTGACTTATAGAAAGGCATTGTGAGCAAGTAGTTCTGATTAAACTAAGAAAGGCACTGTTGAAATGTTGTTGTGATGTTGTAGAGAAAGGAACTGTGGGAATTGTAGTTCTGATGATCTAGATAAAGGCACTGAGAGAAATACAGTTCTGGGACAAAGAGAAAGGTACTGTGATAAATGTACTTCTGATGATGTACACATAGGAATTGTGGGAAATGTAGTTCAGATCACATAGAGAAAGGCACTGTGAGTAATGTTCTGAGGAAAGAGAGAAAGGCACCAGGGAAATGTAGTGGTGATGATGTAGAGAAAGGACCTATGGCAAATGTACTTACTATGACACAGTTAAAGGAACTCTGGGAAATGTAGTTCTGATGGCATACAGGTTCAGACAGGCACTGTGGGAAATGTAGTTCTTATGATGTAGAGAAAGGAACTGTGGGTAATGTAGTTCTGATGAAACACAGAAAGGGATTGTGGTAATGTAAAGCTGATGACATAGAGAAAATTACTGTGGTAAATGTAGTTCTGTTGCAGTAGATAAAGAAACTGTGAGGAATGTAGTTGTGATGATGTAGAGAAAGGTATTGTGGGAAGGGGAGTTCTGAAGATGTAGTAAAAGTCACTGTGAGAAAAGTAGTTCTGATGACATAGAGAAAAGAACAGTGGGAAATGCAGTTATGATGATGAGGAGAAAGTTACTGTGGACAATGTAATTCTCATGACGTAGAGAAAAGAACTTTGAAAATGTTGTTCTCTTGTCATAGAAACAGGCCACTATGGGAAATGTATTTTAGATGACACTGAAAACGGTACTGTGGGAAATGTACTACTGTTAATGTAGATAAAAGAACTGAGGGAAATATAATTCTTTTGATGCAGATAAAGACAACATGGACAATGGAGTTCTGATGTCAGAGAGACAGGCACTCTGGGAAATGCAGTTCAGATGACACTGGGGAAGGCATAGTGGGAAATGTTGATCTAATGAAACTGTGAAGGGCACTGTGGGAAATGTAGTTCTGATGTAACAGAGAAAGGCACTGTGAGAAATGTCGATCTGGTGAAGGAGAAACAGAAACTGTGAGAAATGTAACTCTGATGATGTAGAGAAATGCACTGTGGGAAATGAAGTTCTGAAATAGTATAAAAAGTTATTGCAGGAAATGTATTTCTGATGTCATACAGAAAGGCACTGTGGGTAATGTAGTTCTGATATCCCAGTGAACGACACAGTGGAAAAATATGCTCTGATGATGTAGAGAAAGTCCCTCTAAGATGTGGTTCTCATGAGCCAGTGAAAGGCACTGTGGGAAACATAGTTCTAGTGACACAGGAAAACACACTGTGGGCAACGTATTTCTGATGACATAGAGAAAAGCACTGTGGGTAAGGTAGTTCTGATGACAAAAAGAAAGGAAGTGTGATAAATGTAGTTCTGGTGACATACACATAGGAACTGTGGAAAAAGTAGTTCAGATGACACCAAGAAAGGAATGATGGATAATGTTGATCTCCTGAAACAGAGAAAGGCATTGTGGGAAATGTATTTCTGTGTAAAAAATGCACTGTGGGAAATGTAGTTATGATGACACAGATAAAGAAACTATGGGTAATATAGTTCTGATGAGACAAATAAAGACCCTCAGAGAAATGTAGTTCTGTGACACAGAGAATGGCACTGTGGGGAATGTAGTTCTTATGACTTAGGGAAAGGAACTCTGGTACATATAGTTCTAATGTTGTACACATAGGAACTGTGTTAAATGTAGTTCAGATCTCACTGATAAATGCACTGTTACTGAGGCCAATCTGAAAAAAAACAGAAAAAGGCACTGTGGGAACTGTATTTCTGTTAAATAGAGAAAGGCACTGAGTGTAATGTGTTTTGGTAGCATATAGAAAGTCACTCTGGGAAATATACTTCTTATAACACTGAAAAAGGAACAGTGCATAATATTTTTCTAATGACATAGAGAAAGGTACATTGGGAAATATAGTTTTGATGTCGTAGATTTGGGCCTCTGTTGGAAATGATATTCTGATGATGTAGAGAAAGAAACTGTGGGAAATGTAGTTCTCATGATGCAGAGAATGGCACTGTGGGAAAATTAGTTCTGATGATGTAGATAAAGGCGCCATGGGAAATGGTTTTCTGCTAATATACAGAAAGGCACAATGGAAAATGTAGATCTGAGAATATCAAGAAACACACTGTGGGAAACGTAATTGTGATGACAGGAAAAAAGCACTGTCAGAAATGTAGTTCTGATGACATAGAGAAAGGCACTGTGGAAATGAAGTCCTGGTGACACGGTGAAAGGAAAGGCACTATGGGAAATGTAGTGCTGATGATGTAGAGACAGGAGCTGTTGGAAAATTTCTTTCTGATGATGTTGATAAAGAAACTGTGGGGAATGCAGTTCTGATGACATAGAGAAAGTAACTGTGGGAAATGGAGTTAGGATGACACAGAGAAAGGAACTATGGGAAGAGTTCTAATGACATAGAGAAAGGCACTGTGGGTAATGAAGTCATGATGATGAAGAGAAAGGAACACTGGCAAATGTAGTTCTGAATGCATGGAAAAAGGAAGGTTTGGGAAATGTAGTTCTGATGATGATGGAAAAGGCACTGTGGGAAATTTACTTGTGATGATGTAGTGAAAGGCACAGTGGGAACTCTAGCTGTAATGACATAGAAAAAGTGACTGTGGGAAATGTAGTTCTGAAGTTATACAGTAAAGCACTGTAGAAATGTAGTTGTGATGACATAGATAAAGGCACTGTGGGAAATGTAGTTACTATGATGTAGAGAGCCAATATGAGAAATGGAGTTCTGATGACATGAAGAAAGGCTAGGTGGGAAATGTAGTTCTGATCACCTAGCTAAAGGCATGGTGGGAAATGCCGATTTGATGAAGCAGAGAAATGCACTGTAGGAAAGGTTGTTCTGTCACATAGTGAAAGCCATTGTAGGAATTTTAGTTATGATGACATAGAGAAAGGAACTGTGGGAAATGTAGTTCTGATGCCATAAAGAAAGGAACTGTGGGAAATGTCGTTCTGATGATAACAAGAATGGAACAGTAGGTAATGTATTTCAGTTACATAGAGAAAGGCATTGTGGAAAATGTAGGATATGATGACACAGAGTAAGGAACTTTGGGTTATGTAGGTCAGATGAGATGGAGAAATGCATTGCAGGAAATGTACTATTGATGATGTAGATAAAGGCAAGATGGGCAATGTAGTTCTGATGTCATTTAGGCAGACACTGTGGATAATGAATTTCTGATGATGTAGAGAAAGGCACTGTAAGAAATGAAGTTCTAATGACATTAAAGAAAGGCACTGTGGGCAATATAGTTCAGATGCCACTCAGGAAGGCACTGTGGGCTATGTAGTTCTGATGATGAAGAGAAAGGAACTATTGGAAATGTAATTCTGAGGAGAAAGAGAAAGGAACTTTGGGTAATGTAGTTCTGGTGACATAGAGAAAGGCATTGTAGGAAATGTAGTTAGAATGATGTATAGAAGGACACTGAGAGAAATGGAGTTCTGATGACATAAATAAAGTAAAGTAAAGGTGGTAAATGTAGTTCTGAAGATATAGAAAAGGGAAGTGTAGAAAATGTAGTTTTGATGACGTACACATAAGAACTGTGGAAAATGTAGTTCAGATGACACTGAGAGATGTACTGTGGTAAATGTAGTTCAGATTACAAAGAGAAAGGAACTTTTAGTAATGTAGTTCTGATGACATAGAGAAAGGAAGTGTGATAAATAATTCTGTTGACATACACATAGGTACTGTAATGTAGTTCAGATAATACCAATAAAGGCACAGTGGGTAATGTATTTCTGTGACATACAAAAAGGCACTGTGTGAAAAGTAGTTCTTATGACACAGAGAAATGCAGTGTAGGAAATGTAGTGCTAATGACAGAGAAAATCATTATGGTTAATGAATTTCTGATGACATAGAGAAAGACACTGAAGGAAATGCAGTTTGGAAGACATAAAAAAGTAATGGGGGACATGTAAAATGTAGTTCTGATGACATAGAGAAAGGAACTTTGAGGAATGAAAGTGTGATGTCATAGAGAAAGGAACTGTGGGAAATGTAGTGCTGATGATGCAAGAAAGGCTCTGTGGGTAATGTGGTATGGTGACATGGAGAAAGGAACTGTGGGAAATGAGGTTCTGATGATGTAGACAAAGGAACTGTGGGAAATATAGTTCAGATGATACTGAGAAAGGCAATGTAGGTAATGTATGTCTGTGTTGGAATGTAGTTATTATGACGCAGATCAAGGGCCTTTAAGTGATGTAGTTCTGATGAGATGGAGAAAGGCATGGTGGGAAATGTAGTTCTTATGTCATAGAGAAATCATTGTGGGAAATGTCGTTCTGATGACGTAGAAAAAGGAACTGTGGGGAATGTAGTTCTCATGATGTAGAGGAAGGAAGTGTTTGAAATGTATTCATGATGCCATGGAGAAAGGATTGAGGAAATGTTCTAGTGACAAAGAAAATGGCATTGTGGGAAATGTTGTTCTGATGACATAGATTGATGTTATAGAGAAATGAACTGTGAGAAATGTAGTTCTGATTACATAGAAAAAGGCACTCTGGGTATAGAATTTCTTATGATGTAGCTAAAGGCACTGTGGGTAATGATTTTCTGATGACATAGAGAAAAGCACTGCAGGAAATGCTGTTCTGATGACATAAAGTAAGGAAGGTGGAACATGAAGTTCTGAAGACGCAGAGAAAAGAACTTTGGTTAAGGAAGTTGTGATGTTACAGGGAAACGAACTGTGGGAAATGTAGGTCAGATGACATCGAGAAAGGCACCCTGGAAAATATGGTATTGATGACTTAGATAAAGGCACTGTACGAAATGAATTTCTGATGTCATAGAGACAGACACTGTGGGAAATTCAGTTCAGATGTCACCAAGGAAGGCACTATGAGAAAGGAAGTTCTGATAAAACAGCAAAGGCTCTGTTGGAAATGTATTTCTGTGTCATAGAGAAAGGCACTGTGAGATGTCTAGTTCTTATGTCAGAGAGAACGTCATTATAGGAAATGTTGTTCTGATGACTTAGAGAAAGGAACTATGAGAAATGTATTTCTGATGTCATTGAGAATGAAAGTGTGAGAAATGTAGTTCTGTGACATAGAGAAAGGAAGTGTGGGTAATGTAGTTCTGATGACACAGAGAAAGGAACTTTGGAAAATGTGGTTCTAATGACATACAGAAAAGAACCATTGGAAACGTATTTTGGATGATGTAAATTAAGGAACTGGGGAAAATGAAGTTCTGATGACATAGAAAAAGAAATGTGGGAAATATACTTGTGATGGCATGGAAAAAGGCAATGTGGGAAATGTAGTTCTTATGGTGTAGCTGTAGGAACTGTTGAAATGTAGTTCTGATGACATAGAGCAAGGAACTGTGGGAAAGGTTTTTCTTATTATGTACAGTAAGGCAATTTTGGAAATGTAGTTCTGATGACAGTGAGAGAGGAACTGTAGGAAATCTAGTTCTGATGAAACAGAGAAAAGCACTGTTGGAAATGTAGTCTTGTTACTTAGAGAAATGCACTGTGGGAAATGTAGTTCTGAGAATGAAAAGAAAAGGCATTTTTGAAAATGTATTTCTGATGACGTAGACAAAGGAAAGATGGGCAATGTAGTTCTGATGTCATAGACAGTCATTGCAGTTCAGATGACACTGAGGAAGGCACTCTGGAAAATGTAGTTGCATGGGTAATGTAATTATGAAAATGTAGACAAAGGCACTGTAGGAAATGCAACACTGATGCAACAGTGAAAGGCACTGTGGGAAATGTATTTCTGTGACATAGAGAAAGGCACTGTAGGAAAAGTAGTTCTGATGATGGACAGAAAGGAAGTGTGGGAAAAGTAGTTATGATGACATAGAGAAAGTCAATATGGGAAATGTAGCTGTGATATACTCTGATGATGTAGAGAAAGGGCACGTAAGAATTGGTTTTGATAAAACAGAAAAAGGCACTGGGGAAATGTAGTTCTGGTGACACAGAAAAATGCACTCTGGGTAATGTAGTTTTGATGACATAGTGAAAGGAACTGTGATATATGTAGTTCTAGGAACAGTGGGGAGTGTACTTCAGATTACACTAAAAAAAGGATCTGTCAGTAATGTCAATCTGATTAAACAGAGAAAGGCACTGTTGGAAATGTAGATCTGAAGACATAAAGAAAAGCAATGTGGGAAATGTAGTTTTGGTGATGTAGAAATTACTGTGGAAAATGTGGTTCTGATATCATGCAGAAAGACACTGTGGACAGTGTAGTTATGATGACAAGGAGGAAGGTACTGTGGGAAATATAGCTCTGAGGACGTAGAGAAAGGAATAGTGAAAAATGTAGTTATGATGACAAGGAGAACAATACTGTGGAAAGTGTGGTTCTTATTATGTAGTGAAAGGAACTAGGTGGCATGTGGTTCTGTTGTCATATATACAAGCCACTATGGAAAATGTATTTCAGATGACACAGAGAAAGGAGCTGTGGAAAATGTAGTGTTAATGTCCCAGAGAAAGACAGTGTGAGAAATGTAGTTTTGATGACGTAGAGAAAGTAGTGTGGGAAATGTATTTCTGATGATGTAAAGAAAGGAACTTTGGGAAATGTAGTTCTGATGAGATGAAGAAAGACACTGTGAAAAATATAGTTCTGTGACTTTGAAATAGCACTGTTGGCAATTAGTTCTGATGACACCTAGAAAGGCACTGTGGAAATGTAGTTGTGATGAAGCAGATAAAGGCACTGTTGGAAGCATAGTTATGTTAACAAAGAGAAAGCAACTGTGGGAAATGAAGTTCTGATGCTATGATGAAAGGAACAGTGGGAAAGGTAGTTCTGGTGATATAGAAAAGGGCACTGTGGGAAATGTAGTTCTGATGTTATACAGAAAGTCACTGTGAGTAATGTAGTACTGTTGACATAAAGGAAGGCACTGTGGGAAATGTAGTTCTGATTAAAGAGTGAAAGGAACTGTGAGAAATGTGGTTATGATGATGTAGATAAGGCAAGATGGGCAATGTTGTTTTAATGTCATAGAAACAGGTACTGTGGGAAATGTAGTTCTAATGACACCAAGAAAATCACTGTTAGTAATGTTGATCTGATGAAACAGAGAAAGGCACTGTGGGAAATGTAGTTCTGATGCAATAGAGAAAAGAACTGTGGGAAAAGTTATTCTGATGAAAGAGTGAAAGACACTGTGGGAAATGTAGTTGTAATGATGTAGAGAAAGGCACATGGTAAATGCAGTTCTGATTTCATAAATAAAGGGACTATGGGAATTTTAGTTCTTATGACATTGAGAAAGGACCTGTGGGAATTGTGTTTCTGAGGGTGTAGAGTTAGGCATTGTGGAAAAGGTAATTCTGATGATGTAGAGAAAGACAGTGTTGAAAATGAAGTTCTGATGAGAAGGAGAAAGGAACAGTGAGAAAATTGGTTCTGATGACATTGCCAAAAACATCGTGGGAAATGTAGTTCTGAGGACACAGAAAAAGACATTGAGGAAATGAAGTACTGATGAGACAGAAAGGCACTGTGGGAAATGTAGTTATGATCATGTAGAGAAAGACACTGTGGGAAACATAGTTCTGATGACACAGATAAAATAACTCTGAGGAATGTATTTCTGATGTCATAGAGCAAGGAAGTGTGGGAAATGTAGTTCTGATGACAGAGAGCATCACAGTGGGAAATGTAGTTCTGATCAATAAGAGAAAGTAGTTGTGGGAAATGAAGTTGTATTGACACAGAGAAAGGCACAGTGGGAAATATAGTGCTGATGACATAGAGAAAAGTACTGTGGGAAATGTAGTTCTGATGATGTAAATAACGGAAAAGTGGAAAATGTAGTTCTGATGAATCACACAAAGGCAATGTGATACATGTATTTATGATGTCATAGAGAAAGGAACTGTGAGAAATATAGTTTTGATTATGTAAATAAAGGAACTATGGGGAATGTAGCTCTGATGCCATGCTGTAGGGATGGGTACTGTAGGAAAATTTGTTCTGATGATGTAGAGAAAAACCACTGTGGGAAATGTAGTTCAGATGACACAAAGAGGAGCTCTGTAATTTTGGTGATGTAGCAAAAAATCACTGTGGGAAATGTGGTTCTGTGACATAGAGAAAGGAACAGTGAAAAATGTAGTTATGATGACCAGGAAAAGGCACTGAGAGAAATGTAGTTCTGAGGAAATAGAGAAAGGAACAGTGAAAATGTATTTATGATGACGAGGAGAACAGTACTGTGGACAATGTAGTTCTTGTGATGCAGTGAAGGGAACAGTGGAAAATGTGGTTCTGTTGTCATAGAAACTGGCCAGTATGGGAAATGTTTTTCTGATGACACAGAGAAACGAACTTTGGGTAATGTAGTTCTGATAACAGAGAGAAAGGCAGTGTGAGAAATGTAGTTCTGATGACACACACATAGGAAGTCAGGGAAATGTAGTTCAGATGACACAAAGAGAGCCACTGTGGGTAAAATCGATCTGATAATAAAGAAAAAGACACTGTGGGAAATGTAGTTCAAAGTCATACAGAAAGGCACTGTGAGTAAAGTAGTTCTGATGTGACACTGAAAGCTACTGTGGAAAAATATGCTCTAATGATGTAGAGAAAGGACCTATAAGATGTAGTTTTGATGAACAACAGAAGGGCACTTTGTGAAAAGTAGTTCTGATGATGCAGAGAAAGGAACTGTGGGAAATGTATTACTGTGACATAGAGAAAGGCACTGTGGGAAATGAATTTCTGTGATATAAAAATGTCACTGTGTGAAATGTTCTTCTTTTTTTTTGGTTTTTCTAGGCAAGGTTTCTCTGTGTAGCTTTGCACCTTTCCTGGATCTCACTCTGTAGACTAGGCAGGCCTCAAACTCACAGAGATTCACCTGGCTCTGCCTCCAGAGTACTGGGATTAAATGCATGTGCCACCACCATCCAGAGGGAAATGTACTTCTGAAACCACAGGGAGACACTGTGGAATTGTTGTTCTGATGATGTAGAGATAGGAACTATGGGAAATGTAGTTCTGATGTCACAGAGAAAGGCACTGTGGGAAATGTACTTCTGATATCATAAAGAAAGGTCTTTTAGGAAAGGTAATTCAGAAGACACCAAGAAACACATTGTGGGATATGTAGTATTGATGATGAAGATAAAGGCAAGATGGGCAGTTTAGTTCTGATGCAATAGAGACATGTTCTGTGGGAAAAGTAGTTCTGATGATGTAGTGAAAGGCACTGTGGGAAATGTAGTTCTGATGACACAGAGAAAGGAACTGTGGGAAATTTGGATCTGATGACATAGAGAAAGGCACTATGTGAAACATAGTTCTGAGGACATACATAAAGGAACAGTGTCAAATGTAGTTATGGTGACAAGGCGAAAGACTCTGTGGGAAATGTAGTTCAGATCATATCGTGAGAGACACTGTGGAAAATGGTGTTCTGATGATGTAGAAAAAGGTCCTGAAAGAAATGTGGATCTGATGACCACAGAAACCATCTGTGGGTAATGTACTTCCAATGACATAGAAAAAGGAACTGTGGGAAATGTTGTTCTGATGAAGCAAATAAAGGCACTGAGGGAAATGTAGTTATGAAGGCACACAAAATGAAACTATGTGAAATGATGTATGGATGACGTAGAGAAAGGTACTCTGGGAAATGTAGTTCTTATGTCACAGAGAAAGGAACTGTGGTTAGGGTAGTCCTGATGTCATAGATAAAGGAAGTGTGAGAAATGTAGTTCTGTGACATAGTAAAATGAAGTGTGGGAAAGATATTTCTAATGACGTATAGAAAGGGAATGTGTTAAATGTTGTTCTGATGACACAGAAAAAGGCACTGTGGGAAGTGTAGTTCTGGAAACACAGAGAAAGTTACTGTGGATAATGTAGTTCTAATATCGTAGTGAAAGGCTCTGTGGGAAATGTAATTCTGATGTCATAGAGAAAGTAACTGTGGGAAATTTAGTTCTGATGAAACCAAGAATGGCACCGTAGTAAATGACATTCTGATGAATTAGATAAAGGCAATGTTGGAAACATAGTTGTAATGATGGAAATAAAGGAACTGTGAGAAATGTAGTTCTGATGATGTTGAGACAGTCACTGTGGTTAATGAAATTCTCATGCCATGGAGAAAGGCACTGTTGTAAATTTGGTTCAGACAACACCAAGGAAGGCACTGTGGAAATTGTAGGTCTGATGATCAAGACAAAGGAATTGTGGGAAATGTAGGTATGATATGTAAATAAGGGAGCTCTGGGAAATGTAGTACTGATGATGTAGTGAAAGGCCCTGTGAGAAATGTAGTTCTGATGGCATGGAGAAAGATACTGTTGGTAACATAGTGCTGATGACATAGAGAGGAACTGTGGGTAATGTAGTTCTGAAGATGTTAGTGCAAGGCACTTTAGGAAAGTCGTTCTGATGAAACAGAGAAAGGCACTGTGGGAAATGAAGTTCTGATGACATAGAAATGAACCGTGGGAAATGTAGTTCTGGTGACACAGAGAAACACACTGTGGGTAATGTAGTTCTCATGACACCCAGAAAGGAACTTTGGGTAAAGTCCATCTGATGAAACAGAGAAAGGCATTGTGGGAAATGTAGTTTAGATGACACAAAGAAAAGCACGGTGGGAAATGTAGTAGTCATGATGTAGAAAAGGTCACTGTGTAAAATGTAGTTCTGGCATCATAGAGAAAGGCACTGTGGGTAATGTAGTTCTGATGACAAGGAGAATGGTACTGTGGACAAAGTAGTTCTCTTCACATAGTGGAGGAAACTATAGGAAATGTTGTTCTGTTCTAGAAACAGGCCACTATGGAAAATGTATTTCTGATGACACTGAGAAAGGCATTGTGGGAAATGTAGTTCTGATGACACCAAGAAAAGATATTTGATTAATGTAGTTCTGATGACATAGAGAAAGGAAGTGTGGGAAATATAGTTCTGATTACATAGAGAACAGAAGTATGGGTAATATGGTTTTAATGTCTAAGAAGAAAGAACTGTGGAAAATGTAGTTCTGATGAGACAGACATAGGAACTGAGGAAAATGATGTTCTGATGTCCTAGATTCAAGCAATATAGGAAAAGTGGTGTTGATTACATAGAGAAAGGCACTGTTGGACATGTAGTTCTGAAGTCACAGTGAAAAACACGATGCTTTGATGATATAGAGAAAAGCCCTGTAGGATGTGGTTTCAATGAACCCTGAAAGGCACTGTGGGAAATGTAGCTCTGGTGACACAGAGAAACACACTGTGGGTAATGTAATACTAATGACACCAAGAAAGGCACAGTGGAAAATGAAGTTCTGATGACATAGATAGAGGAACTGTGGGAAATGAAGTTCTGATGTCTTAGGGAAAGGAACTGAGGGAAATGTAGTTCTGATGATGCAGAGAAAGACACTGTGCGAAATGTGGATCTGATGAGGTAGAGAAATGCACTATGGGAAATGTCGTTATGATTAAACAGAGAAAGGCACTGTGGGAAATGTAGTTCTGATAACATAGAGTAAGGCATTGTGAGTAATAAAGTTCTGATGATACCAAGATAGAACTTTGATTGATGCAGTTCTGATGACATAGAGAAAGGCACTGTGGGAAATGTAATTCTGATGTCACAGAGAAATGCACTGTGGAAAATGTAGTTCTGAGAACATAAGGAAAGGAACTCAGGAAAGTGTAGTTTTGATGACACAGAGAAAGGCATTGTGGGAAATGTAGTTTTTATGTCACAGAGAAAGACGCTGTGAGAAATGGAGTTCTGATGATGCAGAAAACAGCACTGTGGGGAATGTAGTTCTGCTGACACAGAGAAAGGAACTGTGGGAAATGTATTTCTGATGTCATAGAGAAAGGAACTATGGGAAATGTATTTATGAAATCATAGTGAATGGCATTGTGGGAAATGTACTTCAGATGTCACAGTGAAAGACACTGTGGAAAATAGGCTCTGATGATGTAGAAAAAGGCCCTGTAAGATGTCATTTTAATGAACCAGAGAAAGGCACTGTGGGAAATGTAGCTCTGGTAACACAGAGAATCACACTGTGGGTAATGTAGTTCTGATGACATAGAGAAAGGCACTGTCAAAAATCTAGTTCTGATGACATGCACATAGGAACTGAGGGAAATGTAGTTCAGATGACACCAAGAAAGGAACTGTCAGTAATGTCGATGTGATTAAAAACAGAAATGCACTGTGGGAAAAGTACTTCTGATGAATCAGAGAAAGGCACATTGGGAAAGGAAGTTCCAGTGACATAGAGAAAGAAACTGTGGGAAATGTAGTTCTGATGATGCACAGAAAGGCACTGTGGGAAATGATCTGATGAAGCAGAGAAAGGCACTGTGGGAAATATAGTACTGATGTCATAGAGAGAGGAAGTGTGAGAAATGTAGTTTTAGTTACTTAGAGAAAAGAACTATGGTACATGTAGTTTTGATGATGTAAATAAAGGCACTGTGGGAAATGTAATTATGATTACATTGAGAAAGCCATGGTGGAAAATGTTGATCTGATGAAGCAGAGAAAGTCAATTTGCAAAATGTAGTTCTGTCACTTATTGAAAGGCACTATGAAATGTAGTTGTGATGACACAGACAAGCAACTGTTAGAAATGGAGTTCTTATGACATGAATAAAGACACAGTGGGAAATGTAGTTCTGATGGCATAGAGAAAGGAACTGTAGGAAATGTAGTATTGATTACCTAGATAATGGCATGGTGCAAACTATCAATTTGATGAAGCAGAGAACAGCACTGTGGGAAAGGTTGTTTTGTCACATGGGCATTTGGGAAATGTAATTATGATTATGTAGCAAAATGAATTGTGGGCAATGTAGTTCTGATGCCATGAAGAAAGAAAAGTGGCAAATGAAGTTCTGATGACATAGCAACAGACACTGAAGGAAAAGGTGTTCTGGTGACATAGAGAAAGGAACCGTGGGAAATGTAGTTAAGATGACACTAAGAAAGGCACTGTGGTAAATGTAGTTTTGGTAATGAAGAAAAGGGCACTGTGGGAAATGTGGTTCTGATGTCACAGAGAAAGTCAATGTGGGAAATGAAGTTCTGATGACATAGAGAAAGGAACTGTGGGGCTGGAGAGGTAGCTCAGCCATTAAAGACTAAGCCTACAACCTAAAATATAATAAAGGAACTGTGATAAATTAACTTCTGATGATGCACATATAGGAACTGTTAGAAATGTAGTTTACATGACATCAAGAAAGGCACTGTGGGTAATGTTGTTCTCATAAAACATAGAAAGGCATTATGGGAAATGTTGTTTGGATGACATAGAGAAAGGCACTGTGGGAAATACAGTTATTATAACATGGAGAATGTCACTGTGAGAAATGGAGTTGTTATGCCATGAATTAAGACAAGTTGGGAAATGTACTTATCATGACATAGAGAATGAGACTGTGGGAAATGTAGTTCAGATCACCTAGCTAAAGGCATGGTGGAAAACGTCAATTTGATGATGTAGGGAAAGGCACTGTGGGAAATGTAGTCCTGAAGGCATGAAGAAAGGAACTGTGATAAATAAAGTTCTGAAGATGTAGACATAGCAACTGTGAAAAATGAAGTTCTGATGACATAGATAAAGGCCACTGTGGGAAATGTAGTTCTGATGACATAGAGAAAGAAATTGTGGGAAATGATGATTTCATGTCATAGAGAAAGGAACTGTGGGATTTGTAGTATTGATGACACAGAGAAAGGTGGTGAGAAATGTAGTTGTGATCAAGTAGAGAAAGAAGCTGTCAGAAATGTAGTTCTGATTATGTAAATAAAGGAACTTTCAGATATGTAATTCTGATGACATTGAGAAAGGTACTTTGGAAAATGTAGCTCTGATGAAGCAGAGAATGGCAGTGTGAGAAACATAGGTCACTTAGGTAGTGAAAGGCACTAGGAAAAATGTAGTTCTGATGACATAGAGAAAGGAACTGTGGGTAACGTAGTTCTGATGATATGGATATGATGAGGTAGACATAGGAACTGAGAGAAATGATGTTCTGAAGACCCAGAGACAGGCACTATGGGAAATGTGGTGTTGATTACATAGCAAAAGGAACTGGGACAAGTTTAGTTTTGATGACTCAGAGACAGACTCTGTGGGAAATGTAGTTCTGATGACACCTGGAAAGGTACTGTGGGGAATGTAGTTCTTATGATGTAGAGAGAGACAGGGTTAGAAATGTAGTTCTGATGCAAAGGAGAAAGGGACAGTGGGAAATGTAGTCCTGGTGGCTCAGAGAAAGGCATTGTGGGAAATGTAGTGTTGATGACATAGACAAAGGAACTTTTGGTAATGTAGTTCTGATGAGAAGGAGAAAGGCTATGTGATAATTGTAATTCTCATGTCAAAGAAAAAAACACTGTGGGAAATATAGATCTGATGGCACAGAGCAAGGAACTTTTGGTAATGTAGTCCTGATGAGATGGAGGAAGGAACTGTGGAAAATGTAGAACTGATGACACAGAGAAGGCAATATGGGAACTGTAGTTCTGATGACATGAAGAAAGGAATTTGGGAAATGTAGGTGTGATGACAAGAAAAAGGAACTTTGGATAATGTAGTTGTGATGTCATAGTGAAGGGAATTATGGAAAATGTAGTTATGAGGACAAATACATAGGAACTGTAAGAAATGTAGTTCAGATGATACTGAGAATTTCATTGTGGGAAATGTAGTATTGACGATGTAGATAAAGGCAAGATGGGCAATGTAGTTCTGATGTCATAGAGACAGACACTGTGGGAAGTGTAGTTCAAATGTCTCTGAGGAAGGCACTGTGTGAAATGATGTTCTGATGAAACAGAGAATGGCACTGTGGGAAATGTAGTTCTGTGACATAGAGAAAGGGAAGTGGGAAATGAAATTATGATGACACAGAGAAAGACTTGTGAGAAATGTTGCTCTGATGATGTAGAGACAGGAACTGTGGAAAATGTAGTTCTGATGTCATTGAGAAAGGAAGTTTGGGAAATATAGTTCTGTGAAATAGAGAAAGGAATGTGGGAAATGTAGTTCTTTGACAAAGAGAAAGGCACTGTGGGAAATGTAGTTCTGATGACACAGAGAAAGACACTGTGGGAAATGTAGTTCTGATGACATAGAGAAAGGAAATGTGAAAAATGTAGTTCAAATGACATCAAGAAAGGCACTGTGGGAAATGTATTTCTGTGACAAAGAGAAAGGCTATGGGAGAAATGTAGTTATGATGAGACAGAGCAAAGAACTTTGGATAATGTAGTTCTGATGAGATGGAGGAAGTCACTGAGGGAATTGTAGTTCTTATGTCAAAGAGAGAGACACTGTGGAAAAGGTAGTTCTGATGATGTAGATAAAAGAACTCTTGGAAATGTCATTCTGATGTCATAGAGAAAAGAAGTGTGGGAAATGTAGTTATGATGACACAGAGAAAGGAATTTTGGGTAATGTACTTCTAATGAAATGGAGAAATGCACAGTGGGAAAAGAAGCTCATATTTCATAGAAAAGACACTGTGGGAAATGACATTTTGATGACACAGAGAAAGGAAATGTGGGGAATGTAGTTCTGAATACATAGACAAAGAAATTTTGGGTAATGTAGTTTGGATGACCCAAGAAAGGCTCTGTGGGTAATGTAGTGCTGATGACGTGGAGAATAGGCTTGTGGGATATGGTTCTAATGATGTAGACAAAGGCAGTGTGGGAAATGTAGTTCAGATGACACTGAGAAAGGCCCTGTAGGTAATGTCTTTATGTGACATAGAGAAAGTCATTGAGGGAAATGTATTTATGATGACACAGCAAGGAATTGCGGGAAATGTAGTTCTGATGCCATATACATAGGAACTATGGAAAATGTAGTTTGGATGACACCAAGGAAGTCACTGTGGAAATATAGTTCTCATGACACCAAGAAAGGCATTGAGGGAAATGTAGTATTGATAATGTAGATAAAGGAAAGATGAGCAATGTAGTTCTGATCATAGAGACAGGCACTGTGGGATATGTAGTTCAAATGTGTCTAAGCAAGGCACTGTAGGAAATGTGTTTCTGTGACATAGAGAAAGTCACTGTAGGAAATGTAGTTATGATGATGTATAGAAAGTCACTGTGAGAAATGGAGTTTTGATGACATAAATAAAGAAAAAGTAGAAAATTTATTTCTGATGACAAAAATAAAGCACTGTGGGAAGTGTAGTTCTAATGACCTGGAGAAAAGAACTGTGGGAAACATACTACTCATGATGTAGATAAAGGCAAGATTTGCAATGTAATTGTGATGGCATAGAGAAAGGAGCTGTGGGAAATGTAGTTCAGATGATACCAAGGAAGGCACTGTGGGAAATGTTGTTCTGATGACACAGAGAAAGGAACTGTGGGTACTGAAATTCTGATATCATAGAGAAAGTAATGTGGGAAATGTACTTTTGTGATAGAGAGAAAGGAATATGGGAAATACAGTTCTCTGACATAGAAAATGTTACTGAGGGACATGTAATTCTGATGACACAGAGAAAGGAATTTTGTGTAATGTAGTTCTTATGAGATGGAGAAAGTCACTGTGGGAAATGTAGTTTTGATTACACGAGAAAGGCTTTGTGGGTAATGTCTTTCAGATGAAACAGAGAAAGGCACTATGGGAATTGTCTTTATGATGACACAGAAAAAGGAAATTTGGGTAATGAGGTTCTTATGTAATGGAGAAAGTTACTGTGGGAAATGTAGTCTGATGTCAGAGAAAGGAATTGTGGGAAATGTTGATATGTTGAAACTGAGGAAGGCACTGTGGGAAATGTAGTTCTGATGATGTGGAGAAAGGAACTGTGATAAATACAGTTCTGATGATGTACATATATGTGCTGTGGAAAATGTAGTTCTGATGACACAGAGAAAGTACTTTGGGTAATGTAGTTTTAATATTATAGAGAAAGGAACTGTGGGAAATTTAGTTGTGATGACTTACCCAAAGGAACTTTTGGATATGTAGTTCAGATGACACTGAGAAAGACATTGTGGGAAATGTAGTGTTGATGATGTAGGTAAAGGCAAGATGGGCAAGGTAGTTCAGATGTCACCAAGGAAGGCATTGTGGGAAATGTAGTTCTGATGAAACAGAGAAAGGTACTATGAGAAATGTCGATTTGATGAAGCAGAGAAAGGCACTGTGGGAAATGTTGTTCTGTCACTTCGTTAAACGCACATTGTAGAAATGTAGTTATGAAGACACAGAACAATGAACTTTGGGTAAAGTAGTTCTGATGAGATGGATAAAGGGACTGTGGGAAATCTTGTTCTGATGATGTAGAGAAAGGACCTGTGGAAAATGTAGTTCTTATGTCTTAGAGAAATAACTATCGGAAATGTTTTTCTGGTTACACCAAGATATGCTCTGTTTGTAATGTAATGCGCTGATAACCTAGAGAAAGAACTGTTGGAAATATAGTTCTGATGTCAGATATAAAGGAAGTGTGGGAAAGTAAGTTCTGTGACATAGAGAAAGGCACTGTGGGAAATGTAGTCTGTGACTCAGAGGAAGGCACTGTGGGAAATGTAGCTTTGATAACACTGAGAAAGACACTTTGGGTAATGTAGTTCTGAGGAAATATAGAAAGGAACTGTGGGTAATGAAGTGCTGATGAAATAGAGATAGGCACATGGGGTAATGATGTCTTGATGATCTAGATAAAGGAACTGTGGGGAATGTAGGACTGATGATGTATAGAAAGGCACTGTCTGAAAAGTCATTCTGATGAAACAGAGAAAGGAACTGTGGGAAATGTAGTTCTGATGACGTAGAGGAAGGACCTATGGGGAACATAATTTTCATGATGTAGAGAAGTGAGCTTTGAAATGTAGTTCTGATGCCATGGAGAAGGGGATGTGCAAAATGTAATTCTGATGACATAGAAAAAGGCACTGTGGTAAATGTAGTAATGGTAACACAGAGAAAGGCATTGTGGGAAATGTAGTTCTGATATCAGAGAAAGGTAATGTGGAAAATGTAGTTTTGATGTCATAGAAATAGGAACAATGGGAAATGTTCATCTCATGAAGCATAGAAAGACACTCTGGGAAATGTAGTTCTCATAAAGTAGAGTAGGCATTTTGGGAAATGTAGTTCAGAAGATGAAGTGAAAGGCACTGTTTGTAATGTAGTTCTGACAACAAAGACAAAGGCAATGTGGGAAATGTAGTTCTGACAACAAAGACAAAGGCACTGTGGGAAACGTTGTTCTGATAAAACAGAGAAGGGCATTATGGGAAATGTTTGGATGATCTAGAGAAAGGCACTTTGGGAAATGTAGTTACTATGATATAGAGAAAGCAACTGTGAGAAATGGAGTTTGTATGACGTGCATAAAGGCAAGGTGGCAAATGTAGTTTTCATGACATAGAGAATGGGACTGTGGCAAATGTAGTTCTTGTCAACTAGCTAATGGCAAGGTTGGAGACGTCAATGTGATGACACAGAGAAAGGCACTGTGGGAAATGTAGTTCTGATGCCATGAAGAAAGGAACTGAGAAATGAAGATCTGATGACATAGAGAAATGCCACTGTGGGCAATGTAGTTCTGATGCCATGAAGAAAGGAACTGAGAAATGAAGATCTGATGACATAGAGAAATGCCACTATGGGAAATGTAGTTCAGATGACACAAAGAAATGAATGGTGGGAAATATAGTTATGATTCTGTAGAATAGTCATTGTGAGTAATGTAATTCTGATGACAAGGAGAATGGTACTGTGGAAAATGTAGTTCTCTTGACATAATGAAGGGGACTGTGGGAAATGTTGTTCTGTTGTAGAAACAGGACACTATGGAAAATGTATTTCAGATGACACTGAGAAGGACACTGTGGGACGTGTAGTTTTGATGACATAGAGAAAGGCATTGTGAGAAATGTAGTTCTAATGACACAGAGAAAGGAGCATTGATTAATGTATTTCTGATGACATAGAGAAAGGATGTGTGGGAAATGTGGTATTGATGACACCAAGGAAGGCACTGTGGGAAATGTCATTCTAGTGAACCAGATAAAGGAAGTGTGAGTAATGTACTTCTTATGAAATAGAGAAAGGAACTGTGGGAAATGAAGTTGTCATGAGGTAGAGAATGGCACATGGGAAATACAGTTCTGATTCCATAAAGAAAGTGACTATGGGTTGTTTCGTAGTTTTCATGACATTGAGAAAGGACCTGTGGAAAATGTGTTTCTGAGGATGTACAGTTAGGCGCTGTGGGAAAGGTAGTTCTGAAGATGTAGGGAAAGGCAGTATGGGAAATGAAGTTCTGATGACAGAGTTAAAGGCATAGTGGGAAAGAAGTTTTCAGGACACAGAGAAAGGCACTTTAGGAAATATAGTTTTGAATACATAGAGAAAGCCACTGTGGCAAATGTAGTTCTGATGATGCAGAGAAATGCACTGGGGGAAATGTAGTTCAGATGACACAGAGAATAGAACTGTTGGAAATGTAGTTCTGATGATGTACAGAAAAGCACTGGGGAAATGTAGTGGTGATGAAGTAGAGAAAGGCACTGTGTGACATATAGTTCTGATGAGGTAGAGAAAGGAGCAGTGGCAAATGTAGTTATTATGACACAGTTAAAGGAACTGTGGGAAATGGCATTCTTATGTCACAGAGAAAGGCACAGTGGGAAATGTAGTTCTGGTAAAGTAGAAAGGAACTGTTTGAAATGCAGTTCTGTTAATGTAATTAAAGGAACTGTGGGAAATGTGGTTCTGATGACATAAAGACACAGTAGGTAATGTAATTATGATGACATGGAAAAAGGCACTGTGGGAAATGTAGTTCTGGTGAAGTAGAAAGGAACCCTGGGAAATGTAGTTTTGAAGATGTAGTGAAAGGCACTGTGGGAAATGTAGTTCTGATAAAACAGAGAGAGGCATTATGGGAAATGTTGTTTGGATGACATAGAAAAAAGCACTAGGAAATCTATTTATTATGATGTTGAGAAAGCCACTGTGAGAAATGGAGTTCTTCTTATGACATGAATAAAGGCAAGGTTTGAAATGTAGTTTTCATGACATTGAGAATGGGACTGTGGTAAATGAAGTTCTGAAGATGCAGACATAAGAACTGTGAGAAATGAATTCTGATGACATAGAGAAATGGCAATGTGAGAAAGATAGTTCAGATGACACAATGAAAAGCACAGTGGGAAATGTAGTTCTGGTGATGTACAAAGAGTCACTGTGGGAAATGTAGTTCTGATGTCATACAGAAAGTCACTGTGGGTAATGTAGTTCTAATGCCATGAAGAAAGGAACTGTGGTAAATGTAGTTCTGATGACTTAGAGAAAGGCACTGTGGAAATGTGGTTCTGATGATGCCAAGAAAAGCACTGGCGGAAATGTAGTTCTGATGATGTAGTGAAAGGAACTCTGGGTAATGTAGTTCTAATGACATAGAGAAAGGACCTGAGGGAAATGATGTTCTGATGACTTGGAGACAGGTACTATAGGAAATGTAATTTTGATGACATATAGAAAGGAACAGTGTGAAATGTAGTTGTGATGACTAGGAAAACGGTACTGTGAACAATGTAGTTCTCATGATACAGTGGAAGGAAGTGCAGGATATGTTGTTCTTATGATGTACAAAAAGGCACTGTGGGAAATGTAGTTCTTATGTCACAGGAAAAGACACTGTGGGAAATGTAGTTCTCATGATATAGAGAAAGGCAGTGTTGAAAAAGTAGGTCTAATTCCATGCAGAATGGCAATTTGTGAAATGTAATTGTGATGACACAGACAAGGGCAATGTGGGAAATGTAGTTCTGGTGACACAGAAAAAGGCACGGTGGGAAATGTTAATGAGATGAAACAGAGAAAGGAACTGTGGGAAATGAAGGTCTGTTGATATAAATAAAGGATCTGTGGGAAAAGTAGTTCTGATGAGGTAGAGAAAGGCACTGTGGGAAATATAATTGTGATAACATGGAAAAATGACACATGGTAGTTCTAATGACATAGAAAAACACATTGTGGGAAATGCAGTTCTGAAGATGTAGTGAAAGGCACTGTGGGAAATGTCGTTCTGATGAAAGAGAAAGGTACTGTGGGAAATGTATTTCTGTGGCATAAAGAAAGGCACTGTGGGAAATGTAGTTCTGATGAAGTAAAATAAGGCACTGTGGGAAATGTATATCTGATGATGAAGAGAAAGGCACTGTGGGTAATGTAGTTATGATGACATAGAGAAAGGAACTATGGATAATATAGTTTTAATGACATAAAGAAAGGAACAGTGGGAAACAATTTTCTGATGACACAGATATAGGCACTTTAGAAAATGAAGTTTTGATGGCTTAGAGAATGACACTGTGGGAAATGTAGTTCTGATGTCACATAGAATAGCACTGTGGGTAATTTAGTTCTGAAGACATAGAAAAGGAACTGTGAGAAATGTAGTTCTGGTGTCCCAGTGAAAGACACTGTGTAAAAATATACTCTGATGATGTAGAGAAAGACCCTGTACGATGTGGTTTTAATGAACCAGAGAAAGACACTGTGGGAAATGGAGTTCCAATGACATAGAGAAAGGCACTGTGGGAATTGTATTTCTGCTAATATACACAAAGGCACTCTCCACCTAGCTAAAGGCAAGTTGGGAAACATCGATTTCATGACCTAGTGATAGCCACTGTAGGAGATGAATTTCTGCTGATGTAGAGAAAGGCACAAAGGAAAATGCATATCTGATGTCATAGAGAAAGACTCTGTGAGAAATGTAGTTATGCTGACACAGAGAAAGGCACTGTGGGTAATATAGTGCTGAGAATGTAGAGAAAGGAACCGTGGGAAATGTAGTTTTGAAAATGTAGTTACAGACACTGTGGGAAATGTAATTTTGATGACACAGAAAAAGGCACTGTGGGAAATGTAGTAGTGCTGAAACAAAGAAAGACACTGCTTGTAATGTAGTGATGATGATGTTGAGAAGGAACACTGGGAAATATATTTTGGTGATGTACACATAGGAACTGTGGGAAATAAAAGATGGATGACAGAAAGAAAGGCACTGTTGGAAATGTTGTTCTGATAAAACAGAAAGGAACTATGGAAAATATATTTCTAATGTCACAAAGAAAGGAAGTGGGGAAAATATAGTTCTGTGACATGGAGAAAAAACTGTGGGAAATTTAGTTTGGTGACATACAGAAAGGCACTGTGAGAAGTGTAGTTCTGATGACAGAGGAAGGAAATTTGGGTAATGTAGATCTGATGAGGGAGAGAAAGGCACTGTGGGAAATGTAGTTATGATATACACATAGGAACTCTGGGAAATGTAGTTTAGATTACACAAACAGAGACACTGTGTGTAGTATTGATCTGATGAAACAGAGATAGGCACTGTAAGAAGTGTAGTTTTGAGGTCATAGAGAAAGACAGTGTTGAAAATATAGTTCTGATGACACAGAGAAAGGAACTGTGAGAATTGTTGTTCTGAAGATGGAGAGAAAGGCACTGTGGGAAATGTATTTCTGATGTCATAGAGAAAGTATCTGTGGGAAATGTATTCATGATGTCATAGTGAAAGGCACTGTGGTGTCATGACCGCCTCGACCAGCAAGGAAGATGCAACACCGAGCTCTTCTTTCAGCAGTTTATTCAGGAACCTTGAACAATCTTCTGACCCCGGGGAAAGCCTGCCCACAACCTAAATAGTCCCTGGGTGGCCAACCCCAGCCTGCCATGTGGGCACTGCAGATAGGTCCAGGTACACAGAAGCAAGCCAGATGCTAGGACTAAGCCAAATATGGAGTTGTTTACTCCCGAGAGCACTCACCATCGGGAAGGTGGGGGCGGAAGCCAGCACCATCTTATGGGTGTGGCTGTGCGCAGCTCTCTACACTGTGGAAAATGCAGTTCTGACATCACAGTGAAAGAAAAAAATATGCTCTGATGATATAGAGAAAGGCCCTGTAAGATGTGGTTTTATTAAACCAGAGAAGGCTCTGTGGGATATGTAGTTCTGGTGACACCCAGAAAGGAACTTTGGGTAATGTCCATCTGATGAAACAGAGAAAGGCATTGTGGGAAATGGACTCCTACGATAGAGAAATGAAGTGTGGGGAATGTAGTTCTTAAGATGTAGAGAAAGGAACTGTGACAAATGCATTTCTAATTACTTACAGAAAGGAATTGTGGGAATTGTAGTTCTTATGACATAGAGAAAGGCAATGTAGAAAATGTAGTTCTGAGGGATGTAGAGCAAAGCACTGTAGAAATGTCATTCTCATGATACTGATAAAGGCAAGATGGGCAATGTAGTTCTCATGTCATAGAGACAGGAAATGTGGGAAATGTGGTTCAGAAGACACTGAGAATATCACTACAGTAATTGTCAATGTGATTAAACAGAGAAAGGAACTTTGGGAAATGTAGTTATGATCACACAGAGAAAAGAACTGTAGGTAATGTAATTATGATGAGATGGAGAAAGGAACTGTGATAAATGTAGTTCTGATGTTTTAAAGAAAGGAACTGGGGGAAATGAACTTCTGATGTCATATAGAAAGCAAATGGAGAATGTAGTTCTGATGATACAGAGAAAGGCATTGCAGGAAATGTAGTTCTTATGTCAGATAGAAAGTCACTGAAAAATGAAGTTCTGATGACATAGAGAAAGGAAATATGCAAAATGTAGTTCTGATGATGTAAATGAAGGAACTGTGGGAATTGTAGTTCTAATGCCATGGACAAAGGCACTGTGGGTCATCTCATTGTGATGACCTGGAAAAAGGAACTGTGGGAAATGGAGTGCTGATAATGGAGATAAAACCACTGTGAAAAATGGAGTTCTTGTGATGTGATTAGAGGCAAGGAGGGAAATGAATGTCTGAAGATGTAGAGAAAGGAACTCTGGGAAATGTGTTTCTGATGACGTAGGGAAATGCATTGTAGGAAATGTAGTCCTGAATATGTAATGAAAGGCACTGTGTGAAATGTAGTTCTGAGGACATACAGAAAAGAACAGTGTCAAATGTAGTTATGTGACAAGGTGAAAGGCTCTGCTGGTAATGTAGTTCTGAAGACATAGAGAAAGGCAATATGGGGAATGAATTTCTGATGTCATAGAGAAAGACACTGTGGGAAATGACGTTCTGATGATGTAGAGAAAGGCACTGTGAAAATGATGTTCTGATGAAGTAGAGAAAGGCACTGTAGAAAATTCAGTTCTGATGACCTAAAGAAAGGAATGTGGGAAATGTTGTTGTGATGTCATGGAGAAACTAGCTGTGGGAAATGTAGTTATGACAACATAAAGGAACTGTGATAAATATAGTTCTGATGACATATACATAGGAATTCTGGGAAATGAAGTTCAGATGTCAGAAAGAAAGGAACAGAGGGAAATATAGTTCTGATAAGATAGAGAAATGCATTGTTGGAAGTGTAGTTCTCATAACATAGGGACAGGCATTTTGGGATATAATTGTTATTACTTAAAAAAGTCACATGGCGAAATGTAGTTCTGATGACATACAGAAATGCACTGTGGGAAATGTAGTTCTAGTGAAACAGAGAAAGGCACTGCAATGCTAATGATGCAGAGACACGAACTGTTGGAATATTTAGTTCAGATGATGTAGATAAAGGAACTGTGGGAAATATAGTTCTGATCATGTAGAGCAAGGCATTGTGGGAAATGTAGTTCCAAAGATGTTGTGAAAGGCACAATGGGAAATGGAGCTCTGACCAAAAAAAAAAAAAGGTAAATGTAGTGAAATGTAGTGCTTGGAGTTATTGAAAAGGACTGTAAAAAATATAGTTCTGATGACAGAGTGAAAGGAACTATGGGAAATTCAGTTCTGATGTCATAGAGAAAGGAAATTTGGGAAATGTAGTTCTGATTACATAGATGAAGGAACTGTAGAAAATGCACTAAATAAAAGAATTGTTGGGAATGGAGCTCTGATGATAAAAAGAGGTACTGTGTGAAATGTAATGCTTTGAGTTATTGAAAAGAACTGTGAAAAATATAGTACTAATGACATAGACAAAGGCTCTGTGGGAAATGAATTTCTGAAGATGTAGAGAAAGGCACTGTGGGAAATGTATTTCTGATGTCATAGAGAAAGTATCTGTGGGAAATGTATTCATGATGTCATAGTGAAAGGCACTGTGGGAAATGCAGTTCTGACATCACAGTGAAAGAAAAAATATGCTCTGATGATATAGAGAAAGGCCCTGTAATATGTGGTTTTAATAAACCAGAGAAGGCTCTATGGAATATGTAGATCTGGTGACACAGAGAAACACACCGTGGTGAATATGTTTCTGATGACAAGGAGAAAGGAACAGTGATAAATGCAGTTTTGATGATGACCACAGAGGAACTGTGGGAAATGTAGTTCAGATGACACAATGAAAGGAATTGTTGATAATGTTGATCTGATTAAACAGAGAAAGGTACTGTGGGAATTGTAGTTCTGATGTCATAGAGAGAGAAAGTTTGGGAAATGTAGTTTTGATGACACAGAGAAAAGCACTGTGGGAAATGTAGTTCTTAAGTTGCAGAGAAAGACACTGTGAGAAATGTAGTTCTGATGACACAGAGAAAGGAACTGTGTGAAATGAAGCTCTGATGATGTAAATAAGGAACTGTGGGAAATGTCAATGTGATGAAGCAGAGAAAGGCACTCTGGGAAATGTAGTTCTGTTGTCACAGAGAAAGGCACTGTGGGAAATGTAGTTCTGTGAACATAAAGAAAAGAACTCTGAATAGTTTAGTTATGATGACACAGAGAAAGGCACAGTGGAAAACACAGTTCTGATGATATACAAAAAGTCACTATGGGAAATGTAGTTCTGAAGACGTAGAGAAAGGCACTGTGGGAAATGTATTTCTGGTGACACAGAGAAAGGAACTGTGGCTATCATATTTCTGATGTCATACAGAAGGCACCGTGGGAAATGTAGTTCTTATGTCACTGTGAAAGACTCTGTAAGAAATGTAGTTCTGATGATGTAGAGAAAGGAAATGTGGGAAATGTAGCTGTGATGTTATAGAGAAAGGAACTTTAGGAAATGAAGTTCTAATGACAGAGAAAGGATCTGTGGATGACGTAGTTCTAATGACTTAGAGAAAGGCACTGTGGTAAATGAAGATCTGATGATGTAGACATAGGATCTGTGGGAATTGATGCTCAGATGATGAGGTGAAAGGAATTATAGGAAATGTAGTTCTGATGACACAGAGAAAGGCACAGCGTGAAATGTAGTTCTGATGACATAGATAAAGGAACTGTGAGAAATGGAGTTCTTATGACATGAATAAAGACAATATGGGAAATGTAGTTCTGATGTCATATGCACAGGAACTGTGGGAAATGTAGTTTGGATGTCAAAGAGAAAGGAAGTGTTGGAAATGGGGTTCTGATATCATAGAGATAGAAACTGTGGGAAATGAAATTGTGATGACACAGAAAAATGCACTGTGGAAAATATAGTTCTCCTGACACAGAGAAAGGAACTATCAGTAATGTAGTGCTGATGATGTAGTGAAATCCACTGTGGAAAATGTTGTTCTGATGACAAAGACAAAGGCACTGTAGGAAAAGTCGTTCTATGTTGTTGAGATGGGCCACTATGGGAAATGTAGTTCTGATGTCATGGAGAAAGGCATTGTAAAAAATCTAATTTTGTTGACACAGATAAAGGCACTGTAGGACATGTAGTTCTGGTGACTCAGAGAAAGGCACTGTGGGAAATGTATTTCTGATGAAGTAGAGAAAGGCATTATGGGAAATGTAGTTCTAAAGATGTAGTGAATGGCACTGTGGGAAATATAGTTAAATGAAACAGTAAGGCTCTGTGGGAAATGTATTGCTTTTAGTTAGAAAAATTCATTGTGGGAAATGTAGTTCTGGTGATGTAGATAAAGTCAACATGGGCCATTTATTTCTGATGTCATAGAGATAGGCATTTTGGGAAATGTTGTTCAGATGACACCAAGCTAGGTACTGTGGGAAATGTAATTCTGATGACATAGAGAAAGGAAGTGTGTGAAATGTAGTTCAGATGACACCATGGAAGGCACTGTGGGAAAAGATGTTGGATGAAACAGAGAAATGCACTTTTGGAAATGTAGTTCTGTGATATAGAGAAAGGCACTGTGGGAAATGAGGTTCTGAAGACAGAGAAAGGCACTGTGGGAAATATTCTGATAATGTAGAGCAAAGAACTCTGGGAAATGTAGTTCTGATGACAGAGAAAGGGACTGTGGGAAATATAGTTCTCATGAAACAGAGAAAGGCACTGTGGAAAAGGTTATTTTGTCACATAGAGAAAGGCTATGTAGTAAATGTAGTTCTGAAGATGTAGAGAAAGGCATGAGGGGAAATTTAGTTTGAATGTCATGGGGACAGGCCACTGTGAGAAATGTAGTTCAAATGACAATGAAAAAGGCACTGTGAGACATATCAAACAGATGTAACAGAGAAAGGCACTGTGGATAATGTAGTTCTGTGACATAGAAAAGGGAACTGTGGGAAATGTAGTTATGATGACACAGAAAAAAGGCACTGTGGGTAATGAAGTTTTGGTGACATAGAGAAAGGAAGAGTGTCAAATGTAGTTCTGAATATGTAGAAAAAGGAACTGTGGGAAATGTAGTTCTGATGATGTTAAAAAAAGAACTGTAGGAAATGTAGTTCTGGTGACACAGAGAAAGGGACTGTTGGTATTGTAGTGCTGATGTCATAGAGAAAGAAACTGTGGGGCTTGGTCTCTGGCTGGTCCTCCCTGAGTCAGGAGAGGCCCGTGACTACAGGCCACAGTGACTGATTCCCTCCCCTCTCATCCGGGGGAACCCTGCACTCCATACCTTCTTATATCCCCTTGGGATGCCTCCTAGAAAAATCTCAAGCCTTTACACCTGGCACCTGACTTGAAAGGCCCTAAACTTGTTCACTTGTGCAATAAAGTTTGGCCTCATTATCCTTTAGATAATCAATCTAAATGGCCACATAACAGCACACTAGATCCCAGTATTATATGGGACCTTTACAACTATTGTGAGTGATCGGGGAAATGGAAAGTGACCCCATATGTAAAAGCCTTCTCTTACCTTCGCTCCAAGCCTTCTCTCTGTGCCTCCCATTCCCCCACCAAGCTATTACTAGCTATGAAGTCAGAACAGGATGAAACAATTTCTTTTGATACACCTAATGAGCCTCCACCATATAAACCAAAGCCAAAGCCCACAGCTTCCTCTCTTCCAGTCCCTTCAGTTTCCATTTCTCCCTCCTCAAAAACAGGTCATCCAACAGGTCAACCTTCCCTGGCACCCACTTTCAATTCACCAACAGCCCCTAGTCCTCCTGCTACTCATTCCCACTCTACCTTGGGACCTCCTATACCTTCTCGATCTAAACCAGCCCCAGCTCTCCCTTTGTGAGAGGTTGCTGGGTGGATGATCTTGTCAAGGTAAATGTCCTCTTCTCATTATTAGAGCTCTCTCAAATAAAAAAAGGTTGTGGTCCTATAGGCCAATTCTCCCACCTTTATTAAAAGATTCCAATACATTACCTAATCCTATGATTTAACATTTCATGATGTCTGTATGATCCTTACCAACAATCTCCTCTCAGAAGAGTGTAAGCAAGTCTGGGATCAGGCTAGGGCCCATGCAGATAAACTCTATCAAACAGATAACACCTACCCAGTGGGGGCTAGGGCAGTCCCAGACCAGGAGCCTGGATGGGATTACAACAATCCAGGAGACATCCTAGCTAGAAATCAGTTTGTAAATTGTTTCCTAGCTGGTCTCCACAGGGCTGCCCTGAAGTCAGTAAATTAAAAATAAGTCCAAAGGGTCATCCAGGAAAAAAAAACTGAAAACCCATCTGAATTCTGGAACTGGTTTACAAAGGCCCTCTCACAATGGTCCAGCCTGGATCCTGAGACCCCAGATGGAAATCACCTCCTTCTGAAACCAACCTTTGGGTCACCCATTTCTGTCTCCTCTTTTCTCCATGTGTCACACCTTTTAAAGTATAAGGGTCTTCAAACATTATGTCCCTCTCAAATTCTCTCCCTTCAGGTGGCATTGGTAGCAAATACACCACTGAACTTTTGACCATGTCCACCTCTTAACATCTCAAATCTCTCCCATCCAGTCCTGGAATACTCCCCTTCACAATCACACATTGAGACCCTAGGAGAGTTACTACCCTATCCAATACATACACATGAAGAAGTGTTACCACAAGCCACCTATACATGGTATACAGATGGCACCACCTTTCTATATGAAGGAGTATGTGGAGTGGTGTCTCAGACACCATAGTGGTCAAAACATAAGCTCTTCTAGCTCACACCACAAATCAGCAGCCTGAATAAATAGTTCTAACCAATGCTTGTCAAATAGCAAAGAGACAACCCCCAAAACTATATACAAACCAAGAGCCTGCCTCTGGTCTCAGAATAATGAGACTTCACCAACCTGTCAAGGCTCATGCCCCACCATGTCAGGTCAAGCTCTCCCTCTTTTCCTTCTACTTCTTCCCACTCACTCTTATTGCTATCAAACACTACATTTGAAGATTTAAGGTTCCGGGGACATATGCCCAGCAGTTCAACCAGACCACTCATGTCTTAGGGTCTGGAGATTGCTGGAAATATAATGCATATGCAGGAAAACACTCTGCCTGTTATGAAGAATGGGGAATCTTTTACATTCTGATTTAGGATCCATGGCACTCCAACTGGAAAATGGGAGTCATTGGGAAGCTTTATTACAGCATCTATCAAATCTGCCCACCAGATATTCTCAAAATAGAGAGGGCACACATTCCACTCTCTCAACCCCTTGGAGTGGATAGAATAGAATTGGACCAAGCTCTTCAAAGGCTCCCACCTCCTTGCCATACCATCTCTTGTTTCAGACCCTAATTACCACATATCAGCTATTGAATGGTGCATAGGCTGACCATTTTGGAGAATGCTGGTTATGTGTCGCTCCAGGGTCAAGTGCTCACCCACCATTTATGGCCTTACCCATTGTCCTATTCAATTCGCTCACCTTACAATTTATTAATTGCTCCAATCCAAAAGTCTCTACGACACCTTGTCTCTCTCACATTTCTCTCTTCGACATTACAGACTATTAACTCCTCAGGAATACATTTTGTGGGTACTCTGGATTTTGCAGACTGCAATAATACCATTACCCTTAGCACTAACATCCAGCACCTATGTCCAAACATAATGCCTCTACTCTCTGTGGTACTCAGATTTACCACTGTTTAGCAGCTAGGTGTTCTGGGATTTTTGCCCTGGTGTTCCTGTTTCCCAAATTAGGGGTGGTACCTGGTGAAGAACCCTTGCCAATTCCCATCGCCAAGTTCATAGCAGCAAGGCATGACAAAAGAGCCATCCAAATAATACCCTTTATAGTAGCTCTAGGTATAACTGCAGGTATAGCCACTGGAAAAGTGGGACTGACTACTTCCCTTGCTATTTACCATCAAAATTCCTCACAATTCGTGCAGGATTTCCAATGAGAAGCTCAGACCATCCTTACTCTTCAGGAACAGATAGACTCACTGGCCACTGTGGTATTACAAAATCAGAGAGGATTAGATTTACTAACAGCAGAAAGAGGTGGTCTTTGTCTCTTTCTTGAGGAAGCATGGTGCTTTTACTTCAAACAATCAGGGATAGTTCAAGATAAGATCCAACAACTCCAGATGGATCTTCAAACTCAGAAACAGCTTGATGCCGCTAGATAATGGAGCACTAATAATCAGATATGGAAATGGATGCTATCTTTCTTATCCCCTCTTTTCATTTTCCTAGCTGTACTAACTACATCCTGCCTCATAAACTACTTGGTTAGATTTCTTCAACAACAGATCCAAAATATTTCTAACCAAACTCTGAACCAGTTAATATTACAGGATCACCAGCCCCTATTGACAAATCCAGACATCTGAAGAACCTGGTTAAATCCTAAGGAAGAAGGTCAAGACTGTCCCTAGAACCTTGGCACCCTAATCCAGCAGGGAGCAGTCTAAAGATAAATTAGCCCCCTTTCCAATCCTCAGCTGCTTGTTACCCTTCTCAAATCTCAGCTGCTTATCACCCTTTCCAACCCCAGCTGATTTTTACTAAACAAAAAAGGGGGAATGTAGGGAAAAGGGGCTGGCTAGAGAAACCCACCCTGACCATGGAGCCCAGAATTAGGAAAGGATGGGTCAGATAAAGGCAGTCAGAGAATCACAGTTGCTCTCAGATTAGAGCCATCTCTGCTCCTGTCCAACTGACTTGTGAAATCAAACAATCATAGAGCAGGACAGCAGAATCCTGGCCCCAGGGCCCAGGACCAGGAAAAGAAACACAGGCTGTGTTAGGGACCTGGGCCAGAGAAATGAACAGTTTATCCCCAAACCCAGAACCCAGTAAATATCCCCTGACTCTGAAACTAGTACCAAAATAACACCCTTGGCCCTTAGAAACAGTGTCAGTGAAAGAAATGTGCCCTGGCCTTAGAGGTAGTGTCAGAAAGCCAAGAGAGGCCAGGGAAAGAAACACAGTTTGGCAGTAAAATCAGGGCCATCTCTGTCCCTAGGTCACAAAACTGGCCAATCCCTGGGCAGAAAATAAACTAACCAATCACAGTTGACTCCGCCCCCTAGACATACTATATAAACTGCCCTGCCTGGTTATTTGTGAGCTGTTCTCTCCACCCTGGTAGAGCCAGCTACTCTCCTGGACTCCTTGTTCCCAAATAAACTTCTTTCTCAAAAGAGTTTTGGGTGTGAACATCTTCATTGACTGGTGAACAGAAGAGCCTTGCTAGGACATCCCATTGTGGACTGAGTAAGGTGGAGCTGAGCAGAAGAACCTTTCTTGGATGTCCCATAGTGGACTGAGCAAGAAAGAGCTGCGTAACACTGAGCCAGAGACTGTGGCTCTCGAGGAGAGGAGCAGGATTGCTGTGTCCTGTGGGGACACCAACCCCCAAAACACGAGGTATATTCTGACTTTCCCGAAGAGTCAGGATACCCTTCCTTGCTGAAGCAGTTCCAGGCCTGACTCTGCAGAGAAGTCAGAAAACCTTCCATTCCAAGGTTGGGCTGCTTCTTTGCAGTCCCAGCCATCACAGCTGTGCTAAACAGCTCCAGGTGTCCAGGACACCTTTGGGGAATAACTCTTGTTCTGAGTAGCTCAAGGTGTCTGGGATACCTCGCCCTCTAGGGCTGAACTCTCACATTGCAGTTTCAGCCATCAATTTACTAACATTTTAGGGCCAAAACCAGGGACACCAAACCCAGAATTTTTTGCAGTTAACTTACACTGTCAATTAGTGAAAGGCACTGTGGGAAATGTAGTTATTATGACATAGAGAAAAGACATGTGGGTATTTAGTCATGATGAGATGGAGAAAGGTACTATGGGAAATGAAGTTCTCATGACATAGACATATGAACTGTAGGAAATGATGTTTTGATGACATAGAGACAGGCACTATAGGAAATGTAGATCTGAAGATGTAGAGAAAGGCACTATGTGAAATGTAGTTCTGATGATGTATAAAAATCAACTGTGGGAAATGTAGTTCTGATGTCATACAGAAAGGCACTCTAGGTAATGAAGTTCTGAAGAAGTAAAGAAAGGCACTGTGGGATAAGTAGTACAGATCACACAACACTGTGGAAAAACATGTTCTGATGATGATGGGAAAGGCCCTGTAGGAAATGTGAATCTGATGACAGAGAAAGGCACTGTGGAAATGTAGTTCTCATGACACAGATAAAGGAACTGTGGGTAACGTAGTTCTGATGACGTAGAGAAAGGAACTGTGATAAATGTAGTTCTGAAGACATAAACATAGGAACTGTGGGAAATGAAGTTCAGATGACCCTGAGAAAGGCACTGTGAGTAAACTCGATCTGGTGAGACAGCATAAGGCACTGTGGGAAATGTATTTCTGTGACATGGAGAAAGGCATTGTGGGAAATATCGTTATGATGACACAGAAAGGCAGTGTTTGAAATCTAGTTCTGATGCAATGGAGAAAGGATCTGTGGGAAATGTAGTTCTGATGACACAGACAAAGGCAGTGCAGGAAATGTAGTTCTGATGACACAGATAAAGACACTGTGGGAAATGAAGTGCTGTGACTTAGATAAAGGCACTGTGGGAAATGTAGTTCTGAGAACATAGAGAAAGGCATTGTAGAAAGGTAGTTCTGACAATGTAGATATAGGCAAGTAGGCAATGTAATTCTGATATCATTGAGACAGGCCACTGTAGTAAATGTGTTTCAGATGACACAGAGAAAGGCAATGTGGAAAATGTCATACTGAATAGGTAGAGAAAGGAACTGTGGGAAATGTAGTTATGAAGACATAGAGAAAGGAACTGTGGTAAATTTATTTCTGATGACACTGAGAAAGGTACTGTGGGAAATGTAGTTATAATGTCATAGAGAAGGCAACTGAGGGAAATGTAGTTCTTATGACATGGAGAAAGACACAGTGGGAAATTGTGTTCTGATAACCTATAGAAAGGCACTATGGGAAATGTAGTTCATATGACATGGAAGAAGGAAGTGTGGGAAATGTAGTTACGATGAAAAGGAGAAAGACACTCTAGGAAATGTAGTGCTGATGACATAGACAAAGGCACTATGAAAAATGTTGTTTAGATGACATACAGCAAAGAACTGTGGCAAATATAGTTCCTATGACAGAGAAAGGCACTATGGAAAATGAAGTTCTGGTGATGTAGAGAAAGGCACTGTGGGAAGTGTAGTTTTGATGACATAGAGAAAGGCACTGTGGGTAACATTGTACTGATGATGTAGATAAACGCAAAACTGTTAATGTATTTCTGATGGCATAGAGACAGTCCACTCTGAAATGTATTTCAGATGACACCAAGAAGGTATTGTGGGAAATGTAGTACTGATGATGTAGATAAAAGCAAGATATGTAATGTACTTCTGATGTCATAGAGACAGTCACAGTGGGAAATGTAGTTCTGATGTCACAGAGAAAGATCCTGTGGGAACTGTTGTTCTGATGACATAGAGAAAGGAATTCTGGGATATAGTTCTGATGTCATTGAGAAAGGAAGTGTAGGAAATGTGGTTCTGTGACACAGACAAAGCCAGTATGGGAAACGTATTTATTGTGGCTACAAGAAAGGCACTGTGGGAAATGTAGTTCTCACTACATAGAGAAAGGAACTGGGGAAAATGTAGTTCTGATGTCATAAAGAAAGGAAGTGTGCTAAATGAGATTCAGATGACACCAAGGAAGGCACTGTGGGAAATGTTTTGATGAAACAGAGAAAGACACTGTGGGAACTATAGTCTGATGACATAGAGAAAAGAAGTGTGGGAAATGTTATTCTGATACTTAGAGAAAGGCACTGTGGTAAATGTAGTTCAGAGGCCACAGAGAAAAAAATTTGGGTAATGTAGTTCTCAAGACATAGAGAAAGGCACTGTGGGAAATGAAGTTGTGATAATGTCTGAGAATGGCAGTGTTGGAAATATATTTCTGATGTCATAGACAGAGGCAAAGTGGGAAATGTTGTTCTGATGAAAGAGAAAAGAAGAGTGGGAAATGTAGTTCTGATGATAAAGACAAAGTCACTGTGGGAAGTGTCATTTTGATGAAACAGAGAAAGTACTGTGGGTAAAGTATTTCTGATGACGTAAAGAATGGCATTGTGGGAAATGTAGGTTTGATGATGTCAATAAAGGAACTGTGGGAAATGTAGTTCTGATGACGTGGAGAAAGTCACAGTGGGAAATGAATTTCTCACAACAAAGACAAAGTCACTTTGGGAAATGTCATTCTGATGAAACGGAGGAAGGTACTTTGGGTAATTTAGTTCTGATATCATAGGGAAAGGAAGTGTGGGAAATGTATTTCTGATGTCATAGAGAAAGGGACGTGAGAAATGTTGATCTGATGAAAAAGAGAAAGGCACTGTGGGAAATTTAGTTCTAATGACATAGAGAAGGGCTCTGTGCCTATTGAAGTTATGATTCAGTTGAGAAAGGAACTTTGGAAATGTAGTTCTGACGATGTAGAGAAAGGAATGGTGGCAAATATAGTTCTGAATGGGTAGAAAACAGAACTGTAGGAAATGTAGTTCTGATGACATAAAGAAAGGCACTGTGAGTAATGTAGAACAGATAAGAGAAAGGAACTGTGGGAAATGTAGTTCTTATTTCACAGAGAAAGGCACTGTGGGCAATGTAGTTCTGCTGACACATAGAAAGGCACTGTGGGGAAAGTAGTTCTGATGACGTAAACATAGGAACAGTTGGAAATGTCTTTCTTTGACATAGAGAAAGGAACTGTGGGAAATGTAGTTATGATGAGATGGAGAAAAGCTTTTTGGGAAATGTAGTTCTGATTATGTAGAAAATGGATCTGTGGGCAAAGTGATTCTGGTGATACACAGAAAGTCACTGTGGGAAATGGAGTTCAGAGGGTACAAAAAAGGAACTTAGTGTAATGTAGTTCTGGTGACAAAGTAACATAAGTGTGAAAAAATAGTTCTGATGACTTATACATAGGAATTGTGAGAAATGTAGGTTAGATGACACTGATAAGGCACTGTGGAAAATGTAGGTCTGTGATTAGAGAAAGGAACTGTGGGAAACATAGTTGAGTTGACAAGGAGAAAGGCACTGTGGGAACTGTAGTACTGATGAAACAGAGAAAGGCACTGTGGGTATTGAAGTTCTGAGGAGGTAGAGAAAGAAACTCTGGGAAAAGTAGTGCAGATAACACGTAGAAAGACACTGTGGGAAATGTAGTTCTGATGTCATAGAGAAAGGAACTGTAGGAAATGTAGTGATGTGAGTTAGAGAAAGGTACTTTGGTTAGTGTAGTGGCAATGATGTAGAGCAAGGTGCTGTGGGAAATAATAGTTCTGATGACATAGAGAAAGGAACTTTGTGAAATGTAGTTCTGATGTCAAAGAGATTGGAACTTAGGGTAATATAGTTCTGTTGACATAGAGAAAGAAACTGTAATAAATGTAGTTCTGATGGCACACACATAGGAACTGTGGGCAATGTAGTTCTGATGACACCAAGAGAGGAACTATGGGTAATGTCGATGTGATGAAATAGTGAAAGGGACTGTGGGAAATGTGGTTCTTATGCCAAAGAGAAAGACACTGTGAGAAATGTAGCTCTGATCACATAAAGAAAGGAACTGTGGGAAATGTAGTTCAGATGTCACCAAGGAAGACACTGTGGGAAATGTTGCTCTGATAAAGAGAGAAAGGCACTGTGGGAAATGTAGCTGAGAATTCACCAAGAAAGACACTGTGGAAAATGTTGTTCTGAAGATGTATAGAAGGGCACTGTTGGAAATGTAGTTCTGAAGACGTATAGAAAGGCACCTTGGGAAACGTAGTTCACATCACACAGTAAAATACACTGTGGAAAAATATGATCTGATGACGTATAGAAAGGCCCTGTAAGATGTGGTTTTAATGAACCAGAGAAAGGCACTGTGGGAAATATAGTTCTGATGACATAGAACAAGGCACTATGGGAAATGTAGTTATGCTGACATAGGGAAAGGAAATGTGGTTAATGTAGTTCTGATGATGTAGAGATAGGCAATATAGGAAATGTAGTTCTTAATGTAGGGAAAGGCTCTGTGGGAAATGTAGGTAGGACGATTTATAAATAGTTACTGTTGGTAATGTTGTTATGAAGATGTGAAGAAAAGCACTGTGTGTAATGTAGTTCTGAATACATAGAGAAAGGCACTGTGGAAAATGTAGTTCTGGTGACACAGAGAAAGAAACTGTGGGAAATGTTGTTTGGATGAAGAGAAAGGCACTGTCGGAAATGTAGTTATTATGACATAGAGAGAGCCACTGTGAAAAATGGGGTTCTTATGACATGAATAAAGGCAAGGTGGGAAATGTAGTTCTGATGTCCTACAGAATGGCAATATGGGTAATGAAGTTCTGAGGACTTAGCAAAAGGAACAGTGTGAAATGTAGTTATGATGACAAGGAGAACTGTACAGTGGACAATGTAGTTCTCTTGACATAGTGAAGAGAACTGTGGGAAATGGTGCTCTAGTTTTAGAGAAACAGGCTTCTATGGTAAATGTATTTCTGATGACACTGTGGAAGGCACTGTGGGTAATGTAGTTCTGATGTCATAGAGACAGGCCCCTCTGGGAAATGTAGTTTAGATGTCACCAAGGAAGGCACTATGGGAAATGTAGTATTGATGATGTAGATAAAGGAAAGGTGGAAACTGAGGGAAGTGTATTTCAGATGACACCAATAAAGGCATTGTGGTATATGTAGTACTGATGATGTAGATAAAAGCAAAATGAGCAATGAATTTCTGATGTCACAGATACAAGCACTTGTGGCAAATGTAGTTCTGATGATGTTAAAATGGCACATTGGTAGGCTGGAAAGGTGGCTCAGAGGTTAAAAGCAGTGACTGCTCTTCCATATATCCTCTGTTCAATTCCCAGCAACGACATGGTGGCTCACAACCATCTGTAGTGAGATCTGTTGCTCTCTTCTGGCCTGCAGGCATTCATGCTGAATACACAATAAATAAATAAATCTTTAAAAGAAAGGCACGGTGGAAAATGTAGTTCTGATGACACAGAGAAAGGAACTGTGGTAAATGTAGTTCTGATGACATACACTGAAAAAGGCACTGTTGATAATGTATTTATGATGACACAGAGCAAGGAACTTTGGGTAATGTAGTTCTGGTGAGATGGAGACAGGAATTATGGGAAATGTAGTTCTTATGTCATAGAGAAAGGTGCAGAGGGAAATGTAGTTCTGATGATGTAGAGAAAGGAACTGTGGGTAATATAGTTCTGATGTCATATAGAAAGCAAATATGGGAAATGAAGTCATGAATACACAGAGAAGGGAACTTTGGGTAATTTAGTTCTAATGAGATGGAGAAATGCACTGTGCGAAATGTAGCTCTTATGTCACAGACAAAGACACAGTAGGAAATGCAGTTCTGATGACATAGATAAAGGAGCTGTGGGAAATGTAGTTCTGATAACACAGAGAAAGGAACTGTGGGATATTTAGTTCTGATCATGTAGAGAAAGGAATTGTGTTAAATGTAGTTCTCTTGATGTAAAGAAAGTAAATGTGGGTAATGTAGTTCTGATGACATAGAGAAAGGCACCTAGGAAAATGTAATTGTGATGACATGGTAAAGGTACTGTGGGAAATGTAGTTTTGGTGACACAAAAAAAGGCTCAGTGTCTAATGTAGTGCTGATGGTGTGGAGAACTGAACTGTGGGAAATGTTCTGATGATGGAGAGAAAGAAAATGTGGGAAATATAGTTCTGATGGTGTAGGGAAAGGAGCTTTGCGTAATGTACCTCTGATGTCATAGAGAAAGAAACAGTGGGAAATTTAGTTCTGATGGCTTACATATAGGAAAATGCACTGTGGTAAATGTATTTCCCATGACATGGATAAAGGCAATGTGGGAAATGTAGTTACGATGCCATGAAGAAAACAACAGTGGGTAATGTAGTTCTGATGACAGAGAGAGAGACTGTGAGAAATGTAGATCTGATGACGTAGAAAAAGGCTCCATAGGAAATATAGTTCTGATGACCAAGAGAAAGGGACTGTGAGAAATGTAGTTCTGATGGGGTCGAAGTCGACCACTCTGGGAAATGCAGTTCTGTGACATTAAGAAAGGAACTGTAGGAAATGTAGTCCACATATCAAAGAGAAAGGAAGTATGGGAAATACAGATCTGATGATGTAGATAAAGGAACTGTGAGAAACGAACTTCTGATGACATAGAGAAAGGCACAGTAGGAAATGTAGTTCTGAAGACAAAAACAAAGGCACTGTGGGAGTTGTAGTTCTGTGACATAGAGAAAGGCACTGTGGGATGTGGTAATACTATATTTGTAAAATGTGATTTTATTTGTATGTTAATAAAGTTGCCTTGGGGTCAGAGCTAGCCATAGCAGACGCTGGGCAGTGGTGGTGCATACCTTTAATCCTAGCATTTGGGAGGCAGAGCTAGGCAGGATCTTTGTGTGTTCAAGGATACAGCCAGCATGGCGATACATGCCGTTAATCTCAATACCAACCATAGAAGACCTGGAGGTCTCTACAGACAGGCAGTGACGAGAAGGTCTTGTGGCTGGGTTTACAACCAATGAGAAAGCAGAACAGAAAGCCTATAAAAAGAAAAAACACACAGAAATAGTGTGTGGCAATCTTGTGGAGAGAAAAGACAGCAGAAGCAGTGAAGGATAAGGTTTTCAGCTCTTCCTCTGACCTCGTGGTTTTAACTCTGCAATTGGATCTGTGTTTCTTATTTAACAATACAGTTACATCTACATTTGGCACCCAAGATGGCAAAAATTCATTAAAAAATCGCTTGCCTTGGCAGTGGGTCTGGCTTCCTGCCTGGGCAGGCCTGGCTCCCTAGCTCAGGCCTAGCTCTGGCCTAGCTCAGACCTAACCCGTCCTACCTTGGCTTAAGACTCAGGCCCAACCTACCTTAGCTACAAGAGGTTGCTGCCACCAAAGCTGGAGTTACTTGTTTAAACGCCAATGCTACTAACAACTGAGGCCTGCAGGAGCTACTGCTAATTGCAGTAGCTACACACAACTGCAGATAAGCTGCTTATGGCTGAAATGCCGGCGCATGTGGTTGGTTGGACCTTAAAGAAGCCAGAGCCCAGGGTTGGCTCAGCTTGGCTCAAGTGGGAACAAGTGGATGGATTCAAGCTTCTAGTCAGAACTTGGCTATGTTTTCTTGCTCTCTCTCTCTCTCTCTCTCTCTCTCTCTCTCTCTCTCTCTCTCTCTCTAGCTCACTCTCTTGCTCTCTTGCTCTTTCTCTCTCTCTGGATTCCCACCTCGAACACTAGGTAGCTATTTTGAAATGCCCTCAGACTGCTACTGTTCTACAAAGAATTGGTAAGTCACTTATATCAGATATTTTAAAGGAAACTATTGAAAAGAGATTTTTTTCCACATTAAAAAAATAGGGTTTATGTGTACATTGGAAGAAAATTGGGCTTTGTTTGAAATCTTAAGCAGTCTGATAATGGAACAACTATATGAGAAGATTAATGTTGATCAAAGTATGTACATTATTATTATTATTAACCTTATTTTACTATTTAAAAAGATAGTCAATTTAAGTGCCAGGATAAAAATTTTAGAAAAACCTGTTAAACCAGTTAAAATGAATTATAGAGAATTCAGATTCAGACAGAAGAAACTAACATTGAAGTTGTTTCAGGATTGGATTATAAGGTTACAGAAAGAAAGCCTGTTTTCACACAATCACCCTTAATTTATATGGTAACCATACAACAGCAACCTGGTCAAGTGAATACACACAATCTTTGGACTCCAGTTGAAATGTTAGACTTACGAAGGTTTAAGGAAGCAATAGTATCTTATGGCATGCATTCTCCATATGTAAAGCAAATGTTAAACTCCTGGTCAACTTATAATAGGATTATACCACAGCACTGGCAGGAGCTGGCACAGGCTGTTCTGCAACCCAGACAGCAGCTCCAGTAGCTAATGTGGTTCAAAGAGGAAGCTAAAAACATAGCAAAAGAATGTAGGGATAGAGGTATACAAGTCTTTCAGGATCAGCTTGTTGGACAAGGCCAATATGCTGCAGTACAAATACAATGTTTATATGATATCCAAACTCTAATTCTATGTTGAATGGCAGCCTCGAATGCATGGGACAGAGTTGAGGAACCAGGAAAGAAAACTGAGTCATTTACAAAGGTTATACAGGGCCCAAAAGAATCTTTCACAGATTGCTTACAAAGTCTGACTTCAGCAGTAAAGAGAATGGTCCCAAATTCAGAAGCTATCCAGATAATAATTGAATCTTTGGCTTTTGAGAACGCAAATGTAGCATGCAAGAGAATAATCAGGCCGTTAAAGGCAAGATCTGCACCCTTGGAAGATTGGATTAGAGAAACTGTTAATGTTGAGGATCATGATCATGATAATATGTGGGTAAGAGAAGCAATTTCAAGAGGTGTGAGGAATGTCAGATGTTTTGGATGTGGAAAGCAAGGACATTTGAAAAGGGACTGTAAACGGCACTTCTAGAAACAATGTTTCTTTAAGGAACAATGGCAACAGAATGCCCCTTCTTTCTGGAGTATGTAGAAGGTATGGTAAGGGAAGACACTGGACCAATGAATGTAGATCAACAAGGAATAGACAGGGTAATACTTTATCTCAGTCTTTGGGAAACTCCCAGAGGAGCATCAGGCAGGCCCCTGCAGTGAATCCAGTTCAGACCTTTCCTGTTATGGTAGAGCAGACCCCTACTCAGAGCAGTTAAATAAACAAATGCCTATTGGAATAAACCAGGCTACTCAGAGTAATGGAACAACTGTAACAGAAAGAACAGAAAACTAAGGAGAAACCATAAAGAAAAATTTTTGGCAAACTTCTATAAATGAACAAAGACCAAAATTAACAATAAAAATAAATGGTGTTTTGTTGTCTGGTCTGGTAGACACAGGTGCTGATGTTACCATAATTGCACCAGAATTTTGGCATCCATCTTGGCCTCTTCAGGAGGTAAATGTTCAACTGTTAGGAATTGGAACATTATCTCAAGTGAAACAGAGTGCAAGATGGCTCGAATGTATAGGCCTAGAAGGACTGAGAGGCAGATTAAAACCATATGTGGCTAACATAGCCATGAAACTTTGGGGTCAAGACCTGTTACAACAATGGAATACTCAGATTAACCTCCCTCCAACCTCACAAATAAATCATAAACTACCACATGTTTCTGAGAGAAATATTAGGAGGTATTATTCTAATGAGTGGTCACCAGCCATCCATAATATACAAGAACAGGGACAAAAACTGATGACCTTCCAAAGACACCAACAGATCTACCTTTAAAATGGTTAACAGACCAGCCTGTATGGGTTCATCAAGGGCCTTTAACAACAGAGAAACCCCAGGCTTTAGAAGAGCTGATAGAAGAACAGTTAAATGCCCGGCTATCTCAGTCGAAGTATCCTCGAATCAACTGATGACAAAAAGGACAGACAGGACATGCAACAAAGGACTACCAATTCTTGCCAAAGCAAGTGTGGTTGTGGCTTTAACAAAAGGCATCTTCTGAAGACAGGACAATATGGCACCATCCCTTAAGTGAGTGGACTTTGCAATCTGGAAAAGATTCCGTGCCCTTTTCTTCGAAGGCAGCTGAACAGGGAGGGGGCCAATGGCTTCTGATGTGCAATGGAACAGCAGATGAAACAGTTATTCTTGAAGAATAACTAAGCTCACCCCTCTCAATAGTAGACTGGCATTTAATAGAGGGATGTGGAGAAGAACAGGATGCTGAGATGAAGCCACATATACACAGAAAAGAAAAATGGACAGCAGAATTGAAAAAAAAATCAATAATTTCCAGAATTTAAAATCCTGAATCATGATATGACACTAACGGAATTCAGGTGTTTCTGGTACATGGACTGCTCTCACAAAATGTGAGGTCAAACTGTTGTCCTTGTATACATCCTGGTTCACAAATGAGTCTGTCAGATATGGTAAGCCTATAGGCTGAAGATGATGCCCCAATACTGCAGAGAAACCTCAGGTGACTGTCCTGGCAGCTGGCTGTTTCTGTCAACTCACATTTATTTTTTTGGAAGCTGCTTGCATGCACTTCCTGTTTTGATTTTTTATTAGGAAGTATTATTTCCTTCTTGGGTCTCTGAGGGAGTTGAAGATCAGTTAGTTGTAATTATAATTATCTTTGTTAAGGATTTCAGAAAAACTCACTAAGAGCTGTAAGTGTATAAATTTGAAAGACGTTATGAGACAGTTCCGTTAGTAATATAAGTTAGGATAGAAAATTAATCAGGAATACTATGAAAGCAGTGCTAAGAGGGAAATTCATAGCACTGAATGCCCACATAAAGAAGCAGGAGAAATCTCACCCTAGTGACCTGACAGCACACCTGAAAGCCCTTGAACAGGAAGAAGCAAAGTCTCCCAGGAGGAACAGACAAGAGGAAATTATCAAATTGAGAGCTGAAATCAATAAAATAGAAATAAAGAGAACAATACAAAGGATTAATGAAACAAAGAGTAGGTTCATTGAGAAGATCAACAAGATAGACAAGACCTTATCCAAACTAACCAAAAGACAGAAAGAGAGCATCCAAATAAACAAAAACAGAAATGAAAAGGGGGACATAACAACAGACAATGAGGAAATCCAGAGAATCATCAGGTCATACTTCAAAAACCTCTACTCCACAAAACTGGAAAATCTCAAAGAAATGGATAATTTTCTGGATAGGTACCACATACCTAAGTTAAATCAAGACCAGATAAACCATTTAAATAGTCCAATAACCCCTAAGGAAATAGAGTCAGTCATTAAAAGTCTACCAACCAAAAAAAGCCCTGGAACTGATGGTTTCACTGCAGAATTCTACCAGATCTTCAAAGAAGACTTAATACCAATACTCATTAAATTGTTCCACACAATAAAAGCAGAAGGTATATTACCAAACTCCTTCTATGAGGTTACAATTACCCTGATTCCTAAACCAAATAAAGATGCAACAAAGAAAGAGAACTACAGACCGGTCTCCCTCATGAACTTTGATGTAAAAATACTCAATAAAACACTGGCAAACAGACTCCAAGAACACATCAAAGCAATTATCCACCATGATCAAGTAGGCTTCATCCCAGGGATGCAGGGGTGGTTCAACATATGAAAGTCTGTCAATGTATTACACCATATAAACAAACTCAAAGTAAAAAAACCACATGATCATCTCACTAGATGCAGAAAAGTCATTTGACAAAATCCAACACCCCTTCATGATAAATGTCTTGGAGCGATCAGGAATACAGGGAACATACCTAAACAAAATAAAGGCAATCTATAGCAAGCCAACAGCCAATATCAAATTAAATGGAGAGAAACTTAAAGCAATAACACTAAAATCAAGAACAAGGCAAGGCTGTCCCCTCTCCCCCTACTTATTCAATATAGTACTTGAAGTTCTATCCAGAGCTATAAGACAACATAAAGAGATTAAGGGGATACAAATTGGAAAGGAAGAAGTCAAGCTTTCGCTATTTGCAGATGACATGATAGTATACATGAGTGACCCCAAAAATTCAACCAAGGAACTGATACAGCTTATAAAAACCTTCAGCAACATAGCAGGATACAAGATCAACTCAAAAAAAAAATCAGTAGCCCTCCTCTATACAGTAGACATACAGGCTGAGAAGGAAATCAGAGATACATCACCCTTTACAATAGCCACAAATGATATAAAATACCTTGGGGTTACTCAAACTAAGCATGTGAAGGACCTATATGACAAGAACTTTAAGTCCCTGAAAAAATAAATTGAAGAAGATGTCAGAAAATGGAAAGATCTCCCATGCTCATGGATAGACAGGATTAACATAGTAAACATGGCAATCTTACCAAAAGCAATCTACAGATTCAACGCAATTCCCATCAAATTACCAACACAATTCTTCACAGACCTGGAAAGAGTAATACTCAACTTCATATGGAAAACAAAAAAACCCAGGATAGCCAAAAGAATCCTGTACAATAAAAAAACCTCTGGAGGCATCACAATCCCCGAACTCAAGCTCTACTATAGAGCTACTGTAATAAAAACAGCTTGGCACTGGCATAAAAACTGACATGTGGACCAATGGAATCGAATTGAAGACCCTGGCATTGACCTGCACACCTATGAACATATAATTTTTGACAAAGAAGCCAAAAATGTACAATGGGAAAAATAAGCGTCTTCAACAAATGGTGCTGGCATAACTGGATGTCAATGTGTAGAAGGCTGCAAATAGATCCATATCTGTCACCGTGCACAAAACTTAAATCCAAGTGGATCAACGACCTCAACATAAATCCAGTTACTCTGAACCTGATAGAAGAGAAAGTAGGAAGTATTCTTGAATGCATTGGCACCAGAGTTCACTTTCTAAATAGAACACCAGTAGCACAGACAATGATAGAAACAATCAATCAATGGGACCTCTTGAAACTGAGAAGCTTTTGTAGAGCAAAGGACAACAAAACAAAGTGACAGCCTACAGAATGGGAAAAGGTCTTCACCACCCCACATCTGACAGAGGGCAGATATCCAGAATATATAAAGAACTCAAGAAATTAGACATCAAAATGGCCAACAGTCAAATTAAGAAATGGACTATAGTACTAAACAGAGAATTCTCCACAGAGGAAATTCAAATGGCTGAAAGACATTTAAGAAGTTGCTCAACATTCTTAATTATCCAGGAAATGCAAATCAAAATGACTCTGAGATACCACCTTACACCTGTCAGAATGGCTAAGATCAAAAGCACTGAAGACAGCTTATGCTGGAGAGGATATGGAGCAAGGGGACCTCTCCTCCACTGCTGGTGGGAAAGCAAGCTTGTACATCCACTTTGGAAATCAATATGGCGCTTCCTGAGAAAATTGGGAATCCATCTCCCCCAAGAGCCAGCTATTGCACTCTTGGGCATATACCCAAGGAATGCTCAATCATACCACAAGGGCATTTGCTCAGCTATGTTCATAGTAGCATTGTTTGTAATAGCCAGAACCTGGAAGTAACCTAGATGCCCTTCAACTGAAGAATGGATAAAGAAAATATGGTACATATACACAATGGAGTACTACTCAGCAGAGAATAACAATGACATCATGAGGTTTGCAGGCAAATGGATGGATCTAGAAAAAAATCATCCTGAGTTAGGCAACCCAGACTCAGAAGGACAAACATGGTATGTACTCACTCATAGGAGGATGCTAGATGTAAAACAAAGATGACTAGACTGCTACACAACTCCAGGGAGGCCACCTAGAAAAAGGGACTCTAGGAAAGACCCAGGAATCACCCAATGACAGAGAAATGGATGAGATCTACATGAACAACCTGGAAGACTGTGGGAGTAATGAAGGGCAAGATTTGAGGGAAAGAAAGCTTAGGGGAGCAGGATTTCCCAGCTGGATCAAGAACAGAAAGGGAGAACGAGGTATAATAGACCATGATAAATGAGAACATTAATAGGCAGAGAGCTGGAGAGGTCCCCCAAAATCCACAATGATACTTCCTCTGTAGAGTGCTGGCAATGGTCGAGAGAAAGCCTGATATGACCTAGTCCAGTGATCAGATGGGTAAACACCCTAACTGTCGTGCTGGAACTCTTGGCCAATAACTGATGGAAGTGGATGCAGAGATCCTCAGCCAGGCCCCAGGTGGAGCTCCAGGTGTCCAACTGTTAAGAAAGAGGAGGTTCTGCAAGAGCGTGAATTGTTGAATCCAAGATTGCAAAAAGCACAGAGACAAATAGCCAAATGAATGGAAGCACATGAATTTTGAACCGAAGTTGTGGAGCCCCCAGCTGGATCAGGCCCTCTGGATAAGTTAGACAATTGAATAACTTATCTGCTTGGGAGGCACCCAGTCTCTGGGACCAGGATCTGTTCTTAGTGCATGAGCTGGCTGTTTAAACCTTGGGCTTACACAGGGACACTTTGTTCAGACTGGAAGGAGGTGACAGGACCTGCCTGTACTGAATCCACCAGGTTTAAATGAATCCCCAAGGGTGCCTTGATCCTGGAGGACATGGGAATGGAGGGGAGGAGCTGGAGCAAGTTGGGGTTGGGGGCGGGAGGGAGGAGGACAGGGGAACCCATGGCTGACGTATAAAATTTAAAACACATAATAATAAAGAAAAAAATATAAGTACCCAAAGTAAAAAAAAAATTCTTTAGCACATTCACTGTTTAAAAGAGCACTATCCAGTGGACACACAGTGTATATCACATATATAGACACACACTTTCCAACAGCCACATTACAAAATAAAACAGCACATGAAGTGAATTAAAATATTATATTATTTAGACAGAAATCATGAAAATCATTTTAGCTTATAATCAATACAGTTCTTTGGATCTTTGTATTAATTTATTAAGTTTCTCTATGAATCCTCTATGTGTTTGCCACTGGCAGCTTGCCTCAGTTTGGATTATGTCCACTTGGCAGTGCTCTGCAGCCACAGGTTGATATGGCTGCTCTTCTGGATGTGGCAGATTTGAAAGCCATCATAAGGAATTTGGATGTTATTTCCAGTGAGATGCAAAGGCTACTGGGTACATTAAGTACAAAGAGGAATAATAGCTACATAATTTGACTTCCACATTATAACAAAATCACTATTACTACTGGATTGAGCAAACTGAAAAGTAGAAAGGAATCCAGTTGGAAGATATGAAATAGTCTCTGGAAGAAGGTTGTGGGAGCCTGGGCCTTGGCCATCTAGACTGTAAGGAACAGGGGGAAAGTGGGAAGGGAGCATCTTCTCAATACAGTTTAGCATCTAGCTGGCTTCATTTGCTAGCAGACTGTTGGTCAGAGGAGAAAGGGAATAGTCCAAAGGTTAACGTGAGCCAGTTCTTTATAAAACTCTCTAACAATTAACCCCAGATGTCAAAATTGGCCAGGAATAACTGTTCTATACTCATTGGCCTCAAACCACTGGACAACAATCACTGATCTGGAATTATTGATTTAGAATCATTGGTCTAGTGTAAAGTCATTTACTCTTCAGGAAAATCATATCACTTTGCATTCCTATTAACTCTCTGTGCCTGGTAAAATAGCTGTTCTGGATAGAAAAGTAAGGATTTGAAATCAGCAAAGGAGATAGGGACTTCCAAATACATTAACAGTTAGGCAGTGGGAAATGGCCAGTGTATCTCAACAGGGGACTATGTCAATAGAATTTATAAGGGATTTTTAAGGGATCTGAGGAGACTTCTCGGTATGCAGAAAAGATGACTTTTGGTGAAAAGCTTCAGAGATGGGCTATGGGCCTGTGGTGTGCTGATGTTTTGTGTTTCCTGATCAGAAGGCTATAAATGTGAGTATTCTGAGTTCATGAAAATTGATGGAACTGTGTGGCTATTACATATGTCCAAAGATCTAAGAAGGCAGAGGAAAGTTTCAAAGGATGTTGAACCAGAACTGTAAATATAATTTAAAAAAATCTAGACTGTTAGGTTTAGGTTTGTGTTTTCCTTTTCCAATTTAAATATTTAGGGAATTATTTTTCTATGGATAAAGACTTGTGTCACTCACTCCTAATATAATGTAAGAAAATAAAGTTAAAACTGAATATTAAAAAAAAGAAAGTGAATCAGGTACATTTTAGACTTACCAAAATAGAATAGATAATGGAATTATTTTCTCTGAATTTGTCAAATGCAAATGGACTAGAAATTGTTTAGGTATTTATTGTTTGTATATTTGGTATATATAGTTATTGTATTTTTATGTGTAGTTTTTCTTATCTTAGTTATAACTTTTTTCCTTTTTATTAAAATAGAAAAGGGGAAGTATAGTGATATTTTATTTGTATTGAAATGTGATTTTATTTGTATGTTAATAAAGTTGCCTTGAGGTCAGAGCAAGCCAGAGCAGAAGCTGTGTGGTAGTGGTGCATGCCTTTAATCCCAGCACTTGGGAGGCAGAGCTAGGTAGATCTCTGTGTGTTCAAGGACACAGCCAGCATGGCAGACACATGCCTTTAATCTCAATACCAACCATAGAAGACCTGGAGGTCTGTACAAACAGGCAGTGATGAGGAGGTGATGTGGCTGGGTTTACAACCAATGAGAAAACAGAACAGAGAATCTATAAAAAAGACAGGACACACAGAAGTAGGTCTCTAGCGGACAGGAAGGACAGCAGAAGCAGTGAAGGGTAAGGTTTTTCAGCTCTTGCTCTGACCTCGTGGTTTTAACTCTGCGATTGGTTCTGTGTTTCTTATTTAACAAGACAATTACATCTACATGTATGTATCTCTGCAGGGCAGTAGATGACACCAGATGTCATTACAGTTGTTTGTGAGCCACCATGTGGTTGCTGGGAATTGAACTCAGGACCTCTGGAACAGCAGTTAGTGCCCTTAACAACTGATCCATCTCTCCATCCCATGTTGATAATATTTATTATGATGCTTCTGGACCCAATTACTGCTAATAATGGGTTTACATCAATTTTTCTATATTTATAGTTACTGTGAATTATGGAGGTGCCATGGACACTAGAAAAGTGACTCTGGTCCATAGGTCAGGACCCCCACTGGGAAGGTTCCTCTTCTCCATGACCCCAGTGGACCATACAATCTCCATGCCCTGCCCCTGTACCCATCCTCCCAAGACCCAGCCACTTCCTGAGACTTACAAACTAGGCCCCAGCTTCCATCCTGTCCCAAAACTCCCATCTGGACCTGAGGTGAGTGCCTGGGGTCATAGCCATAGAGGCCCACCCCTAGATCCCACCCCAGGGCACCAGCCACCAAGGGGAAGACCAGCCTAACTTGACCTCAGATTTTGGCCATCTGGAGGGCCCTGTGGGTCTTTCCAAGACTGCAGACACACCCTGCAATCTCCACACCCTGCCCCCACACCCACCTGCCTGAGAAGCCAGCCACTTCCCAAGACTCAGAGACCAGCACCCAGCTCCCATCTGACCAGCACTCCCATCTGTACCAGTGCTCCAATCTGGACCAGAGCTCTGATCTGGACAACAGAGTGGCTCCCTAAATCTGTCAGCTCTGTCTGGACCAACTACACTGATAAGACCAAGAATGAATCCTCAAGGAGATGGGAAGATGTCAAGGCAGAAGTACATACAACAAAATAAACAGCAATACAGCATCACCAGAACCTAGACCTCCTCTAACAGCTAGACCTGAAGATCACAGAATGGAAGAAGCAGAAGAAAACAAACCTATGTATAACATCTTGAAGGACTACAGCCTTATATAGAAGAAATCAAAAATGAAGTGGAGGAACAGACAAACAAAAAATTGGAAGAATGCTATAAAAACAATATAGGAAAGGACAATTAAAGCAGAAGAAAACAATAAGTCCCTGAAATAAAATCATGAAAAAGCAATGAAAAAGATAAGGAAAACAGAACAAGACCTGAAAAGGGAAATAGAATAAATAAAGAAGACATGTGCAGAGGGAATGTTGGAAATAGAAAATCTGAGTAAATGAACAAGAACTTCAGATGCAAGTACAACCAACAGAATGCAAGACATGAAAGTGAGGATCTCTGGTGTTGATGATACATTAGAAGAAATCGATGCATCAGTCAAAGGAAAAAACCAAAGCCAACAAAGTTGTGACCCAAAATGTCCAAGAAATTTAGGACACCAAGAAAAGACTAAACCTATGAATAATAGGTATACAGGAAGGAGAAGAATACCAACTCAAAGGCAGAGAAAATATATTTAAAAAGACCATAGAAGAAAACTTTCCCAACTTAAAGAAGGAAATGCCTATGAAGATACAAGAAGCCTATAGAACACCAAACAGACTAGACTACCCAAAAAGTCCCCTCATCACATTATAATTAAACAACTAAATGTAATGAATAAAGAAAGAATATTAAGAGCAGCAAAGGTAAAAGGCCAAGAGACTTATAAAGGCAAACCCATCAGACTAACACCTGATTTCTCAATGGAGACTTTGAAAGCCAGAAGTATCTGGACAGATGTAATGCAGACACTAAGAGACCAAGGATGCCAGCCTAGACTAATATACCCAGCAAAACTTTCAATCATCATAGATGGAGTGAACAAGACATTCCAAGACAAAGCCAGAATTAAACAATACTTATCCACAAATCCAGCCCCACAGAAAGCACTAGAAGGAAAATGCCAACCTATGTCAGATACACCCTTGAAAACACAGGCAATAGATAACACCACAGCAGTAAACCCCAATGAAGAAAAGTACACACACACTAACACCAAAAATTAAAAATAATAACAGGAACAAACAATCACTGGTCATTAATATTCCTTAATATTAATGGGCTTAATTCACCTATAAAAAGACACAGACTAACAGAATGGATATGAAAGCAGGACCCATCTTTCTGTTGCATACAAGAAACACACCTCAAATTCAAAGATAGATACCTCCTAAGAATAAAAGGCTGGGAAAAGACTTTCCAAGGAAACTCAGCTGTCTTCTCTATTTGTAGGAAGTGGTTATCTCAGCTAACTCATTCTCTCTGCCTTCTTAACATTGTACAAATTAATGAAAAAGATAGGCTCTTAAGGCTTATTCACAGCTACAGTCTCAGAATTCAACTTGGCTGCCGAGTCCACAAGCCAGTGGGTTGATGAATCAGGAGAAAATTGCCATAGTTCACAATCACCCCTGTCATTTAGAGGTTCCCAAAAAGTCTTGACAGGTTACTCTAACCATGTAACTATTAATGGAGAAGGCATAAAAGGGCAGAACATGGTCACCAGACTCAACAAGTCACCTCACTGACAACCTAGGACACAGAGCATCTGGGAAGTACCAAAAGTTAGCCAGTGTGTTTGAAGTACAGTGATACCCTGCCTTGAAATTGGCACACCTCATTAATCCCTCCTGTTTTAATGTTGGTCTCATGTTCACTAATCAATGCCTATACCCCAAATGGAGCAAAAGCAGAGTTCCCAGAATAAAGCTTTGGCCTTACCACTTCCTGACCTCTGAGCCCAAACAATTAATATCCTGGAAGCATTGAATATCAAGAGCCATGACAAGCAGGGAAGCTCTGATGATTCCCAGAGACTGCAGCTTTCTGTTCCCCATTACTGGAAGATTCAGTTAAAGCCCACTTACTCCAAGAAGTTCCTTTTTCCTGCACACAACTCATTACACAATTCCCTTGACCATTTTGTTCTTGATGGTTTACACTGAGGCTGAAGGTCAGCTTCCTTCTGTCACTCTGGTCTCTCTACCTTTCCAATCTCTTTCTAAACTAGACTCTACAGTATGCCATCATGCTCATCAGTAAATGGTTAAGATATTGAATAAACTTCCCAAGGGCGGTTGGTGATGCCACAACAAAGGTGACATCACAGAGGTTGCCAGGGCTCTCCATGATACAAGAGAATGTCCAGGGAAGAGCTGCAGATGTCATGGGAACTGACATTGCTTCCCTGCTAATGATCTTTCCTCATAATACACTAGAAGTCAAGCTGACCTTTGCAGGATCCTCTGCTGGGATACAAGGGAAGCCCTTCAGTACACTCTTCATCCAAAGCCAGAGATCTCTCTCCAATTGATTGGACATCCTTTAGTTCTTTCCATGTGTGGAACTGAACGTTTATCTCCTACTGAAATTTTATGTACACAAGGTAATAATATCAGAAATTTATGTATACTATAATTCATTGTAAGTACCTGCATCTCCTTGTCTCCTTAGCCTCAAGACATTATAGACTTAATGCTGACTGAGAAGGGCACTTCTTAAACAATTTCCTGTTAATGAGTCTTACGGGAACAGCTAGGCAGAGTTATGCCAGGGGAAGAAGAACAAGTACTCATATGGTATACAGTCATGGAGCTCAGTGGGACTAAAATCTGTGTCATCAGTATGTGTGCAATGGGTATTTTACTCTCTGTTGGGTAGCTCAAAGTGTTCTGCTGTTACGGGGTAGTAAATGTGGACAGACAGCTGGAGACTTCCACACAGAACATGAGTTTCCTTTAGAGCAAAGTATATTCAGGAAAATCCTAGGCAGGCCCCTCCATATGTAGGAACATAGACACTAGGGTTCCACTAGACACTCTAAATCAGTGGTTCTTAATTTTTCCAATTCTCTGTCTCTTTAAATAGCACTAACAATATTTCCTCATGTTGTGGTGAAACCTAAACATTAAGTTAAGAAACAATGAAACAATATTGCTACTGTTATGAATCATAATTCAAATATTTGATGTGCAGTATATCTGACATGCAACCCCCAATGGGATGGTGACCCACAGCATGAGGACCACAGCTCTGAATGCAGGCAGAAATCTCCTCAAATCCTGGCAGTGACGCTGAGACAGTGCGATTCTTTACTGCGATGAGTATGTAATGTCATTCATGATCTCTTTTAATTGATTTTAGTTTGAAGTCTATTTTGGTGGATATTAGGATGGCTACACCAGCTTGCTTCTGAAGACCATTTGATTGGAAAGTCTTTTCCCAGACTTTCATTCTTAGGAGGTGTCTATCTTTGATTTTGATGTGTGTTTCTTTTATGCAGCAGAAAGATGGGTCCTGTTTTTCTATCCATTCTGTTAGTCTGTGTCTTTTTATAGGTGAATTAAGTCCATTGTTATTAATGAACAGTGATTTTTCATTCCTGTTATTATTTTTATATTTTGGTGGTAGTGTGTGTATACTTCTCTTTTTGGGGGTTTACTGCTGTGGTGTTATCTATTGCCTGTGTTTTCGAGGGTGTATCTAAATTCCTTATGTTGGAATTTTCCTTCAGGTGCTTTCTGTAGGGCTGGGTTTGTGGATAAGTATGGTTTAATTCTGGTTTTGTCTTGGAAATGTATATTTTGGATATTAGTACGTTCCTGTTGTAAATATTTGTTTCATTTTATTTCTTTTGTTTGATAAGTATATTTTTGATATGAGAACTTTATCACATGAAAATCTTGGTTTTATTTAGCTAAATATGTTCAATATATATGTATTGGATATTAGACCTTTATCAGATCACAATTTGTGTGTTATTTATCTGATTTCTTGGGTTTGATGTGTATATTTTTGATATTAGTTCTTTATCAGATGGGAATTTTTGTTTTATTTATCTAAATTAGTTCAATATGTGTACTTGGGATATTTGACCATTATCAGATGAGAATTTTTGTGTTATTTATTTGATTTCTTGTGTTCAATATATATAATATGGATATTAGACTTTTATCATATGAGTTTTTTGTTTTATTTAACTGGTATATTGTGTTCAATATGTATATTATAAATATTAGAACATGATCAGATGAGAATTTTTGTTTTATTTATCAGATTTCTAGTTGTCAGTAGGTATATATATTTATATTTGGATTTTCTGTACAGGATTTCTCTGTATAGCTTTGTGCCTTTCCTGGATCTTGCTCTGTAGACCAGGCTGGACTTGAACTCACAGAGATCTGCCTGCCGAGTGCTAGAATTAAAGGTGTGTGGCACCACAGCCTGGCATCGCATGAAAATTTTTGTTGGTTTTCTTTTTTTGATTTCTTGTGTTCAATATGTATAACATGAATATTAGATCTTTATCAGAAGGGAATTTTTCTATTACTTACTTTATTTCTTGTGTTTTATAGGAATATTTTGGATATTAGACATTTATCAGGAGAGATATTTTGTTTTATTTATTTGATATCTTGTGTTCAATATGTATATATTGGATATTAGTTCCATATCACATGAGAATTTTTATGGAATGTCTTATTTTTAATATATATGTATATATACATATTTTGGATGATAGATGATATTCTAATGAGAGTTTTGGTTTATTTTTCTGATATCCTGTGATTAATATGTATATTTGGAATATTTCAATGTTAGGCATTTATCAGATGAGAGTTTTTGTTTTATTTACCTGATTTCTTGTGTTCAATATGTGTATTTAGGAGATTACATCTTTATTTAGGTGATAATTTTTCATTTTAATTTATTGTGTTCTATAAATATAGTTCAAATATTATACCTTATCAGATGAGAATTTTTGGTTCTTTTATTTGATTTCCTGCATTCAGTAGCTTTATTTTGGATATCAGATCTTTTTTCCTCCTTTGTTATTTAATATATTTGTGTTTTAATTTTACACATCATCCATGGGTTCCTTAGTCCTTCCCCCTCTGCCCTGACCCACCATCCCCCCCAGCCCCTCCCCTCCATTCCCATCTGCTCCGGGGCCAAGACTCCCCTGGGGATTCATTTCAATCTGGTGGATTCAGTACAGGCAGGTCCATTTCCCTACTTCCAGGCTGAGCTAAGTGTCCCTGTGTAAACACAAGGTTCCAAAGACCCAGCTCATGCACTAAGGAAAGGGTCTGGGTCCCACTGTCTGGGTGCCTCCCAAACAGTTCAAGCTATTCAATTGTCTCACTTATTCAGAAGGCCTGATCTATCTGGGGGCTCCACAGCCTTTTGTTCATAATTCATGTGCTTCCATTCATTTCACTATTTGTCCCTGTGCTTTTCCAATTGTGGTCTCAACAATTCACACTCTTACAGTCCTTCCTCTTTCTTGACAATTGGACTCCTAGAGCTCCACCTGCGGCCTGGCCTAGGATCTCTGTATCCACTTCCATCTGTTATTGGATGAGAGTTCCAGCATGACCACTAGGGTGTTTGGCCATCTGATCAGCAGACCAGGTCAGATCAGGCTTTCTCTCGACCATTGCCAGCAGTCTACAGAGGATGTATCATTGTGGATTTCTGGGGACCTCTCCAGCACTCTGCCAATTCCTGTTCTCATGTGGTCTTCATTTATCATGGTCTGTTATTCCTTGTTCGCCCTTCCTCTTCTTGATCCAGCTGGGATCTTGTGCTCCACTAATCTTTCTTTCCCTCAAAACTTGCCCTTAATTACTACCACTGTCATCCAGGTTGTTCATGTAGATCTCATCCATTTCTCTGTCAGTGGGTGATCACTGTGTCTTCCCTAGTATCCCGTTTTCTAGGTAGCCTCCCTGGAGTTGTGTAGCAGTCTAGTCATCTTTGTTTTACATCTAGCATCCTCCTATGAGTGAGTACATACCATGTTTGTCCTTCTGAGTCTGGGTTACCTCAATCAGGATGATTTTTCCTAGATCCACCCATTTCCCTGCAAACCTCATGATGTCATTGTTTTTCTCTGCTGAGCAGTACACCTTTGTGTATATGTACCATATTTTCTTTATCCATTCTTCAGTTGAAGGACATCTAGGTTATTTCCAGGTTCTGGCTATACAAACAATGCTGATATGAACATAGCTGGGCAAATGCCCTTGTGGTATGATTGAGTATTCCTTGAGTACATGCCCCAGAGTGCTATAGCTGGGTCTTGGGGGAGATTGATTCCCAATTTTCTAAGGAAGCACCATATGGATTTCCACAGTGGCTGTACAAGCTTGCATTCCCACCAACAGTGGAGGAGAGTTCCCCCTTTCTCCACATCCTCTCCTGCATAAGCTGTCTTCAGTGCTTTTGATCTTAGCCATTCTGACAGGTGTAAGGTGGTATCTCAGAGTCGTTTTGATTTGCATTTCCCGGATAATTAGGGATGTTGAACAATTCTTTAAATGTCTTTCAGCCATTTGAACTTCCTCTGATGAGAATTCTCTGTTTAGTTCTATAGCCCATTACTTAATTAGACTGTTGGGCATTTTGATGTCTAATTTCTGGAGTTCTTTTTATATTTGTGATATCAGCCCTCTGTCCGATGTGGGTTTGGTGAAGATATTTTCCCATTCTCTAGGCTGTCACTTTGTCTTGTTGACCATGTCCTTTGCTCTACAAAAGCCACCACCGCCTGGCACTTCTCATATTCAAGTAAGTTGTCCCATTGATTGATTGTTACTCTCAGTGTCTGGCTACTGGTGTTACATTTAGAAATTGCTCTCCAGTGCCAATGCATTTAAGACTACTTCATACTTTCTCTTCTGTCAGCTTCAGAGTAACTGGATTTATGTTGGCATCTTTGATCCACTTTGACTTAAGTTTTGTGCAAGGTGACTTATATGGATCTATTTGCAGCCTTCTACACATTGACATCCAGTTATGCCAACACAATTTGTTGGAGAGGCTTTCTTTTTTCCATTGTACATTTTTGGCTTCTTTGTCAAAAATTATATATTCATTGGTGTGTGGGTTAATGTCAGATTCTTCAATTTGATTCCATTTGTCCACATGTCGGTTTTATGCCAGTACCAAGCTGTTTTTGTTATGGTAGCTCTATAGTAGAGCTTGAGGTTGGAGATTGTGATGCCTCCAGTGGTTGTTTACTTTTGGCTATCCTGGGTTTTTTGTTTTGCCATATGAAGTTGAATATTGTTCTTTCCAGGTCTGTGGTAATTTGATGGGGATTGCGTTGAATCTGTAGATTGCTTTTGGTAAGATCACCATTTTTGATATTTTAAGCCTGCCTATCTGTTAGCATGGGAGACCTTTCAATTTTCAGTCATCTTCAATTACTTTTTTCAGGGACTTAAAGTTCTTGTCATATAGGTCCTTTACTTGCTTAGTTAGAATAACCCCAAGGTATTTTATATCATTTGTGGCTATTGTGAAGGGCAGTGTATTTCTGATTCCCTTATCAGACTGTTTCTCTATTGTTCTAATATCCAACATATTCATATTTAACACAAGAAATCAGAAAAAGTAATCAAAATCCTCATGTGATAAATGTCAAATATCAAAAATATAATTATTGAACACAAGAAACTAAAGAAGATAAAAATTATCCCCTGATTAAGCTCTAATATCCAGAATGTACATATTGAACCCAAGAAATTAAAAAACAGAACAAAATCCTCATGGGATAAATGTCAAAGGTATATTATCCAAAATATGCATTGAAACCAAGAAATCAGATAACTAAAACAAAAAATCTGAACTGATAAAAGTATATTACCCATAATATACAGAGTGAACAAGAAATCAGATAAATAAAACAAAAATTCTCATATGAAAATAGACCCAAACTTTACATATTGAACACATAAATTAAAAAAAAAATCACAAATTCTTTTCTGGTTAAGGTCTAGTATCCAAAATTACACTTTGAACACAAGAAAACAATCAAATAAAACAAAAATTGTCATCAGATAACGTTCTAATATACAAAATATAAGTATTGAACACATGAAATGATAAAAATAAAACAAAAATTATCACCTTAAAAAAGTCTAATATCAAAAATATACATGTTGAAAATAATTAGGTAAATAAAACAAAATTTATCATCTACTAAAAGTCTAATATCAACAATATATTTATTGAACCCATAATATTAAAAAAACAAAAATTCTTATTTAATAAAATTTTAATTTCAAAAATATACATATTGAACATAATTAGGTAAGTAAAACAAAAATTTTCATCTGCTAAAGGTCTAATATCAACAATATACATATAGATCACAAGAAATTATAAAAAGAAAAGAAAATTCTCATGTGATAAAAGTCAACTACCAAAAATATACGTATGGACACATGAAACTAAATTAAAAAAAAAATAACCTCACCAGATAAATGTCTTGTAACCAAATTAGATATTAAACTCAAGGAACTAGATAAATAAAACACAAATTATCATCTGATAAAGTTCTAATATCCAGAATATATATTGAATGCAAGAAATCAGATAAATAAAACAAAAATTCACATTTTATAAATGTCTAATATCTAAAGTATACATATTGAACTCAAGAAATCAAAGAAATAAAACAAAAATTCTCATCAGATAAAGATCTAATATTCAAAAAACACATTGAACACAAGAAATGATATAAATGAAACAACAATTGTCATTAGATAAATATCTAATATCCAGAATATACATACTGGACCCCAGAAATCAGATAAATAAAACAAAGTTCTCATCTAATAAAACTTTAATATCAAAAATATAAATATTGAACATAAGAAGGGAAATAAAACAAATTTTCTCACCTTATAATAGTCTAATATCCAAAAATAAAATTTAAACTGAACCAACTAGATAAATAAAAGAAAATTATCATCTGATAAAGGTCTAATATCCAAAGTACATGTTGAATCCAGATACAGATTACAAAAAAAACAACAAAAATTCTTATCTGAAAATAGTCTAATATCCAAAACATGCTTATTGAACTCTAAAAGAAAACAAATTAATAAAACACAAATTCTCACCTGATAAAGTCTAATATCAAAAATATATAGAGAGAACATACTTAGGTAAATGAAACATAAATTATCTTCTAATAAAAGTCTAATATCCATAACATACATACTGAACACAGCAAATTAAATGAAACAGAAATTTTTAACTGATAAATATCTAATATTCAAAATATACATGTTGAACACAAGAATTCAAATTTCACAAAAAATTCTCATTTGATAAAAATATAATAACAAAGGAATACTTATTGAACAAAAGAAATGAAATAAAGTTAAAATTCTCATCTGATAAAGGTCTAATATCCAAAATGTACACATTGTTCAAAAGAAAACCCATCAATTAAAAAAATTCTCTTCAGATTAAAGCCTAATATCATATATATATATATTGAGCACAAGAAATTATATAAAACAAAAATTCTCCTGTGATATGTAGATGTAACTGTCTTGTTAAATAACAAACAAAGAACCAATTGCAGAGTTAAAAGCCAAGAGATCAGAGCAATAGCTGAGAGCTGAAAACCTTACCCTTCACTGTTGCTCTGTCTTTCCTCTCCACAGGAGAGCTACTTCCTGTGTCCTGTCTTTTATATAATAGCTTTCTGTTCTGCCTTCTCATTGGTTGTAAACCCAGCCACATGACCTCCTCATCACTGCCTGTCTGTACAGACCTCCAGGTCTTCTATGGTTGGTATTGAGATTTAAGTCATGTGTCACCAAGCTGGCTGTGTCCTTGAACACACAGAGATTCTGCCTAACTCTGCCTCCCAAGTGCTGGGATTAAAGTCCTGAACCACTACTGCCATCTTCTGCTATGGCTTGCTCTGACCCCAAGGCAACTTTATTAATATACAACTAAAATAACACTATAGTGATAAAAGCCTAATAATAACACAATACAGATCACAAGTAATTAAGTAAATTAAAAATTCTCATCTGATAAAAGTCTAATATAAAAAAGATACATTGAACACTAGAATTCAGACAAACAAAACAAAAATTCTAATGTGATGAAAGTCTAATATCAACAATATACATATTGAACACAAGGAATCATAGAAAGAACAAAATTCTCATGTGATAAAGGTCATATATCATAAATATAATTATTGAACACAAAAATTAAATAAAAGAAAAATTCTCTGGAGATAAATATCTAATATCCAAAATATGCACATTGATCACAAGAAAACAGATAAATAAAACCAAAATTTTCATCTGATTAAAGTCTAATATCGAAAATATACATATTTAACATAAGAAAATATATAAAATAACTATTCTAACTTGTTAAAAGTCTAATAACAAAAACAAAAACATAGAACATCAAAATCAGATACATAAAACAAAATTTCTCATCTGATAAAGGTGAAATATCAAGAATTTATTGGACACAAGAAATTAAATAAAATAAATGTTTTCTTTGCACATTCTAATGTGGAAAATATACATATTTAACACTAAAAGTTCAGTTTAAAAAAAGTTCTCATCTTATAGATACATATTGAACACAAAAATTAGATAAATACAAAAATCTCATGTGATGAAGGTATAATATCAAAATATACACGTCAAACAAAAATCAGATAAGTAAAACAAAAATTCTCATTTGATTATGGTCTAATATCAACAGCATATGTATTGGACCCAAGAAATCACATAAATAAAACAAAATCTCTCATCTAATATATCTCTAATATCCAAATTATACATATTGAACATAATTAGATAAAGAAAACACAAATTTCCATCTGATGAAGTCTGTTATGCTTAATATACATGCATACAGAACACAAGAAATTAAACAAAACAAAATTCTCATCTGATTAAGGTCTAATATCCAAAATACCTATTGAACACATGAAATCAGATAAGAAAACCAAAAATTTTCATTTGATAATGGTCTAATATCCAAAATATACACATTGAACACAAGTTACTGATAAATAAAAAATATATTGTCATTAGATAAAGTTCTGATATTCAAAATATACTTGTTGAACAAAATAAATCAGATAAAACAAACTTTCAAACTTGATAATGGTATAATATCCAAAATATACATATTTACCATAATTAAAAAATAAAACTTGTATATAAATAAAATAAAAATAATTAAAATTTCTAATATCCAACATATACATATGGAATACAAGTAATTAGATAAAACAAAAATTCTAAATTTTTAAGTTCTAATACCCCAAATAAACACATTAATCCCAAGAAATCTGATAAATGAAAAAAATATTCTGATCTGATAAAGGTATAATATCCAAATTATATATATTAAACATAAGAAATCAGATAAATAAAACAAAAATTATGATCAGATAAAGGGCTAGTATCAGAAATATATACATTGAACCCAAGATATCACATAAATAAAACATAAATTCTCATCTGATAAAAGTCATATCCAAAATATACATATTGAACAGAAGAAATAAATTAAGTAAAACAAAATTACTTATCTCATAGAGGTCTAATATCTAAAATATACATATTGAATATAATTAGATAAATAAAACAAAAATATTCACCTAATAAATGTCTAATATCCAGAATATATATATTGGAAACAAGAAATCGTAGAAATAGAACCCAAATTCTCATCTAATAAATGTCTAATATCCAAAACATTCACATTGAACACACACACAGACCCAAAAACACAAAATAAAATTCTCATATTATAAAGGTTGAATATCAAAAATATATTTATTGAACTGAAGATATCAGATAAACAAAAATTCTCACAAGATGAAGGTCTAATATCCAAAATATACATGTGGAACACAAGAAATCAGGAAAAGAAAGGAAATATTTAATGTGATAATGGTCAAATATGAAAAATATAATTATTGAACAATAGAAATTAAACAAAACAAAAATTCTCATTTGATAAAGGTCTAACATACTAAATATATAGATTGAACACAAGAAATTACATAAAACAAAAATTTTCTCTTGAAAAAGGTCTATATAAAAATGTATATATTGCACACTAGAAATAAAATAAGGGCTGGAGAGGTGGCTCAGTGGGTAAGAGCACCAACTGCTCTTCCAGAGGTCCTGAGTTCAATTCCCAGCAACCACCAGTTGGCTAACAACCACTTGTAATGAGATCTGATGCTCTCTTCTGGCCTGTAGGGACACATACAGGCAGAATACTGTATACATAAATAAATAAAACTTCAAAAAGTTTAAATAAAACAAAAAGTCTCATCTGATAAAATTTGAATATCCAAAATATACCTATTGAATACAAGAAATCAGGTAAATAAGACAAAAACATTCTCACATGATAAAGGTCTACTATACAAAGTTTACACATTGAACACAAGAAATTAGATAAATAAAACAAAAAATGTCATCTAATGGAGTTAAAATATCCAAAATATTCATTTTGAACATAATTAGATAAATAAAAGAAAACTTCTCATCTGATAAAGGTCTAATATACAAAATGTACATATTGAAAATAAGAAACAAGAGAAACAAACTAAAATTCCTCATCTCATAAAGATCTAATAACTAAAATATACAATTTGAACATAATTAAATAAATAAAACAAAAATTCTCATGTGATAAAGGTCTAATATCAAAAACACACTATTGAGCACAAGAAATTATATATAATAAAAATTCCCTTCAGATAAAGGTCTAATATCCAAAATATACATATTGACCACAAGAAATAAGGTAAAACAAAATTTTCAAAAGTCATGGTCTCATATCCAAAATATGCATATTGAACACAGGAAATCATGTAAACAAAAGAAATTCATCTGATAAAGGTCTAATGTCCAAAATACACATATTGAACAGACTTAGGTAAATAATACGAAATTTCTCATCTGATAAAGGTCTAATATCCAAAATAAATACTGTGCACAAGAAATTTAATAAAACAAAAATTTTCCCTGGATAAAGATCTAATATAAAAATATGCATATGGAACAAAGAAATTAAATAAAGTTCTCATCTAATAAATATTTAATATCCAAATGGTACATAATGAACACAAGTAATTATATAAATAAACAAAAACTGTCATGTGGTAAAGGTCAATTTTAAAAATATATTTAGTGAACACTCAAAAATAAATAAACCGAAATTTCACACCTGATGAAGTCTAATATTAAAAATCTTCCTGTTGAAAATAAGAATTGAACAAATATTCTCAAAAATAGAGGTCTAATATCCAAACATTTCAAAGACTCATTTGTGAAGTAGGATGTTTTTGATATTAGACATTTATCACATAAGAATTTTTGATTTTCTTAATTTCTTGGGTTCCATATTTATAAATTTGATATTAGACATTTTTCACATGAGAAATTTTGTTTTATTTATTTAATTAGGTTCAATATGTATATTTTGGATATTAGACTTTTATCAGATGAGAATATTTTTTTTCAAGACAGGATTTCTCTGTGTAGCTTTGTGCCTTTCCTGAAACTCATTTGGTAGCCCAGGCTGGCCTTGAACTCACAGAGATCCATCTGGCTCTGCCTTCCGCGTGCTGGGATTAAAGGTGAGTGCCACCACAGCCCAGCAAGATTTTTTTTAATATGGTTTCTTTGGTACAATGTGTATAGCTAGGATTTTAGTCCTTTATCAGATTAGAATTTTTGTATTATTTATCTGATTTCTAGTTTTCAGTGTGTATATTTAGGATGTAGTTTTTTTTAACAGTTGAGAATTTTTGTTTCATTTACTTTCTTGTGTTCAATATGTATATTTTGGATATAAGACCTATATTAGATGATAATTTTGTTTTATACAGCTAATGTCTTGTCTTATTTTTGAAATTAGACCTTTATCAGAGCAGAATTTTTGTTTATTTATTTGATTTCTTGGATTAAATTTGTGTATTTTGGAAATTATAACTTTATCAGATGAGAATTTTGTTTCATTTAATTTCTTGTGTTCAATAAGTGTATTTCTGATAATACACCTATACCATATCCGCATTTTTGTTTTATTTATTTTATTTATCTGATTTCTCATGTACAATATGTATATGTAGTTGGAGAGCTTTTCTCCAGGTTCCACCAAGCGCCCGTGGTCCAACAACCGACATATAAAATAATAATACATTATTATTTAAACTGCTTGTTCATTAGCTCAGGCCTGCCATTGTCTAGCTCTTACTCTTATATTTAGCCCATTTCTGTTAGTCTATACTTTGCCACAAGGCTTGTGGCTTACCGGTGTCTTTACATGTTGCTTCTCATGGCAGCGGCTGGCAGTGTCTCCTCCCAGCCTTCCTGTTCCCAGCTTTCTCCTCTTCCTTGTCCTGCCTACCCTATCCTTCCTGCCTGGCTACTAGACAATCAGCACTTTATTTATACAGAGTGATATCCACAGCAATTCCCCTTTTCTTTTTTGTTAAAAAAGGAGTGTTAACTTTTACCTAGTAAAATTTCAGATAACAAAACAATTATCAAGCAAGAATTATAGTTACAATATTAAAGAAGATATCCTATGGATCTTATATTTGTGAGAATAAAGTTTTATATCTAACTTATATTGTATCATAACTGAGGAAATTATAACTATCTAGTCTTCAACCACATCAAAGACCTCAGAAGTTTATAATATTATCTGAGAACCGGGAGAAGGATGCAACCAACTTTCAGGAGTCTTGAAGGGTAGACAGAGAGAGCTGGCAGCCTGGACAGTCACCTAATGTTCCTTTGTAAAGTTGGGCATCTGTCTTCAGCCCACAGGGCTAGAGTCTCTTGGTCACTTCTCTCAGTGTCCTGTAGAATGTCTGGCAGTTTCCTCTGCAAAGGAGGAACCTGAAGGACCATTTTGTCAAGCAAAGTTTAGTGGTCACCTTTCTATGGGTCCTGTACATCCAGTCGATCAAGCAGTCCAGGCAAGAACAGTTTCTTGCTCAAATGGCTATTTTTGCCAAGGTGAAGATAAACTCCACATGAAGTGAGTTTAGTGTCCATCCTCCTCTCTGAAGTAAATTGTTGCTGCCAGCAGCAGACATATCTCACTGTCCAGAAAGTCTAAATTTTAAAAGTAATTTAAATGCCATATTCTGTAGGTCTTTGAAGTATTTGAAGATTACCTATTGATCTGAAATATCTCTATGTATATCTAGAAGACTGAACTAACATGGCTACAAGTATGATTATCATAGATGACTAATTATTAATCTATTTTAAATTATACATTTCAATTTAAAATGAGCTATACAAACATAATACCTTAAACATGAGTAGAAATATACACACAGTATAACAAAATTAACTTTAAGTTTGTATCAATAGACTAAAATCTATACCAATGTAAAACAGTTTAAAATAGTTGTTACTCTTTAGAATTTAGTTCATTAATCTACCCTTTCATCCTATTATATCTATATCATATCCCCTTTTCTTCTTTAGAAAGAGATCACATTTATAATTAACCTGTTTTAAATAAAAATATTGGTTTTTTTCTGTCCCACACCAGAGGGCTCTTCTGATTTGGGACATAAAAATCTCTTAACCTTTTCTTTTAGCAATATGTCTGGGTTTAGAGAAGAAGTGAGCCAATTCCATCTCCAAAGCCAGCTTGATAATTTTGGGAAATTGGGCATAGTTTCTCTTACTACTTCCTGCTGGAGGGGGGTGCTGTATCTTATAGGGACATAAAGAAAATTTTAGGATTATGGAGTAGTCTGTGAGGGTAAACCTCTGAGCCAGTTGCCTTGAAGCCATTCTGGATGTTGGATCATCTAGGCCATGGTGTCATCGGAGACCTTCCAGGTGGTCTTGGCTTATCACAACTGATGTATCTTAGTCTGGAACAAATCCACAGCCTCTGGCTTTCTGTGGAAACAAAAGCAGAGACTCTTTTCCAAAGCAATATATCCTTATATCCAAATTTTAAAGTCAAGGTACCTTTAAAATTTACATATCTGTTTAACTCAACAGCTTTTACGATCAAATCTTATTCTGCAGTTAAAAATCCCAAAGACAAGACAAACCAGATTCTCTGTGTAATATCCATCTTTGTAAGACTGAAATGCTGCTGTGGCTGCTCGTTCCGCACAACTCAGCTTCCAAACATGGCAGTGGTACGGTTTACTGTCAGATCTGGGACTGGAGCCATGTGTACCATCAACTATCAGAAGCAGTTCTATCAAAGCAGTGCATAGCCCAGAAACCTTTTTTTTTTTTAAATTAGCAAAGGCTAAATCCAAGATGCAGCAGAGTAAAGTGCTGCTTGTAGATTCCTCATTCCCGCTGCACTGCAGGTCAGACACACGACAGGAACCCACCATAGTATCTCAAACCAGCAGGCTGCTGCTAACTTGAGAGAGACAACTAGCAAGCTGTTTTTAGCTCCGTTTTAGAATCTTTTTTTCTCAGGTTTTAGGTGGAAACTCTTGCCAACACTTTGGGCACCATTTGTATTTGGAGAGCTTCTCTCCAGATTCCACCAAGTCCCCGCAGTCCCACAACCCACATATAAAATAATAATACAGATACTTATATTATTTAAACTGCTTGGCCATTAGCTCAGGCCTACCATTGTCTAGCTTTTACTCTTATATTTAGCTCATTACTCTTAGTCTATACTTTATCACATGGCTTGTGGCTTACCAGTGCCTTTACATGTTGCTTCTCATGGCAGCAGCTGGCTGTGTCTTCTCCCAGCCTTCCTGTTCCCAGCCTTCTCCTCTTCCTTGTCCTGCCTACTCTATCTTTCCTGCCTGGCTACTAGACAATCAACACTTTATTTATACAGAGTGATATCCACAGCATGAATATTTTCAATATTACCCCTGTATCTGAAGAATTTTTTTTTATTTTTCTCATTTCCTAATTTGAATATGTAATTTTAGATATTACAACTTTATCAGATGAAAGTATTTGTTTTATTATAATTATATTTAATTTGTCTATATTGGCCATTAGGCCATTTTCAATGAAAATTTTTGTGTTCTGTATCTGATTTCTTGTGTTCACAATGTATATTTTGGATAATGGGCCTATGTTTCAGGATTCTGTTTTTTTCTATTTTTTTTTGTTTTCAATGAGAATATTTTTGGGGGCTGGAGAGACAGATCAGAGGTTAATAGCAACTGACTACTCTTCCAGCGGTCCTGAGTTCGATTCCCAGCACCCACATGGTGGCTCAGAGCCATCTGTAATGAGATCTGGCACCCTCTTCTGTGTTTATAATAAATAAATAAATCTTTAAAAAATGAATATTTTTGATACTAGACCTTTATCAGATGAGAATTTTTATTTATTTTATTTCTTAATTTCAATATTTATATTTTGAGAATTAAACCTTTATCAAGTAAGAATATTTGATTTATCAATTGTATTTATCAATGTATTGATACCAATTAGATATCAATACAGAAATTTTGTTTAATTTATCTAATTATGTTCAATATGTCTATTTTGTATATTAGAACTTTTTTTAGATATGATAAAGGTCCATATACAAAACATACATATTGAACACAAAATATTAAGTTAAACAAAAATTCTCACCTAATAAAGGTCTAATGTACAAAATAGACATATTGAACAAATTAAACCAGATAATTTAAAAATAACCTCATCTGATAAAGGTCCATTGTCCAAAATACACATATTGAACATACTTAGGTAAATGAAACAAAAATTCTCCTCTGATAAAGTTCTAATATCCAAAATACACATACTGTATACAAGAAGTCAGAAAACAACTTTCTTATATGGTAAAGGTCAAATATAAAAAACATACATATTGTACACAAGGACTTAAATGAAACAAAAAGTCTCATCTTATTAAAGTTTAATAACCAAAATATAAATATTGAACACAAAAAAATGAATAAACAAATTTTCTCACTTGATAAACTTCTAATATTCAAAATAAACATATTGATCCCAATGAATCAGGTAAATTACTCTAAAATTCTCACCTGATAAAGGTCAAATACCAAAAATATACGAATTGAACACAAGAAATTAAACAAAACAAAAGTTCTTAAATGATAAATGTCTAATATACACATTATCCCAAAATATTAGATTAATAAAACAAAATTCTCATCTGATAAAGCCTAATATCCAAAATATACATATTGAGCACAAGAAACCAGATAAATAAAACAAATTTCTCATGTAATATAATTCAAATAGGAAAAAAAACATACTAATTGAACAAAAGAAATTAAATAGCAAAATAATGCTTATCTGAGAAAATCCTTATATCCAAAATATGCACATTGAACAGGAGAAATCAGAAAAAGAGAAGAAAATTCTCATATGATAAAAGTGAAATATTAAGAACACACATATTGAACACAAGCAATTAAATAAAATGAAAAATTATCCCTCTTAATAAATTTTTATATCCAAAATATACATATTGAGCACTAGATCAGACGACTAATACAAAAATTATTTTCTGATATAGGTCTAATATTAAAAGTATTCATATTGAACACAAGACATCAGATAAATGAAACCAAAATTCTCATCTGATAAAGGTCTAACATGCAAAATATACATATTGAACACAAATTGTCAGGGACCAAGATGGTCAGGAACCAAACATGAACCATGGAAAAGTACTAGCTAGGACAGAGAACAAGTCATATGCCCACTGCTCTTTCCCAGAGCAGTAACACCTGTTTTCTAACCAGAGGCTCCCAAAGATAAAAGAACATTCCACAGTCAGGTGACATGACAACCAAATGGTCAGGTAGCCTAGCAACAGAACAAATGGGCCCTGACCAGTGACCTTAGCCAACATCCTGCAGTTGCACAGTCTGCACGTCTCCCACATCTTGCACCCGTTCCACATCTCTTCCCCCTTCCCTCCTTCCTGCCCCCTCCCCTCCTATGATATATAAGCATTGCTGAGAAAAATAAAATTTGCAGCATGATCAGAATCCTGTCTTGCTGTCGTCTCTTGTGTCCCCTGTTCCTTTCATTCTCTCCCCATTGAAACCCTGCTGACCAGGGCAACAAGTAATCAGAAAAACCAAATATGCTGATGTGATAAAGGTCAATATAAAAAATATTGTTTTTGAACATATGAAATTAGATAAAACAAAAATTCTCATTTGATAAAGTTCTAATACCCAAAATATACATATTGAGCACTAAAAATCAGATAAATAAAACAAAATTTCTCATCTGCTAAATGTCAAATATCAAAAATATATGTACTAAGGCCAAGAATCCAGATAAATAAAACAAATTTCTCATCTCATAAAGGTGTAACATCCAATATATACATATTGTTAACAAGTAATCAGAAGTTCCAAAAATTCTTATGTGATAATTGTAAAATATCAAATATTGTTATTGAACATAGGAAATTAGATAAAATAAATTTTCTCAGCTTATAAGGGTCTAATATCCAAAATATACATATTCATATACATATACAAGTTGAATTCTGAGGCTGGAGCTGTGAATAATATAAAGAGGCTGCCGCGGACTGGGTCTCAGCTGGACCACCAGACCGAGGGAGAATGGGGTGAAGATATTCAGGATAAGTGAGATCAGCGAGTGACAGACAGACACAGACACAAGAGTATGCTGTGAAGCTGCTGCAATTTTACTCAGACCAAGCCGTGAATTTTATACAGTTATTTGAGGAAACATGGCAATCGGCCACTAGGGTGACAGATATACAATCAACACAATTTTCTCAGAATGACTAAAAGATCTCATGAGTACAGCCTTTATTTCCCCTTTTGTGGTTCCTCATCCAGACAGAGAACATTATGGCCTTAGCTGTAGCTTTCCTTCTACATAATCATTAAACATTTGTTCTGTATCAAAATTAAACCTATCCCACCATAGTTCTAACCATGGTCTTATTTGTGTGAAAATATTTAACCTTTGCCTGTGGGTGAGAAGGTACCAGGGGGGTTGGGACCTAGCTAATCTTTCCCTGAACTGTAATTTATGTCATTCAGTTTTCATACCATTATGATTCACCCATCGGTTCCCATGTTTATCATGAGCTCCCGTGAAAGGTAATAGTTCTAAATAGTTATTATGTCTATGAATAAAGTTAGGGGGTTGCCACCATCACCCATTGATGAGAAACTCTAATTGTCTCTGGATAATTCTTGTAGGAATGGCTAATTCCTGTAACTGCTTCCTCGAAGCTGCTGTCGGCAGCGCGTGTGGATTGCCTATGAGTGCCTGAACCTTTACTTTCATTCTCTCTTTGCTAGAGTCTTCGTCCTTCTGAATCATAAGTTCTTTCTGCTCTATATCATTCATGAATTTACCCAAACTTTTAGGACCCTCTTGAACTGTTTGCCTAAGAGCTTAAGTCATAGGTTGGGGTATTGAAGCCACTTTTGAGGAATCATAACTCTCTTTATGGGGCACATCAGGAACATTAAGGGTTAACTTCCTGGAATCAATACACAAGGAAACAGCAATAATCACGGCTACAAGGAGAAGAAGGCAGAGTGCCAGCCAGCCTCTGCAAGCAGATCTGCTTGGTTCCGTGTAGCCTGGCACCATGAGTCAGGCAGATTGATGAGGGGTCGCCAGGGGCATAGACCCGAGGGCCATGAGCCCCCCTTTCCCACGTAACTACCTCATCCAAGGCATTTGTCATGTGGGTGACACCATCGTGGGCATGGCAAGAGGCTATCTCATTCGTTACTTTGAGCATGTGCTATGAGGGCAGAGAGAACCAGATAGCTGAGATGACCACTTACCTTAAAATAGAGGAGACAGCTGAGTTCCCCAGAAGGGGCATCTGAAGCATGGGTCAAAATAATTTGGGGTATCACTGAGTCATTGTTAAACAAGCTTTCTCAAACATTTGACTGGGACACAGGGTGGTCTTTGCCTTGTCATACTGCAAGTTAATTTGTGTTCATCTACTCACACGGAGCAACAGTGAGCCACCATCCCACCAAACCTACCTCACCAAGATGCATGTGAAGCAGAAGGTACAGAGACTGACCAGTCAACCACAGCAAATGACCACTAAAAGAAATAAGCAGTGAGACTGCCTGAACTTTTTCACAGAGGAGAGCATGAAGAATAGGTATTCATTCTTTCAAACCCTGTAGTTTCAATCTCAGGCCCACTCTGTCATCATAAATTAATTTTCTATAAGGTCTGTGTTTCTGGTAGGCTGCATCTTCAGGGTATGCCTTTGCCCAAAATCATGTCTCTGAATTCTTCCCAAAAGCAGAACCTTAAAATGTGGACAGGAATGACATGATGACAAAGACTATTCTGCCTTATCTAAATAGAAACAAAAACAGAGACTGTGGCATGAGTCATAGTACTTGGGAATTGAGGCAGTAGTATGTGAGTTCCCAGGATGAATGTGAAGAGAGTCTATCAATTGCTGACTAGTGTAAGATGTTAGTTGCTGTGAGTCTGAGTTGTTTTTGTTTTTCGTTACTTGCTTGGAAAGGCCTTGTGTGTTTAATTCTCCAAGCAGCAGTTGGAGAGGCCTGGTCACACGTCTATATGTGTGGATACAAGTACTCAGACTGTTCCCTGCTCCCTTGGTTCCTTTCTGAGATGACAAACTTGCATGCATTTATTAAGCATCATATTGATAGAGTCCTCACATTCTCACTCAGTCTCTCTTTCTTCTGTCTCTCTAAATATCTCTTTCTTTGTCTGTCTGTCTCTCACACACATGTGTATGTATTGTGTATTTTTTAATGTGTTTGTGCATGTATCTCCCCCTAGTTCACTGCAATCATGGATCTTTGTTTGGGCATGAGCAGTTCCTTATCTCACAGTTCCCATTTGATACCTTGGTGAAAATTGGGAGCACCACTCAGATCATTATAGTTCTGCAAGTGTACTTACTTTAGTGACACATAGATATATCCTTGGGGAGTTTATAAATCTGTAATGATGTTAAGTCCCATCCTCAAAACTATTCATGACATTATTTTGGTCTCCATTGTGACAGGTACCATCATTGTGAATTTATTTTTGAAGATAGGAGAAACATCTTCACATATCCTTGAGGGTACATACCTGGGGAATAGACAGTAGTGAAATTCTTAGACAGCTATTTCAGCAAGCCTACTGAGAGCTCATGCAGCTTCACCTTTCATCATCTAAACTTCCTGCCTATTTGGGCCTATGGTCAGACTAGCTGTAAGTAAATTGTTTGAAACTCTGTGGGTTTGGTCCCAGGTTTTGTCACCAACAATGTAATTAAATTTATTGCATCAACTCTAGAGAAAGGTGTCAACTACCTGGGGAGTCAGGCAACACCTTGAGCTGCTTAGGACAATTCTGATGGCTGGAAGTGCAAGGAGACAGTTTATACCTGGAGGGCAAGGTATCACACACACATTGAACTGCTCAGAACAGCTCTGCCCTGAAGGTGTCCTGGACACCTGGAGCTGTTTAGCACAGCTCTATTGTCTGGAACTGCAAGGAGATAGTTCAGCCCTGGAGAGGGATGTATCTTGGACACCTCAAATGGCTCACAATAGCTCTGCCCTGAAGGTGTCCTGGAGATGGAGAGCTGTTTAGCACAGTTCTGACAGCTGGACAGCAAAAAGCAGCCCAACCTGGAAGGGAAAATTTTCTGACTTCTTGGGAAATTCAGGCCTGTGATCTGATGGGGGATGATCTCCCAGCAGGATACAACAATCCTGCTACTCTGCTGGAGAGCTGCTACAGCTGAGCTTTGCTTAGCCCCCTCTTAAGGGGCCTTCCTAGCAGAGCTTTCCTTCTCTGGCTTAAGATATTGCTTCCTTTGATTCACTCTGCAAAAGGGAAAACCCCTGCAGAAATGTAGCAATGTCCTCCATCTCTGGAGAAAAGTGTTACTTTTTAGCTCCTCATTGCTCTGTCCACTGAGTGATATCACAGCAAAGATCTTCTGCTCAGCTCCTTGTTGTTCTGCTCTTTCAGCTCTCTCTTGTTTTGTCCACTGAGGTGTATCTCAACAAGAATCTTCTCTACTCCAGTGAATGACTATCTGCAAACCCAAAACTCTTTTGAGAAAGAATTATTTGGGAAGGAGTAGTCCAGGAGTGTAGCTACCTCTACCAGGATGGAAAGAACAGCCTTTTTTCTAACTGACTTGGCAGGGCAGTTTACACAGGATGTTTTGGGGGAAGAGATAACCAGGGCTTGACTTGGTGCCCAGGGTTCTACTGTCCTGCTCTGTGATTGGTTGGTTTCACAAGTCAGTTGGCCAGGGGCAGGAATGGCTCTGATCTGATTAAGCCAAATTGTGTTTCTTTCTGCCCTGATCTGAGTCTTATTTCCCTAGTTCTAGGCTCAAGGTCAGGGTGGCTTTCTTTCTTTTTTGAGTGTCAAATGTCATTTATTGAAGGAGGGAGGAGGTCTTAAATACAGACTTACAGCACAATGGCAGAACCCCAGTTGGAAGAAGTTCGCTTCTGATTTTTTTGTTTGTGTTTTGTTTTTTATTTTTTAGTTGAGGATCGAACACTGGGCCTTGCACTTGCTAGGCAAGTGCTCTACCATTGATCTAAATCCCCACTCCTGCTCCTGATGTTTTACAATCTTACATTTAAGCAGTTAACACCCAATATGCTGGATTCACAGATGAGGAGTTTCAGGGTGGGTTTCTTTAGCCAGCCTATTTTCCCTACAATAGCAAGTTTAATAAATGCTAGTACTTAGGAGACAATATGTGGCATCCCATGATGTCCAGTAGTCTAGAACACACCCTGAATTTCTGTGATACTTGAGGCCTATGTTCAAGGAGTTCTTTACCTTTAGGTCCAGGACCTATCACCAGCCAAATCCTTTCTATGAAAAGATCAAGATGGAACATAAGCAGGTCATGTCACAATGCAGAGCTTAAAGAATGGGAACATGAAGATCTCAGGGAAGTTAAATGATCTGGCTGAGGATTCAGTCTTCTATTGTTAAGTGCCTAACTTTCAGGGGCCCACAGCATTGTGCATTGGCTGTCTCTGGATTTCCTTGTTGCTGTACTGCATAGTCTAAAGCTCTGGTTCCAGCTTATCTGCCTCTATGCAGGCTTCCTTAGCAAGCAGTGCTTTGTCTTATGCTTCTCATTCTCAGCTTTGTCAATAGTGAAAGAGACTGTTAGCTACTCCCAACCCCATATTGTCATACCACGACCATTTAAATGCAATTCCTCATGTTGTGACATTCCACAATAAAATTATTTTTCTTGGTACTTCATAACTGTAATCACAACTGTTATCAATCATAATGTAAATATCTGTTATGTAGGGTATCTGAGATGCCTCCCCTGTGAAAGAGTAATTCCATCACCAAATGAGTCATGACACTTAGAAGTCCTGTTTGCAACATGAGATGGGTATAATGCACTGTCTTGGGCAGGGGTCTATTTCCACAGGTCTGCTACACCACTAGTGTCTCCTACTGTCACTCGGAGGGGATTGGTCCTCTACTTGCTGAAGTTTCCCCATTTTTATGGTTAGATAAGGGCAGATGGGTAATCTGTTTTCTTACTACAAGTTCTTGGATTTCTTTTGTTGTTGGAGTTTTCAGAAATAATATGATTCTTTCTGGAATTCCCTTTTATCTACTTTTGGCCAAGAGGAAAAGGTCAGATACCCCCAGACACAGAAAGAGCAGGTAAGAACAAGGAGCAGGTTCAAGGTTAGGTCTAGCACCATTTCCTCCTGTAACATTAGCCTGTTTAACTTTCAACCCACTTGTGTTTAATTCATCAATTTACTCATACACACACACCCCCACACACATTCAACCCCATCACTACTTTCATGACAGTCAATTGTTAATTTTTTGTCTATGCACACATATTTCTGGGAAGTGAGTCTTTTGTGAGAATGATTTGGCAATCAATCCCTGATTCCCTGCCTGAAGCTGTAGTCCAGTGATGGAGATGGATCAGTCACATATCACACACCTGCATGTCATTATGAGAGGTGCTATGAACAGCTTTGAGGGAGTAAGTTCAAACTCCAGCACCATTTGCTTTTTGCACATTTGCTTTTCAGAGTTTATGTATGATCACAGAATGGATAGCAACTTGCATGTAGGAGAGCCTCCTGCAAAGGTCAAATGAGTCATTCTCTTTGTCCCCTTGTTGGGTGGCATGTGGCCTTCTTCCTCCCATTCTCTGTTCAAGCTAGGATGTTATTGTTACTTATTGAGAATTCTCAGTCTCTGGCTCTTGGCCAAGTGTTGATAATATTTATTCTGATGCTTCTGGACCCAATTACCAACAATAATGGGGTTATATTAATTTTTCTATATTTATAATTACTGTAAATTGTGGAGGTGCCATTGACACTAGAAAAGTGATTCTGGACTTGGAATCAAGTGAGTAAACCTATGTTAATTCAATGCTGAAGCTGAATTGTCTTAGTGATACACTCAGCTTTTTTCTTTGGTTTCATGTGAGAGATTGCAAGTAATGGAGTCTGCATTCTCCAGGACATCAACGTGATTTACGATCTGTTGACCAGTTGGACAGTGTACATTCCCAAAGCATGCACAGCTCTTGAATTCTTGACCAAACAAAAAGAGAAAAACAGTCTTGCAGTTACAATAGTTGTTGTATTTAGCAGGAAAACAAAAAATATTACCCCAGGAGTATACACATGGTGCTCAGGTAAGAAGGGAAGTTACCTGGGCTTTCTTCCTTCGCACTTGATAGAAAACAGACATACAAATTCTACAGAGATATAAAAATTCTACAGAGCCATGCTCAATATCCCTAGCTGTTTCTTGGCTCTTTAATTCCACATTTCCAGAGAACCCAACATATCCTGGTGCTTTTCTCTCTTTCCATGAAGTTGAAGGAATACTGGCATTCCTCCTAGAGTTTGTTTTGTTTTACAATTGAAATTATAATATGATCATGTTATTTCCCCTAGATTTATGGACTCACAAACATACCGTTTTTGTTCTTTATTCTGTCCATTTGATAAAAGTTTACATTATGAGAACCCAAACAGGAGCTAAATAATCCAAAAATCGTACCAATTTGCCTGAGAAAAACACCCTGGAGGTCAAAATCCTACATAATATTCTACTAGAATCTCAAGCATGTTGAGCATGGGAGAAATTGTCTTGCCAATGAAACAGGACAATGTTACCTGATATAGTTCTATTTTTAGATTGCATTATATTATAGTAAAATCATCTAATATGTGAGCAATACTACATATATACCATTCTTTACACATTCATTCATTGTTTTATCCAGGTTGTCCATCTTATTTCTTCTTTGTAGTTAGTTCATATAATTTCTCTAATGTGTACTCTGTACACATGATTTGTTTACTTGTCTCTGTATGTTTGTTAATTGGCATTTCTCTTGCAAGGTGATACTCCTTTCAAAGGGAACAGAATTGACAGAGGTGAACATCCTATTCAGTTTTCTTCTAAAGTGACTTGGTGATTACATTGTAACAACTATGTCATGGAATAAGATAGGGAGCACCAGAAATGTATGAATAACTGTCAAAGAAGTATACATTTACAATATTGTCAGTATCATGCTTTCTGTTGTACACATGTATGGGATGTTTAAAATGCAGTGACCTATGATGATGTGTATGTAACCTTCACTTGGGAAGAGTGGACTTTGCTGGATCGTTACCAGAAGAATCTCTACAAAGATGTGATGATTGAGACCTACAGGAACCTCATTCTTATAGGTAAGAAAGTGTATTTTCCTTCACATTTTAAAATAAGGTGACAATTGTTTCTTTGTTTTGGATGTTCCTGTGTAATTTGAATGAGAAAGAAGAGTAAGTGAATAAATCAGGCATGTTTCTGAGATTCACTGAAGATAGTAACATCAATTTTACAACGTTTTCAATAATATAAAATTTCTGGTAATCTATTTTAGGATAAAGTTGGGAAAATAATATTATTGAAGAAGATTTTCAAAATATTAGAAGACAAGTAAGGTAATTTTCATGTGCAAGCTGATATAAATATGCCTGTGAAGAAATTATATTAAGAATGATATTGAAGCTGATTTCCTTGGCATGGACATGATTATTACATGAATCCTCCCTCCCTCCCTCACACACATGCACACACATGTCCATACTCACAAAACATCTGTGAACATAAAAGTACAACATATGTATGATGTGAAACAATATGCTCATCACTTTGGCTGATCTACCTGGGACACAGATACGAATGTACAGCTGGATTTTATATTTATTTAATTGCTTGACACACCCACCCCTACTCACTGTCAAAAGGAAGTCATTCTTCCACATTCGCAAATCAGAGGACAGGAGTTAAGGATAGAATATTCATGTTGCTGCTTCTCAGTTTCCATCTCCTTGAGATTAATGGATAAAGAATGTGGTACATATACACAATGGAGTACTACTCAGCAGAGAAACACAATGACATCATGAAGTGTGCAGGCAAATGGATGGATCTAGAAAAAAATCATCCTGTGTGACATAACTCAGAAAGACAAACATGATATGTACTCACTCATAGGAGGATAATAGATGTAAAACAAAGATGACTAGACTGCTACTCACAACGCTAGTGGGGCTACAGGACCCTAAGAAAGACACGGGGATTGCCCTATGACAGAGAAATGGATGAGATTTTAATGAACAACCTGGATGTGAGTGGGGGTAATGAAGGGCAAGGACTGAGAGAAAGAGAGCTTAGGGTAGCAGGAGATCCCAGCTGGATTAAGAACACAAAGGGAGAACAAGGAATAAGAGACCAAGATAAATGAGGACCCCATGAGCATAGGAAGTTGCAAAGTGCTAGAAAGGTCCCCAGAAATCCACAAAGATACCCCCACTGTAGAATACTGGAAATACAGAGAGAAAGCCCAAACTGACCTACTCTGTTGTCCAGGTGGCCAAACACCCTAATTGTCATCCTAGAAATCTCATCCAATGACTGAGGGAAGCAGATGAAACAATCCACGGCTAGGCCCCAGGTGGAGGTCGAGGAGTACAATTGGAGAGAAAGAGGAGGGATTGTATAAGCAAGAATAGTTGAGACCAAGATTGGAAAAATCACAGGGACAAATAGCCAAACTTAAAGAAACACAGGAACTATGAACCAATAGCTGAGGAGCCCCCAACTGGATCAGTCCCTCTAAATACATGAGACAGTTGATTAGCTTGAACTGCTTGGGAGGCACCCAGGCAGTTGGACCAGGACCTGTCCTTAGTGAATGAGCTGGCTGTTTGGAAAGTGGGCTTATGCAGGGACACTTTGCTCAGCCTGGGAGGAGGAACTGAACCTACCTGGACTAAATCCAGCAGGTTGAGCTGAATACCCAGGGTAGTATTTGCTGTGAAGGAGATGGGAATGGGGCGTTGTTTGGGGGGAAGGTTGAGAGGATGGCAGAGGACATGAAAATCCATGGCTGATTTGTAAAATTAAATTAAATTATAAAATAAAATAAAGTATAAAAATAAAAGAGCCGGGCAGTGGTGGCACACACCTGTAATCCCAGCACTCAGGAGGCCAATGCAGTTGGATTTCTGTGAGTTTCAGGACAGCCTGGTCCACAGAGCTAGTCCAGTACAGGCTCCAAAGCTTCAGAGAAACACTCTCTCCAAAAATAAAAAAAAAATGGAGAATTTTCTGCAAAGGTACCAAAAACACAAAATAAATCAAGACCAGATAAACAATTTAAATAGACCTATAACCCCCAAGGAAATATAAGCAGTCATTTAAAGTTTGTCAACCAATAAAAACCCAGGGCCAGATGGTTTCAGCACAGAATTCTACCAGATTTTCAAAGAAGAGCTTATACTGATACACCTCAAATTGTTCCACACACTAGAAACAGAAGCAATATTGCCAAATTGGTTTATGAGGCTTTAGCTACCCAAATCAAACAAAGATACAACAAAGAAACATAATTACAGAACAAACAACCCTCATGAACATAGATGGATATGTACTCAATGAAATACTGGCAAACCAAATTCAAGAACATATCAAAATATCATCCAACATGATCAAGTAGGCTTCTTCCAAAAAATGCAGTCATGGTTGAATATACAAAAATCAGTGAGGAGTTGGGGATTTAGTTCAGTGGTAGAGTGCTTGCCTAGCAATCGCAAGGCCCTGGGTTCGGTCATCATCTCTGGCAAAAAAAAAAAAAAAATCAGTGAGTGTAATCCATCATAAAAACAAACTGAAAGAAAATAAATACATGATATTCCCATTAGATTCTGAAAAAGCCTTTTTCAAAATCCATCACCTCTTCATGATACCTACAAGGTCTTTGTGAAAGAAAGAATACAAGGAACATACCTAAATATAATAAAGGCAATTTATAGGAAGCCAACTTGAAATTCAAGGGTAAAAAACGCAAATATCCCCAATATACATACTGTACACAAGAACTGAATCAAAAGATAAATTATCATCTGATAAAGGTCTAATATTAAAAACATGCATATAGAACATAATTAGATAAATAAAACAAAAATTCTCATCTTATATAGGTATAATATCTCAAATATACATATCGAACACTAGAAATCATATAAACTAATATTCTCATCTTATATAGGTCTAGTATGAAAAATATACATAAGAACACAAGAAATCAGATCAATAAAACAAAATTTCTCACCTAATAATGGTCTAACATTGAAAATATACATATAGAAAACAAGAAATCAGAAAAACAAAACATTCTCATGTGATAAAGTTCTAACATGAAAAATATCCTTAATGAACTAAAATCCAAATAAAACAAAAATTCTGTTCTGATAAAGGTCTATTACAAAAATAGACCTATTGAAAGCAAGAAATCAAATAAATAAAACAAAAATTTCTCATCTGTTAAAGGTATAATATCTCAAATATTATATTTTTTGTTCAAATATTTTGAACAGAAGAAATCAGTTCAAAAAACAAAAATTCTCACCTGATAAAGGTCTAATACAAATATATATATATATATATATATATATATATGTATATGAATATATATTTTTATACATATATATATGTCTACATACATATATATGTGTGTAGACATATATATATGTATATATATGTATATATGTTAAACACAAATCAATTACATAAAACCCAAAATCTATTTTCAAAATATACATATTGACATTATTAGATAAACAAAACAAAAATTCTCATCTGATAAATGTCTAATACTGAAAACATAGTGAACACAAGAAATGAAAAAACAGAAATCTCACCTATGAACAGTCTAATATCTATCCAAAATATACATGTTGAATACATGAAATCACATAAATAAAACAAAAATTCTCACCTGATAAAGGTCTAATACAAATATATATATGTATATGAATATATATATTTTTATACATATATATATGTCTACATACATATATATGTGTGTATACATATATATGTATATATATATATGTGTGTATATATATATTAAACACAAATAAATCAGTTACATAAAACCCAAAATCTATTTTCAAAATATACATAGTGACATTATTAGATAAACAAAACAAAAATTCTCATCTGATAAATGTCTAATACTGAAAACATAGTGAACACAAGAAATAAAAAAACAGAAATTCTCACCAATGAAAAGTCTAATATCTATCCAAAATATACATGTTGAATACATGAAATCACAATAAAACAAAAATTCTCACCTAATAAAAGTCTAATATCCAAAATATTCATATTGAACACTAGAATCAGATAAATAAAACTATATTTTGCATCTCATAATGGTCTAATATCCAAAATATAAATACTGAACACAAGAAATTAAACAAAACAAAATTTCACATGATAAAGTATTTATATCCCAAACATACTTATTGAAAACAAGAAATCATATAAATTAAACAAAATTTCTTAACTGATAAATGTCTAATATTCAAAATATATATATTGAACACAAGAAAACAGAAAAACAAAGAACATTCTCAAGTGAAAAAGATCAAATATGCAAAATATAATATTGAACATCAGAAATTAAATAAAACAAAAATTCTGAACACAAGAAATCATATATAGAGAACAAAAATTCTCATCTGATAAAGGTCTATATCAAAATATACATACTGAATCCATGAAATGAGAAAAAACAAAATTCTCAACAGTAGGTCTAATATCCAAAATATGCATATTGAACACAAAACAAACATTCTCATATGCTCAAGTTCTAAAATACAAAATATACACACTGAACAGAATATATCAGACAAATAAAACAAAATTCTTATCAGATAATAGTCTTATATAAAAAATATACTTATTGAACACAAGAAATTATATAAGACAAAAGTTCGGACTACTAAATTTCTAATATCCAAAATATACATATTGAATACAAGAAATCAGATATATAAAACAAAAATTGTCACCTGATAAAGGTCTAATATCCAACATATTTTTATTGAACCCAATAAATTATAATAAACAAAAATTTGACATGTAAACTTCTCATATACAATATACATCTATTAAACAATAGAAATCAGATAAATAAAACAAAATTCTCACATGATAAAAGTCTAATCAACAATACATACATATGAAACACAAAAAACAAAAAAATTCTCATCTGATAAATGTAAATATCAAAAATATACGTATTTAACACTGAAATAGGATAAAAGAAATTCTCATCTGATGTAGGTGTGATATACAAATATATATATAGATGCCAAGAAATCAGATAAATAGAACAAAATTTCTCAACTGATAAAGATCTAACTTTAAAAATCTCCACACTGAACACAGGAAATTAAAAAAAAAACAAAAATTCTCACCTGATAAAGGTCTAATATCCTAACTATACTTACTGAACACAAGAAATTGAATAAAACAAAATTTTCAAATGATAAATCTTTGATATACAAAGTATACATATTAAACAAAAGAAATCAGATAAATAAAACAAAAATTCTCATATGCTAAAGGTATAATACACAAAATATACATGGTGAACCTAAGAAATCAGATAAATAAAACACATATTCTCATATGATAAAAGTAATATATATATTGTATCAGGAAAATAAAACAAAAATTCCCAACTGATAAAATTCTAATATCCAAAATATTGATATCAAAAACTAGAAACAACAAAATTCTCACTGGTAGGTCTAATATACAAATTATACATATTGACTGGAATAAATCAGATAAATAATACAAATATTCTCATCAGATAAAGATCTAATACCCCAAATTTAAATATTGAATGTAATTAGATAAATGAACAAAATTCTCATCTATTAAAATTGTACATTATATATATAAAACAAAGAAATTAGAAAAAACAAAATTCCTCCTCAGTAAAAGGCCAATATCCAAAATATATTTATTAAACCCAAGAAATCAGATAAATAGAACAAAAACTCACATCTGATAATGGTCTCATAATCAAAACAAACCTATTGGTTACAATTAGTGAAATAAAACAAAAATTCTTATCTGATAAAGGTCTAATATCAGACATAAAGTTATTGAACACAATAAATTAAATAACAATAAAATTCTCCTCTGATAAAGTTCTAATATCCAAAATATATGAATTGAACACAAGAAATCAGATAAATAAATAAAAAATTCTCACCTGATAAAGGTCTAATATACAAAATATAAATATAGAACACAAGAAATTAGAAAAACATGTTTTTCTTTCTGAATCTGGGTTACTTCACTCAGGATGTTTTTTCTAATTCCATCCATTTGCCAGAAAACAGCATGATGTAATTTTTTTTTCTCTGTTGAGTAGTACTCCATTGTGTATATGTACCATATTTTCTTTATCCATTCTTCAGTTGAAGGGCATTTACGTTGTTTCCAGGTTCTGACTATTACAAACAATGCAGATATGAACATAGCTTAGCATGTGCCCTTGTGGTATGATTGAACATTCCTTGGGTATATTTATGTACTCACTCATAAGTGGATACTAGATGTAAAGCAAATGATAACCAGTCTGCAACTCACAACTTCAGAGAGGCTACCTAGTAAAGACACTGGAATTGCCCAGTAACAGACAAATGGGTGAGATCTACATGAGCAAACTGGAAATGACTTTTGGGGTTGGGTAATGAAGTACAATGGTCAGGGGAAAGAGAGCTTAGGGGAGCATGAGGTCTCAGCTGGATCAGGAACAAAGAAGGAAAACAATGAAAGAGATACCATGATAAACGAAGACTCCATGGAAATAGGAAGAAGCAAAGTGCTAGAGAGGTCCCCCAAAATTCACAAAGATACCTCCACAATAGACTACTGGAAATGGTTGAGAGGTTGAGCTGCCCTACTCTGTTGATTGGACGGCCGAACACCCAAAATGTCATGATAGAACTCTCATCTATGTGATGGAAGCAGATGCAGAGATCCACACACAAGCCCTGGTGGAGTTGTGGGAGTCCAATTGGTGAGAGAGAGGGGGATTATATGAGCAAGAGATATTGAGACCATGGTTCCAAAAAGCACAGAGACAAATAGCCAAACTAGTGGAAACAGATGATCTATGAAACAATAGCTGAGGAGTCCCCATGGAACTGGGTCAGGACCTCTGGATAAGTGAGACAGTTGATTAGCTTGAACTGTTTGGGAGGCCCCCAGGCAGTGGGACTAGGACATGTTCTTTTTGCCTGAGCTGGTTTTTTGGAGCCTGGGGCCTATGCAGGAACACTTTGCTCAGCCTGGGTGAAGGGAGGAGAAGACTGGACCTCCCTTGACTGAATCTATAAGGCTTAGTTGAATCCTCAGGGGATTCCTTGCCCTGGAGGAGATGGGAAGGGGGGTGGAATTGGGGGAGGGCTGGGTCAGAAGAGGAGGGAGGAACAGGGAATCTGTAGCTGATATATAAAATTAAATTAATTATAAACTTACAAAAAATACAGTGCTGCTCTCATCAAAGTGCTAAAAAAATCTATTTTTAAAAGCTTTGCTGACTCTGATTTTTGCCCCCAGCATGTAACACGATCCTATTAAATTCTGATTTTTTTCAATGAAAAAATTTTACAACCCCCAAATATATTTTGTTACAATAATTTATGTTTTTAATTACCCCCATTTTAATTGGGGTTGCTAACTTCCACTCAACCAAGCAAACCTTCCAAATAAGAATAGCAAGAAAAGAAGAAAATAGCTGGACTCAATATTCACTACATGAGTTCAAGTAAGTCACCAAAATAGTTTATGTGTTTCTATTAAAATACACTAATGGGCACTGGTGGCATTTATTTGTTATTAGATTATCCAGATAAGTATTAGATTTCTGAGATTGGAACAGGCAAACACAACTCTATATTTAGGATCAAACATGGTGATTTCTACCTTCCCTCTCAATCTTTGGTTTTAGTATCTGAAAGTGTTTAATCAATAAAGAATAGCTAGTTGGTGAGTCATTCCAAATGGCAAAGGACAGGAGCCATGCACAATATTTGGGAACAATCAAATAAACATGCAAACAAACAAAGTCCCACTTATGAAGGAAGTGATTTTATATGTCATGCCTTGTGACAGCACCCATTTCCATGGCACATTCCAACCCATCCATAGTGATATTTTATTTGTATTGAAATGTGATTTTATTTGTATGTCATTAAAGTTGCCTTTAGGTCAGAGCAAGTCAGAGCAGAAGCTGAGCAGTAGTGAGGCATGCCTTTAATCCCAGCACTCGGGAGGCAGAGCTAGGTGGATCTCTGTGTGTTCAAGGACACAGCCAGCATGGCAGACACATGCCTTTAATCTCAATAGCAACCATAGAATACCTGGAGGTCTGTACAAACAGGCAGTGACGAGGAGGTCATGTGGCTGGGTTTACAACCAATGAGAAAACAGAACAGAAACTCTTTAAATAGACAGGACACACAGAAGTAGCTCTTTTGCGGAGAGGAAGAACAGCAGAAGCAGTGAAGGGTAAGGTTTTCCGCTCTTGCAACAAGGAGCACAGTACTGTGGATAATGTAGTTCTCATGATGTAGTGAAAGGAATTGTGAAAAATATGGTTCTGTTGTTGAAGAAACAGGCCACTATGGGAAATGTATTTCAAAGGACACTGAGAAAGGCACTGTGGGAAATATAGTTCTGATGGCTTTGAAAAAGGCATTGTTGGAAACATAGTTGTGATATCATGGTGAAAGGCCCTGTGGGAAATGTACATCTAAAGATGTAGAGAAAGACACTGTGGAAATGTAGTTCTGGAGACACTGAGAAAGGCATTGTGGGTAATGTATTTCTGTGACATGGAGGAAGGCACTATGGGAAATGTAGTAATTTTGATGTGTACAAAGGCACTGTGAGAAATTGAGTTATGATGACATGAATAAAGCAAATGAGAAAAATATAGTTCTCATGACAGAGAAAAAGGGACTTTGAAAAATATAGTTCTAATGAAACAGAGAATGGTACTGTGGAAAAGGTTATTCTTTCACATAGTGAAAGGCACTGTGGGAAATGTAGTTATGATGATGAACATAAAGGCAATGTAAGAAAGGTATTTTTATGCCACAGAGAAAGCCATGGTGGGAAATGTAGTTATGTGGATGTAGATAAAGGAACTCTGAGAAATGTAGTTCTGATGTCATAGATAAAGGAATTGTGGAAAATGTAGTTATCATGACATGAGAAAGAACTTTGGGTAATGTAGCTTTTATGTCATAGAGAAAGGAACTGTGGGAAATGTAGTTTGGATGATGTAGAGAAAGGAACTGTGGGAAATGTGGTTCTGATGACTTAGAGAAAGAAACTTCGGGTAATGTAGTTCAGATATCATAGAGAAAGGAACAGTGGAAAATATAGTTCTGATGACATAAACATAGGAACTGTGGGAAATGTAGTTCAGATGTCACCAAGAAAGGCACTGTTGGAAATTTAGTACTGATGATGTAGATTAAGGCAAGATTAGCAATTTATTTCTGATGTCATGGAGACAGGAACTTGTGGGAAATGCAGGTCCGATGACACCAAGAAAGGCACTGTGGGAAATGTATTTCAGTTACTAAGAGAATGTCATTGTGAGAAATGTAGTTATGATGACACAGAGCAAGGAATTTTGGGATATGTAGTTCAGTTGAGATGGAGAAAGACACCAGGAAATGTAGTTCTTGTGTCATATAATTGGAGAAAATCAATGTGGGAAATGTAGTTCTTATGTCATAGAGAAAGGAACTGTGGGAAATGTAGTTTTTGTGTCATATATATAGGAACTGTGAGAAATGTAGCCCTGATGACATAGAGAAAGGAACTGTGGGAAATATAGTCCTGACAAAATAGAGAAAGGAACTGTGGGAAATATAGTTGTGATGAGGTAGAGAAAGACACATGGGAAATGTAGTTAGGATTTAATAAAGAAAAGGATTATTTACAGTTCTAATTATGTTAAGAAAGGACCTGTGGGAAATGTGTTTCTGAGGATGTAGATTTAGGCACTGATGAAATGTAGTTTTGATAACACTGAGAAAGACACTGTGGGAAATGTAGTTCTGATGATGTAGAGAAAGGCAGTGTGGGAAATGTAGTTATTATGGCCTAGAAAAAGGCATTGTGGAAAATATAGTTTTGAGACACAGAGCAAGGAACTGTGGGAAATGCATTTCTTATGTCATAGAGAAAGACTCTCTGGGAAATGTAGTTCTGATGATGAAGAGAAAGTAATTGCAGGAAATGTAGATGTGATGACGTACACATAGGAACTGTGGGAAATGTAGTTCAGATGACTACGCAAAAGGCACTGTGGGTAATGTTGATCTGATAAAACATTAAAAGGCTCTAAGTGAAATGTATTTCTGTGACTTACAGCAATGTATTGAGGGAAATGTTGTTATGATGACAGAGAGAGAGACACTAAGGAATATGTAGTTCTTATGTCACAGAGAAAGGCACTGATGACATAGAGAAAGGAACTGTGGAAAAATGTAGTTCTCATAATGTAGAGAAAGGCAGCGTTTGAAATGTAGTTCTGATGCCATGGAAAAAGGGACTGTATGAAATGTTGTTCTGGTGACAGAGAGAAAGTAATTCTGGGAAGTGTTCTGATGAAATATAGAAATACACTTTGGGAAATGTATTTCTGTGAAAAAGAGAAAGGCACTGTGGGAAATGTCATTATGATGACATAGAGAAAGGTTTTGGAAGTGTAGTTCTGATGAGAAGGAGAAAGGCCGTATGATTATGTCAAAGAGAATTGAACTTTGGGAAATGATGTTCTGATGACACATTGAAAGCACTTTTGCAAATGTAGTTCTGATGTCATACAGAAAGGCACAGTGGGAAATGCAGCTCTGATGCCATAGAGAAATGATGTATAGGAAAGGAAGTTCTGATGACATAGAGAAAGGAAATATGGGTATTAATTATGGATGATGTGGAGAAAGGTATTTTAGGAAAAGCAGTTCTAATGACATAAAGAAAGGAATGTGTGAAATGTACTTCTGTGACATAGAGAAAGGCACTGTGGGAAATGTAGTTCTGATGAAATACACATAGGCACTGTGGGATGACACCTAGAAAGTCACTGTGGGTAATGTAGTATTGATGATGTAGCTAAAGGCAAGATGGGAAATTTAGTTCTAATATCATAGACACAGGCACTGAGGGAAATGCCATTCAGATGTCAACAAGGAGGGCACTGTGGGAAATGTAGTAATGATGATATAGATAAAGGCAAGTTGTGAAACATAGTTCTATTGTCATAGAGACAGGCACTGTGGGATATAGTTCAGATGATACCAAGAAAGGCCCAGTGGGAAATGTGGTTCTGATATTATAGAGAAAGGCACTGTGGGAAAAGTAGTATTATGACATAGAGAAAGAACTGTGGGAAATGTATTTCTGTGACATAGAGAAAGTACTGTGGAAAATGAAGTTTTAATGACACAGAGAAAGGACCTGGGATGAATGTAGTACTAAAGATGTAGCCATAGGAACTGTGGGACATGTAGTTATGATGCCATAAAGAAAAGATGTGTGGGAAATGTAGTACTGGTAACATGGAGGAAGGCAATGTGGGAAATGTAGTTCTGATGGCAGAAAAGGAAGTATGGGAAATGTAGTTCTGATGACATAGAGAAAGGAAATAAGGGAAATTTATTTCTGATGAAACTGAGAAAGGCACTGTGCAAAATGTAGTTTTGATGTCGTAGAGCAGGCCATTGTGGGAAATGAAGTTCTGAGGTCATAGTGAAAGGAATTATGGGAAATGTAGTTCTATTTACATAGAAAAAGGAACTGTTGGAAATGGAGTTCTGATGTGAATAAACGAATTCTGGGAATTGAAGTTCTGTTGAAGCTAGAAATGCACTGTGGGAAATGTAGTTCTAATGACATAGAGAAAGGCATGGTAGTAAATGTCAGATTGATGAATCAGAGAATGGCATTGGGCAAAATGTAGTTCTGTCACATACTGAAAGTCACTGTGGGACATATAGTGGAGATGAAGTAGAGAAAGCAACTGTGGGTAATGTAATTCTGATGCCATGAAGAAAGGAAGTGTGGTCAATGAAGCTCTGATGATGTAGAGAAAGGTGACTTAAGAAATGTAGTTATGATTACAAGGAGAACGGTTTAGTGAATAATATTGTTCTCATACATAGTAAAGGGAAGTGTGGGATATGTTGTTCTTGTGGCTATAAAAAGGCACTGTGGGAAATACATTTCTGATGTCATAATGAAAGGCACTGTGGGAAATGTAATTATGATGACATGGAGAAAGTCACTGTGGGAAATAGAGTTCAGATCACACAATGAAAGACACTGTGGAAAATGATGTTCTGGTGATGTAGAGAAAGGCCCTGTAAGAAATGTGGATCTGATGAACCAGAGAAACACTCTGTGGGAAATGCATTTTAATGGCATAGAAAAAGGCACTGTGGGAAATATATTTCTTATGTCACAGAGTAAGACAACCTGAGAAATGTTCTGACGATGTAGAAAAAGGCACTGTGAGAAATATATTTGTGATGTCATACAGAAAGGCACTGTAGATAATATAATTATGAAGATGTTAAGAAAGGCACTGGGGGAAATGTAGTTCAGATCACACAGTGAAAGACAATGTGTAAAATGATGTTCTGATCATGAAGAGAAAGGCACTTTGATAAATGCGGTTCTGGGACATAGAAAAAGGCACAGTGGGAAATGTAGTTCTTATGTCAGGGAGAAAGACACAGTGGGTAATGTATTTTGGATGACAGAGATAAAGGAACTGTGATAAATGTACTTCTGATGACATATACGTAGGAATTGTGGGAAATGTAGTTCAGATGACACCAAGAAAGAACTGTGGATAATGTTGTTCTGATGAAAGACAGAAAGGCATTGTGGGAAATGGAATTCTGTGAAATTGAGAAAGGCAATCTGGGAAATGTAGTGCTGATGTCATAGAGAAAGGAATTATGCTAAATGCAATTTTGATAACACAGAAAAAAGGCACTGAGACAAATGTTGTTCTGTGACTTAGAGAAAGGCAATGTGGGCAATTACTTCTGACAACACCAAGGAAGGCACTGTGGGAAATGTAGTTCTGATGACACAGAGAAAGTCAGTGTGGGAAGTATAGTTATGGTGAAGTAGAGAAAGGAACTGTGGGAAATGTAGTACTGATGATGTAGATGAAGGAACTATGGGAAATGTAGTACTGAAGACTTAGAAAAAAGAACTATGGAAAATGTAGTTCTGATGATATAGAGAAAGGCACTGTAGCAAATGTATTTGTGATGACACAAAAATGAACTGTGATGATGTAGAGAAAGGCACTGTGGGAAATGTAGTTCTGATGCCATGAAGAATGGAACAGTGAGAAATGAAGTTCTGATGATGTAGAAAGAATCTGTGGGAAATGTAGTTCTGATGTCATACAGAAAGGCACTGTGGGTAATTTAGTTATGAAGATGTAGACAAAGGCACTGTGGGAAATGTCATTCTGATGAAACAGTGAAAGGCACTGTAGGAAATATATTTCTGTGTCATAGAGAAAGGCACTGTGGAATATGTAGTTCTTATGTCACAGAGAACGACACTGTGGTAAATGTTGTTCTGATGATGTAGAGAGAGGAACTGTGGGAAAAGTAGTTCTGATGATGTAGAGAATGGAAGTATGGGAAATGTAGTTCAGTAACATAGAGAAAGGCACTGAGGGAAATGTAGTTCTGATGATGTAGACATAGGAACATTGGCAAATGTAGTAAAGATGACACTGAGAATAGCATTGTGGGAAACGAAATATAGATGATATAGATAAACACAAGATGGGCAATGTAGTTATGATGGCACTGTGGGAAATGTAGATCAGATGTCACTAAGAAAGACACTGTGTGAAATATTGTTGTGATGAAATGGAGAAAGTCACTGTGGGAAATATAGTTCTTATGTCACAGAGAAAGTAACTGTGAGAAATGTAATTCTTATGTCATTGAGAAAGGAAGTGTGGGTAATATATTTCTCTGACATAGAGTAAGGAAGATGGGAAATGCAGTTCTGATGACATAGTAAAAGGCACTGTGGGAAATGCAGTTCTGATGTGGTAGAGAAAGGCAGTGTTTGAAATGCAGTTATGGTGACACAGAGAATGGCACTGTGGGTAATATAGTGCTGATAATGTAGAGAAAGGAACTGTGAAAAATGTAGTTATGAAGATACAGTTAAAGACACTGTGGGAAATGTACTTTTGATGACATGGAACAAGGCACAGTGGGAAATGTAGTTCTGTTTACCCAGAGAAACACACAGTGGGTAATGTAGTTCTGATGATGTAGAGAAAGGAACTGTGAGAAATGTAGTTCTGATGATGAAAACATAGGAACTTTGGGAAATGTAGATCAGATGATACCAAGAAAGAACTGTCTGTAATGTTGATCAGATGAAAGTGGTACAGGCACTGTGGGAAATGTTGTTCTGATGTCATAGATAAAGGAAGCGTGGGAAATTTAGTTCTGATGAAACAGAGAGAGGAACTCTGGGAAATGTAGTTCTTATGTCACAGAGAAAGACACTTTGGAAATGTAGTTCTGATGTCATAGAGAAAAGAGGTGTGGAAATGGAGATCTCATGATGTAGATAAAGGCAAGATAGGCAATGCATTTGTGATGTCCTACAGTCAGTTATTGTGGGAAATGTAGTTCACATGACACCAAGGACGTCACTGTGGGAAATGTCGTTGTGATGACACAGACAAAGACACTGTAGAAAATGAATTTCTGTGACATAGAGAAAGGCACTGGGGGAAATGTAGTTCTGATGTCATAGAGAAAAGAGGTGTGGGAAACAGTTCTGATGACAGAAAGGAAAGTGGGAAATGTAGTTCTGATCAAGTAGTGAAAGTAAATGTGGAAAAAGTAGTTCTGTCTTAAAGAAAGGCACTGTGGGAAATGCCTTTCTTTCTTTTCTTTTCTTTTTTTTTCAGAGCTGAGGACCGAACCCAGGGCCTTGAGCTTGCTAGGCAAGCACTCTACTGCTGAGCTAAATCCCCAACCAGGAAATGTCTTTCTTATGTCATACAGAAAGGAATGGTGGGAGATGTAGCTCTCATAACACCAAGAAAGACACTGTTGGAAATGAAGTTCGGATGACATACTGAAAGACACTGTAGGTAATGAATTTCTAATGATGTAGAGAAAGGCATTGCAGGAATTATAGTTCTGATGACTTAAAGAAAGGAATGTCGGAAATAAAGTTATGATGACACAGAGAAAGGAACTGTGAGAAATGTATTTCTTATGTCATAGAGAAAGACATGGTGGAAAATGTAGTTCTGCTGTCATAGCGAAAGGATCTTCAAGAAATGTAGATCTGATGTCATAGATAAATGATATGTGGGAAATGAAGTTCTGATGCCTTAAAGAAACATACTGTTGGAAATGTAGATCTGATCTGTAAAAAATGGAACTGTGGGAAATGTAGTTTTGGTGACATCAAGAAAGGCACTGTGAGTAATATCCATCTGATGAAACAGAGAAAGGCACTGTGGGTAATGTAGTTCTGATTACCCAGAAAAAGGCACTGTGAGAAATGTAGTTCTTATGTCACAAGGACAGACTCTGTGGTAAATGTAGTTCTGATGACTTAGAGAAAGGAACTGTGGGGAATGTTAATCTCATAATTTTGAGAAAGGCAGTGTTGGAAATGTAATTCTGATGCCACAGAGAAAGGGACTGTGGAAAATGTAATTTTGATGGCAGAGAAAAAGTCACTGTGGGAAATGTAGCTTTTGTGTCACAGAGCAAGGCATTGCAGGAAATGTTGATCTGATGAAACAAAGAAAGGCACTTTGGGAAATGTAGTTCTGTTGATGTAAATGAAGGAACTGTGGGAAATGTAGTTCTGATGACATAGAGAAAAGTACTGTGGGAAATGTAGTTCTGTTGATGTAAATAAAAGAACTGTGGACAATGTAGATCTGATGGCATAGAGACAGGCACTGTGGGAAATGTAGTTCTGATGACATAGAGAAAGACATTGTGGGAAATGTAATTGTGATGACAACAAAAACGCACTGTGGGAAATGTAGATCTGATGACACAGAGAAAGGCACAGTGGGAAATGTAGTTCAGATGTCATAGAGAAAGGCACTGTAGGAAATGTAGTTCTGGTGACACAGAGAAAGAAACTGTGGGTACAGTAATGAAGATGACTCAGAGACAGGAAATGTTGGAAAATTTAGTTCTGATGATGTAGATAAAGGAACTGTAGGATATGTAGTTCTGATCATGTAGAGAAAGCATTGTGGGAAATGATTTCCAAAGATGTTGTGAAAGAAACTGTGGGAAATGTAGATCTAACAATTTCTTTTGATCCAGCTAATGAGCCTCCACTGTGTAAACCAAAGCCAAAGACCACAGCTTCCCCTCTTCCAGTCCACTCAGTTTCCCTTTCTTCCTCCTCAGAAACAGATCATCCAACAGGTCAACCTTCCCTGGCACCCACTTTCAATTCACCAACAGCCCCTAGTCCTCCTGCTACTCATTCCCACTCTACCTTGGGACCTCCTATACCTTCTCGATCTAAACCAGCCCCAGCTTTCCCTTTGTGAGAGGTTTCTGGGTGGATGATCTAGTCAGGGTAAATGTCCCCTTCTCATTATTTGAGCTCTCCAAAATAGAAAAAAGGTTTAGGTACTGTACTGCCAATTCTCCCAACTTTATTAAAAAATCTAATACATTACCTAATCCTATGATCTTACATTTCAAGAAGTCCGTATGATCCTTACCAACAATCACCTCTCAGAAGAGTGTAAGCAAGTCTGGGATCAGGCTAGGCCCCATGCATATAAACTCTATCAAACAGATAACACCTACTCAGTGGGGGCTAGGGCAGTCCCAGACCAGAAGCCTGGATGGGATTACAACAATCCAGGAGACATCCTAGCTACAAATAGGTTTGTAATTTGTCTCCTAGCTGGTCTCCACAGGGCTGCCCTGAAGGCAGTAAATTATTTTTAAAAAAGTCCAAAGTGTCATCCAGGAAATAACTGAAAACCCATCTGAATTACTCAAATGCTTTACAAAGACCCTCTCACAATGGTCCAACATGGATCCTGAGACCCAAAATGGAAGGCACCTCCTTCTGAAACCAACCTTTGGGTCACCCATTTCTGTCTCCTCTTCTTTCCATGTTTCACACCTTTTAAAGTATAAGGGCCTTCAAGCATTACCTCCGTCTCAAATTCTCCCCCTTCAGGTGGCATTAGTAGAGAATACAGCACTGACTTTTCAACCATGTCCACCTCCTAATATCTCAGATCTTCTCTCCCAACCAGTCCTGGAATACTCCCCATCACATTCACATATTGAGACCCTAGGAGAGTTACTACCCTATCCAATACATATACAGGAAGTAGCATTACTTCAGGCCACTCATACATGGTTGACAGATGGCAGTGCCTTCCTATATAAAGGAGTATATGGAGTGGGATACGCAATTGTCTCAGACACCACAGTGGTCAAAACGCAAGCCCTTCCAGCCCATACCACAAATCAGCATGCTGAATTGATAGTTCTAACCTGTGCTTATCAAATATCAAAGAGACAACCTTGAAAACTATATACAAACCACAAGCCTACCTCTGGTCTCAGAATAATGAGACCTCACCAACCTGTCAAGGCTCATGCCCCACCATATCAGGTCATGCCCTACCTCTTCTCCTTCTACTTCTTCCCACTCACTCATATTACTATCAAACTCTACATTTGCAGATTTAAGGTTCAGGAGACATATGCCCACCAGTTCAACCAGACCACTCATGTGGTAGGGGCTGGAGACTGTTGGAAACATAATGCAAATGCTGGAAAACACTCTGCCTATAATGAAGAATTGGGAATCCTTTACATTCTGATTAAGGATCCATGGCACTCCAACTGGAAAGCAGGAGTCATTGGGAAGCTTTGCTATAGCATCTGTCAAATCTGCCCACCAGATATGCTCAAATATAGAGTGCACAGGTTCCACTCTCTCAACCCCTACGAGTGGATAGAGTAGAAGTGGTCCAAGCTCCTCAAAGTCTCCCACCTCCTTGTCACACTATCTCTTGTTTCAGACCCTAATTACCACATATCAGCTATTGAATGATGCGTAGGCTGACCATTTTGGTTATGTGTCCCTCCAGGGTCAAATGGTCACCAACCATTTATGACCTCACCCATTGTCCTATTCAATTCACACACCTTACCATTTATTAATTGCTCCAAGCCAAATGTCACTACTACCCCTTGTCTCTCTCACATTCCTCTCCTCAGCATTACAGACTACTTTATCTCCTCAAGAACACACTTTGTGGGTACTATGGATTCTGCAGGGTGTATTAATGTCATTACCCTAGGTACCAACACCCAGCCCCTATGTCCAAATAGTCACAATACCTCAATTCTCTGTGTTACTCAGGTTTATCACTGTTTACCTGCTAGGTAGTATGGGAACTGTGCCCTGGTATTCCTGTTTCCCAAATTAGGGGTGGTACCTGGTAAAGAACCCTTGCCAATTCCCATTGCCAAGTTCATAGCAGCAAGGCATGACAAAAGAGCCATCCAAATAATACCCTTTCTAGCATCTCTGGGTGTAAATGCTGGTATAGCCACTGGAATAGCAGGACTGACTACTCCCTTTGCTATTTACCATCAGCTTTCCTCACAATTCATCCAGGATTTCTAATGAGTAGCTGAGATCATCCTTACACTTCTGGAATAGATAGACTCACTGGCCACTGCAGTATTACAAAATCAGAGAGGATTAGGTTTATTAACAGCAGAAAGAGGTGGTCTTTGTCTCTTTCTTGAGGAAGAATGTTGGTTTTACTACACTCAATCAGGGATAGTGAAAGATAAGATCCAACAACTTCATATAGATCTTCAAACTCAGAAACAGTTTGATTCCCTACACAGTGGAGCACTAATAATCAGATATAGAAATGGATACTACCTTTCTTATCCTTTTTTTTTTCTTTTCCTAGCCCTATTAATTGCACCCTGCCTCATAAACTTCTTGGCTAGATTTCTTCAACAACAGATCCAAAATATTTCTAACCAAACTCTGAACCAGTTAATATTACAGGATTACCAGCCCCTATTGACAAAGCCAGAGATCTGCAGAATATGGTTACATCCTGAGGAAGAAGGTCAAGACTGTCCCAAGAATCTTGGTGCCCTAATCCAGCAGGAAGCAGTGTAAAGATAATTTTGCGCCCTTTCCAACCCCCACCTGCTAGTTACCATTCTCAAACCTCAGCTTCTTATCACTCTTTCCAACCCCCAGCTGGTTTTTACTAAACAAAAAAGGGGGAACATGGGGAAAAGGGTCTGGCTAGAGAAACACACCTTGGCCCTAGAGCCCAAAATTAGGGAAGGATGGCTCAGATAATGCCAGTGAGAGAAACACAGTTTAGTTCATATCAGAGCCATCTCTGCCCCTGTCCAAATGACTTGTAAAATCAAACAATCACAGAGCAGGACAGCAGAATCCTGGCCCTAGGGCCCAGGACAAGGGAAACAAACACAGCCTGGGCCAGAGAAATGAACGAAGGAAACATGCCCTGACTCTGAAACTAGAACCAAAGAAACACTCTTGGCCCCTAGAATCAGTCAGTGAATGAAATGTGCCCTGGCCTTAGAGGTAGTGTCAGAAAGCTAAGTAAAGCCAGTGTGAGAAACACAGTTTAGCTCAGATCAGAGCCATCTCTGCTCCTGTCCAACTGACTTATGAAATCAACCAATCACAGAGCAGACCAATAGAATCCTGGCCCTAGGAACCATGACCAGGGAAATAAACACAGCCTGTGTTTGGGACCTGGGCCACAGAAATGAACAGTTCATCTCCAAACCCAGATCCCAGGAAATATTCCCTGACTCTGAAACTAGGACCAAAATAACACTCTTGGACCCTAGAATAAGAGTCAATGAAAGAAATGTGCCCTAGCCTTAGAGGAAGTGTCAGAAAGCCAAGAAAGGCCAGGAAAAGAACCACAGTTCGGCATTGAAATCAGGACCATCTCTGCCCCTTGCTCACAAAACTGGCCAGTCCCTGGGCAGAAAATAATCTAACCAATCACAGTTGACACCGCCCCCTAGACCTCCTATATAAACCTCTATGCCTGGTCAGTTGTGAGCTGTTCTCTCCACCCTGGTAGAGTTAGCTACTCTCCTGGTCTCCTCCTTCCCAAATAAACCTCTTTCTCAAAAGAGTTTTGGGTGTGAAGATCTTCATTGACTGGTGAACAGAAGAGCCTTGCTGGGATGTCCCACAGTGGACTGAGCAAGGGAGCTGAACAGAAGAACCTTGCTGCGATGTCCCATAGTGGACTGAGCAAGAAAGAGCTGAGTAACATTGAGGCAGATTGTGGCTCTCTAGGACAGGTGCAGGATTGCTGTGTCCTGCAGGGAGACCAACACCCCAAACACAAGGTATATCCTGACCTTCCTGAAGAGTCAGGAAACCCTGACTTTCCTTAAGATTCAGCATATCCTTCTTTGCTGAAGCAGTTCCAGGCCTGACTCTCCCAAGAAGTCAGAAAACCTTCCTTCCCAAGGTTGGCCTGTTTCTTTGCAGTCCCAGCCACCACAGCTGTGCTAAACAGCTCCTGGTGTCCATGACACCTTCAGGGCAGAGCTGTTGTTCTGAGTAGCTCAAGGTGTCCAGGATATGTCACCCTCTAGGGCTGAACTGTCTCCTTGCAGTTTCAGCAGTCAATTTACTAACATTTTGGTGCTGAAACCCAGGACACCAAACCCAGAATTGTGCAGTTTACTTACGCTGTCACAAAGTGAAAAGCACTGTGGGAAGTGTAGTAATGATGATGTAGGGAAAAGACTTGTGGGTAATGTAGTCATGATGAGATGGAGAAAAAACTAGGGGAAATGAAGTTCTGATGATGTAGACAGGAATTGTGGGAAAAGCTGCTCTGATGACAAAGAGAAAGGCACTGTGGGAAATGTTGTTCTGATGACATAGATAATGGCAATGTTAGAAATGTAGTTTTGATGATGTATAAAAAGTCACTGTGGGAAATATAGTTCTGATGTCATACAGAAAGGCAGTGTGGGTAATGTAGTTCTGAAGATGTAGAGAAAGGCACTATGGGAAATGAAGTTCTGATGATGTAGGGAAAGGCCCTGTAAGAAATGTAGATCTCATGACCCAGAAAAAGACACTGTGGGAAATGCAGTTCTCAGGACACAGAAAAAGGAACTTTGGGTAATATAGTTCTGATGACATAGACAAAGAAGCAGTGTTAAATGTAGGTCTGATGGCATACACATAGGAACTGTAGGAAATGAAGTTCAGATGACCCCAAGAAAGGCACTGTGGTTAAAGTCAAGCTGAAGAAAGAGAGAAAGGCACTGTATGAAATGTATTTCTGTGACATAGAGAAAGGCTCTATGGGAAATATAGTTCTCACAACAAAGACAAAGGCACTGTGGGAAATGTCATTCTGATGAAACAGAGAAAGGCACTGTGGGATATGCAGTGCTGTGACTTAGAGAAAGGCACTGGGGAAAAAGTATTTCTGAGAATGCAGAGAAAGGCATTGTTGGAAAGGTATTTATGATGATGTAGATAAAGGCAAGTTAGGCAACGTAGTTCAGATGTCATAGAGACAAGCACTGTGGGAAACATATTTCAGATGTCATGAAGGAAGGTACTGTGTTAAAAATCATTCTCATGACACAGATAAAGGCACTGTGGGAAATGTAGTCCACATGACATAGAGAAAGACACTGTGGGAAATGTGGTTCTCATGACATAGCTAAAGGAACTGTGGGAAATGTTGTTCTGATGACATTGAGAAAGGCACTATGGGAAATGTAGTTCTGGTGACACAGAGAAAGACACTGTGGGTAAGGAAGTGCTGATGATGTAGAGAACTGATCTGTGGGAAATGTTGTTCTGATCACATAGATAAAGGCAAGATGGTCAATGAAGTTCTGAGGTCATTAAGAGAAGCACTGTGGGAAATGTAGTTCAGACAATACTATAAAAGGCAATGTGGGAAATGTTGTACAGAAGTGGTAGAGATAGGAATTGTGGAAATGTAGTTCTGAAAACATAGAGAAAGGAACTGTGGGAAATGTAGTTCCTATGACACAGAGAAAGAAACTATGAGGAATGAAATTCTGATGACACCAAGAAAGCAACTTTGTGAAATGTAGTTCTGATGATGTAGAGAAAAGAGAGGTGAAAAATATAGTTCTGATGATGTACATATAGGAACTGTGGGAAATCCAGTTCAGATGACATCAAGAAAGTAACTGCCAGTAATATCATACTGATGAAACAGATAAAGTCGATTGGATGAAGTAAAAACAGGCACTGTGGGAAATGTAGATCTGATGTCAAAGTGAAAGACACAGTGGAACAATATTCTTTGATGACATAGAGAAAGGAACTGTGGGAAGTGAACTTCTGGTGACATAGAGAAAGGAACTGTGGGAAATGTAGTTCTGATGTCATAGAGAAAGAAAGTGTGAGAAATATAGTTCTGATGACATAAAAAAAGGAACTGTGATGAATGTAGTTCTGATGACATACTTAGAGGAACTGTGGGAAATGTAGTTCAGATGACACCAAGGTTCTCACTGTGAGTAATGTCCATCTGATGAAACAGAGAAAGGCACCGTGGAAAATGTATTTCTGTTACATAGAGATAGGCAATGAGGGAAATGTAGTTCTGATGTCATAGAGAAAGGAAGACTGAGAAATGCAGTACTGATGACGTAGAAAAAGGCACTGTGAAAAATACAGTTCTTTGACTTAGAGAAAGGCACTGTGGGCAATTAGTTCTGATGACACCAAGAAAGGCACTGTGGAATTGTAGTTGTGATGAAGCAGAGAAAGCCACTGTTGGAAGTGTAGTTCTGATGACAAAGAGAAAGTCATTGTGGGAAGTGTAGTTATGAAGATGTAGACAAAGGCAATGTGGGAAGAGTCATTCTGATGAAACAGTGAAAGGCACTGTGGGAAATATAGTTCCTATGTCACAGAGAAAGTCACTGGGGGAAATGTTGTTCTGATGATGTAGAGAATGGAATTGTGGGAAATGTAGTTCAGAAGATGTAATGAAAGACCCTGTGGGAAATGTAATTTTGATGACATGGAAAAAGGCACTGTGGGAAATGTAGTTCTGGTGAAACAGAGTTAGACTCTGCAGGTAATGTAGTGCTGATAATGTAGAGAAGGAACTTGGGAAATGTAGTTTTGGTGATGTACATATAGGAACTCTGGAAAATGTAATCTGGATAACAGCAAGAAAGGCATTGTGTGAAATGTTCTGATGAAATGGAATGGAACTATGGAAAATATAGTTCTGATGTCATACAGAAGGGAAGTGTGCAAAATGTATTTCTGTGACATAGTGAAAAACTGGGAAATTTAGTTTGGTGACATACAGAAAGGAACTGTGAGAAATGTAATTCTGATGACTCAGAGAAAGGAACTGTGGGTAATGTAGTTCAGATAATACAGAGAGAGGCAATGTGGGTAATATTGATCTGATGAAACAGAGAAAGGCAATATGAGAAGTGTAGTTCTGAGGTCACAGAGAAAGAGAGTGTGGGAAATTTAGTTCTTATGTCACAGAGAAAAACACTGTGAGAAATGTAGTTCTGATGTCACAGTGAAAGTCACTGTGGAAAAATATGCTCTCATGATATAGTGAAAGGCCCGTTAAGATGTGGTTTTAATGAACCAGAGAAAGGCACTGTGGGAAATGTACTTCTGATGACTAGGAGAACGGTACTGTGGACAATGTAGTTGTCATGACATAGTAAAAGGAACTGTGGGAAATATTTTTCTATTTTTGTAGAAACAGGGATTATGGGAAATTTATTTCAGATTACACTGGGAATGGCACTGAGGGAAATGCAGTTCTACTTAGAGAAAGGATCTGGGGGAAATGTAGTACTTATGACATAGAAAGGAACTGTGGGAAATGTATTTCTGATGATGTAAATAAAGGAATGGTGGGAAAGGTCAATCTCATCAAGCAGAGAAAGGAACCCTGGGAAATGTAGTTCTGATGGCACACAGAAATTCACTGTGGGAAATGTAATACTGATGACAAAGAGAAAGGCACTGTGGGAAATGTAGTTCCTATGTCACATAAAAAGACACTGTGAAAAATGTAGTTCTGATGATGCAGAGAAAGGCACTTTTGAAAATGTAGTTCTGATGATGTATAAAAATCACTGTGAGAAACATAGTTCTGATGTCATACTGAAAGGCATTGAGGGAAATGTTGTTTGAAGACATAGAGAAAGGTACTATGGCAAATGTTGTTCTGATGGCATACACATAGGTAAGGTACTGTGGTTAATGTATTTCAGATGTCACCAAGAAAGGAATTGTTGGTAACATCGATCTGATTAAAAAGAGATAGGCAATGTGGGAAATGTAGTTCTGATGACATAGAGAAATCCATGGTGGGAATTGTTGATCTGATGAAGCAGAGAAAGGCACTGTGTATAATGTGGTTCTGTCACATAGTGAAAGGCACTATGAATTGTAGTTGTGATGAAATAGAGAAGCCACCGTGAGAAATGGAGTTCTTATGACATAAATAACGGCACTGTGAGAAATGTAGTTCTGATGACATAGAGAAAGGGACTGTAGGAAATGTAGATCTGATCGCCTAGCAAATGGCACAGTGCAAAATGTCAATTTGATGAAGCAGAGAAAGGCGCTGTGGGAAAGGTTGTTCTGTCACATTTTGAGAGGCACTTGGGAAATGTAGTTATGATTACATAGAGAAAGAAACTGTGGGAAATGTAGTTCTGATGCCATGAAGAACAGAACAGTGGTTAATGAAGTTCTGATGATGTAGAGACAGGCACTGTAGGAAAAGTTGTTCTGATGATGTAGAGAAAGTCCACTGTGGGAAATGTATTTCAGTGAAATAGGGAAAGGCTCTCTGGGAAATGTAGATCTGATGTCATAGAGAAAGCAACTGTGGCACATAAAGTTCCAATGACACAGAGAGATGCATTGTGGAAAACAAACTTTAGAAGATGTAGTGAAAGGCGCTGTGATGAAGGGAATGTAGTTCTGACGACACCAAGGAAGGCACTCTTGGAAGTGTAGTTCTGATGACAAAGTGAAAGACACTGTAAGAAATATAGTTATGGTGAAGTAGGGAAAATAATTGTGGAAAATGTAGTACTGATGATGTAGATAAAGGAACTGTTGGAAATGTAGTACTAAAGACTTAGAAAAAGGAACTATGGAAAACATAGTACTGATGACATAGAGAAAGGCAGTGTGGGAAATGCATTTGTTATGACACAAAAATGAACTGTGATGCCATAGTGAAAGGAACTGGGGGAAATGAAGTACTGATGTCATGAAGAAAGGAAGAGTGAGAAATGTAGATCTGATGATGTAGAAAAAGGCACTATGGGAAATGTAGTTCTGATGTCATGGAGAAAAGCATTGTGGGAAATGCAGTTCAGTGACATAGAGAAAGGGACTGTAGGAAATGTAGTTTTGATGTCATGGACAAATGAACTGTGGGAACTGTAGTTCTGATGACATACACATAGGAATTCTGAGAAATATATTTCAGATGACACCAAGAAAGGCATTGAGAGAAACGAAGTATTGATAATGTAGGTAAAGGCAAGATGTGCAAAGTAGTTCTGATGCCATAGAGACAGGAACTGTGGGAAATGTAGTTCAAATGTCACCAAGGAAGGCATTGTGGGAAATATTGCTCTGATGAAACAGAGAAAGACACTGTGGGAAGTGTAGTTCTGATGACACCAAGAAAGGCACTGTGTGAAATGTATTTCTGTGACACAGAGAAAGGCACTGCCGGAAATATATTTCTGAAGCCACAGTGAAATATACTGTGGAAAAAATATGCTCTGGTGATACAGTGAAAGGACTTGTAAGATGTGGTTTTAATAAACCAGAGAAACACACTGTGGGAAATGTGTTTATGGTGACACAGAGAAACACACTGTGGGTACTGATGACATACATATAGGAAATGTGGGAAATGTAGTTCAGATGACACAGAGAAAGGCACAGTAGAAAATGAAGTTCTGATGTCATAGAGAAAAGAACTGTGAGAAATGCAGTTATGATGACATAGAGAAAGAAAATGTGATAAATGTAGTTATGGTGATGTACACATAAGAATTATGGAAATTGTAGTTCAGATGACACAAAGAAGGTAACTCTCAGTAATGTTGATCTGATGAAACAGAGAAAGGCACTGAGGGAAATCTAGTTATGATGATGTAATGAAAGAAACTTTCAGATATGTAGTTCGGATGATGTAGAGAAAGGCACTGTGGGAAAAGTCGTTCTGATCACACAGTTAAATGCACTGTGGAAAAATATGCTCTGATTATGTAGAGAAAGGCCCTGTAAGGTGTGGATTTGATGGACCAGAGAAAGGCACTGTGGGAATTGAAGTTCTGAGGATGTACAGAAAGGAACAGTGGGAAATGTAGTTATGATGACAAGGAGAATGGTACTGTGGACAATGTAGTCCACATGATGTTATGAAAGGAAGTGTGGGATATGTTGTTCTGATGGGGTATAATAAGGCACTGTGGGAAACGTAGTTTTTATGTCACAGTAAAAGACACTGTGGGAAATGTAGTCCTGATGACTTAGAGAAAGGAATTGTAGGCAATGTAGTTCTCATGATGTATAGGAAGGCAGTGTTGGAAATATAGTTCTGATGCCTTGCTGAAAGGGACAGTGAGAAATGTAATTGTGATGACACAGACAGATATGGATCTATTTGCAGCCTTCTACATGTTCGTTGACATCCAGTTATGCCAGCACCATTTGTTGAAGATGCTTTCTTTTTTCCATTGTACATTTTTGGATTTTTTGTCAAAAATTTGTGTTCATAGGTGTCCAGGTTGATGTCAGGGTCTTCAGTTCAATTCCTTTGGTCCACATGTTGGTTTAATGCCAGAACCAAGCAGTTTTTATTATGGTAGCTCTATAGTAGAGCTTGATGTCAGGATTGTGATGCCTCCAGAGGTTGTTTTAATATACAGGATTATTTTGGCTATCCTGGGTATATTGTTTTTCCACATGAAGTTGAGTATTATTCTTTCCAGGTCTGTGAAGAATTGTGTTGGTAATTTGATGGGGATTGTGTTGAATCTGTAGATTGCTTTTGATAAGATCACTATTTTTACTATGTTAATGCTGCCTATCCATGAACATGAGAGATCTTTCCATTTTCTGACATCTTCTTCAATTTCTTTTTTCAGGGACTTAATGTTGTTTTCATATAGGTCCTTCACATGCTTAGTTAGAGTAACCCCAAGGTATTTTATACCATTTGTGGCTATTGTAATAGGTGATGTATCTCTGATTTCCTTCTCATTCTGTTTGTCTATTGTATATAGGAGGGCTACTGATTTTTTTGATTTAATGTTGTAGCCTGTTATGTTGCTGAAGGTTTATATAAGCTGTATCAGTTCCTTGGTTGAATTTTTGGGGTCACTCATGTATACTATCATGTCATCTACAATTAGGGAAAGCTTGCCTTTTTCCTTTCCTATTTGTATCCCCTTAATCTCCTTATATTGTCTTAGTGCTCTGGCTAGAACTTCAAATACTATATTGAATAAGTATGTAGAGAGGGGACAGCCTTGCCTTGTTCCTGATTTTAGTGGTATTGCTTTGAATTTCTCTGCATTTAACTTGATGTAGTCAGTTGGCTTGCTGTAGATTGCCTTTATTATGTTTAGGTATGTTCCCTATATTCCTGATCGCTCCAAGTCCTTTATCATGAAGGGGTGTTGGATTTTTTCAAATGCCTTTTCTGCATCTAGTGAGATGATCATGTGTTTTTTTTCCTTTGAGTTTGTTTATATGGTGTATTACATTGATGAACTTTCATATGTTGAACCACCCTTGCATCCCTGGGATGAAGCCTACTCGATCATGGTGGACAATTGTTTTGATGTGTTCTTGGAGTGTGTTTGCCAGTGTTTTATTGAGTATTTTTGCATCAATGTTCATGAGGGAGATCAGTCTGTAATTCTCTTTCTTTGTTGCATCTGTATTTGGTTTAGGAATCAGGGTAATTGTAGCCTCATAGAAGGAGTTTAGTAATATTCCTTCTGCTTCTATTCTGTGGAACAATTTAAAGAGTATTGGTATTAAGTCTTCTGTGAAGATCTGGTAGAATTCTGCACTGAAACCATGTGGTCCTGGACAAATTTTGGTTGGGAGACTTTTAATGACTGATTCTATTTACTTAGGGGTTATTGGACTATTTAAATGGTTTATCTGGTCTTGGTTTAACTTAGTTATGTGGTACCTATCCAGAAAATTATCCATTTCCTTTATATTTTCCAGTTTTGTAGAGTAAGGACTTCCTGAGACTCAGAGTCCAGCTTCCCAGCTCCTATCCAGCCAGCACTCTCATCTGGACCAGAGCCCCCATTTGGCCCAGAGCTTCCATCTGTACCAGAGAGAGGCTCCCTAAATCTGTCAGCTCTCTCTGGACCAAGTACACTGTTAAGACCAAGAACGAATCCATGAGGAGATGGGCAAACATCAAGGCAGGAGTATATACAACAAAATAAAGAACAATACAGCATCACCAGAACCTAGCCCTTCTTCAACAGCTAGATCTGAACATCATAGAATGGAAGAAGTAGAAGAAAACAACCTTATAAGTAACATCATGAAGAGGCTAGAGCCTTGTATAGAAGAAATAAAAAGTAAAGTGGAGAAACAGACAAACAAAAAATGGGAAGAATGCTATAACAAACTAGAGGAAAGAACAATTAAAGCAGAAGAAAACAATAAGTCCCTGAAAGAAAATCATGAAAAAGCAAGGGAAACAGTCCAAGACCTGAAGAGGGAAATAGAAAAAATGAAGAAGGCACTAAAAGGAATGCTGGAAATAGAAAATCTGAGTAAATGAACAGGAACTTCAGATGCAAGTATAACCAACAGAATGAAAGAGATGGAAGAGCAGATCTCTGGTGTTGATGATACGGTAGAAGAAATAGATTCATCAGTCAAAGAAAACACTAAAACCAACAAAGTCATGACCCAAAATGTCCAGGAAATGTATTTCTTATGTCACAGAAAAAGACACTGTGGAAAATGTTTTTCTGATGACATAAAGAAAGTAAGTTTGGGAAATGTAGTTCTCACGGGGTAGAGAAAATCATTGTTGGGAATATAGTTCTGATGTCATGGAGAAAGTGAATTTGCGAAATGTAATTGTGATGACATGGACAAAGGCACTGTGGGAAATGAATTTCTGATGATATGGAGAAAGGAACTGTGGGTAATGTAGTTCTGACGATGTAACTAAAGGAACTCATGGAAATGTGGTTCTTTTGACACAGAGACAGGCAATGTGGGAAATGTTGATCCGATGAAGCAGAGAAAGGCACTGTGGGAAATGTAGTTCTGATGATGAACACATAGGAACTGTCGGAAATGTAGTTCAGATGATACCCAGAAATGAACTGTGGGTAAAGTCGATCTGATGAAACAGAGAAAAGCATTGGAAAAATATATATTTCTGTGAAATAGTGAAAGGTACTTTTGGAAACATAGTCATGATGACACAGAAAAATAACTGTAGGAAATGTAGTTCTTTTTTTTTGGGGGGGGGGGTTTCCAAGACAGGGTTTCTCTGTGTTCCTATGTGCCTTTCCTGGAACTCGCTTTGGAGACCAGGCTGGCCTCTAACTCACAGAGATCTGCCTGCCTCTGCCTCCTGAGTGCTGGGATTACAGGTGTGCACCACCACTGCCGGTGGAAATATAGTTCTTATGTCCCAGAGAAAGACACTCTGAGAAATGTAGTTCTGAAGATGTAGAGAAAGGAACAGTGGGAAATGTAGTTCTGATGAGATAGAGAAAGGCACTATGGAAATGTAGTTGTGGTGACATAGAGAAAGGCACTGTGGAAAAAATAGTTGTGATGAAATTGAGAAAGACACAGTGGGAATTGTAGTTCTCATGTCATACTGAAAGGCACTGAGGGTAATGAATTTTGAAAATATAAAGGAAGGCACTGTGAGAATTTAGTTGTGGTGACATAGAGGAAGACTCTGTGAGAAATGTTGTACTGATGACCTAGAGAAAGGAACTGTGGGAAATGAAGTTCTGATGACATCGAGAAAGGAACTGTGGGAAATGAAGTTCTGATGACATCGAGAAAGGAACTGTGGGAAATGAAGTTCTGATGACATAGAGAAAGGAAATGAGGGAAATTCATTTCTGGTGACACTGAGAAAGTAACTGTGGAAAATATAGTTCAGATGACACCTAGAAAGGCACTGTGGGAAACATAGTACTGATGATGTAGATAAAGGCTAGATGAGCAATGTATTTCTGATGTTAAAGAGACAGGCTCTTGTTGGAAATGTATTATGAATCCGTTTAGAAAGACTCTGTGGGAAATGTAATTCTGATGTCATTGAGAAAGGAAGTGTGGGAAATGTAATTCTGATGTCATCGAGAAAGAAAGTGTGGGAAATATACTTCTGTGACATAGAGAAAGGAACTTTTGGTAATGTAGTTCTGATGACGGAGAGAAAGGAACTGTGATAAATGTGATTCTGATGATGTACATATAGGTACTGAGGTAAATGTAGTTCAGAAAGAAAGCCACTGTGGGTGATGTGTTTCTGCGACAGAGTAAAAGGCACTGTAGGAAATGTAGTTAGGATGATGTGGAGCAAGGAACATTGGGTAATTTAGTTTTGATGAGATGAAGAAAGGCACTGTGTGAAATGTAGTTATTATGTTATATAGAAAGACACTGTGGAAAATGTAGTTCTGATGATGTAGAGAAAGGAACTGCAGGGAAAATAGGTCTGATGTCATAGAGAAAGGAACAATTGTAAAAGTAGTTCTGATATCTGAGAGAAAGGCACTCTGGAAAATGTAGTTCTTATGCCCCAGAGAAAGGCACTGTGGGATATGAGGTTCTGATGACATAGAAATAAGAACTCTGGGGAAAAGTTGTGCTGATGTCATAGAGAATAGAAGTGTGGGAATTGTAGTTATGATGACACAGAGAAAGGAACTTTGGTAATATAGTTCTGATGATGTACACATAGGTACAGTGGGAATGAAATTCAGATAATACTGAGAAAGCCACAGTAGGTAATTTATTTTTTTGACATAGAGAAAGGCATTGTAGGAAATGTAGTTTTGATGAAACAGAGCAAGGATCTGCTTATTTATAGAAAGTCACTGGGGGAATTGAAGTTCTAAAGATACACAGAAAGGCACTTTGGAAATGTAGTTATAATGACAAAGAGAAATGCACCGTACAAAATGTAGATCTGTTGATGTAATAAAGGAACATGGAAATATAGTTCTAAATGCATAGAGAAATGCACTGTGGGAAATGTAGTTCTGCTAATATACAGAAAGGCAATATGGGAAATATGGTTCTCACAACACAGAGAAAGGCACTGAGGGTAATGTATTACTGTGACATAGAGGAAGGCATTGTGGGAAATGAAATAATGATAATGTGTATAAAGGCACTGTGAGAAATTGAGTTACAATGACATGAATAAAGCAAAGGTGGGAAACGTAGTTCTGATAACAGAGAAAGAGACTGTGGGAAATGCAGTTCAGATGACACCAAGAAAGGCACAGTGGGTAATGTTGACATGATGAAACAGAGAAAGGCAGTGTGGGAAATGTATTTCTGTGAAATAGAGAAATGCACTGTGGGAAATGTAGTTATTATGACCCAGAGAAATGTACTGTGGAAAATGTTCTGATAACATAAAGGCACCATGGGAAATGTGGTTATGATGACATAGAGATAGGAACTGTGGGAAAAGAAATTTTGATGGCTTAGAGACAGACAGTATAGGAAATATAGTTCTGATGATATAGAGAAAGGTACTGTGGGAAGTGTAGTTCTGATGATGTATAATTAGTCTCTGTTGGTAATGTGGTTATGAAGATGTGAAGAAAAGCATTGTCGGTAATGTAGTTCATAAGAGGTAGAAAAAGGCACTATGGGAAATGAATTTCTGGTGACACAGAGGTAGGCACTCTGAGAAATGGAGTATGATGTGAATAAAGGCAAGGTGGGAAATGTAATTCTCATGACATAGAGAAAGGGACTGTGGGAAATTTATATCTGATCAACTAGATAAAGGCATTGTGGGAAATGTCGATTTGATAAAGAAGAGACAGGCACTGTGGAAAAGGTTGTTCTGTCACATAGTGAAAGGCATTGTGAGAAATGTAATGGTGATTACGTGGAGAAAGATAATGATGCAAATGTAGTTCTAATGCCATAAAGAAAGGAACTGTGGTAAATGAAGTTCGGTTGATGCATAGAAAGGCCCGGTGGGAAATGTAGTTCTGAATAATTAAAGAAAGTAACAGTGGGAAATGAAGTTCTTGTGAAAAAGAGAAAGGCACTGTGCGAAATGTCGATCTGATGAAACAGAGAAAGGCACTGAGGGAAGTGTAGTTCTGTTGGTATAAAATAAAGGAACTGTGGGAAATATAGGTGGGATGACATAGAGAAAGGAACTGTGGTAAATGTAGTTCTTATGCCACAGAGAAAGAACTATGGGAAATGAAGTTCTGATAATGTAGAGAAAGGAACTGTGGGAAATGTTGTTATGATGACATAGAGAAAGGAACTGTGGGAAATGTAGGTCTGATGACATACACATAAGAATTGTGGAAATTGTACTGCAGATGACACAATGAAGGTACTGTTGGTAATGTCCATATGATGAAAGAGAAAAAGGCACTATGGGAATTGTAGTTCAGATGAAACAGCAAAGAAACTGTGAGGAATGTATTTCTAATGATGTAGATAAAAACAAGATAGGCAATGAATTTGTGATGTCATAGAGTCAGTCATACCAGGGAATCAAGTTCATGTGACATCAAGGAACACACTGTGTGAAAACGTAGTTCTGATGTCAAAGAGAAAGGAACAGTGGGAAATGTAGTATTGGTGACATGGAGAAAGGCACAGTGGGAATTGTGGTTCTGACCAAATGGAGAAATGTTCCTGTGGGAAATGTAGTTCTGATGATGTAAATAAAGGAGCTTTTGGATATGTAATTCCGATGACATAGAGAAAGGTACTGTGGGGAATATATTTATGATAATATACAGACAGGTACTTTGGAAAATGTAGTTCTGATGAAGCAGAGAATGGCACTCTGGGAAACGAAGTTCTGTCAGGTAGAGAAAGGCACTGTGGGAAATGTAGTTCTAATGGTGAAGAGAAAGGAACTACCGTAAATGTAGTTCTGATGAGGTGACATAGGAACTGTGGGAAATGATGTTCTGATGACCTAGATACAGGCACTATAGGAAAAGTGATGATGATTGCATAGAGAAAGGCAATGTGGGAAATGTAGTTCTGAGGGCACAGAGAAAGGAAGTGTGAAAAATGTAGATCAGATAACATGGAGAAAGGAACTGTGGGATATGTAGCTATGTAACATACAGAAAATCATTGTAGGAAATGTAGTTTTGGTGACACTGAGAAAGGGACTGTGGGTAATGTGTTTCTATGACCAAAAGAAAGATATTGTGGGAAAAGTATTGATGTGACATAGAGAAAGGCATTGTAGGAAATATAGTTTGATGATGTATAGAAAAGCACATTGAGAAAAGGAGTTCTGATGACATAAAAAAGTAAAGGTGAGAAATATAGTTCTTATGACATCGAGAATGCTTATGTGAAATTCAATTCTGATGACACTAAGAAAGGAACCTTGGGTAATGAAGTTGTGATGTCATAGAGAGAGGAACTGTGGGAAATGTAGTTCAGATGACACCAAAAAAAGCACTGTGAGAAACAAAGTGTTGATGACATAGATAAAGGCAACATTGGCAATGTAGTTCTGATGTCATAGAGAAAGGCACTCTGGGAAATATAATGCAAATGACAACGAAGAAGGCACTGTGGATAATGTATTTCTATGACATAGAGAAAGGCATTGTGGGATATGTAGTTCTGATGACATGAATAAATTACAGGTGGGAAATGTATTTCTGTGACATAGAGAAATGGATTGTAAGAAATGTAGTTCTGATGTCCTAGCTTAAGGTATGGTGGGAAATGTCGAATTGATGAAGCAGAGAAAGGCACTGTGGGAATGGTGGTTTTGTCACATTATGAAAGGCCTTGTGGGAAATGTAGTTATGATGATGTGGAGAAGGGCACTGTGGGAAATTTAGTTATGATAACGCGGAGAAATTAACTTTGGGTAAAGTAGTAGTTCTGATGAGATAGAGAAATGCCCTTTGGGAAATGTAGTTCTTAAGTGACAGAGTAAGACACAGTGGGAAATGATTTTTCTGATGATGTAGACAAAGGAACTATGGGAAATGTAGTTCTGATGGGACAGAGAAAGGCTCTGTGGGTAATGTAGTCCTGATGACATAGAGACAGGTACTGTGGGAAATGTAGTTCTATGATGTAGAGAAAGGAACTGTGGGAAATGATGTTCAGATGACACTGAGAAACACACTGTGGGTAATGTATTCCTGTGTCATAGAGAAAGGCATTGTGGGAAGTGTAGTTATGACACAGAGCACAGAATTTTGAGTAATGTAGTTATGATGAGATGGAGAAAGGTGCTGTGGGAAATGTAGTTCTTATGTCATAGAGAAATGATGTGTGGGAAATCCAGTCTTGTGACATAGAGAAAGGAACTGTGGGAAATATAGTTCTGCTGATGTAGATAAAGGAACTGTGCATAATGCAGATATGATGACACAACACAGGTAACTGCATTGAGGGAAATGTAGTTCTGAAAATGTAGTAAATGGCAATATGGAAAATTTAGTTCTGATGACAAAGTCAAAGGCACAGTGGGAAGCATATTTCTGATGAAACAGAGAAAAGCACTGCAGGAAGTGTAGTTTTGATGACATAGAGAAAGGCACTGTGGGTAATGGTGTTCTGATGATGTAGAGAATGGAACTGAGGGGAATGTCATTCTGATGATGTAGAGAAAGGCACTGTGGGAAAAGATGTTCTGATGAAACAGACAAAAGCACTGTGGGAAATTTATATGTGATGACACAGAGAAAGGAACTGTGGGAAATGTAGTTCATAAGACATACAGATAGTATCTGTCGTTAATGTAGCTCTTATGTCACAAAGAATGAAATTGTGGGAAATGTAGTTCTGATGACATAGAGAAAAGAACTTTGAGAAATGTAGTTTTGTTGTCATCGAGAAAGGAACTTTGTGTAATGTAGTTCTGATGACAGAGAAAGGAACTGTGATAGATGTAGTTCTGATGATGTTCACATAGGTACTGTGGTAAATGAAGTTAAGATGAACCTAGACAAGCATTGAGTGTATTGTATCACTGTGAGATAGAGAACGGCATTGGGGGAAATGTAGTTATGATGACACAGAACAATGAACTTTGTGCAATGTAGTTCTGATGTCATAGAGACAGGCAATGTGGGAAATGTAGTTCAGCAGACAGAAAGAAAGACATTGTGGGAAATGTAGCTGTGTGACATAGAGAAAGGCCCTGAGGTATATGTAGTTATGATGACCCACAAAAAAGGAGTATGGGAAATGAAGATCTTATGTCACAGAGAAAGACACTGCCTGAAATGTAGTTCTGATACTACAGAGAACTGATGTGTGGAAAATGTAATTCTGATGTCTTAGAGAAAGGCACTGTAGGAAATGTAGTTCTGATGGCATATATAAATGAACTGTGGGAAATGTAGTTCTGATGACACAGAGAAAGGCACTGTGGGAAATGTAGTTCTGATGACACAGAGAAATGGACTTGGGTAATGTAGTTGTGATGACATAGAGAAAGGGTCTGTGAGAAATGTATTTCTGATCATCTAACAGAAGGAATGGTGGGAAATGTTGATTTGAAGTAGTATAGAAAGGCACTTTGGGAAAGATTATTGTGTCACATAATGAAAGGCACTGTGGGAAATGTAGCTATGATGTCATACACAAAAGCACTGTGGGAAATTTAGTTATGATGACATGAGAAAGGATCTTTAGGTAATATAGTTCTGATAAGATGCAGAAAGGCACTATGGGAAATGAAGTTCCTATGCCACAGAGAAAGAAACAATGGGGTTAGGGATTTAGCTCAGTGGTAGAGCACTTGCCTAGCAAGTGCAAGGCCCTGAGTTCGGTCCTCAGCTATGGCAGAAAAAAAAAAAAGAAAGAAACTATGGAAAATTAAGTTTTGATGGCACTGAGAAAGGAACTTTGGGAAATGTACTTCTGAATACATAGAGAAAGTATCTGTAATAAATGTAGTTCTGAAGACGTACATATAGAAACTGTGAGAAATGTAGTTCAGATGACACCACGGAAGGAACTGTGGGAAATGTCATTCTGATGAAACAGAGAAAGGCACTGTGGTAAATGTATTTCTGTGACATAGAGAAAGGCACTTTGGGAAAAGTAATTGTGATGATGCAGAGAAAGCCACTGTGGGAAATGTCAATCTGATGAAGTAGAAACAGGCACTGTGGGAAATGCAGTTCTGTCACATAGTGAAAGGAACTATGGAAAATGTTGTTATGATGTCACAGTGAAAGACAGAGTGGAAAAATATGCTCTGATGACTTAAAGGACCTATATGATGCAGTTTTGATGACCTAGAGAAAGGAACTGTGAGAAATGTAGTTCTGTGACATAGAGAAAGAAACTATGATAAATGTTGTTTTGATGATATACACATGGGAACTCTGAAAAATTTAGTTCAGATGACACCAATAAAGGAACTGTCAGTAATGTCTATGTGATGAAACAGAGAAAGTCACTGTGGGAAATATACTTCTGATGTCATAGACAAAGGAACTGTGGAAAATGTAGTTCTATGACACAGAGAAAGGAAGTGCGGAAAATGTAGCTCTTACATCACAGAGAAAGACACTGTGGGAAATGTAGTTCAGATGACTCTGTGGAAAGCACTGTGGGTATATATATCTGATGACACAGGGAAAGGTACTGTGGGAAATAACATTTTGATGACAGAGAGAAAGGAACTGGGGGAAATGTAGTTCTGATGGCATAGAGAAAGGCACTGTGGAAATGCAGTTGTGATGGCATAGAGAAAGGCACTGAGGGAAAATTATGGTGACACAGACAAAGGCACTGTAAGAAAAGTAGTTCTCCTGACATAGAGAAAGGAACTGTTGGAAATGTGGTTCTGATCAAGTAGAGAAAGTAACTGTGGGAAATATAGTTGTCATGATGTAAATAAAGTTACTTTTGGCTATGTAGTTCTGATGACGTGGAGAAAGGAACTGTGGGTAATGATGTGCTGATGAGCTGTGGAAAGACATGGTGGAAAACGTAGGTCTTATGCCACAGAGAAAGAAACTATTGGAAATGAAGTTCTGATGATGTAGAGAAAGGAACAGTGGTGAATGTACTTCTGATGATGTACACACAGGAATTGTGGGAATTGTAGTTCAGATGACACCAAGAATGGAAATGTAGGTAGTGTACATATGATGACACAGGGAAGGAACTGTGGGAAATTTGGTTCAGGTGTCATAGAGAAAGGAACTGTGGGAAAAGTCGATCTGATGACACAGAGAGGGCACTGTGGGAAATGAAGTTCTGATGTCATATAGAAAAGTGCAGTGGGAAATGTAGTTCTGATGACAGAAAAATGCACAGTGGTAAATGTAGTTTTAATCAGGTAGAGAAAGTACCTGTGAATAAAGGTAGTTCTGATCATGAAGAAAAAGGAACTGTGGGAAATGCAGTTTTATGACATACACATAGGAACTCGGGGAAATGTAGTTCTGATGACACCAAGAAAGGCACTGTGGGAAATGAGGAATTGATGATGTAGATGAAGGCATGGTGATCAATGTAGTTCTGATATCAAGAGAGAGGCATTGTGGGAAATGTGCTTCAAATGGCACCAAAGAAAGCACTGTGTGAAATGTTGCTCTTATGAAACAGAGAAAGGCACTATAGGAAATGTAGTTCTGATGTTATAAAGACAGGCACTGTGGGAAATGTAGTTCAGATGTCACCAAGAAGGCACTCTGGGAAATGTAGATTTATGTCACAGAGAAAGTGTGAGAATTGTAATTCTGATATGTAGTTGGAGTTTTCCTGCCCGGCCCACAGTCAGGACAAATCTCTCTTACCCATCAGTCCCACAGGCACTCAGACCCAACCAAGAAAACACACAGAAACTTATATTGCTTATAAACTGTATGGCCATGGCAGGCTTCTTGTTATCTACTTCTTCTATCTTAAATTAACCCATTTCTGTTAGTCTATACTTTGCCACATGGCTTGTGTCTTACCGGTCTCTTTACATGTTGCTTCTCATGGCAGTGGCTGGCAGTGTCTCCTTTCCTCAGCCTTCCACCTCCCAGAATTCTCTTCTCTCTTGTCCTTCCTATACTTCCTGCCTGGCCACTGGCCAATCAGACTTTATTTACTCAGAGTGACGTCCACAGCACCGATATCATAGAGAATGGAAGAGTGGGAAATTTAGTTCACTGACGTAGATAAGAAGGTGGGAAATGTAGTTCTGTGACATAGATAAAGGCACTGTGGGAAAAGTAGTTCTGATGTGGTAGACTAAGGCAGTTTTGGAAATGTAATTCTGGGGACACAGAAAAAGGCACTGTGGGTAATATAGAGCTGATAACACATAGAAAAGAACTGTGAGAAATATAGTTCTGAAGATTTAGTTAAACTCACTGTGGGAAATGTAATTTTGATGACACAGAAAAAGGCACTGTGGGAAATGTTGTTCTGATGGAAGAGAAAGGAACTATGCAAAATAAAGAAAGGAGATTTGGGAAATGTAGTTCTGTGACATATTGACAAAACTGTGGGAAATTTAGTTCAGTGACATACAGAAAGGCACAGTGGGAAATGTAGTTCTGATGACACAGAGCAAGGAACTGTAATAAATGTTGTTCTAATGACATACACATAGGTACTGTGGGAAATGTAGTTCAGATGACATAGAGAAAGGAACTGTGGGAAATGTATTTCTGATGATGCAGAGAAAGTCACTGTGGGAAATGTAGTTCTGATGACATAGAGAAAGGCACTATGAGAAATGGAGTTCTGATGACATACAGAAAGTAACTGTGGGAAATGTAGTTATCATGACACAGAGAAAGGAACTTTGGGTAATGAGAGAACGGAAACGTGGGAAATGTATTTCTGATGACATAGAGAAAGGAACAGTGGGAAAGGTAGTTCTGATGATAGAGAGAAAAGAACTGTGATAAATGTAGTTCTGATGACATGCACATAGGAACTGTGGGAAATGTAGTTCAGATGTCACCAAGAAAGGCACATTGGCAAACATAGTCATGATGACGTAGACAAAAGAAAGATGAGCAATGTATTTCTGATGTTACAGAGACAGGCACTGTGGTAAATGTAGTTCTTTTGATGTAGAGGAAGGAACAATGGAAAATGTAGCTCTGAGGACAAAGAGAATGGATCTTTGAGAAATGTAGTTCAGATGACACCACGAAAGGCACTGTGGGTAATGTATTTCTGTGACATAAAGAAAGGCACTGTGGGAAATGTAGTTATTATGACACAGAGAAAGGAATTTTGGTATTGTAATTCTGATGAGATGGAGAAAGGAACAGTGGAAAATGTAGTTCTGATGACATAGCAAAATGCACTATGGGAAATTTAGATCTGATGATGTAAATACAGGAACTATGGGAAATGTAGTTCAGATGTCATAAAGAAATTGTGGGAAATGTAGTCCTGATGACATAGAGAAAAGAACTGTGAGAAATGAGGTTCAGATGTAGATAAAGGCATGATTGTCAATGTAGTTCTGATGTCATAGATACAGGCACTATGGGAAATCAAGTTCAGAATTGTAGATATGAAGATCTAAATACAGGAACTGGGGTAAATGTAGTTCTGATGACACAGAGAAAAAGAAGTGTGGGAAATGTAGTTCTATGACATAAAGAATGGTCGGAAGTGTAATTGTGATGACATGGATAAAGGCACTGTTGGAAATGTAGTTCTTGTGACACAAAGAAAGGCACTGTGGGAAACATAGTTCTAATGATGGAGAAAAAGCGACTGTGAAGAATGTAGTTCTCATGGCGTAGACATATGAACTGTGGGAAATATATAGTTCTGATTACACCAACAAAGAAACTGTCAGTAATGTCGATCTGATGAAACAGAGAAAGGCATTCTGTGTAGTGAAGTTCTGATGACATAGACATATGAACTGTGGGAAATATATAGTTCATATTACACCAAGAAAGGCATTGTGGGTAATGTATTTCTGTGACATAGAGAAAGGCGTTGTGGGAAATGTAGTTATGATGTCATAGAAACAGGCTCTCTTGTAAATGTAGTTCAGATTTCACCAAGGAAGACACTAAGGAAAATGTTGTTCTGATGACATAGAGAAAAGAACAGTGGGAAATGTAATTCTGATGTCATTGAGAAAGGAATTGTGTGAAAGGAAGTTCTGATGACATTGAGAAAGGCACTTTGGGTAATGTATTTCTGTGACATATAGAAAGGCATTGTCTGATGTCATAGAGAAAAGAACTGTGGGAAATGTCATTCTGATGACACAGAGAAAGGCACTGTTGGAAATTTAGTTCTAAAAACAGAGAAAGAAACTGTGGGTAATTATGTTCTGATGATGTAGAGACAGGCACTATAGGAATGTGGTTTTGATGATGTACAGAATGGCACTGTGGGTAATGTAGTTCTGAAGACATATAAAGAGACACTGTGGGAAATGTAGTTCTGATGTCAGAGTGAAAGGTACTATGTGAATTATAATTCTGAAGACATAAAGAAGGGAATTGTGGGAAATGTAGTTGAGTTCACACAGTAAAAAACACTGTGGAAAAATATATCTGATGATGAAGAGAAACGCCATGTAAGATTGGTTTTGATGAACCAGAGGAAGGCACTGTGGGAAATGTAGTTCCAGTGACACAGATAAATGCACTGTAGGTAATGTAGTTGTGATGTTGTAGAGAAATAAACTGAGATCAATGCAGTTCTGAAGACATACATATAGGAACTGTGGGAAATGTAGTTCAGATGACACCAAGAAAGGAACTGTCAGTAATGTCGATCTAATGAAAGAGAGAAAGGCATTGTGGGAAATGAAGTTCTGTGACATAGAGATAGGCACTGTGGGAAATATAGTTCTGATGACATAGAGACAGGCACTATAAGAAAGATAGTTCTGATGATATAGAGGATGACACTGTGGGAAACATAGTTTTGATGATGCATAAAAATGCACTGTGAGAGCCTGTGTGTGGTAGCGCATACCTTTAATCACAATACTCGGGAGGCAGAGCCAGACGTATCTCTGTGAGGTCGAGGCAAGCCTGGTCTACAGACCAAATCCAGGAATGGCGTAAAGTTGCACAGAGAAACCCTGTCTTGAAAAAAAAAAAAAACGAAAAAAACTGGCACTGTGGGTAATGTAGTTCTGAAGACATATAGAAAGGCACTGTGGGAAATTTACTTCAGATCACACAGTTAAATACACTGTGGAAAAAAATGTGCTGATTATGTAGAGATATGCTCTGTAAGATGTGGTTTTGATGAACCAGAGAAAGGCACTGTGGGAAACGTAGTTCTGATTACATAGAGAAAGGCACTATGGGAAATATAGCTATGGTGATGTAGAGAAATGAACTGTGGGCACTGTAGTTCTCATGATGTAGAGAAAGGAACTGTGCTAAACGAAATTCTGATGATGTAGAGACAGGAGGTACAGGAAATGTATCTGATGATGTAGAGAAAGGCACTGTGGGAAGTATAGATTGGATGGTGTATAAACTGTCACTCTTGGTAATGTAGTTATGAGGATGTGAAAAAAAGCACTGTAGATAATGTAGTTCTGAAGATGTAGAGAAAGTCACTATGGGAAGTGTAGTTCAGACTACTCAGTAAAAGACACTGTGGAAAAATAAGGTCTGATGATATAGAAAAAGGCCCTGTAAAATGTGGTTTTTTTGAACCAGAGAAAGGTACTCTGGGAAATGTAATTCTGGTGACACAGAGAAACACACTATGTATAACCCAGTTCTGATGACATAGAGAAAGGAACTGTGGGAAATGGAGTTCCAAAGATGTTTTGAAAGGCACTGTGTGTAATGTAGTGCTGTGAGTTATAGAAAGGCAATGTATGAAATTTAGTTATTATGACATAGAGAAAGGAACCTTAGGAAATGTATTTCTGATGTCATAGAAAAAGGAACTGTGGAAAATGTAGTTCTAATGTCATAGAGAAAGGAACAGTGGGAAATGAAGTTCTGATTCATAGAGAAAGGCACAGTGGGAAATATAGTTCTGTTATCATAGAGAAAGGAAATGTAGGAAATGTAGTTCTTATTATGTAAATAAAAGAACTGTGGGAAATGTAGTTCTGTTGAAGCAGAAAAAGGCACAGTGGGAAATTTATTTCTGGTGACACCGAGAAACACATTGTGGGTAATGTAGTTTGGATGTCAGAGAGACAGGTACTGTGGGAAATTTAGTTTAAAAGTCTCTTAGGAAGGTACTGTGGGAAATATTGCTCTGATGAAACAGAAAAAGGCACTATTGGAAATGTCGATTCAATGAAGCAGAGAATGTTTCTGAGGAAATGTAGTTCTGATGAAATAAAGAAATGATATGTGGGATATGTCGTTCTGATATCTTAGAGTCCAGCAATGTAGGTAATGAAGTTCTGATCACACAGATAAAAGAATTGTGGTAAATGTAGTTCTGATGACATAGAGAAAGGAACTGTGGGAAATGTAGTTCAGATGTCACCAAGGAAGACACTGTTGGTAATGTTGCTCTGATAAAGAGAGAAAGGCACTGTGGAAAATGTAGTTCAAATGTCACAGAGAAAGGCACTGTGGGAAATGTAGTTCAGCTGCCACCAAGAAAGGCACTGTGGGAAATGCTGTTCTGATGACAAAAAGAAAGGCACTTTGAGAAATGAAATTGTGTTGTCAAAGAGAAAGGAAGTGTGGGAAATGTAGTTTTGATGATGTAGAGAAAGGCACTGTGGAAAATGTAGTTCTGATTATGTTCTCATAAGTACTGTGAGAAATGTATTTCAGCTGCCACTAAGAAAGGCTTTGTAGGTAATGTTGATTTGATGAAACAGAGAAATGCATTGTAAAAAAATATATTTCTGTGAAATAGGGAAAGGTACTGTGGGAAATGTAGTTATGATGACAGAGAAAGGCACTGTGGGAAATGTAGTTCAAATGTCACAGAGAAAGGCACTGTGGGAAATGTAGTTCAGCTGCCACCAAGAAAGGCACTGTGGGAAATGTAGTTCAGCTGCCACAAAGAAAGGCACTGTGGGACATGCTGTTCTGATGACAAAAAGAAAGGCACTTTGAGAAATGAAATTGTGTTGTCAAAGAGAACGGAAGTGTGGGAAATGTAGTTTTGATGATGTAGAGAAAGGCGCTGTGGGAAATGTATTTCTGATTATGTTCTCATAGGTACTGTGAGAAATGTAGTTCAGCTGCCACTAAGAAAGGCTCTGTAGGTAATGTAGATTTGATGAAATAGAGAAATCATTGTGAAAAATATATTTCTGTGAAATAGGGAAAGGCACTGTGGGAAATGTATTTCTCGGGATGGAGAGATAGGCCGTTTTGGAGTTGTATTTCTGATGCCATGGACAAAGGGACTGTTCGTAATGTAATTATGATGACAAGGAAAAAGGCACTGTGGGGAAATGTAGTTCTGGTGACACAGAGAAAGGCACTGTGGGAAATGTTGTTTTGGTGACACAGAGAAAGGCACTGTGGGAAATGTCGTTATGAGGATGTACACAAAGCCACTGTGGGAAATGGAGTTTTGATGACACAAAGAAAGGAACTTTGGGTAATGTAGATCTGATATCATAGAGAAAGGAAACTTGGGAAATGCAGATCTGATGTCATAGAGAAAGGCATTGTGGGAAATGTAGATATTATGATGTAGAAAACGGCATTGTGTGTAATTTGGTTCTGATGTCATACAGCAAGGAACAGTGGGAAAGGTAGTTCTGATGACACACACATAAGAACTGTGGGAAATGTCATTCAGATGACACTGAGAAAGGCACTGTGGCAATTGTAGGACTGATGATGTAGATAAAGGCAAGATGAACAATATATTTCTGTTGTCATAGAGAAAGGCACTGTGGTAAATGTAGTTCTGATGATGTGGAGAAAGGAACAGTGCGAAATGTAGTCCTGAGGAAAAAGAGAATGAAACTTAGGGAAATGTAGTTCAGATGGCACCAAGACAGGCACTCTGGGTAAGGTATTTCTGTGACATAAAGAAAGGCACTGTGGAAAATGTAGTTATTATGACACAAAGAATAATTGTAGGAAATGTAGATCTGATGATGTAAATACAGGAACTGGGGGAAATGTAGTTCTGATGTCACAGAGAAAGAAATTGTGGGAAATGTAGTTCTGAAGATGTAGAGAAAGGCACTGTAGGAAATGTAGTCCTGATGACGTAGAGAAAAGAACTGTGGGATATATAGTTCATATGTTGTAGATAAAGGCATGATGGTCAATGTAGTTTTGATGTCATAGAGACAGGCACTTTGGGAAATGAAATTCAGATGACACAGAGAAAGGCACTGCGCGAAAAGTTGTTCTGATGAAACACAGGAAGGCAGTGGGGGGAATGTAGTTCTGATGACATAGAGAAAGGAAGAGTGGGAAATGTAGTTCTGTGACATAGAGAAAGAATTTTTTGGAAATGTGATTGTGATGACGTGGATAAAGGCACTGTTGGAAATGTAGTTCAGGTGACACAGAGAAACACACTGTGGGAAATGGATTTCTGATGTCATACAGAAAGAAAGTGTGGGAAATGTAGTCCTCTGACATAGAGAAAGGCACTGTGAGAAATGTAATTATGGTGACATAGAGAAAAGCCCTGAGGGAAATGTAGTTCTTATGTCACAGTAAAATAAACTGTTGGAAATAATAGTTCTGTGACATAGAGCAATGCATTGTTGGAAAGGAAGTTATGATGTAGATAGAGGCAAGATGGGCAATGCATTTGTGATATCATAGAGTCAGGGTTTGTGGGAAATGCAGTTCAGATGACACTTATGAAGGCATTGTGGGAAATGTCATTCTGATGACACAGAGAAAGGAAAAGTGGGAGATGCAATTCTGATAAAGTATAGAAAATAAATGTGGGAAATCTAGTTCTGATGATGTAAATAAAGGAACTTCCAGATATGTAGTTCTGAGGACATAGAGAGAGGAACTGTGGTTAATGATGTTCTGATGACAAAGAGACATGAATCATAGTAAATGTGTTTTTGATTATGTGGAGAAAGTCTCTGGGGGAAATGTAGATCTGATGCCATGAAGAAAGGAACTTTAGGTAATGTAGTTCTGATGACATGGAGAAAGGAACTTTAGGTAATGTAGTTCGGATGACAGGGAGAAAGGCGCTGTGGGAAATGTAGTTCTTATGTTATAGAGAAATGATGTGTGGGAAATGTAGTTCTTTGACATACTGAAAGGAACTGTGGGGAATGCAGTTCTGATGATAAATTCAAAGGCGCTGCTGGAAATGTAGTTCTGATGACACAGAGAAAGGCACTATGGGTAATGATGTTCTGATGATGTGTATAAAGGCAGTGTTGGAAATGTAGTTCTGAAGATGAAGACAAAGGCACTGTGGGAAATGATGTTCTGACAAAACAGAGAAAGTAACTGTGGGAAATGTAGTTCTGTGACATAGAGAAAGGCATTGTGGGAAATGTAGTTCTGTAACATAAAGAAAGACATTGTTGGAAAGGTAGTTCTGAGGATGTAGATAAAGGCAAGATGGGCAATTTAGTACTTATGTCATAGAGATAGGCACTGTGGGAAATGTAGTTCAGGTAATAAAAAGGAAGGCCCAGAGGGAAATGGGGTCCTTACATTATAGAGAATGGAAGTGTGGAAATGTAGTTCTGTGACACAGAGCAAGAACTGTGGGAAATGTATTTTGTTGACATGGAACAAGTAACTGGAAAATGTAGTTTTGATGACACAAAGAAAGGAAAAGTGATAAATATTGTTCTGATGATGTACACATTGGAACCAAGGGAAATGTAGTTCAGATGTCATAGAGAAAGGCAATGTGGGAAAGGTAGTTCAGATGTTATAGGGAAAGGAACTGTGGGAAATGAAGTTCTGAGGTCACATATAAATGAAGCGAGGGAAAGTTAGTTCATTGACATAGAGAAAGGCACTGTGGGAAATGTAGTTCTGATAACACAAAGATTAAGAACCTTGGGTAATGTAGTTCTAAGGACATAGAAAAAGAGACTGTGGGTAATGAAGTACTGATGATGAACACATAAGAAATATGGGAAATGTAGTTCAAACAAATCCAAGAAATGCACTGTGGGAATAGTAGTTCTGATGACATAGAGATAAGCACTCTGGTTAATGATGTTCTGATGTTCTAGAAAAAGGAACTGGAGGAATGTAATACTGATGATGTAGAGAAAGGCACTGTGCAAAAAGATGTTATGATGAAACAGAGAAAGGCACTGTGGGAAATTTAGTTCTGATGACACAGATTAAGGAACTGTGGGAAATGTAGTTCATATGATGTATGGATAGAATCTGAGCGAAATGTAGCTCTTATGTCACAACGAATGAAATTTTGGTATATGTAGTTCTGATGACATAGAGAAAGGAACTTTGGGAAATGTAGTTTTGATGTCATTGAGAAAGGAAATTTGTGTAATGTAGTTTGGATGACAGAGGTAGGAACGGTGATAGATGTAGCTCTAATGATGTGCACATAGGTACTTTGGTATATGTAGTTCAGATGACACCAAGACAGGCATTGCATGTAATGTATTTATGTGAGATACAGAAAGGCATTGTGGGAAATGTAGTTATGATGACACAGAGAAATGAACGTTGGGTAATGTACTTCTGATGTCATAGAGACAGGCAATGTGGGAAATGTAGTTCAGCAGACACCAAGAAACACACTGTGGGAAATGTAGTTGTGTGACATAAAGAAAGGCCCTGAGGTATATATAGTTATGATGACCCAGAAAAAGGACTGTGGGAAATGTAGTTCTTATGTCACAGAGAAAAAACACTGTGGATAATGTATTTCTAATGACATAGAGAAAGGAAGTTTGGGAAATGTAGTTCTCATGATGTAGAGATAATCATTGTTTGGAATGTAGTTCTGATGTCATGGAGAAAGGGAATGTGTGAAATGTAATTATGATGACATGGAAAAAGGTACTGTGGGAAATGAAGTTCTGATGACACTAAGAAAGGCACAGTGGGAAATGAAGTTCTGATGACATAGAGTGAGGAACTGTGGGTAATGAAGTTCTGATGATGTAACTAAAGTAAATCATGGAAATGTGGGTTTTTTGACAGAGAGACAGGCACTGTGGGAAATGTCGATCTGATGAAACAGAGAAAGGCACTTTGGGAAATGTAGTTCTGATAACATAGAGGAAGGCATGGTGCAAATGTTGTTGTAACATAGAGAAAGGTACTGTGGGAAATGTAGTTCTGATGACGAATACATAGGAACTGTCGGAAATGTAGTTCAGATGATACCCAGAAAGGAATTGTGGGTAAAGTCGATCTGATGAAAATGAGAAAGGCATTGTAAAAAATATATTTCTGTGAAATAGTGAAAGGTACTGTGGGAAATATAGTTATGATGACACAGAAGAATAACTGTAGGAAATGTAGTTCTTTTTTTGTTGTTCTTTGTTTTTTCAAGACAGGGTTTTTCTGTGTACCTTTGACCTTTCCTGGAACTCGCTTTGGAGACCAGGCTGGCCTCGAACTCACAGAATTCCTCCTGCCTCTGTCTCCTCTGTGTTGGGATTACAGGCATGCACCCTCACTGTCCAGTAGAAATGTAGTTCCTATGTCCCAGAGAAAGACACTGTGAGAAATGTAGTTCTGAAGATGTAGAGAAAGGAACAGTGGGAAATGTAGTTCTGATGAGACAGAAAAAGGCACTGTGGAAATGTAGTTGTGATGACATAGAGAAAGGCACTGGGGAAAATGTAGTTCTGATGAAATTGAGAAAGTCACTGTTGGAATTGTAGTTCTAATGTCATACCAAAAGGCACTGAGGGAAATGTAACTATGAAGGTGTAAATAAAGGCACTGTGGAAATGTACTTGTGGTGACATAGAGAAAGATTCTGTGGGAAATGTTGTACTGATGATCTAGAGAAAGAAACTGTGGGAAATGAAGTTCTGATGACATAGAGAAAGGAAATGAAGGAAATTTATTTCTGGTGACAGCGAGAAAGGAAATGTGGGAAATGTAGTTCAGATGACACCTAGAAAGTTGCTGTAGGAAACAGTACTGATGATGTAGATAAAGGCTAAATGAGCAATATATTTCTGATGTCATATAGTCAGGCTCTTGTGGGAAATGTGCTATGAATCCGTTTAGAAAGGCACTGTGGGAATGTAATTCTGCTGTCATCAAGAAAGGTAATGTGGGAAATGTACTTCTGTGACATAGAAAAAGGAAATTTTGGTAATGTAGTTCTGATGATAGAGAGAAAGGAACTGTGGTAAATGTGGTTCTGATGATGTACACATAGGTACTGAGGGAAAGGTAGTTCAGATTACACGGAAAAAGCCAATGTGGGTGATAAATTTCTACAACAGAGAAAAGGGCATTGTAAGAAATGTAGTTATTATGAGGAGGAGCAAGGAACTTTGGGTATTGTAGTTTTGAATAGATGGAGAAAGGCACTGTGTGAAACGTAGTTCTTATGTCATACAGAAAGACACTGTAGGAAATTTAGTTCTGATGATGTAGAGAATGGAACTGTGGGAAATGTAGTTCTGATGTCATAGAGAAAGGAACAACTGGAAAGGTAGTTCTGCTTTCTGTGAGAAAGGCACTCTGAGAAATGTCGTTCTAATGCCACAGAGAAAGGCACTGTGGGATATGAGGTTCTGATGACATAGAAAAAAGTACTTTGGCAGAAGTGAAAGTTGAGCTGATGTCATAGAGAATGGAAACGTGGGAATTGTAGTTATGATGACACAGAGAAAGGAACTTTGGGTAATATAGTCCTGATGATGTACACATAGGTACTGTGGGAAATGAAGTTCAGATGATACTGACAAAGTCACAGTAGGTAATGTATTTTTTTTGACATAGAGAAAAGCATTGTAGGAAATGTAGTTTTGATGACACAGAGCAAGAAACTTTGGGTAATGTCATTCTGATGAAATGGAGAAAGGCACTATGGGAAATGTAATTCTTATGTCATAAAGAAAGACATCGTGGGAAATGCAGTTCTGGTTATGTAGAGAACGGAACAGCAGGAAATGTAGTTGTGATGATGTACACATAGGAACTGTGGAAAATGTAGTTATGACACATAGAACGGAACTTTGGGAAAAGTAGTGCTGATGAAAGGGAGAAATGCACAGTGAGAAATGTACCTCTCATGTCACAGAGACTGTCACTGTGGTAAATGAAATTCTGAAGACACAGAGAAATGAACTGTGGGGAATGTAGTTCTGATGACGAAGAAGAAGGAACTGTGGGAAATGTAGTTCTGATGACACAAGACGGCTTTGTGGGTAATGTAGTGCTGATGAAGTGTAGAAAGGAACTGGCTGAAATGAGGTTCTGATAATATAGACAAAGGAAGGGTGGTAAATGTAGCTCAGATCTTCCTGAGAAAGGCAATGTAGGTAATGTATTTCTGTGACATAGAGAAAGGCATTCTGGGAAATGGAGTTATGGTGACACAGAACAAGGAACTTTGGGTAATGTAGTTCTGATGAGATGGAGAAAGGCACTGTGGGGAATGTAGTTCTTATGTCAAGGAGAAAGACACTGTGGGAAATGTGGTTCTGATAACATAGAAAAAGGAACTGTAGGAAATGTAGTTGTGATGACATACACATAGGAACTGTGGGTAGTGTAGTCCAATTGACACTGGGAGATGCACTGTGGGTAATGTTGATCTGATAAAACATAGAAAGGCACTGTGGAAAATGTATTTCTCTGACTTAGAGAAAGGCCCTGAGGGAAATGTATTTCTGATGAAATAGAGAAAGGACCTGTGGGGAATGTAGTTCGCATGATGTAGAGAAAGGCACTGTGGAAAATGTAGTTCTGATGCCATGGAGAAAAAGATGTGGGAAATGTCATTTTGGTGACACAGTGAATGTAATTATGGGAAATGTTGTTCTGAAGATTAGGAGAAAGGGACTGTTGGAAATGTTTTTTGTTTCATTGAGAAAGGGACTGTGGGAAATGTTGTTATGATGACACAGAGAAAGGAACATTTGGTAATGTAGTCCTGATTAGAAGGTGATAGGCCATGTGATAATTTTAGTTCTTCTGTCAGAGAAAGACACTGTAAGAAATGGAGTTCTGGTGACACTGCGAAGGCACTGTGGGAAATGTAGATCTTATGTCATAGAGAAAGGCACTCTGGGAAATGTAGTTCTGATGGCATTGAGAAAGGCACTGTGGATTATCTTGATCTGATGACATAGAGAAAGGAACTGCAGGAAATGGAGCTTTGATGCCATAGAGAAATGATGTGTAGGCACTGTGGGAAATGTAGTTCTGATGTCAGAGAAAGGAACTGTGGGAAATATAGTTCTGATGACACAGAGTAAGGCACTGTAGGAAATGTAGTTCAGTTGATGTAGACTAAGGCACAGTAGAAAATGTATTTCTGCTAATATAAAGAAAGGCACTGTGGGAATTGAAGTTCTGAAGACACTGAAAAAAAAGCACTTTATAAATGTAGTTGTGATGACAAAGTTAAAGGTACTTTGGAAAATGTAGTTCTGGTACACTAAGAAAGGCACTTGAGTAATGCAGATCTGATGATGCAAATAAAGGATCACTGGGAAATATAGTTTGTTGACACAGAGAAAGTAATTTTGGGTAATGTAGTTCTGATGAGATGAAGAAAGGAACTTTTGGAAATGTAGCTCTGATGACCCAGAGAAAGACACTGTGGGTAATACCCATCTGCTGAAACAGAAAATGGCACAGTGGGAAATGAAGTCCTGTGACATAGATAAAGGCACTCTGAGAAATGTAGTGCTGATGACATAAAGAATGGAACTTTGGAAATTGTAGTTCTGATGACATCGAGAAAGGTACTATGGGAAACAGTATTGATGGTGTAGAATAAAACAAGACGGGCAATGTAGTTCTGATGTCATAGAGACATGCCATGTGGGAAACGTAGTTCAGATGACACCAAGGAAGGCACTGTGTGAAAACTCGTACTGATGAAACAGAGAAAGGTACTGTGGGAAATGTATTTCTGGTGACACAAAGAAAGGCACTGTGGGAAATTTATTTCTAATGATGGAGAGAAAGTAATCATGAAAAATATAGTGTTCATGGTGTAGACATAGGAACTGTGGGAAATGTAGTTCAGATGACACCAAGAAAAATACTGTCAGTAGAATCAAAGAAAGGTACTGTGGGAAATATAATTCTGATTTATAGAGAAAGGAAATGTTGGAAAAGTATTTCTGATGCCATAGAGAAAGGAATTATAGAAAACATAGTTCAGTGACATAGAGAAAGGATCTATGGGAAATGTAGTTCTGATATCAAGGAGATAGGCATTCTGGGAAATGTAGTTGATAGTTGATAACACTGTAGAAGGAATTGTGGGAAACATCGTTCTGATGAAACAGATAAAGGAACTGTTGGAAACATAGTTCTGATGAGATAGAGAAAGGAACTGTGGTAAATGTAGTTGTGATGACACAGAGAAAGGAACAGTGGGAAATAAAGTTCTAGTGACATAATGAAAGGAACTGTGGGGAATATAGTTGTGATGATGTAAATGAAGAAAGTGTGGAAAATGTAGTTAGATGACTCAGAGAAAGGCACAATGTTAATGTAGTTCTGTGACATAGAGAAATGCATTATTGTAAAGGTATTTATGTTGACATAGAGAACGACCCTGAGGGAAATGTAGTTTTTATGTCACAAAAAAGACACTGTTGAAAATATAGTTCTGTGACATCGAGAAAGGCACTTTGGGAAATGTAGTTATGATAACATAGAGAAAGTAACTGTGATATATGTAGTTCTGTTGACATAACATAGGAAATCTGAGACTTTTAGTTCAGATGACACCAAGAAAGGAACTGTTGGTAAAGTTGATCTGATGAAAGAGAGAAAGGCACTGTGGAAAATGAATTTCTGTGACATAAAGGAACTGTATAATATGTAGTTCTGATGTCATACAGAAAGGCACTGTGGGAAATATAGTTCTGAAGATGTAGGGAAAGGCACTGTGGTAAATATAGTTCTGATGTCATAGAAAAAGGAAGTGTAGGAAATGTAGTTCTGAGGAAATAGAGAAAGGAAGTGTGAGTAAAGTAGTTCTGAGAACACAGAGAAAGGACATGTGAAAAATGTAGTCCTGCTGTCATACAGATGCACTGTGGTAAATGTAGTTCTGATGACATAGAAAAAGGAACAGTAGGAAGTGTAATTCTGATAATATAAATAATGGAACTGTGGAAAATGTAGTTCTGATACACAGAGAAAGGCACTGTGAGAAATGTGGATCTGAAGAAGCAGAGAAAAGTACTGTGGGAAATGTAGCTCTTGTGATGTAGGTAAAAGAACTCTGGGAAATGTTCTGATGTCATAGAGAAAGGAAGTGTGTGAAACGTAGTTCTAAAAACATTGAAAGAGGAACTGTGGGAAGTGTAGTTATGATAACACAGAGAAAGGCATGGGGGAAATGAAGATTTTATATCACAGAGAAAGATGCTGTGAGAAATGTAGTTCTGATGACGTAGAGAAAAGCACTGTGGGAAATGAGGTTTTGATGTCATAGATACAGGCACTGTGGAAAATGTAGTTCTGATGACACCACAGAAGTCACTGTGGGAAATGTAGGTCTGATGTCATAGAGAAAGGAAATGAGGGAAATGTAATTAAGATGACACTAAGAAAGGCACTATGGGGAATATAGTTCTGATGAGATGGAGAAATGAACAGTGAGAAAGTTAGATCTGATGACATTGTGAAAGGCATTGTGAGAAATGTATATATGCTAATGTAGAGAAAGGCACTGTGTGAAATATCTTTTTGAGGACACGGAGTAAGGCACTGAGGAAATAAAGTCGTCATGATATAGAGAAAGGCACGGTGGGAAATGGAGTATTGATTATGTAGATGAAGGCAAGATGGGCAATATAGTTCTGATGTCATAGAGAAAGGCACTGTAGGAAATGTAGTTCTGATGATGCCAAGAAAGTAAGTGTGGGAAATGTTTTTATGATGTCATAGAGACAGGCAGTGTGGGAAATGTAGTTCTGATGTCACCAAGGAAGGAACTGTGGGAAATGTAGTTCTGATGACACAGAGAAAGAAACTGTGGGAAATGTAGTTCTTATGTCATAGAGGAAGACAATGTGGGAATTGTTGTTCTGATGACTTAGAGAAAGGACCTATGGGAAATGTAATTTTGATGTCATAGAGAAAGGAAGTGTGGGAAAAGTAGCTCTGATGAAACAGAGAAAGGCACTGTGGGAAATATATTCCTGTGACATAGAGAATGGCACTATGGGAAACGTAATATTGATGATGTAGATAAGGGCAAGTTGGTCGATGTAGTTCTGATGTCATATAGACAGGCACTGTGGGTAATGAATTTTGGATAACATAGGGAAAGGCATAGTTGGAAATGAAGTTCTAATGACATAAAGAAAGGCATTGTGGGCAATGAAGTTCAAATGCAACCAAGGAAGGCACTGTGGAAAGTTCTGATTACAAAGATAAAGGAAGTTTTGGTATTGTAGTTCTGATGATGTAGAGTAAGAAACTGTGGGAAATATAATTCTATTGAGAAAGAGAAGGGAGCTTTGGGTAATGTAGTTCTGGTGACATAGAGAAAGGCAGTGTGGGAAATGTAGTTTTGACGACATAGAGAAAGAATCTGTGGGAAATGCAGTTCTGATGACTTAAAAAAATGGAACTGTGAGAAATGTAGATCTGATAACACAGAGAAAGGCAAAGTGGGAAATGTAGTGCTGATGACAGAAAAGATCTGCGTGAAATGTATTTTTGATGACATACACATAGGAACTGTGGAAAATGTATTTCACATGACACTGAGAAAGGCACTGTTTAAAATGTAGTTCTGTTTACAAAGAGAAAGGAAGCTTTGGTAATGCATTTCAGAAGACACCATGAAAGGCACTGTGGGTAATGTAATTCTGATGACATAGAGAAAGACACTGTGGCAAATATAGTTCTGATGACACATAGAAAGGCATTGTGAGAAATGGAGTTCTCATGACATAAATAAAGTAAAGGTGGAAATGTAGTTCTGATGATCTAGAATAAAAGACTCTGGTAAATGTAGATCTGATGTCCCAGGGAAAGACATTGTTGAGAATGTCGTTCTGATGACACAGAGAAAGAATCTATGGGAAATGCAGTTCTGATGACTTAAAAAATGGAACTGCGAGAAATGTAGATGTAATGACACAGAGAAAGGCACTGTGGGAAATGTTGTATTGCTGATGACAGACAGAAAAGATCTGTGGGAAATGTAGTTGTGATGGCACATAGAAAGGCACTGTGGGAAATGAAGTTTTGATAATGTAGATAAAGGAAGGATGGGCTATGTAGTTCTGTTGTCATAGAGACAGGCACTGTGGGAAATGTAGTTCAAATGTATTTGTGCAAGGCACTGTGGGAAATGTAGTTCTGATGTCATAGAGACAGGCATTCTTGTAAATGTAGTTCATATGTACCAAGGAAGGCACTAAGAGAAATGTTGTTCTGATGACATAGACAAAGGAACTGTGGGAAATGTAATTCTGATGACCTAGGGAAAGGAACTATGGGAAATGTAGTTCTGATGAAAAAGCAAAAGGAACTTTGGATAATGTAGTTCTTATGATATAGAGAAAGGAACAGTGGGAAAGGTAGTTCTGATGAAGTACACATAGGTGCTATGGGAAATGTACTTCAGATGACACCAAGAAAGATACTGAGTAATTTTGATCTGATGAAAGAGATTACTGCCATGACAGAAAGGTAGTTATGATGACCCAGAAAAAGACACTGTGGGAAATATAGTTCTGATGGCACAGAGAAAGGTACTGTGGGAAATGTCAATCTGATGAAACAGAGATATGCACTGTGGAAATGTATTTCTGTGACTGAGAGAAAGGCCATGAGGGAAATGTAGTTATGATGACCCAGAAGTATTAGGATACTAGATGTAAGACAAAGATGACTAGACTGCTACTCAGAACACTAGGGAGGCTCCCTAAAAAAACAGGACCCTAAGAAACACACAGGGATTGTCCAATGACAGAGAAATGGGTGAGATCTACATGAACAACCTGGACATGAGTGGGAGTAATGAAGGGCAAAGTTTAAAGAAAAGAGAGCTTAGGGAACCAGGAGATGCCAGCTAGATCAAGAACAGAAAGGGAGAATAAGAAATAACAGACCATGCCAAATGAAGACCACATGAGAACAGGAAGAAGCAAAGTGCAACAGAGGTCCCCAGAAATCCACAATGATACATCCACTGTAGACTACTGGCAATGGTCAAGAGAAAGCCTGAATTGACCTAGGCTGGTGATCAGATGGCCAAACACCATTATGGTTGTGCTGGAACTCTTATCCAATAACTGATGGAAGTGGATGCAGAGATCCTCAACCAAGCTGCAAATGGAGCTCCAGGACTCCAATTGTTGAGAAAGAGGAGGGACTTTAAGAGTGTGAATTTTTGAGAGCAAGATTGAAAAAAGCACAGGGACAAATATCCAAACTAATGGAAACATATGAATAATGAACCAAAAGCTGTAGAGTGCCCCAGCTATCAGGGTTTCAATGGGGGCTACCCACCTGTGGGAGTGAATGAAAGGAACAGGGGACATGAGACATGACAGCAAGACAAGATTCTGATCAAGCTGCAAATTTTACTTTCCTCACCAAGGCTTATATAGAACAGGAGGGGAGGGGGCAGGAAAGATGGAAGGGGAAAGGGTCATGCAAAACATGGAAGGGGTGCAGAACGTGGGAGTCGTGCAGATCGTGCAACTGCATGCAGGATGTCGGCTAAAGTCAATGGTCAGGGGCCATTTGTACTGTTGCTAGGCTACGGGACCATGGAATGCTCTTTACATTTGGTTGTCATGGCACCTAACTGTGGAATGTATCTTTGAGGGTCTCTGGTTAGTAAAGAGGTGTTACTGCTCTGGGAAAGGGCAGTGACCATATGACTTGTTCTCTGGCCTAGCTAGTACTTTTTCATGGTTCATCTTTGGTTCCTGTCATCTTGAGCCCCCAAATGGATCAGGCCCTCTGGATAAGTGAGCTAATTGAATAGCTAGAACTGTTTGGGAGCCACCCAGGCAGTGGGATTGGGACCTGTCCTTAGTGCATAAGCTGGCTGTTTGGAATCGTGGGCTTATGCAGGGATACTTTGCTCAGTCTGGAAGGAGGGGATTGGACCTGTCTGTACTGAATCTACCAGATTGAGCTGAATCCCCAGGGGATTCTTGGCCCTGGAGGAGATGCGAGTGGAGGTGAGGGTTTGGGATGAAGTTGGGGACAGGGGAGGGAGGGGAAGGACAGGGGAACCCATGGCTGATTTGTAAAATTAAAACAAAATACAATTTAAAAAAAAAGAAAATAAGTGTGGGAAAGGTAGTTCTGTGAGATACAGAAAGGCATTGTGGGAAATATAGTTCTGATGACAAGAAAGGATCTTTGGGTAATGTATTTCTGATGATATGGAGAAAGGAAGTGTGGGAAATGTAGTTCAGATGACAGCAAGAAGGGCACTGTGAGTAGTTTCAACTCGATGAAATAGAGAAAGGAAGTGTGGGAAATGGAGATCTGATGACACAGCGAATGGAACTGCAGGAATTTAAATTCTGATGACGCAGAGAAAGGCAATGTGGGGAATGTAGATCTGATATCATAGAGAAAGGATCTGTGGGAAATGTAGATATGATGACACAGAGAGAGGCACAGTGGGAAATATAGTTCTGATGCTACAGAGAAATGAACTTGGGGTAATGTAGTTGTGATGACATAGCGAAAGGATTTGTGGGAAATGTAGTTCTAATGACGTACAGAAAGGAACTGTGGGAAATGAAGTTCAGATGACAGCAAGAAAAGCACTGTGGGTAATGATGATCTGATGAAACAGAGAAAGGCTCTGTGATAAATGTAGTTCTGATGATACAGAGAAAGGAACCTTGGGTAATGTAGTTGTGATAACATAGAGAAAGGATCTGTGGGAAATGTAGTTCTAATGACGTAGAGAAAGGAATTGTAAGAAATGAAGTTCAGATGACAGCAAGAATGGCACTGTGGGTAATGTTGATTTGATGAAACAGAGAAAGGCACTGTGGGAAATGTATTTATGTGACTTAGAGAAAGGCCATGAAGTCCCAGAAGAAGGAACTGCAGGAATTTAGTTCTCATGTGACAGAGAAAGACACTGTGAAAAATGTAGTTCTGATGATGTAGAGCAAGGAACTGTGGGGAATGCAGTTCTCATGAAGTAGAGAAAGCCAGTGCTGGAAATGTAATTCTGATGCCATGGGGAAAAGTCTGTGGAAAATGTTATTCTATCACATAGAAAAAGGCAGTGTGGAAAATGTAATTGTGATGACCTAGAGAAAGGCACTGTGAGAAATGTAATTATGATGACACAGAGAAAAGAACTGTGGGAAATGTAGCTCTGGTGTCTCCAAGAAAGGAACTGTGGGAGATGAAGTTCAGACGACTCCAAGAAAGACACTATGGGTAATCTTGCCCTGATGAAACAGAGAAAGGCACTGTGAAAAATCTATTTCTGTGAAATGATGATTCCCACAGTACCTTTCTCTAAAACATCAGCACTACATTTTCCACACATCAGTTATCTGTGGCATCAGAACTATATTTCCTACAGTGCCTTTTTCTGTGTCACCAGAACTGCATTTCCCAAAGTTCCTTTCTTTGTGACATAAGAACTACAATTATCACACGACTTTTCTCCTTCTCATCAGAACTATATTACCAAAGTACCTTTCTGTGTCATAATAACATTTCGCACAGTGCCTTTCTCTGTCACCAGAACAACATTTCCTACAGCCCCAGTCTCCATGGCATCAGAACTGCATTTCAAACACTGCTTTTCTCCACATCATGAAAACTACATTTCCCACAGTATCTTTCTCTGTGACATAGGAACTACATTTTCCTTAGTGCCTTTTTCTGAGTCATCATAACTACATTTCCCTCAGGGCCTTTCTCTATGTGACAGAAATGCATTTCCCACAGTGCTTTTCTCTGTTTCATCAGATTGACATTATCCACAGTGCTTTTTTGGTGTCATATGAACTACATTTCCCACAGTATCTATGTATACATCATCGGAACTCCGTTTATCACAGTTACTTTCTCTATGACATCAGAACTACATGACCTAAAGTTCCTTTCTCTTTGTAATCAAAACAACATTTCCCACAGTGCCTTTTTCTATGTCACAGAACAGCATTTCCCACATTACTTTCTCTATGATATCAGAACTACATATCCCAAACTGCCTTTCTCTGTGTCACCAGAACTTTCTCTATTTCATGCCATCTACATTTCCCACAGTTCCTTTGTGTACGTCATCATAACTACATTTCCAATAGTGCCTTTCTCTATGACATCCGAACTGCATTTCCAAAAGTGCCTTTATTACATCATGAGAACTACATTTCCAACAGGGCCTTCTGTATGTCACAGAACTGTATTTCTCACACTTCTTTTTGCTATGACATCAGATCTGCATTTGCCACAGTGCTTTCCTCTGTTACATAAAAACTAATTTTCCCAAAGTGCCTTTCTCTGTGTCTTTATAATTACATTTCCCACAGTGCCTTTCTCTATGTCATCAGAACTACATTTCCCACAGTGCCTTTCTCGGTGACATCAGAACTACATTGCCCATCTTGCCTTTATCTACATCATCAGAACTACACTTCCCACAGTGCTTTTTGTTGTGTTTTCTGAACTATATTTCCCACAGTGGCCTTTCTCTAAATCATCAGAACCTCATTAACCACAGTTCCTTTCTCCATGGCATGAGGACTACATTTCCAACATTTCCTTTCACAGTGCCTTTCACTATGTAATAGAACAACCTTTCCCACAGTGCCTTTTCTTTTCTTCATCAAATTGACATTTCCCACCATGCCTTTAGCTAGGTGATCTGATCTACATCTCCCACAGACCCTTTCTCTATGTCATGAGAACTACAGATCCCAGCTTGCCTTTATTCATGTCATAAGAACTCCATTTCTCACAGTGGCTTTCTCGATGTCATAATAACTACATTTCTGACAGTGCCTATCTCTGTGTCACAGTAACTACCTTTCCCACAGTTCCCTTTGCTGTTTCATCAAAACCACATCTTACAAGGCCTTTCTCTACATCACCAGAGCATATTTTTCCACAGAGTCTTTCACTGAGTGATATGACCTACAGTGCATTTCTATATTTCTTCAGAACTACAGTAATGTAGTGCTTTTCTTCACAACTTCATAACTACAGTACCAACAGTGACTATTTAGACATCATGTGAACTAAACTTCCCACAGTGCCTTTCTCTACATCATCAAAACTATATTTCCTATACTGCCTGTCTCTACGTCATCAGAATTTCATTTACCACAGTTCCTTTCTCTACGATCTGAGAACTACATTAACCACAGTTCCTTTATCTGTGTCAGCAGAACTACATTTCCCACACTTCCTTTCTCTATGACATCAGAAATACACTTCCCACAGTGTCTTTCTCTGTTTATTCGGATCAACATTACCAGCAGTTTATTTCTTGTTGTCATCTGTACTTCATTTCCCATAGTTCCTATGTGTACATCATCAGAACTACATTTATCACAGTTCCATTCTCTATGTCTTCAGAATTATATTACCTAAAGTTCCTTTCTCTTTGCCATCAGATCTACATTTCCCACAGTTCCATTCTCTATGTCACAGAACTACATTTCTCACAGCGTGTTTCTCTGTGTCATTAGAACTACATTTCCCATAGTGCCTTTCTCTGGTTCATTAAACCCACATCCTACAGAGACTTTCTCTACATTATCTACATTATCTGAGCATATTTTTCCACAGTGTATTTAACTGTGTGATATGAACTAATTTTCCCACAGTGCCTTTCTAAATGTCTTTAGAACTATATTTCCCACAGTGACTTTTTAATACATAATCAGAAAAATTTCCCCATAGTGCCATTGTTTATGTCATCAGAACTACATTTCCTATAGTGCCTGTTTCTACGTCATTAGAACTTCATTTACCACAGTTCCTTTCCCTATGTCATTAGAACTACATTACCCACAGTTCCTTTCTCTACATCATCATAACAAGATTTCCCATAGTGCCTTCTCTATTTCATCAGAACTACATTACTCAGTGTTCCTTTCATTATGGGAGAGACCTACATTTCCCACAGTTCCTTTCTCCCCTTCATCAGATCAACATTTCCCACAGTGCCTCTCTCTGCATCATCAGAACAACATTTCTCACATTTTCTTTTTCTACATTATCAGATCCACATATCCCACAGTGTCTTTCTGTTTCATCAGATCGACATTACAGCCAGTTCCTTTCTTTGTTTCATCTGAACTACAGTTTCCACAATTGCTAAGTGTATGTAATCAGAATTACATTTATCACAGTTCCTTTCTCTACGACAACAGTACTCACTATCCAAAATTCTTTTCTTGGTGTCATCTGAAATACAATATCAACAAGTCCTATGTTACATCATCATAACTAAATTTCCCACAGTTCCTTTCTCTATGTCATCAGTACTACATTAACATAAGTTCTTTTCTTGGTGTCATCAAAACTACATTTCTCACAGTTCCTATCTCTACATCATCAGAACTTCATTTCCCATAGTTTCTTTCTCTGTTGCATAAGAACTTCATTTCCCAGAGTGTCTTTCTGCATCTCATCAGAACTACATGATCTGAAGTTCCTTTCTCTGTGTCATCAGAACTACATTTCCCACAGTGCCTTTCTTCACATAATCAAAACCTCATTTCCTTTAGTGCCTGTCTCTATGTCATCAGAACATCGTTAATCACAGTTCCTTTCTCTAGGTCTACAGAACTATATATCCCAGAGTTTTCTTATTTTCATCATCAGAACTAGATATCATTTCTCTGTGACATCAGAATTTCATTTCCAACAGTTCCTTTAGTTATCAGAACTACATTTCCCACAGTGTGTTCCTCTGTGTCATCCAAACTACATTTCCCAGTGCCTTCCTGGGTGGCATCTGAACTACATTGCCCACAGAGCCTTTCTTTATGTCATTAGTACTTCATTTCCTACAGTGCCTTTCTGTAAGTTGTCAGAAATTCATTATCCACAGTGCCTGTCTATATGACATCAGAACTATATTCCCCATCTTGTCTTTATCTTCATTTTTTAATACTACATTTCCCACAATGCCTTTCTCTATGTCAAAGGAATACTTTCCCACAGTGCCTTTGGCTCTTTCATCAGAACTACCTTTCTTGTAGTGGCTTCCTTGGTGACATCAGAATATTTCCCACAGTGCCTTTCTCTGTGTCTTCAGAACTACATTTCCCACAATTGCTTTCTCTATGTCATCAGAACTTTATTAATTACAGTACCTTTCTCTATGTCATCAAATCCACATTTCCCACAATGTCCTTTTCACAAAAAGCATTTCCCACAGTATCTTTCTTTGTTTCATCAGATCGACATAACTCACAGTTCCTTTCGCAGTTTTATCTGAAATACAAGTCCCACAGTTTCTATGTGTATTTCATTGGAACTGTTTATCACAGTTCGTTCCTCTATGTCATCCAAACTACATTAACCAAAGTTTCTTTCTTGGTGTAATCATAACTAAATTTCCCACAGGGCCTTTCTCAGTGATGTCTGATATACATTTCCCATCGTGGCCTGATTCTCTGACAACAGAACCACATTTTCAAAAGTTCCTTTCACTACATGATGAGAACTACATTGTCCAAAGTACCTTTCTCCTCATCATCACAACAACATTTTTCACTGTTCCTTTCTCTACATCCTCAGAATTATATTTCCCACAGTGCCTTTCTCCTAGTCATCAGAACTACATTTCCCACCATGCCTATGTGTTTGACATCAGAATCATATTTCCCACAGTACTTTTTTCTACATCACCAAAACTACATTTCCACCAGTGGTCTTTCTCTACATCATCAGATCAACTTTTCTTACAGTGCCTATCTCTATGTCATCAGAAATACATTTACCACATTTCCTTTCTTCATGGCATCAGAACTACATTTCTCACAGTCCCTTTCTCTACATCATCAGAACTACATTTCCCAAGTGCATTTCACAATGTGACAGAAACTCCTTTCCCACAGTGCATTTCTGTGTTTCCTCAAATCGACATTTTGCACAAGGCCAATAGCTAGGCGATCAGATTTACATTTCCTACAGCCCCATTCAATTTGTCATCAGATCTACATTTCCCACAGTGCTTTACTGTCTTTCATCTAAACTACATTTCCCACCTTGCCTTTATGCCATGTCATAAGAATTCCATTTCTCACAGTGGCTTCTCTATATCATCACAACTACATTTCATAGTGCCTTTCACTATGTGACAGAACTACATTTTGCACAGTGTCTTTCTTTGCTTCAGTAGATTGACATTTTCCACCATGGCTTTCTCTATGTCATCAGAACCACATTTACCAACTTCCTTTCTCTATGTCATCAGAACCACATTTACCAACTTCCTTTCTCTATGTCATCAGAACTGCATTGCCCATAGTGCCTGTCTCAGTATCATCAAAACTACAATTCCCACAGTTCCTTTCTCTATGACACTAGAACTACATTTCCCACAATGACTTACTCTGTGTCTTCAGAACTATATTTGCCACAGTGCCTTTCTCTACTTATTCAGAGCAACATTACTGACAGTTCCTTTCATGGTGCTATTTAAACTACATTCCCCACAGTTCCTATGTGTACTACATCAGAACTTCATTTCCCACAATTCCTTTCTCTATAATATCACAAGTACATTACCCAAAGTTCCTTTCTCAGTGGCATCTGAACTATATTTCCCACAGTTCCTCTTTGTACGCCATCAGAACGACTTTTCCCAAAGTTCCTCTACTGAGACATCACAACTTCATTATGCACAGTGTCTTTCTTAGGGTCATCTGATCTACATTTCCCACAGTTCCTTTCTCTATGACATCAGATCTCCATCTACCACACTTATTTTCTCTGACATGAGAACTATATTATCCACAGTTCCTTTCTCTGTGTCATCAGAACTATACTTCTCACAAATTATTTCTTTATGACATCAGAACTTCATTTATCACAGTTCCTTTCTCTACATCCCAGAACTGCATTTCCCACAGTGATTTTCTCTTGTTCATCAAAACCATATCTTACAGGGCCTTTCTCTATATCATCAGTGGATATTTTTTCTCAGTATCTTTCACTGCAATCTCAAAACTCCATTTCCCACAGTGCCTTTCAGTATGACAAGAAATCAAAGGGAGAAAAACTCAAATATCCAAAATGAACACACTGTACACAAGATATTAAACAAAAGATAAATTCTCATCTGATAAAGTTCTATTAAAAATATGCATGTGGAACATAATTAGACAAATAAAACAAAAATTCTCATCTAATAATTGTCTAATATCTCAAATATTCATATTGAACAAAAAAGATCATATAAACGAATGAAAATTCTCATCTTATAATGGTATAGTATATGCAAAATATACATAACAACACAAGAAATCAGATCAATAAAACAAAAATGTCACCTAATAAAGGTCTAACATTGAAAATATACATATAGAAAACAAGAAATCAGAAAAACAAAACAAAATTTCTCATGTGATGAAGTTCTAATATGAAAAATATACTTATTGAACAAAAGAAATAAAATAAAAAAATTCTGCTCTGATTAAGGTCTATTAAAAATATGCCTATTGCAAACAAGAAATCAGATATCCATAATGAACAGAAGAAATCAGAACAATAAACATAAACTCTCATCTGTAAAAGGTCTAATATAAAAAATATACATATTGAACTAAAAAAATCAACTACGTAAAAAAATGTATATTCAAAATATATATTGACATTAAAGAAATAATTTAAATGATAAATAAATAAATTTAATAATAAATATTAAATAAATACAACAAAATTTCTCCTCTGATAAATGAATAATTGAAAACATACATAGTGAGCACAAGAAATTAAAAAAAACAGAAATTCTCTCCTAACAAAAGACTAATATCCAAAATATACATATTGAATATATGAAATCACATAAATAAAAGAAAAATTCTCAACTCATAAAGGTCTAATGTCACAAATATGTCTATTCTCAACTGATAAAATTCTAATATCTAAAATATACATACTGAACAAAAGAATTTAGATAATAAATAAAACAAAATTTCACATCTGATAAAGGTCTAATATCAAAATATACACATTGAACCCCAAAAATCATGTAAATAAAGCAAAAATTCTCATCTGATGAAGGTCTAATATCTAATATATAAATACTGAACACAAGAAATTAAATAAAATAAAATTTCACATGATAAAGGATTAATATGCCAAATATATCTAATGAAAACCAGAATTCAGATAAATTAAACAAAATTCTTTACCTGATAAAGGTCATATATATATGTATGAAATCAGAAAAATAAAACAAAATTCTCATGTGATAAATATCAAATATGAAAAATATACTATTGAACACCAGAAATTAAATAAAAATGTTGAATTGATAAATATCTAATAACTAACATATCTATATTGAACATAATTAGATAAACAAAAATCTCATCTGATAAAAGTTTTATATCCAAAATATACATACTGAATACAAGAAATTATTTGAATAAAATTTCTCACCTTATGAATAACTAATATCCACTAGGCAGTATTGGTGAATTCCAGTAATACCAGCACTCAGGAGGCAGAGGCAGCCGGATCTCTGTGAGTTCAAGGCCAGCCTGGTCTAAAGAGCTAGTCCAGGACAGGCTCCAAAGCTACTGAGAAACTCTGTCTCAAAAAATCAAAGAAAAGAAAAGAAAAGAAAATATTTGGGGTTGGGGATTTAGCTCAGTTATAGAGTGCTTACTTAGCAAGCACAAGGTCCTGGATTTGATTCCCAGCTCCAAAAAATAAAAAAGAACTAATATCCAAAATATGTATACTGAACACAAGAAATCATATATAAAGAGAACAAAAATTCTCATCTGATAAAGGTCTATATCAAAATATACATACTGAATTCATGAAATATGAAAAAACAAAATTCTCACCAGTAAGGCTAATATTCAAAATATGAATACTGAACACAAGAAATTAAAGTAAACAAACATTCTCATCTGCTTAAGGTCTAATATCCAACATATATACACTGAACAGAATATATCAGACAAATAAAACAAAATTCTTATCAGATAATTGTGTAATATCAAAAATGTACTTATTGAACACAAGAAATTGTATAAGACAAAAATTCCTTGGGTTGGGGATTTAGCTCAGTGGTAGAGTGCTTGCCTAACAAGTGCAAGGCCCTGGGTTCGATCCTAAACTTAAAAAAAAAAGACAAAAATTTACACCATTAAATTTCTAATATCCAAAATATATATTGAAAACAAGATATCAGATATATAAACCCAAATTAGACACCGGATCAAGGTCTAATATCCAACATAATTTTATTGAACCCAAAAAATTATAATAAACAAAAATTTCACATGTAAAGTTCTCATATACAAATTACATCTATTAAACAAGAGAAATCAGATAAATAAAACAAAAATTCTCCCATAATGAAAATCTAATTAAAAATATACATATTAAACACAAGAAAACAAAAACAGACAAAACAAAAATTCTCACCTGATAAATGTACATATCAAAAGTATACAAATTTAACACAAGAAATAGGATAAAAAATTCACATCTGATAAAGTTCTGATGTACAACATATGCATAGTTCCCAAGAAATCAGATAAATAAAACAAAAATTCTCAACTGATAAAGGTCTAATTTTTAAAATGTCCATACTGAACACAGGAGATGAAATAAAACAAAAATTCTCATCTGATAAAGGTCTACTGTTCAAAATATACTTACTGAACATAAGAAACATAATAAATCAAAAATTTTCAAATGATAAATCTATGATGTCCAAAATATACATATTAAACAAAAGAAATCAGGTAAATAAAACAAAAATTCTCAAATGCTAAGGGTGTAACATAAAAAATATACCTGTTGGACTGAACAAATCAGATATATAAAACACAGATTCTCATCTGATAAAAGTCTAATATACAAAATGTACATATTAAAAACAAGATATCAAGTAAATAAAAAATTTGTCTACTGATACAGTTCTAATATCCAAAATATAGATACTGATATCAAAAAATAGAAACAACAAAATTCTCTGGTAGTTCTAGTACACAAATCATACATATTGAATGGAATAAATCAAATATATAAAACAAAAATTCTCATCAGATAAAGGTCTAATACCCCATATTTAAATATTGAACATAATCAAATAAACCAAACAAAAATTCTCATCTGTTAAAATTCTAACATCTAAAATATACACATGGAAAAGAAATTAGAAAAAACAAAATTTCTCCTCAGCAAAGGTCCAATATCCAAAATATACTTATTAAACACAAGAAATCTGATAAACAGAACAGAAGCTCACATCTGATAATGGTCTCATAACCAAAATATACATAGCAAATATATTTATTTAAAAAAAAAACAAAAATTCTCATCTGATAAAGGTCTAATATCAGACATTTATTTCTTGAACACAATAAATTAAACAACACCAAAATTCTGCTGATAAAGTTCTAATATCCAAAATATACTAATTAAACACAAGAAATCAGAAAAATAAAACAAAAATTCTCACCTGATAAAGGTCTAATATCCAATATATAGATACAGAAGACAAGAATTTAGAAAAACCTGTTTGTCTTTCTGAGTCTGGGTTACTTCACTCAGGATGTTTTTACTAATTCCATCCATAGCCTGCAAACCTCATGATGTCATTGTTTTTCTCTGCTGAGTAGTACTCCATGGTATATATGTGCCACACTTTCTTTATCCATGCCACAGGCTCTGTTTTTGTTTCTTTTTAGAGGGAGCAGAATAGTCTTTATCCTCATGTCATTCCTGCCAACGTTTGACATTCTGCCTTTGGGAAGAATTCAGAGACATGATTTTCAACAAAGGCATACCCTGAAGATGCAGCCTACCAGAAACAAAGACCTTATATAAAATGAATTAATGATGACAAAGTGGACCTGAGATTGAAACCACGGGGCTTGAAAGAATGAATACCTATTCTTCGTGCTCTCTTCTGTCATAAAGATCAAGCGATCTCACTGCTAATTTCTTTCAATGGTCATTTGCTGTAACTTACTGGTCAGTCTCTGCAACTTCAGCTTCATCTGCATCTTGGTGAGAAATGTTTGGTTGGATTGTGGTTCCCTGTTGCAACTTGTGTGTAGATGAACACAAATTAACTTGCAGTATGACAAGGCAAAGAGAATGGACAGACCACCGTGAGTCCTAATCAAATGTTTGAAAAAGCTTATTTACCAATGAAACAGTGACAGCCAAAATTATTTTTGCTTCAGATGCTCCCTCTGGGAAACTCAGCTGACTTCTCTGTTTGAAGGAAGTGTTTATCTCAGCTAACTCACTCTCTCTGCCTTCATAGCAATGCTCCAAGTAATGAAGGAGATAGCCACTTCAGGCTTATTCACATCTGCAGTCTAACAATTCAAATTGGCTGCCGAGTAAACAAGCCTGTGGGTTTCTGAGTCAGGAGAAATTTGCCATAGTTCACAATTACTCCCATCATTTAGAGGTTCCTCAAATATCTTGACAGGTTACTCTAACCATATTACTATTGATGGAGAAGACACATAAGGTCACAACATGGTCACCAGACTTAACAAGTCACCTTACTGACAACCTAGGACACACAGAGCATCTCGGAAGTACCAAGAGTTAGTCATTGTGGTTGAAGTACAGTGATGCACTGCCTTGAAATTGGCACACCTCATTAATCGCTCCCTTTTTAATGTTGGTCTCTTTTTCACTCATCAATGACTATCCCCTAAATGGAACAAAAGCAAAGAGTTCCCAGCATAAAGCTCTGGCCTTAACAGTTCTTGACCACTGAGCCAGAAAAATTAATATCCTGGAAACCTTGTATTTCAAGAGCCATGATGAGCAGGGAAGCTCTGTTGGTTCCCAGAGAATGCAGCTTTCTGTGCCCTATTAATGGAAGATTCAGTTCAAGCCCACTTCCTCCAAGAAGCTTCAATTTTCCTGTACAGAACTCATTACACAATTCCCTTGACCATTTCTTTCTTGATGTTTTACACTGAGCCTGAAGGTCAGTTTTCTTCTGTCACTCTCTGGTCTCTCTACCCTCTCCATTCTCTCTGAACTAGACTCTACAGTATGCCATCATGTTCATCAGTAAATGGTGAAGACATTGAATGAACTTCCCATGGGCAGTTGGTGGTGCCATAACATAGGTGACATCACAGATGTTGCCAGGGATCTCCAGGATACAATAGAATGTCCAGGGAAGAGCTTCAGATATCATGGGAACTGACATTGCTTCCCTGCTAATGATCTTTCCTCACAATACACTAGAAGTCAAGCTGACCTTTGCAGGAGCCTCTGCTGAGATACAAAGGAAGCCCTTCAGTACGCTCTTCATCCAAAGCCAGAGATCTCTCTCCAATTGATTGGACATCCTATAGTTCTTTCCATGTGGGGAACTGAATGTTTATCTGATACTGAAATTTTATGTATACAAGGTAATAATGTCACTTGTTAAACAATTTCTTGTTAATGTATCTACAGGGAACAGCTAGGCAGAGTTATGCTAGAGGAAGAGGATGACACAGCCTAGGAAAAGTACTCATAGGAGGGGTATACAGTCATGAAGCTAAATGGGACTAAAATCTGTGTCATCAGCATGTGTGTAGTGGGTGTTTTACTCTCTGTTGAGTAGCTGAAGTGTTCTGCTGTTACTGGGTAGACAGCTGGAGTCTTCCACACAGAATATGAGTTTCATATAGAGCAAAGGATATTCAAGAATATCCTTTGCAAGCCCCTTCAAATGTAGGAACATAGACTCTAGGGTTCCAATGGACACTCTAGATCAATGGTTCTTAATTTTTCCAAATCTCTGACTATTTAAATAGCACTAACGAAAGTTCCTCATGTTGTGATGAACCCTAAACATAAAGTTAAGAAACAATGAAAAAATTTTGCAAGTGTTAGGAATCATAATTCAAATATTTGATGTGCAGGATATCTGATATGCAATCCAAAATGGGGTGGTGATCCACAGCTGGAGGACCACAGCTCTGAATGCAGGTAGAAATCTCAAATCCTGGCAGCGATGCTAAGGCAGTGTGATTCTTATTATTTTTATTATCAGACTGAATGAAACAAGTCACCTTGTAAGGGGGACCCTAAATGAAGAATTATATAGGTCAGACTCTACTTTGAGCATGTCTCTGAGGGATATAATTTATTGTTAATTGAGATAAGACTCCCTAAAATGGACAGTATAATTTCATTGTCTGCAACCTGTACTGTGTAAGTATGAAGAACCTAGAGCATAAGCATTAGCAAACAGGCAGCATGGGTCATTTGTTTATCTCTGCTCTTGGCTGTGGATGTGATATGATTAGCTGAATTCCTACCTTGATTTCCCCAAAATGGAACTATTACCTGTAACTGTGGGCTATGATGAATTTTTTCCCATTCTTAGTTGTTGTGCCTGATAACTCAATGTAATAAATATGTTAAGAAAGCTTTCTATGACAGAATGATTTTCAGTGAGATATTATCTGTCTCAGAAGAAGAGATCCTACTTCCTCTTAAGACAACGTGTGTTTCTATGCCACAGTTTTAAAAAAGGCACAGAGACACCCATAGACTCACAAACCACTTCACCCTGTCAACAAATGTCCCCTGATACTGTCTTGCCAGTTCAAGTACTACGCTAAATTGTTCCAATGTGTTATATACAACAAGCTTCACTTCAATGAATGTATTTTTCTTTGAATTTCCTGACCATTAAACTTTTCAGATATGTGGAATTGGATCTGAATTCACTGCATTGACTATGAATTTCAGTCTTATATTATGTCCTTCCTTGAAGGGCAGAAGAAGCTCCTTAAAGCTGAGAGCAAAGTAGTACCTTAAATTCCAGGTATGTGGGGGTGTAAGTAATGACTGGCAATGTGTCCACTAGTTACCTCAGTTTGGAGAATAACTCCAGGGCTGATGTACACACATCCCTGTGAAAGCTTCTTAGTTTCCCTCTAACTTCTGTGCCTCTTCACTAAGTTTTCTGTAAACATATCTTTGACAAATTTCCTCCTTCAAAAGTAAATAGACCTTATCAGATGTGAAAAGTCACTTTGATTTTCTCCTTAACAGGCCCTTTTGAGCTACATCCTATTCTATCCATGGAGAATAAGGTCTTGGGCTAGAAACTGAAATAACCACAGGTACAGGTTTAGAATGCATGTCTGAGGAACAGAATGCAAATCAAGGGAAGGACAGCAGGCATACCCAGGAAATTCTTGGTTATGTTTTTGGCAGTTCAGCCTCTCTGCATGTCAGTTTCTTCTACCTAGAAAAAGATGGTTTGGGATGTGCTATGGATATGGGTGTTTTCACAAGGCATGACTTATAAAATCACTTTCTTTATAAGTGGGACTTTGTTTTTTTTGAATGTTTTTTGGAGGTATGGGGGTAATGAACTAGCATTTATATGAGCTAAACTGCACATCTCTTTCTGGTGAACATCTCTTTCTTGGAACAGAGGGATCTGATCCTAAACTTACAAAAAAGTGATGAAAATCATGCTTTAGAGCTGAGAAACACTTCACATAGTTGAAAAAAATTAACACTTCCCTCCATGACTCTTCCCAAATATTGTGCATGGCTCCTGTCCTTTACCATTTGGAAAGACTCACCAGCTAGCTATTCTTTATTGATTAACCGCTTTCAGGTGCTAAAAGCAAAGATGATGGAGAGGAAAGGTAGAAATCATCATGTTTGATCCTAAGTACAGTGTTGTATTTTCCTGTTCCAATCTCAGAATGCTAATCCTTATCTGGCTCATCTAAAAACAAATAAATGACACCTGTGCTCATTGGTGTATTTTAATAGAAGCACATATATGATTTTGGTGACTTACTAGAATTCATGTAGTGTATATTGAGTCCAAATATTAATATTTTCTTCTCTGTCTTGCTATTCTTATTTGGAAGGTTTGCTTGTTTGAGTGGAAGTAAACTATCCCAGTTATAATGGGGGGAATTTTTTTTAACATAACCTACTGTAACAAAATATGTTTGGAGTTGCAAAAGTTTTTCCATTGAAAAAAATCAGAATTTAAGAGGAACCTGTTACATGTGGGGGCAAAATCAGAATCAGAGTCAGCAAAGCTTGCAAAAACAGATTTTTTTAGCACTTTGATGAGAGAAGCACTTTATTTTTTGCTTATTTTTTAAAATTTTATAATTAATTTAATTTTACATATCAGCTGTGTTCCCCTGTCCTCCCTCCTCCCATTCCCATCTCCTCCAGTGCAAGGACTCCCCTTGGGATTTATCTCAGCCTTGTAGATTCCGTCAAGGCAGGTCCAGTCTCCTCTCTTCACCTAGGCCGAGCAAAGTGTCCCAGCATAGTCCCCAGGCTCTGAAAAGCCAGCCCATGCACCAAGGACAGGTCCTGGTCTCAGTGCCTGGGAGCCTCCTAAGATAAGTTCATCATCTGTCTCACTTATCCAGAGGGCCTGATCCAGTTCCATGGTGACTCTTCAGCTATTGGTTCATAGTTCATGTGTTTCCACTAGTTTGGCTATTTCTCCCTCTGCTTTTTCCATCCATGTTATCAATATCTCTTGCTCATATAATCCTCCTCTCTCTCACCGATTGGACTCCCAGAAATCCACCTTAGGGTGTTCGGCCTTCCCATCACCAGAGTAGGTCAATTCAGGCACTCTCTTGTCCATTTCCTGTAGTCTATTTTGGTGGTTTCTTTGTGGATTTCTAGGGACCTCTCTAGCACTTTGATTCTTCCTATTCTCATGGGTTCTTCATTTATCATGGTATCTCTTTCATTGTTTTCCTTCTTTGTTCCTGATCCAGCTGAGACCTCCTGCTCCCCTAAGCTCTCTTTCCCCTGACCATTGCACTTCATTACCCTCACCCTCAAGTCATGTAAATCTCATTCATTTGTCTGTTGCTGGGCAATTCCTGAGTCTTTCTCAGTGTCCTCTTTACTAGGTACCCTCCCTGAAGTTGTGAGTTGCAGTTGGTTGTCATTTGCTTTACATCAAGTATCCACTTATGAGTGAGCACATATATATACACCCAAGGAATGCTCAATCATACCACAAGGGCACATGCTCAGCTATGTTTGTAATAACATTGTTTGTAATAGCCAGAATCTCAAAAGAACCTAGATGCCCTTCAACTGAAGAATGGATAAATAAAATGTGGTGCATATACACAATGGAGTGCTACTCAGCAGAGAAAAACAAAGACATCATGAGGTTTGCGGGCAAATGGAATTAGAAAAAAACATCCTGAGTGAAGTAACAGAGACTCAGAAAGACAATCATGTTTTCTAATTTCTTGTATTCTATATGTGTATTTTGGATATTAGACCTTTATCAGGTGAGGATTTTTGTTTTATTTATCTGATTTCTTGTGTTCAGTTAGTATATTTTGGATATTAGAACTTTATCAGAGAGAATTTTGGTGTTATTCAATTTATTGTGTTCAATAACTGTGTGTGTGATATTAGAACTTTATCAGATGAGAATTTTTGTTTTATTTAACTAATTATATCCAATATGTATATTTTGGATATAAGACCATTATCAGATGTGAGTTTTTGTTTTGTTTATCTGATTTCTTGTGTTTAGTAACTGTATTTTGGATATTGGACCTTTGCTGAGGAGAAATTTTGTTTTTTCTAATTTTATTTTCCATATGTATATTTTAGATATTAAAATTTTAACAGATGAGAATTTTTGTTTTCTTTATGTAATTATGTTCAATATTTAAATTTGGGGTTATTAGACTTTTATCTGATGAGTATTTTTGTTTTATTTATCTGACTTCTCTTGTTTAATAGATGTATTTTGTATATGAGAACTTTACATGTGAAATTTGTGTTTATTATAATTCATTGTGTTTAGTAAAATTATGGTGGATATTAGACCTTTATTAAGTGACATTTTTTGTTTTATAAACCTGATTTCTTGTATTCAAAATATATATTTTGGATATTAGAAATTTAATGGTGTGAGTTTTTGTTTTATATAATTTCTTGTGTTCAATAAGTAAATTTTTGATTTTAGACTATTATCTGATAAGAATTTTGTTTTATATCCCTGATATGTTCTGTTAAGTGTGTATATTTTGGATATTAGACTAAGCGAATGAGAATGTTTTGCTTAATTTCTTGTGTTCAATATGCATATTTTGGATATTAGACATACTAGTGCGAATTTTGTTTTTTCTTATTTCATGAATTCAGTATGTATATTTTGTTATAGACCTTTATCAGATGAGAATATTTGTTCTCTATATATGATTTCTGGAGTTCAGGAGGCATATTTTTGATATTAGAACTTTATAAGTTGATAATATTTATTTAATCAATTTTTGTATTCAGTATGTATATTTTGGATATAAGACATTTATCAGATGAGATTTTTATTTATCTTATTATGTTCAGTATGGATATGTTTGGTATTAGATTTTTATCAGTTCAGAATTTTATTTTATTTAATTTCTGGTGTTCTATAGTTTATTTTACATATTTAATCATCACATGAAAATTTTGTTTTGTTTTTCTAATTTCTTGTGATATATATATATATATATTGAATTTAGACCTTTATCAAGTAAGAAATTTTGTTTAATTCATCTTATTCCTTGTTTTCAATAGGTATATTTGGGATATTAATCCTTTATCATGTGAAATTTTATTTTATTTAATTTCTTGTGTTCAGTAGTTATATTTTGGTTATTAGACCTTTATCAGACGAGAACTATTGTTTTATTTGCCTGAATTCTAGTGTTCAATATGTATATTTGTATATTAGTCCTTTATCAGATATGAATTTTTTTTACATGAATTTTTAGGATCAATGTGTATGTTTTGATATAGACCATTATCAGGTGAGAATTTTTGTTTTATTTATGTGATTTCATGTATTCAGTATGTATATTTTGCGTATTAGATATTTGTTAGGTGAGAATTTCTGTTTTTTTTTATTTCTTGTGTACACTCTGTATGTTTTCAATATTAGACATTTATCAGATGAGAATTTTATTTTATTAATTTAATAATGTCAATATGTATATTTTGAATAATCATTTTGTGTTTTATGTAGTTGATATTTTATGTTCAATATGTATATTTTGTATATTAGATCTTTATCAGGTGAGTTTTGTTTATTGATCTGATTTCTTCTGTTTAACATGGATAGTTGAGATATTAAACCTTTAAAAGATGAGAATTTTTTGTTTTATTTACCTAATTAGGTTCTATATGCATATTTTTTAATATTAGACATTTATCAGATGAAAATTTATCTTTTGTTTAATATCTTGTTTACAGTATGTATATTTTGGATATTTGAGTTTTTCTCACATTAATTTCAAGTCAGCTGTTGGCTTGCAGTAAATTGCCTTTATTATTTTTAAGTATGTTCCTTGTATTTCTTCTTTCTCCAAGATGTGGAGGGTATCATAAAGGGTTGCTGGATTTTTCAAATGCTGTTTTAGAATCTAATGGGAATATCATGTATTTCTTTTCTTTCACTTTGTTTATATGATGGATTACACTCACAGATTTTTTATGTTGAACTATGACTGCATTTCTTGGATGAAGCCTACTTGATTATGGTGGACGATTTGTTGATGTGTTCTTGAATTTGGTTTGCCAGTATTTCATTGAGTATATATGCATCTATGTTCATGAGGGTTGTTTGTTCTGTAATCATTTTTTTTTGTTGTATATTTGTTTGATTTGGGTAACTAAATCCCCATAAAGCAATTTATCAATATTTCTTCTGTTTCTAGTGTGTGGAACAATTTAGGTATATCAGTATAAGCTCTTCTTTGAAATTCTGGTAGAATTCTGTGCTGAAACCATCTGGCTCTGGGATTTTATTGGTTGACAAACTTCTTCTATTTCCTTAGAGGTTATAGGTCTTTTAAAATTGTTTATCTGGTCTTGATTTACTTTGTGCTTTTGGTACCTATTCAGAAATTTCTCCATTTCTTTTATTATGTAATTTAATTTAATTTTACAAATCAGACATGGATTCCCAAGTTCCCCATCACCACTCTGCCCTCCCCAGAGCCCACCCACCATTCCTATCTCCTACAAGGCAAAGATTCTCTGGGGGATTCAGCTAAAGCTGGTAGATTCAGTCCAGGCATTTCCAGTCCCCTTCTCCCAGGCTGAGCGAAGTATCCTGCATAAGCCCCAGGTTCCAAACACCCTGCTCATGTACTAAGGACAGGTCCCGGTCCCACTGCCTGGGTGTCTCCCAAACCATTCAAGATACTCAACTGTCTTCCTTATCCAGAAGGCCTGATTCAGTTGGGGGTTCCTCAGCTATTCGTTCATAGTTCATGTGTTTCTTTTAGTTTGGCTATTTGTCCCTGTGCTTTTTCCAATCTTGGTCTCAACAATTCTCGCTTATACAATCCCTCCTCTTTCTCAACAATTGGACTCCTGGAGCTCCACATGGGGCCTGGTTGAGGATCTCTGCATCCACTTCCATCAGTTATTGGATGAGAGTTCCAGCATGACTGTTAGGGTGTTTGGCCATCTGATCACCAGTCTAGGTCAGATCAGGCTTTCTCTCAACCATTGCCAGCAGTCTACAGAGGATGTATCATTGTGGATTTTGGGGGACCTCTCTAGCTTCTTCCTGTTCTCATGTGGTCTTCATTTATCATGGTCTCTTATTCCTTCTTCTCTCTTTCTATTCTTGATTCAGCTGGGATCTCCTGCTCCCCTAAGCTCTCTTACCCTGGAACCTTTTCTTTCATTACCCTGACTCATGTCCAGGTTGTTCATGGAGATCTCATCCATTTTTCTGTCATTGTGGTGATCCCTGTGTCTTTCACAGGGTCCTGTTTTCTAGGTGACCTCCCTGGAGTTGTGAGTAGCAGTCTAGTCATCTTCATTTTCCATCCAGTATTCTCCTTTGAGTGAGTCCATACCATGTTTGTCTTTCTGAGTCTGGGTTACCTCACTCAAGATGATTTTTTCTAGATCCATCCATTTGCCTGCAAACCTCATGATATCATTGTTCTTCTCTGCTGAATATATAAATTCTTATGTAATAAAGAACTAATATCCAATATATATATATATTAAACTCAATAAATTAAATAAAAAAATTCTTATGTAATAAAGAACTAATTTTTAATTTATACATATTGAACACAAGTAATCAAATAAATAAAACAAAATATCTCTCCAGATAAATGTCTAATATCCAAAATATACATATAAAGCACAAGAAATAAAGTAAATAATATAAAAATTCCCATCTGATAAAGGTTTAATATCCATAATATACATATTGAATAAACAAAATCAGAAAAACAAAACAAAATTTCTTATGCGATAAATGTGTAATATAAAAAATATACTTACTGACAACAAATCAGATAAATAAAACAAAAATTCTCATCTTATCATGGTCTAATAACCAAAATATACATATTGATCACAATATATCAGTTAAATGAAACAAAAAATCTCATACCATAAAGGTCCAATATCCATATTACATATGTTGAACAAAAGTAATCAAATAAATAACAAAATTTTCTCATCTGATATAGTTCAAATATCTAAACTACACATATTGAACTTAATTAGATAAATAAAACAAAAATTCCCTTCTGTTAAAATACTAATATCAAAAAAATACACATTGCACTGAAGAAATCAGATAACACAATAATTCTGATGTGATAAAAGTCTAATATCCAAAATAGACATATTGAACATAATTAGCTAAATAAAACAGAAGTTTTCATGTGATAAACGTCTCATAATAAAAATATATATATAGTCCCAGTTTCTGCCCATTTGGTGGGCCCTCCTGGAAGGTTCCCCTTTTCCAAGACTGCAGGTAGACCCTGCAACCTCCACACCATGCCCCCAAATCCATCTGCCTGAGACTCCAGCCACTTCCTAAGTCTCAGAGACCAGCTTCTTGCTCCCATCCCACCCCAGAGTTCCCATATGGACAAGGTATGGAGATCCCAGCCTCTTCCTGAGACTCAAAGAGCAGCCTAAGCTCCCATCTGCCCTGGAACTCTCATCTGGACCAGAGTTGAGTGCCTGGGGTCACACCCAGAGAGTTGCACCCCTAGGTATCAGCCCTTGGCACCAGCCATTCTGAGGGAAGACCAGCCCAACTTGGCCCCAGGTCCTGGCCATTGGACATCAACCCCTAACCCCACCGGAAAGGTTCTCCTTCTCCAAGACCCCTGGTGGACCCTACAATCTGTCCCCACACCCATTGACTGGAAACTCCAGCCTCATTCTGAGACTTAGAAAACAGCCCCCAGCTTCCATCCTGCCCTGGAGCTCCTATATGGACCACAGATGAGTGCCTGGAGTCATAGCTAGAGAGGCCTCACCTCTACGTCCTAGGCCCTGGGCACCAGCCATCCTGGGAAGACCTGCTCAACTTGGCTCTAGTTTCTGGCCATTTGGTGGGCCCTGCAGGAAGGTTACCTATAGTTGGATAGCTTCTCTCCAGGTTCCACCCAGCCCCTGTGGTCCCACAACCCACCTATAAAATAATCATACAGACACTTATATTATTTAAACTGCTTGGCCATTAGCTCAGGCCTATCATTGTCTAGCTCTTACTCTTCTATTTAACCTGTTTTTTTTTTTTTTTTTTTTTTTTTTTTTTTTTTTTTTTTTTTTTTTTACTAATCTATACTTTGCCATGCAGCCGTTGGCTTACCAGTAAGTTACATCTTGTCATGGCAGCAGCTGGCAGTAAATATCCACCTCAGCCTTCCTCTTCCCAGCATTCTCCTCTTCCTTATCCCACCCTCCCTATCCTCTCTGCCTGGCTACTGTTAATCAGCACTTTATTTATATCAACCAGTGAGAGCAACACATTTGAAATACATAACATCCCACAGCAGTTATCCTTTTCCAAGACTGCAGGTAGACCCTTCAATCTCCACACCCTTCTCCCACAACTATCTGCCTGAGACCCCAGCCACTTCCTGAGGCTCAAAGACTAGCTGCCAGCTGCCATCCACCCAGGAACTTCCATCAGGACCAGAGCTTCCATCCTGCCCTGTAACTCCCATCTGGACTAGAACTCCCAGCTCCCATCTGGCCAGCACTCTCATCTGGACAAGACCTCCCATCCTGCCCAGAGCTTCCATCTGGACCACAGGGAGGCTCCCTAAATCTGTCAGTTCTGTCTGGAAGAAATGCACTGATAAGACCAAGAAGAAATCCTCAAGAAGATGGACAGATGTCACGGCAGAAATACATACTACAAAATAAGGAGCAATACAGCATCACCACAACCAAGCCCTCTTCCAACAGCTAGACTTGAACATCACAGAATGGAAGAAACAGAAGAAAACAACCTTATAAATAACATCATGTAGAGGCTAGAGACTTATATAGAAGAAATCAAAAATGAAGTGGAGGAACAGACAAAAAAATGGGAAGAATGCTATTAAAAACTAGAGGAAAGGACAAATAAAGAAGAAAACAATAAGTCCCAGAAAGAAAATTATGAAAAAGCAATTAAACAGATGAGGGAAACAGTCCAAGATATGAAAAGCAAGATAGAAAAAATGAGGAAGACACAAGCAGAGGGGATGCAGGAAATAGAAAATCTGAGTAAACCAACAGGAACTTCGGATGCAAGTATAACCATCAGAATGCAAAAGATGGAAGAGAGGATCTCTGGGGTTGAAGATACGGTAGAAGAAATAGATTCATCAGTCAAAGAAAACACTAAAGCCAACAAAGTCATGACCCAAAATGTCCAAGTAATTTGGGACACCATGAAAAGACCAAACCTATGAATAATAGGGATAGAGGAAGGAGAAGAATACCAACTCAAAGGCACAGAAAATATATTTAACAAGATCATAGAAGAAAACTTTCCCAACTCAAAGAAGGAAATGCCTATGAAGATACAAGAAGCACATAGAACACTAAACAGACTAGACTCCCCCAAGAAAGTCCACTTGCCACATAATGATTAAACAACTAAACATACAGAATAAAGAAAGAATATTAAGAGCAGCAAAGGAAAAATCCAAGTGACTTATAAAGGAAAACCCATCAGAATAACACCCGATTTCTCAATGGAGACTTTGAAAGCCAGAAGGACCTGGACAGATATAATGCAGACACTAATAGACAATGGATGCCAGCCTAGACTAATATACCCAACAAAACTTTCAATCATCATAGATGGAGTGAACAAGACATTCCAAGTCAAATCCAGATTTAAACAATACTTATCCACAAACCTAGCCCTACAGAAAGGACTGGAAGGAAAATTCCAACCTTAGGAAGTCAGATACACCCTCGAAAACACAAGCAATAGATAACACCACAGCAGTAAACCATAAAGAAGAGAAGTACACACACACTACCATCCAAACAAACAAACAAACAAACAAACAAAAAAACAAAAATGAACAATCACGGGTCATTAATATCCCTTAATGTCAATGAGCTTAATTCACGTATAAAAAGACACAGACTAACAGAATAGATACAAAAGCAGGACCCATCTTTCTGCTGCATACAAGAAACACACCTCAAATTCAGATAGACACCTCCTAAGAATAAAAGGCTGGGAAAAGACTTTCCTATCAAATGGTCTTAGGAAGTAAACTGGTGTAGCCAACATATTATGCAGCAAAACAGAGTACAAGCTAAAATTAATTAAAAGAGATCATGAATGACATTATATACTCATTGAAGTAAAGATCCACCAAGATAAAGTTTCAATTCTTCACATTTATGCCCCAAACACAAGGGCATCCATATCTGTAAAAGAAATATTACTGAAGATTAAATCACATATAAAACCCCACACATTAATAGTGGGAGACATCAACACCCCACTTTCCCCTCTGGACAGATCGGCCAAATTGAAACTTAAAAGAGAAATGAAGGACTTAACACATGTTATGATTCAAATGGACTTAATCAATATCTACAGAACATTCCATCTGAACAAAAAAGAATATACCTTCTTCTCAGCACTCCATGGAACCTTCTCTAAAATTCACCACGTACTAGGCCACAAAGCAAATCTCAACAGATACAAAACAATTGGAATAACCTCCTGCATTCTATCAGACCACCATGGTTTAATGTCAGATTTCAACAACAACAAACACTACAGAAAACCTAAAATCTCAAGGAAACTGAATAATGCTCAACTGAATCACCAATGGGTTAAGGAAGAAATAAGGAAAGAAATTAAAGACTTCCTAGAGATAAATGAAAATGATTACACCACATTCCCCAACTTATGAGTCACTATGAAAACAGTGCTAATAGGAAAATTCATAGCACAATATTCCCACATAAAGAAGTTAGAGAAATCTCACACTAGTGACTTAACAGCACATCTGAAAACTCTAGAACAAGAAGAAGCAAAGTCAATTCTCCCAGGAAGAATAGACACCAGGAGGTTATCAAATTGAGAGATAAAATCAATAAAATAAAAACAAAGAGAACAATACAAAAAATAATGAAACAAAGAGTTGGTTCTTTTAGAAAATCAACAAGATAGACAAGCCCTTATCCAAACTAACCAAAAGACAGAGATAACATCCAAATTCACAAAATCAGAAATGCAAAGTGGGACATAACAACAGACAATTAGGAAACGCAAAGAATCATCAGGTCATACTTTAAAAACCTCTACTCCACAAAACTGGAAAATCTAAAATAAATGGATAATTTTCTGGATAGGTACCACATACCTAAGTTAAATCAAGAGCAGATAAACCATTTAAATAGTCCAATATCCCCTAAGGAAATAGAATCAGTCATTAAAAGTCTCCCAACCAAAAAAGCCCAGGACCAGATGGTTTCAGTGCAGAATTCTACCAGATCATCAAAGAGGACTTAATTACAATTCTCTTTAAATTGTTCCACATAATAAAAGCAGGAGGAATATTACCAAACTCCTTCTATGAGGCTGTAATTACCCTGATTCCCAAGCCTAAGAAAGTTGCAACAAAGAAAGAGAACAACAGACTGAGCTCCCTCATGAACGTTGATGCAAATATATTCAATAAAATACTTGCAAAGAGACTCCAAGACACGTCAAAACAATTATCCACCATGTTGAAGCAGGTTTCATCCCAGGGATGCAAGTGTGGTTCAACATGTGAAAGTCTGTCAATGTAATATCCCATATAAACAAACTCAAAGGAGAAAAACCACATGATCATCTAACTAGATGCAGAAAAGGCATTTTTCAAAATCCAACACTCTTTCATGGTAAAGGTCTTAGAGAGATCAGAAATACAAGAAACACTCCTATACAAATAAACGCTAATTACAGCAAGCCAACAGCCAACATCTGTAGATGCTTCCAGCCTTAGCCTGGAAGTTACAACCCCATTGAGGAGTCGGTAATGGTCATGCCTACAAGTCAGCACTGAAAGAGGACACTGAAGACCCAGGATCAATAGGAGATGCTTCTCTTGGTTCCAGGACCCTGGACACTGGAGGTAGACTGAGCATAGTTCTCCAGAGAACACTGCCAAACTGTGCAGTACCTTTCCCAGACCCTGCAACCTATCCCTTCATTTGTAAGTTACCCCACATAATAAATCTCCCTTTTAAGTATGTGGAGTGGCCTTAATAATTTCACTAATGTCTGTCGCTCAACATGGGGCACAAACCCACAACCCTAGGATTAAGAGTCCCATTCTCTACTGATTGAGCTAGCCGGGCTAACTCAGTACTTTCCTTAAGGAAAGAAAATATGTCTCAAACCAGAAAAGGAAAAGAAGAAACAGAATGGATAGAAATAAGATATTATGGTTGACTATCATACATTAGTAAAGAAATTTACTAAAATAGCAGCCTTAGATAATTTGCACAGTAATTTGCACTGTTATGAATTCCTTTTTTCTTTTTTTTTTTTTTGGAAGAACTACATTTCCCACAGTGCCTTTCTCTATGTCACAGAAATACGTTTCCAACAGAGCCTTTTTCTGTTTCTTCAGAACTTCCTTTCTCATAGTGCCTTCCTTGGTGACAGCTGAATTGTATTTCCCACAGTGCCTGTCTCTATAACTTTAGAAATACATTTCATACAGTGCCTTTTTCTACATCATCATACTACATTTTCCTCACTGCCTTTCTCGGCATCATCTGACCTACATTTCCCACAGTTCCTTTGTGTACGTCATCACAATTACATTTCCCACAGTTCCTTTCTCTATGACATCACAACTTCCTTACCCGAAGTTCTTTTCTTTGTGTCATCAGAACTACATTTCCCACCTACCTTTCTTTATGTTATCAGAACAGCATTTCCTGCAGTGCCTTTCTCTCCATCATCAGAAATTCATTACCTACTGTGCCTTTCACTACATCATCAGAACTACATTTCCCACAAATCCTTTTTCTGTGACATCAAATTACTTTTCCATACTTCCTTTCTCTATGACATCAGAATTACATTTCCCACAGTTCCTTTTTTACATAATTAGAGTAACATTTCCCACATTCCTTTCTTTATTTCATCAGAACTACATTTCCCACATTACCTTACTTTATTTCATCAGAAATTCATTACCCACAGAGCCTTTCTGATGTCATGAGCACAAACGTTTCCCACAGTTCCTTTCTCTGTGTCATCATACCTATATTTCCCACAGTACCTTCTCCTATTTCACAGAAGTATGGTTTTCATAATTACTTTCTTGTTTCATCAGATCACCAGTACCCACAGTTCCTTTCTTGGGGTCATCTGAGCTACATTTCCAACTGTACCTATGTGTACGTCATCAGAACTACATTTATCTCAGTGCCTATTTATATGTTATCAGAACTATATTTACCACAGTGTCTTTCTCTGTGTCATCAATTCTGCATTTCCCACAATGCCTTTCTCTGGTTTATCAGAGTGACATTTCCCTCAGTGATTTCCTCAGTGATATCTGAGCTACATTTCCCACAATGTCTTTTTCTGGATCATCATAACTACATTTCCCTCAGGGCCTTTCTCTAAGTCAGAGAAATACATTTTCCACAGTGCCTTTCTCTGTTTTATCAGATCAACATTACCCTCCCTATCCTTCTTGTTGTCATCTGAACTACATTTCCCACAGTTCCTTTCTCTGTGTGACCAGAACTACTTTTCCCACAGTGCCTTCCTCTAGATCATCAAAAATGCTTTTCCCACAGAGCCTTTCTCTGTTTCATCAAAACCACATCTTACAGGGCCTTTCTTTACATCATCAGAGCATATTTTTCACCAGTGTCTTTCACTGTGATCTCAGAACTACATTTCCCACAGTGCCTTTTTCTGTGTCTTCAGAACTGAATTATCCATAGTGCCTTTCTGTATGAAATCAGAACTACATTTCCCACAGTGTCTTTTTAAACATCAACAGAACTACATTTCCCACAGAGCCATTCTCGATGTTATCAAAATTTCAATAGGTATTGTGCTTCTATCTATGTCATCAGAACATAATTTTCTACAGTGCATTCCTTAGTTTCATCTGAACTACATTACACATAGTGACTTTCTCTACATCATCACAACTAAATTTCCCAGTTCTTTTTTCTACATAATCAGAACTACATTTCCCAAAGTGTCTTTTTCAGCACAAGTACTACATTTCCCACAGTACCTTTCCGTATGTCATGAGAATGCCATTTCCCACAGTTCCTTTATCTATATCATTAGACCTACATTCCCCACAGTGCCCTTCTCTGGTTCATCAAAAATACATTTCTCACAGTGCCTTTCTCTAGTTCATCAAAACCACATGTTTTTTTTAAAGTGGAAGTATCTGAAAGATTTTTGTTGATAAGTCCTTTTCTTAAGATTTATTTATTTATTACGTATAGAGTGCTCTGTTTGCATTTACCCCTGCTGGACAGAAGAGGGAGCCAGATCTCAATACAGGTGGTTGCGAGCCACCATATGAGTGCTGGGATTTGAACTCAGGACCTCTGGAAGAAGAGGCAGTGTTCTTAACCTCTGAGACATCTCTCCAACCATAAAACTGCAACTTACAGGGCCTTTCTCTACATCATCAGAGCATATTTTTCACCAGTGTCTTTCACTGTAACCACAGAACTACATTTCCCACAGTACCTTTCTCTACATCAACATAACTACATTTCCACAATGGCCTTTCTTGAGTCATCAAACTAAATTTCCCACAGTGACTTTTTTCTAGGTCATTATAAGTACATTTTACACAGTCCAATCTCTACTTCATCAGAACCACATTTCCCGCAGTGGCTTTCTCTTTGTCACAGAACTGCATTTCCCACAGTGCCTTTCTCTGTTTCATCAGAACAACATTTCCCACAAATACTTTGTCTGTGTCACAAGAACCACATTTCATGCAGTCCCTTTCTCCATGGCATCAGAACTACATTTCCAACACTGCCTTCCTCTACATCATGAGAACTAGTTTGCCCACAGTTCCTTTCTCTACATCATCATAATTACATTTCCCTCAGGACCTTGCTCTAAGTCACAGAAATCCATTTCCCACAGTGCCTTTCCCTGTTTCATCAAATCAACATTACCCACAGTGCCTTTCTCATTGTCATCTGAACTACATTTCCCACAGTTCCTATGTATATGTCATCACAACTACATTTCCCACAGTTCCTTTCTCTACATCACAGGAACAACATTTCCCACAGTGTCTTTCTGTATGACATAAGAAATAAATTTCCCACAGTGCCTTTCTCCATCTCATCAGAACTACATTACCCAAAGTTCCTTGCTCTGTGTCATCATAACTACATTTCCCACAATACCTTTCTCTATGTCACTGAAATACATTACCTTCATTACCTTTCTCACTGACATCTGCACTACATCTTGCCTAAATCATCAGAACCTTTTTTTCCCACAGTTCCGTTCTCAATGTCATCAGAACAACATATCCCATCTTGTCTTAATCTACATCATCAGAAATACATTTCCCACACTTCCTTTATCTACCAAATCAAATCTCCATTTTCACAGTGCCTTTCTCTATGTCATCATAATTACATTTCCCACAGTGCCTTTCTCGGTGTCATCAGAACTACTTTCCCCACAGTTCCTATGTGTAATTCACCAGAACTACATTTCATTTCCAAAATTCCTTTCTCTGTGTCATCATAATTACATTTTCCACAGTGCCTTTCTCAGTGTCATGAGATCTTCATTTCCCACAGTTCCTTTTTCTTTGACATCCAAACAACATTTCCCATGCTGTCTTTCTCTGTGACATGAGAACTAAATTTCCCATGGTGCCTTTCTCTATATCACAGAAATACATTTCCTACAATGCCTTTCTTTGTTACATCAGAACATTTATTACACTTCCTTCCTTGGTTCATCTGAACTGCATTTCCTAGAGTGCCTGTCTCTATTGCATCAGAACTACATTGCCCATCTTGCCTTTATCTTCATCCTCAGTAATACATTTCCCACAATGCCTTCTGTGGAGTCATCAGAACTACATTTCCCACAGTGCCGGTCTCTATGAATTCAGAACTACATTGCCCATGTTGTCTTTATCTACATCATCAGAAATACATTTCCCACAGTTCCTTTAGCTAATCATGAGATCTGCATTTCTCACACTTCCATTCTCTATGTTATCAGAACTACATTTCCCAAACTTACTTCCTCTATCTCTTCAGTACTACATTTCCTACATTGCGTTTCTGTGTGTCATCTGAAATACATTTCCCATAGTGGCCTGTTTCGATGCAAACAGAACATTTCCTACAGTTCTTTTCTCTAAATCATGAGAACTACATTGTCCACAGTACCTTTCTCCTTGTCATCAGAATTACATTTCTCAAAGTTCCTTTCTCTCTGTCATCAGAACTACATTTCTGACAGTGCCTTTCTCTATGTGCCACAACTTCATTTCCCACATTCCTTTCTCTATGTCACAGAACTACATTTCCAACCTTTTCTTTCTTGATAATGTCAGAATTACATGTCCCACAGTTCCCTCTTCTACGCCATCAGAACTGCCTTCCCCACAGATTCTTTCTCTAGGTCATCCGAACTAATTTTTCCAACTTTACTTTATTTATGTCATCAGAACTCTATTTCTCAGTGCCATTCTATACCTCATCATAACTACATTTCCCACACTTCCTTTCTCTATGTCATAGAAATACATTATCCAAAATGCTTTTTTCAGCATCATCAGAACTGCATTTCCAACAGTACCTATGTGTATGTCATCAGAACTACATTTATCATGGATCCTTTCTCTATAGTATCAGAACTATATTACCCAAAGTTCCCTTCTCTGTGTCATCATAACTACATTACCCACACTTCCTTTCTCTATGTCACAGAACAACATTTCTCAAAATTTCTTTCATGATGACATCAGAAATACATTTCTCACAGTTCCTTTTTCTAAGTCATCAGAACATTTCCTATAATGACTTTCTCTCTGACATAAGAACAAGACATCTCACAGTGCCTTTCTCTATGTCACAGAAATACATTTCCAACAGAGCCCTTTTCTGTTTCATCAGAACTTCCTTTCTCATAATGACTTCCTTGGTGACATCTGGACTGAATTTCCCATAGTGCCTGTCTCTATGACAACAGAAATTCATTTCATACAGTGCCTTTATCTACATCATCAATACTATGTTTTCCAGAGTGCCTTTCTCGGTGTCATCTGACCTACATTTCCCACAGTTACTTTGTGTACGTCCTCACAATTATATTTCCCACAGTTCCTTTCTCTGTGACCTCACAACTTCCTTACCCAAAGTTCTTTTCTCTGTGTCTTCAGATCTACATTTCCCACCTTCCTTACTTTATGTCATCAGAACAGCATTTCCTGCAGTGTCTTTCTCTACATCATCAGAAATTCATTACCCACAGTGCCTTTAGCTACATCATCAGAAATTCTATACCCAGAGTGCCTTTTTCTATGTAAACCGAACTACATTTCTCACAGTTCCTTTCTCTATGACATCAATCTGTGTCATCAGAACGATATTTCCCACAATGACATTCTCTTTGTCACCAGAACATTTCCTATAGTCCCTTTCTCCATGGCACCACAAATACATTTCAAACATTGCCTTCTTCTACATCATGAGAACTATATTCCCCACAGTTCCTTTTTCTATGTCATCAGAATGACATTTCCCACAGTGATTTCTCTATGACATAAGAACTACCTTTCCCACAGTGCCTTTCTCCATCTCATCAGAACTACATTACTTAAATTCCCTTACTCTGTGTCATAATAACTTCATTCCGACAATGCCTTTTTTCATGTCACAGACATATATTACCTACATTGCCTTTCTCAGTATCATCTGAACTATATTTCCCACAGTTCCTTTGTCTACATCATCAGAACCTCATTTCCCACAGTTCCTTTCTCTATGGCATCACACTTTCATTACTCAAATTTCCTTTCTCTATGCCATCAAAACTACATTTCCTACATTATTTCTTTATGTTTTCAGAACTGCATTTCCTTCACTGCCTTTCTTTATGTCATCAGAAATTTATTAACCATAATGATTTTCTCTCTGTCATTAGCATGACTTTTCCTACATTGCCTTTCTCTGTGTCATAAGAACTACTTTTCACACAGTGCCTTTTTGTATGTCATAGAAATACATTACCCACTGTGCCTTTATTGGTATTATCTGAACTACATTACAGTACCTATGTGTATGTCATCAGAACTATTTATCTCAGTTCCTTTCTTTATGTTTTCAGAACTACATTACCAAAAGTTCCTTTCTCTTTGTAATCTGAAATACATTTGCCACAGTACCTCTGTCAGTGTCATCTGAACTACATTTTCCACAGTTCTTATGTGTACGTCATCAAAACTACATTTTCTACACTTCCTTTTTCTATGTTTTCAGAACTACATTTACCACCTTTACTTTACCTTATTTATGTCATCAGAACTACATTACTCACAGTGTCTTTCTATACATCATTATAACTACATTTCCTACAATGCCTTTCTCTATGTCACCAGAACTACATTACCCAAAGTCCCTTTCTTTTTCTCATCTGAATTACATTTCCAACAGTTCCTTTCTCTTCATCATCAGAACTACATCGTCCACAGTGCCTTCCTGCGTGTCATCTGAACTACATTGCCCACAGTGTCTTTCTTTATGTCATTAGGACTACATTTCCTACAGTGCTTTTCTCTATGTCATCAGAAATTCATTATCCACAATGCCTGTCTATATGACATCAGAACTACATTGCCCATCTTGCCTTTATCTACATCACCAATAGTACATTTCCTCAGTGACATGCTCAGTATCATCTGAACTACATTTCCTGCAGTTCCTATGTGTACAACATCACAACTTCATTTCCCACAGTTCCATTCTCTACCTCATCAGAACTACATTTCCTGAAATGCCTTTCTCCATCTCATCTGAACTACATAACCCAAAGTTCCTTACTCTGTGTCATCATATCTCCATTTCCCACAATGCCTTTCTCTATGCCACAGAAATACATTACCTACTGTGCCATTTTCATTATCATCAGAATGACATTTCCCACATTTCCTTTCTTTATGGCATCAGAACTACATTTCCCACAGTTCCTTTCTCCATGACATCATAACTAAAATTCCTACAATGGCTTTCACTACATGACAGAACAACCTTTCCCACAGTGCATTTCTCTGCTTCATCAAATCAGCATTTTCTACCATGTCTTTAGCTAGGTGATCAGAACTACATTTCCCACCTAGCCTTTCTTCATGTCATCAGAACTCCATTTCTCATATTGGCTCTCTACATCATAGTAACTACATTTCCCACAGTGCCTTTATATATGTCATCACAACTACATTTCTACAGTGCCTTACTGTATGACTTCAGAACCACATTTCCCAAAGTGACTTTTTCTGTCATTACAACTATAGTTCTCACTTTGCCTTTCACTACTTCATCACAAGTAAATTTCCCACAGTGCCTTTTCCTATGTCATGAGAACTACATTTCCCAACTTTCCTTTTTCCATGCATTCAGAACTACATTTGCCAGTGTTCCTTTCTCTACATCATCATGACTTCATTACCCACAGTGCCTTACTCTATGTCATTAGAATTCTTCCCATAGTTCCTTTCTCTGTGTCATCCTAACTCCATTTCCCACAGTTACTTTCACTATGTCATCAGAACTGCATTTCTCACAGTTCCTTTATCAACATCATCAGAAAGAAATTTTCCAACAGCTCCTGTCTCTACATCATCAACACTATATTTCCCACAGTGCCTTTCCTTTCACTGTGTCACCAGGACTACATTTCCACAGTGCCTTTCTCTATGTCATCAGAACTATGTTTCTGACAGTGCTTTTTTTTCCTGTCATCTCAATTACATTTCCCACAGTGTGTTTCTCCATATTCTACGAACTACATTTTCCACTGCGCCTTTCTGTATATTAGCAGAAAATCATTTCCTATGGTGCCTTTATCTACATCATCAGAACTAATTTTCCCACAGTGCCATTCTCTGTATCATGAGAACTACATTTCCCACAGTTCCTTTCTCTATGTTGTAGAAATACATTTCCCACAGTTCCTTTCTCTACAACATCAGAACTAAATTTCCCACTGTGACTTTCTGTACATCAGAATATCATTTCCAACAGGGGCCCAAATCTACAACATCAAATCTGTATTTCCCAATGAACCTTTTTCTATGTCATTAGAACAATATTATGCACTGTACCTTTTTCAGTTTTATCAGAAGTACATTCCCCAGAGTGACTTTCTATATGTTTCAGAAACACATTACACACAGTGCCTTTCTCTATTTAACAGAAATACAGTTCCAACAGTGCCTTTTTCTATTTTTTTTTCAGATTGGCATCAGTCACAGTGGATTTATCAGTGAGATCTGAACTACATTTCACACAGTAAGTATGTGTACATTAGAACTACATTCACCAGAGTTCCTTTCCCTACATCATCTGAACTATATTCCCCACAGTGCCATTCTCTGTGTCACAGAACTACATTTCTCTGAGGGCCTTTACCTGTCTCATCAGAACTATATTACCCATAGAATCTTTAACTGTGTCATCATCACTACATTTCTCACAGTGCATTTATTATACAGAAATACATTTCCCACAGTACCTTTCTCTGTTTTAGGAGATCAACATTGCCCATAATTCCTTTCTTGGTGTCATCTGAACTACTTTTTCCACAGTTCCTATGTGTATGTCACCAGACCTACATTTATCACACTTCCTTTCTCTATGTCATCAGAACTACATTACCCACAGTTCCTTTCTCTATGTCATCATAACTAGATTGCCCACAGTGTGTTTTTCTGTGTCACTAGAGCTGTGTTTCCCATGGTGCCTTTCACTGGTTCATGAGAACCGCATCTTACAGGGACTTTCCCTACATCATCAGAGCATATTTTTCCACTGTGTCTTTCACTGGGATATCAGAACTATGTTACCCAAAGTGCCTTTCTGTATGACATCAGAACTACATTTCCTGCAATGACTTTTTATACTTCATCAGAACTTCATTTCCCACAGTGCATTTCTCTACATCATCAGAACTACATTTCTCACAGTTTCTGTCTCTCCTTCATTAGATCGACATTTCTCACAGTGCCTTTCTCTGTTACATCTGAACTACATTTCCCACAGTGCCCTTCACAGTTTCATTAGATCAACATTTCCCACTGTGTCTTCCCCAGTGTCATCTGAACTACATTTTCCACAGTGCCTGTCTCTCTGACATCAGAACTACATTGCCCATGTTGTCTTTATCTACATTAAAAAATTATATTTCCCTCAGTTCTTTTATCTACATCAACAGAAGTACATTTCCCACAGTCCCTTTTGCAGGGTCATCTAAAATACATTTCACATAGTGGACTGTTTCTATGACAAGAGAACAACATTTCCAAAGTTCTTTTCTCTACATCATGAGAACTACATTGTCCACAGTAACTTTCTACTCATCATCATAACTATATTTCCCACTGTTCTTTTCTCTATGTCATCAGAACGACATTGCTCACAGTTCCTTTATCTATTGCAACAGAACTACATTTCCCACAGAAACTTTCTCTATGTCATCATAATATCATTTCCCACAGTTCATTTTTCTACATCATCAGAACTACATTACCCACAGTTCCTTTAACTGTGTCATAATAAGTACATTTGCCACAGGTCTTTTATCTACATCATCACCACTACATTACCCCGGTGTCTTTCTCTCTTTCATCAGAAAACCATTACTCACAGTGCCTTTCTCTATGTGATCTGAACTACATTTCCCACAATTCCTATGTGTACGTCATCAGAAGTACATTTATCACAGTTCCTTTCTCTTTGTCCCAGAACTGTATTTCCCTCAGTGTCTTTGTCTACATCATCAGAACTACAATTTCCACAATTCCTTTCTCTACAATATCACAACAACATTTCCACAGTGCCTTTCTTAGTTTCATCAGAATTGCTCACAATGCCTTTCTATAAATCACAGAATTATATTTCCCACAGCGCCTTTATTTACATTATCAGAACATTTCCCACACTTTCTTTCTCTATGACATCAGAACTACATTTTACCACAGTACCTTTTTTCTTGTCATCAAAACTTCACTTCCCACAGTTCCTTTATTTACATCATCAGAACTACATTTCCACAGTTCCTTTCTCTTTGAAATCAGAACTACATTTCTCACACTGCCTTTTTCTATGGCATCAGAACTACATTTCCCAGAGAGGGTTTTTCTGTTTCATCAGATCCACATTTCTTACAGGGCCTTTCTCTACATAATCAGAACATCATTTTACACATTGTCTTTCACTGTGTGATCAGAACTACATTTACCACAGAGCCTTTCTCTACTTCTTCAGAACTACATTCCCACAGTGCCTTTCTTTTTGTCATCATAACTACATTTTCCACAGTACCATTAAGTATGACATCAGAAATACATTTCCCATAGTGCCTTTTTCTACATCATCAGAACCATTTCCTAGAATGACTTTCTCTATGTCACCACAACTTCATTACCTATAGTGCCTTTCTATGTGTCATAAGAACTATATTTCCCACTGTGCCTTTCTCTGTGTCTCAAAACTACATTTTCCACAGTTCCTTTCTGTACGTCACCAGTACTTAATTTCTCATATTTTCTATCTCTGTGCCATAAGAACTACATTTCCCACAGTGCTTTTCAGCATCTCATCAGAACTAATTACCTATAATTCCTTTCTCTGTGTCATCATAACTACATTTCCCACAGTGTCTTTCTCTACATAATCAACTCCACATTTCCTGTACAGCCTGTCTCTAGGTCATCAGAACATCATTTCCCACAGTTCCTATATATTCCACATCTGAACTACATTTTCCACAGTTCCTTTTTCTTTGTCATCAGAACTACATTTCCCATACTGCCTTTCACTACCTTACAAAACTACATTTCCCACACTGACATTCTTTGCTTCATCAGAACTACATTTCCCACAATATCTTTCTCAATGTCTTCAGAACTACATATCTGAAACTTCCTTTATTTACATCATCAGAACTACATTTCTCACAGCTACTTTCTCTACTTGTTCTAAAGAATCAGAACTACATTTCCCAACATTCATTTCTTTGTGTCATCTGAACTACATTTCCCACAGTGGCCTTTCTGTATGTCATCAGAACTTAATTTCTTAGTTCCTTTATTCATGGTATCAGAACTACATTTCCCACAGTGCCTTTCTCTATGTCTTCACATTGATGTTTCCAACAAAGCTATTAGCTAGGTGATCAGAACTACATTTCCCACAGTCCCATTCTCTATGTCATGAAAACTACATTTCCAATCTTGACTTTATGCACATCATAAGAACTCCATTTCTCACAGTTGCTTTCTCTACATCATAATAACTACATTTCCAACAGTACCTTTCTCTATGTCATCCCAACAACATTTCCCACAGTGCCTTTCTATAGGTCATCCAAACTACATTTCTCTAATGCCTTTCTCTGTTTTATCACAACAACGTTTCCCACAGTGCCTTTGTGTTTGTTGTCAGAACTACATTTCCCACAGTGCATTTAACTACATCTTCAAAACAACATTTGCACAAAGCCTTTCTCTATGTCATCAGAACTACATTTCCTACAGTTCCTTTCTGTATGATATCTGAACTACATTACCAAAAGTTCCATTCTCTAAGTCATCAGAACTAAACTACTTACAATTACATTCTTTACCTAATCAGAACTACATTTCCCACAGTTCCTTTCCCTACATCATCAGAACTACATTTCCCACAGTTCCTTTCCCTACATCATCAGAACTACATTTCCCACAGTTCCTTTCTCTATGACATATCTACATTACTCAAAGTTCTTTTCTCTGTGTCATTTCAACTATATTTCCCAAACTTCCTTTGTCTACGACATCAGAACTGTATTTCCATCAGTGCCTTTCTCTATGTCATCAGAACTACATTTCCCACCTTTGCTTTATTCATGTCATCAAAACTCCATTTCTCACAATGCCTTTGTATACATCATTATAACTACATTTCCCACAATACCTGTCTCTATATCATCACAACTTCTTTTTGCACGGTCCCTTTCTTGATGGCATCAGAACTAAATTTCCCTTTCTGACTTTTTCTGGATCATCATAACTACATTTCTCACAGTGTCTTTCTCCTTCTCATCAGATGTATTTACCAAGAGTTCCTTTCTCTGTGTCATCATAACAACATTTCCCACAGTGCAGTTCTTTATGTCACAGAAATATATTTCACCCAGTGCCTTTTCTATTTCATCAGAGCAACATTACCCACAGTGCCTTTCTCTATAACATCAGAAATACATTTCACACAGTGCCTTTCACTACTTTATATGAAATTCATTACCCAGAGTGCCTTTCTCTATGTCATCAGAGCTACATTTCCCTCAGTTCGTTTCTCTGTGTCGTCATATCATTACCCACAGTGCCTTTCTCTATGTCACAGAACTACATTTCCCACATGCCTTTCTCTCTTTATCAGAGCAACATTTCCCACAGTGCCTTCCTTGATGACATCTGAACTACATTTCCCGCAGTGCTTTTCTAAATGAAATCCAAAATACATTGCCCATCTTGCCTTTATCTACATCATCAATACTACATTTCCCACCATGCCTTTATCAGAGTCTTCCTGACTACATTTCCTTCAGTTCTTATGTGTAGTTGATCAGAGCAACATTTCCCACAGTGCATTTCTCTAAGACATCAGAACTACATTTCCACATATCATTTCTCAGTGTCACCAGAACTATATTTTCCACAGTGCTTTTCTCTACATCATCAGAACTGAATTTTCTACGGTTCCTTTCTGTACATCATCAGAACTACATTTCTCACACTGCTTTTCTCTACATCATATGAACTTCATTTCCCACAGTGTCTTTCTGTAAGAAATCAGAACCACATTTCTTCTGTTTCATTTCTCTGTGTCATCAGCCCTACGTTACCCAATGTTCCGTTCTCTGTGTCATCAGAAATTCATTTGCCATAATTTCTTTCTCTGAGGCATAGGATCTACATTCTCACATTGCCTTTGTCTTTGTTGTCAGAACTACATTACATACAGTGCCTTTCTCTGCTTCATGAGATCTACATTTCCCATTGTTCCCTTTTCTATGACGTCAAAACTACATTTCCCACATTACCTTTGTCTGATATCAGAACTACATTTCGCACAATACTATTCTCTGTGTCACCATTACTACATTTCCCACAGTGCCTTTTTCTGTGTCATCACAATTACATTTTGCACAGCCCCTTTATCCATGGCATCAGAAATACATTCCCAAAGTGCCTTTTTCTACTATGAAAACTACGTTCCACAAAGGTCCTTTTTCTATGTCATCAGAATTACATTTCACAAAGTTCCTTTCTCTATGTCATCATAACAACAATTCCCACAGTTCCTTTCTCTGTTTCATCAGAATGACTTTTCAGACAGTGTCTTTCTCTACATCATCAGTCCTACATTCCCCACAGTTCCTTTCTCAAGATCATCAGAACATCATTACCCCATGTGCCTACCTCTATTTCATCAGAACTTCATTACCCACAGTTCCTTTCTATATTTCCTCAGAACTACATTACCCAAAGTTTCTTTCTCCGTGTTATCAGACCTACATTTCCCACAGTGCCTTCCTCTGTGTCACAGACTACATTTCCCGCAGTGCCTTTTTCTATGTCACAGAACTAATTTTCCCACACTTCCTTTATATCTGACATTAGAACTATATTTCTAACAGTTCTTTCTCTAGGTTATCAGCACTACATTACCAATAGAGCCTATCTTGGTGTAATCAGAAAAACATTTCCCATAGGTATTTCTCTAAGACATGAGAACTACATTTCCCACAAGTCCTTTCTCTACATCATCAGAACTAGATTTCCCACAGCTCCTTTCTCCATCTCATCAGAACTACTTCACCCAAAGTTCATTGCTCTGTGTTCTCATAACTACATTTCTACAGTGCCTTTAATGATGTGACAGAACAGCCTTTCCCTCAGTGCCTTTCTCTGCTTCATCAAATCAACATTTCCCACCATACCTTTAGCTAGGTCATCAGAACTACATTTCCCACAGTTCCTTCTTTATGTCACAGAAATACATTTCCCACAGTACCTTTCTCTGTTTCTTCAGAACTACATTTCCCACAGTGCCTTCCTTGGAGACATCTGAACTACATTTCCCACTGTGCCTGTCTACATGACATCAAAACTACATTGTCCATCTTGCCTTTACCTACATCATCAACACTATGTTGCCCACAGTGCCTTTCTCAGTGTCATCTGAACTACATATCCAAAAGTCCCTTTGGGTGCATCATCACAACTACATTTCTTACAGTTCCTTTCTCTATGATATTACAACTACATTTCCCCAAATACTTTCTCTGTGTCATCAGAACTACATTTTCCACAGTGCCTTCCTTTGTGTCATCATATCTACATTTCCCACACTTCTTTTCTCTGACATCAGACTACATTTCCCACAATAATTTTCTCCATGACATCAGAACCACATTACCCAAAGTTCCTTTTCCTGTGTCATCATAAAGATAATTCTCACAGTGCCTTTCCCTGTTTCATCAGAACGACATTTCCCACAATGCCTTCCTCATGTAATCAAAACTACATTTCCCACAGTGACTTTCTCCATCTCATAAGAACTTCATTATGCAAAATTCCTTTCTCTGTGTCATCAGAACTACATGTCCCACAGTAACATTTTCTATGTCAAAGAACTGTATTTCCCATATTCCTTTCTCTCTGTCACAAAAGTACATTTCCTACATTACTTTATCTTTGATATCAGAATTTCATTACCCACAGTTCCTTTCTCTGTGTCAACAGAACAACATTTCTCACAGTGCCTTCCTCAGTATCATCTGAACTACATTTCCCACAGCTCCTTTCTCTATGACATAACAACTACATTGCTAATCTTGCCTTTATCTACATCATGAATAGTATGTTTCCCACAGTTCTGTTCTCCAGATCATTAGAACTACACTTCCCCCATCTCATCAGAACTACATTACCCAAAGTTCTTTACTCTGTCTCATCATAACTACATTTCCCACAATACTTTTCTCTTTGTCACAGAAATACATTACCCACAGTGCCTTCCTTGGTGTCATTTGAACTACATTTCTCACAGTTTCTTTCTCTATGTCATCAGAACTACATTTCCCACAGTGTCTTTCTCTGTGTCATAAGAACTACATTTCCCACTAGTGCTTTATTTATGTCATCAGAACTAAATTTTCTACCTTTACTTTATTTATGTCATCAGAATTCCATTTCTCACAGTGACTTTCTGTATATCATCATAACTACATTTCCTACAGTGACTTTCTCTATGTCACAGAAATTCATTTCCCATATTACCTTCCTCAGACACATTTGAACTACATATCCAACAGTGCCTGTCTCTATGATCAGAACTACATTGTTCATCTTTCCTTTATCTACATCATCAATAGTACATTTCCTTCAATCCCTTTCTTGATGTCATGACAACTACATTTCTCATAGTGATTGTCTCTATGACATCAGAACTACATTGCCCATTTATCTACATCATCAATACTATATTTCCACAGTGACTTTCATGGTGTCATCCGAACTACATTTTCCACAGTTCCTATGTGTATGTCATCAGAACTACTTTTCCCACAGTTACTTTTTCTACTTCATCAGAACTACATTTCCTGCAGTTTCTTTCTCTACATCATCAGAACTTCATGTCCCACAGTTCCTTGCTGTGTCATCATGAATACATTTCCCACAATGACGTTCTCTATGTCACAGAAATACATTAGCTACAGGGCCTTTCCCATTGTCATCTGAACTACATTTCCCACACTGCCTTTGTCTACATCATTAGCACCACATTTTGCACCGGCTCATTCTCCACATCATCCGCACTACATTACCCACAGAGCCTTTCTTGGGTCATCTGAATTAGATTGCCCACAATTCATTTGTCTATGCAATCAGTACTACAGTTCCTTTCTCTGTATCATCAAAATGTCATTTCCCACAGTGTGTTTTCTGTGAAATAAGAGCTACATTTCCCACTGTGCATTTCTCCATTTCATTAGAAGTACACTACCCAAAATTCCTTTCTCTGTGTCATCATAACTACATTTCCCACACTTCCTTTCTCTATGACATTAGAATGACACTTCCAAGAGCTCTTTTATCTACATCATCAGAACTACCTTTCCCACAGTGTATCTCTCTTTGACATAAGAACTACCCTTCCCACAGTGCCTTCCCCCATCTCATCAGAACTACATTACCCAAAGTTCTTTACTCTGTATCATCATAACTACATTTCCCACAATACTTTTCTCTTTGTCACAGAAATACATTACCCACAGTGCCTTCCTTGGTGTCATTTGAACTACATTTCTCACAGTTTCTTTCTCTATGTCATCAGAACTACATTTCCCACAGTGTCTTTCTCTGTGTCATAAGAACTACATTTCCCACAGTGCCTATCTCTATGTCAAAGAACTACATTTCCCACATTCTTTCCTCTATTTCCCAGAACTACATTTCCCAAACTTCCTTTTCAAGGACATCAGAACTATTTTTTCCACAGTTCCTGTCTCTACATCATCTGAGCCACATTTCTCACAAATCTTTCTCTGTGTCATTATAATTTCATTTCACAGAGTACCTTTCTCTGTGACATCAGATCTACAGTTCCCACAGTATCTTATTCTAATTCATCAGACCAGTATATCCCACAGTGCCTTTCTCTGTTTCATCAGAGCAACATTTCACACAGTGCCTTCCTCAGAAACATTTGAACTACATTTCTCACAGTGTCTGTCTCTATGACATCAGCACTACATTGCCAATCTTGCCTTTATGTACATCATCAATACTACGTTTCCCACAGTGCCTTTCTCAGTGTCATCTGAAGTACATTTCCTACAGTTCCTATGTATTCGTCCTCATAACTACATTTACCAAAAATCCCTTCACTGTAATATCACAACTACATTATCCAACGTTCCTTTTTCTTGTCATAAGACCTATATTTCCCAAATTCCATTCTTTATTTCATCAGAACTGCATTTTCCACAGGGCATTCTCTGTTTCATCAGATCTACATTTTCCACAGTTCCATTATCTATGACATCAGATCTACCTTTCCCACAGTGTCTTTGTCTTTGACATGAGAATTAGAATTATCACACAGCCTTTATCCTTCTCTACATTACCAAAAGTTCCGTTGTCTATGTCATCATAACATTTCCCCCATTGCCTTTCTCTGAGTCAGGACTACATTTCCCACTGTCCCTTTCTCCATTGCATCAGAACTACATTTCCAACACTGTCATTCTCTACATCATGAGAACTACATTCCCCACATTTCCTTTCCAGGTGTCATCTGAACTACATTTCCCACCATGTCTGTCCCTGTGTCATCAAAACTAAATTTCTCCCAGTTCCTTTCTCTATGTAATCAACACCACATTTCCCATAGTGCCTGTCTCTGGGTAATAAGAACATCACTTCCCTCAGTTCCTCTGTCTATCTCATCATAACTAAGTTTTCCACAGTTCCTTTTTCTCCATCATCAGAACTACATTAACCACAGTTCCTTTTCTATGTCATCATAACTACATTTCCCAGAGTGCCTTTCACTACCTGATAGAACTGTTTCTCACACTGCCATTCTCCGCTTCATCAGAGCTAGATTTTCCAAAGTACCTTACTCAACGTCATCAGAATTACATGTCTGAAAGTTCCTTTATTTACATAATCAGAACTACATTTCTGACAGCTTCTTTCTCTACTTGGTCAGAACTATATTTCCCAATGCCTTTCTCTCTGTCATCTGAACTACATTTCCCCCAGTGGCCTTTATCTATGTCATTAGAACTTCATTTTTCACAGTTCCTATGTCTACATCTTTAGAACATTATTTATCACAGTTCCTTTCTTCATGCCATCAGAACTACATTTCCCACAGTGCCTTTCCCTATGTCATCAAATCAATGTTTCCCACATTTCACACTGTCTCATTCTCTGTCATGAAAACTACATTTCCCACCTTGCCTTTATTCACGGCATAAGAACTCCATTTCTCAAAGTGACATTCTCCATGTCATAATAACTACATTTCCCACAGGGCCTTTCTCTATGTCATCCAAACAACATTTCCCACAGTGCCTTTCTCCATCTCATCAGAATCACATTACCCAAATTTCCATTCTCTATGTCATCAGAAATTCATTCCTTTCTCTGTGTCATCATAACTCCATTTCCCACAATGCCTTTCTCTAAGTCACAAAAATACATTAACTACAGTGCCTTTCTCAGTGACATCTGAACTATATTTCCCACAGTTCCTTTGTCAACATCATTGGGACCTCATTTCCCACAGTTCCGTTCTCTATGTCATCAGCACTACATTACCCACAGAGCCTTTTTTGAGTCATCAGAATATATTTCCCACAGTTCCTTTGTCTTTGTTATCAGATCTACATTCCCCGCAGTGCATTTCTCTGTGTCTTCAGAATTTCATTTACCACAGTTCCTTTCTCTCTGATATGAGAGCTACATTTCCCACTGTGTGTTTCTCCATTTCATTGGAACTACATTACCCAAATTCCCTTTCTCTATGTCATCAGAAATTCATTACAAAAAGATCCTTTCTCTCTGTCATCAGCACCACATTTCCCACAGTGCCTTTCTCTTCATCATCAGAACTACATTTCCTATAGTGCACTTCTCTGTTTCATCAGATCGATATTACCCACAGTGCCTCTCTTTGTCATCTGAACTACATATCCCAGAGTTCCTATGTGTGCATCATCAGAACTACATTTCCTACAGTTCCCTTCTCTATGACATCAGCTCTACATTACCCAAAGATCCTTTCTCTATGTCATCAGAACTACGTTTCCCACAGTGCCTTTCTGTATGTCATTGAACTTAATTTCCCACAGTTTTTTCTCTATCTCATAGAACTACATTTCCCAAACTTCCTTTCTGTATGACATCAGAATTATTTATTCCATAGTTCCTTTCTGTTTCATTAGAACATTACCCACAGTACCCTTCTCTATGGAATTAGAACTATATATCACACAGATCATTTCTCTGTGTCACAGAACTACATTTCCCACACTTCCTTTATGTTTGACATCAGAACTATATTTTCCATAGTTCCTTTCTGTTTCTTCAGAACAAGATTTCCCACAGTTCCTTTTCTACATCATTAGCACTACATTACATGCACTGTCTCTCTCTGTTTCACCAAAACAACATTTTCCACAGTGCCCTTTTCTGTTTCATCAAAATTACATTTCCCACAGTATCTTTTACTACATCTTCAGTACTATATTTATCACAGGTCCTTTCTCTGTGTCACCATAACTACATTTCCAACACTGCCTTTCTCTACCACATCAGAACTACATTTCCCACGGTGCCTTTCTCTATATCACAGAACTACATTTCCCACACTTTCTTTCTCTATGACATCAGAATTGCATTTCCCACAGTTCCTATGTACATCATTAGAACTACATTTCCCACAGTGCCTTTCTCTATGTCATGAGAACTACATTTCCCACAGTTCCTCTCTCTATGTCAAGAGAACTACATTGTCTACAGTACTCTTCTACACATCATCATAACTACATTTTTGTACTGTTCTTTTCTCTACATCCTCAGTACTACATTTCCTACAGTGCCTTTCTCCTTGTCATCATAACTACTTCACCCACAGTGACTTTCTGTATGACATCAGAACCACATTTCCCACAGTGCCTTTTTCTTCATTACCAAAACTACATTTCCCATGGTGCCTTTCTCTATGTCATCAGAACACCTTTTCCTTCATTGCCTATCTCTATTTCATCAGAACTTCATTTACCACTGTTCTTTCTTCATGGCATCAGAACTACATTTCCCTCAGTTCATTTCACTACATAATCACAACTACACTTCCCAAGTGCCTTTCACAATGTGACAAAACAACCTTTCCCACAGTGCCTTTCTCTGCTTCATCAAATTGATATTTTGCACCATGCCATTAGCTAGGCAATCAGTACTACATTTCCTACAGTCCCTTTCTTGTTGCCATCAGAACTACATTTCCCACCATGTCTTTATTCATGTCATAAGAACTCTATTTCTGACAGTGGCTTCTCTATGTCATCACAGCTACATTTCATAGTGCCTTTCAGTAAGTGACATTACCCACAGTTCTTTTCTCTGTGTGATCATAACTACATTTCCCAAAGTTCCTTTTGCTGTTTAATCACATTGACAATTACTCCAGTGACATTCTCAGTGTCTTCAGAACCACATTTCCCACATGTCCTGTCTTGATGACTTGAGAACTACATTGCCCATCTTTCCTTTATCAGCATCATGTGAATGACATTTCTAAAGTGCTTTGCCCTACACCCCTCAGAACTACATTTCCCACATTGCCTTTCTCTATGCCATATGAACTACAATTCCCACAATGCCTTTCTGTATGTAATTAGAAATACATTTGTCAGTTTCTTTCTCTACATCTTAAGAACTACATTTTCCATACTTCCTTTCTCTATCACAGAAATCCATTTCCCACAATGCCTTTCTCTGTTTCATCAGATGGACATTACCCACAGTTCCTTTCTCAGTGTCATCAGAACTATATTATCCATAGTGTGTTTCTCTGTGTCACCATAACTATATTTCCCATGGTTAATTTTCTATGTTTTCAGAACTTCACTTCCCACAGTGCCTTTCTCTAGATCATCAGAACAACATGTACCACAGTTCCTTTATCTACATCATCAGAACTACAGTTCCCACAATTCCTTTCTCTACATCATCAGAAGTTAATTAACCACAGTGCCGTTCTCTGTTTCATCAGAATGACTTTCCCACAGTGCCTTGTACTACATCTTCAGAACTACATTACCCACAGTTCCTCTCTAAGTCATCACCACTATGTTGCCAAAGGTATCTTTCTCCATGTCATCAGAACTACATTTCTCACAGGGCCTTTCACTGCATCATTAGTACTACATTTCGCACAGTTCCTTCATTTACATATCAGAATTTCATTTCCCACAGTTCCTTTCTCTTGATCATCAGACCTAAATTTTCCATAGTGACCTCCTTGGTGTCATATGAACCTCATATACTACAGTGCCTTTCTCCATGGCATAAGAATGTCATTACCCACAGTGCCTTTTTCAACATCATCAGAACTACATTTCCCACAGTTCCTTTACTTCCATCATCACATCTACATTTCCAACAGTGCCTTTATCTAATTCATCAAAATGTCATTTACCATAGTGCCATTCACAGTTTCATCATATTGCACAGTGATTTTTGCTGCATCACCAAAATTACAGTGCTTTTCTTTGTGTCGTCTGAACTACATTTCCCACAGTGGTTTTTCTCTACATTATCAGAACAAATTTTCCTACAGTACCCGTCCCTACATCATGGTATCAGAACTACATTTCCCACAGTTCCTTTATTTACATCATCAAAACTATATTTACCAGAGTTCCTTTATCTATGTAATAAAAACTGTATTTCTCACAGTTCCTTTCTCTATGACATCATAAATACATTTATCACAGTGCCTTTCTGTGCTTCATCAGAACAATATTTAAACTTTTCAATTATTTATATCATTAGAACTACATTTCCCACAATACCTTTCTCTATGTCATCAGAACTTTATTTCCCACTTTGCCTTTCTCTGTGTCAATAGAACTTCATTTCCCACAGTTACTTAATATAGTGGATCAGAACTACATTTCCCACTGTGACTTTTTCTATCATTAGAACTACATTTCCCACACTTCCTTGCTCTGTGACATCAGAAATACATTTCTCAGAGTTATTTTATCTATTTCACCAGAACTATGTTTTCCACAGTGTCTTTCTCTACATGATCATCACTACATTTCCCACAGTGCCTTTCTATCTCATCAGGACTTCATTTCCTGTGTCTTTTTATGTGTCCTCAGAACTACATTTCCCCCTATGCTTTTGGCAATGTCATCAGAACCAATTTTCTCACTGTTCCTTTCTCCTTTTCATCAGAACTTGATTTCTCACACTGCCTTTATCTACATCATCAGAACTACCTTTTCCACAGTGCCTAACTCTATATACTCAGAAACACATTTCCCACAGGTCCTGTCTAAATTCATAAGAACTACAAATACCATAGTCCCTTTATTTATGAAATCAGAACTGCATTTTCCATGTGCCATTCTCTACATCATTACAAATACATTTCCCACAGTATATTTTGATCTTTCATCAGAACTACTTTTCCCACAGTTCCTTTCTCTATGGCATCAGAACTACATTTCTCACAGTGCCTTTCTCTGTTTCATCAGATCAACTATACTAACAGTGACTTTATTGGTGTCATAAAAAGTACATTTCCCACAGGGCCTGTTTCTATGACATTAGAGCTACATGGCCCATCTTGCCCTTATCTACATCATCAGAACTACATTTCCCACAGTTCCTTTCACTCTACAATCAGAACTACATTTCCCACAGTGCCTGTTTCTATGACATCAGAACTACATTGCCGATCTTGCCTTTATCTACATCATCATAACCACATTTCCCACAGTTCTTTTCACTCTCTAATTAGAACTACATTTCCCACAGTGCCTTTCTTTATCTGAACAGTATTACATTACCCACATTGCCTTTCTGTATGACAACAGAACTATATTTCCCACAGTGCCTTTTTCTATATCTTCAGGTCTACATTTCCCACTGCTTCATGGCATCAGAACTTCATTTCCCTCAGTTCCTTTCTCTTTGTCATCATAACTATGCTTCCAACAGTGCCTTTATCTGCTTCATCATAATTACATTTCCACAGTGCCTTTCTTGGTGTTGTCAGAACTAATTGCCAACAGTGCTTTTCTCAAAGTCACAGAACTACATTTTTCACAGGTTCTTTCTTCATCTCATCAGAACTACATTTCCCACAGGGCCTTTATCTACATCATCAGAATTACATTTCCTACAATGTCTCTCCCAGGGTCTTCAGAACTGCATTTCACAAAGTTCCTTTATTTACATCATCAGAACTACATTTCCCATACTTACTTTTTCTACGTCATCAAAACTACATTTCTCACAGTGTCTTTCTCTGGGACATTAGCACTACATTTCCCAAAGCTCTTTTCTCTGTTTCATCTGAAATACATTTCCCATAGTGCCTTGGATCTATGACAACAGAACCACATTTCACATATTTCCTTTCACTACATAATAAGAAACACATTGTACACAGTATTGTTCTCCTTGTCATTATAACTACATTTTTCACTATTCCTTTTTCTACGTCCTCAGAACTGTATTTCCCACAGTGCCTTTCTCCTTGTCATCATAATTACATTGCCCACAGTGCCTTTCTGAATGACATCAGAACCACATTTTCCACAGTAACTTTTACTACATCACCCAAACTACATTTCCCACAGAGCTTTTCTTTGTGTCTTCAGAACTACATTTCCAACAGTGCATTTTTCTGTTTATTGAGATTGACATTACTGACAGATCCTCTTTAGTGTCATCTGAACTACAATTCCCACAGTTCCTAGAACTACATATATCACAGTTCCTTTCTCTATCTCATCAGAACTACATTACCCAGAGTGCGTTTCTCTGTGTCACCAGAACTACATTTCCCCCAGTGCCTTTTTCTGTTTTATCAAAACCAATTCTTACAGGCCCTTTCTCTATATCATCAGAGTATTTCACAACTACATTTCCCATATTGCCTTTTACTATGTCATCAGAACTACTTTTCCCGTACTTCCTTTCTCTCCATCATCAGATCTACATTTCCCACAGTGCCTTTCTCTATGTCACAGAAATACATTTCCCACAGTGTCTTTCACTGTTGCATCAGTATGGAATTTCCCACAGTGCCTTTGTCTACATCTTCATAATTACATTACCCACACTGTATTTCTGTTCATCATCAGAACTACAATTCCCACTGTTCTTCTTCATGGCATCATAACTTCATTTCCCCCAGTTCTTTTCTCTTTGTCATCACAGTTCAGTTTTTTGTCATCACAAACACATTTCCTACAGTGCCTTTCTCTATGACATCAGAACTTTCTTTCCCACCCTGCATTCCTCTATATCATGAAAACATCATTTTCCCTATATCATCAGGACTACAGTTTCCATAGTTCCTTTTTCTAAGTCATTATAACTACATTTCCCACAGTTCCTTATCTACATCATCAGGACTACATTTCCCACAATTCCTTTCTCTACTTCACAATAACTATATTTCCCACTGTGTGTTTCTCTTTGTCATCAGAACTACACTTCCAACAGTACCTTTCTCTGCTTCATCACAACTACTTTTGCAGTGTGTCTTTCTTGCTGTCATCAGAACTAATTGCCCACAGTGCATTTCTCTAAGTCACAGAACTGCATTTCCCTCAGAGCCATTTTCAACGTCATCAGTACTACATTTCCCACAATGTCTCTCCCGGTGTCATCAGAACTACATTTCCCAAACTTTCTTTATATACATCATCAGAACTACATTTCTCATAGTTCCTTTCTCTTGGAAATGAGAACTACTATTCCCACTCTTTATTTCTTTATGACATCACAACTAGCTTTCCCACAGTGACTTTTTCTCTGTCATTAAAATAACATTTCCACATTTCCTTTATTTATGTCATCAGAACTACATTTCCCACACTTACTTTCTCTCCATCATCAAAACTACATTCCCCATAGTTTCTTTCTCTGACATCAGAACTACATTTCCCACACTCCCTTTCTCTAAGTAACAGAACAACAATTCCCACAGTTCCATTTTCTATGTCATTGGAAATGAATTTCTCACAGTTCCTTTTTATGGTTCATCAACACCACATTTCCTATAGTGCCCTTCTTGAGTTCATCAGAACATCATTTTCCACAGTTCCTTTTTCTCTGTAATTAGAAGTATATTACCCACAGTTCCTTTCTTGCTGTATTCTGAACCACATTTCCCAGAGTGCCTTTCCCTACATGACAGAACTACATTTCCCACAGTGCCATTCTCTGCATCACCAGATGTACATTTTGCAAAGTACCTTTCTGTATATTATCAAAAATATATTTACCACAGTTCCTTTCTCTACATCATTAAATCTACATTAATCTAAGTTCTTTTCTTTGTGTCATCAGTTTCTCTATGTCATCAAAACTGTATTTCCCACAGTGCCTTTATCAGTGTCATCAGAAATACATTTCCCATAATGGCCTGTTTCTACAACAACAGAACAACACTTCCCACTGTTACCTTCACTATATCAAGAGAACTACATTGTCCACTGTACTGTTCTCCTTGTCATCAGAACTACAATACCCACAGTGCCTTTCTCTATGACATCAGCACTACATTTTGTAAAGTGAATTTTCTACACCATCAGAACTACATTTCCCAGAGTCCTTTCCTTTCTGTCATCTGAACTACATATCCCACAGTGGCATTTTTCTATGTCATTAGAACCTCATTTTTCACACTTCTTATGTCTACATCTTCATAACTTCATTTACCACAGTTCCTTTCTTCAGGGTATCAAATCAAAATTTCGCACCATGCCTTTAGCTAGGTGATCAGATCTACATTTCCCACAGTCCCATTCTCTATGTTATGAAAACTGCATTTCCCACCTTGCTTTTGTTCATGTCTTAAGAACTCCATTTCTCACAGTGGCTTTCTCTAGATAATAATGATTGCATTTCCCACAGTGCTTATCTCTTTGTCATCCAAAAAACATTTTCTGTAATGCCATTCTCTGTTTTATCAGAATAACATTTCCCAGAGTGCCTATGTGTTTTCTTCAGAACTACATTTCCCACAGTGCCTTTCACTACATCTTTAGAACTACATTTCCCACAGTTCCAATATTTACATCAACAGATCTACATTTCCCACAGTGCCTTTGTCTTTTTCACTAAAACTACATTTCCATTCCCTATGACATCACAACTACATTACCCAAAGTTCCTTTCTCTGTGTCATCAGCACTACATTTCCCACAGTTCCTTTCTCTAGGTCATCAGAACTACATGTCCTACAATAGCCTGTTTCTATGACATCAGAAATATATGGTTCATCTTGCCTTTATCTACATCATCAGTACTACATTTACCATAGGTGTCATCAGAAGTACTTTTCCCATACCTTCTTTTTCTATGTGACACAACTAACTTACCCAAAGTTCCTTTATCTATGACCTCAGGACTACATTTCTCACAATCACTTTCTCTGCGTCATCATAACTACATTTCCCACAGTTCCTTTAACTACATCATCAGATCTTAATTTTCCAATAGGTCCTGTCTCTGTGTCATCAGCACTACATTACTCTCAGTGTCTTTCTCTGTGTCACCAGAACTACATTTCCCACAGTGCCCTTTTTCTGCATCATCAGAACTACATTTCCCACTGTTCCTTTCTCTTTGAAAACAGAACTACATTTCCCACACTTTATTTCCATATGACATCAGAACTAAATTTCCCACAAAGCCTTTCTCTACGTCACCAAAACAACATTTCCCACACTTCCTTTATTTATGTCATCAGAAGTACATTTCCCACACTTACTTTCTCTACATCAAAACTACATTTCCCACAGTTCCTTTCTATGACATCAGAGGTACATTTCCCACACTTCCTTTCATTAACTAACATGACTACATTTCCCACAGTGCCATTCTCTATGTCACAGAACTACATTTCCCACACTTTCTTTCTCTATGACATCAGAATTACATTTCCAACAGTGCCTTTCTTGGGTCATCAAAACTAAATTTCCCACAGTGCCTTTCTCTGTTTCATCAGAGGAACATTTCCCACAGTTCCTTCTTAGTGACATTTGAACTACATTTCTCACAGTGCTTCTGTTCCCAGAGTTGCTATGTGTACATCATTACAACTACATTTCCCACAGTGCCTTTCTCTATTTCATCAGAACCACTTTTCCCATAGTTCCTTTCTCTACATCATCAGAACTTCATTTCTCACAGTGTCTTTCTCTGTGACGTAAGAAGTTCATTTCCCTCAGGGCCTTTCTTTATGTCACAGAAATCCATTTCCCATAGTTCCTTTCACTGTTTCATCAGGATGACATTTCCCACTGTGCCTTTGTCTACATATTCAAAACTACATTACCCACAGTGCCTTTCTGTATGATATCTGAACTACATTTTCCACACTGGCTTTTTCTACATCATCAGAACTACATTTCACTCTGTTCCTTTCTCCAAATCATCAAAACTACATCTTTTACAAGAGCCTGTCTCTATGACATCAGAAATACATTGCTCATCTTGCCTTTATCTATATCATTGGTACTATGTATCACACAGTGCCTTTCTTGATGTCATTTGAAATACATTTCCCATATTGTCTTTTTCTATGTCACACAATTGTGCTTCCCAAAATTCCTTTATGTATGACATCAGGACTTCATCTCCCACAGTTCCTTTCTCTGTGACATCTAAACTACATTTTTCACAGTGGCTTGATCTACAACATCAGAACTACATTTCCCTTTGTTCCTTTCTTCATGGCATCAGAACTTCATTTCCTCCAGTTCCTTTCTCTACCTCATCACATTTCATTTTTGTGTCATCACAAATATATTTCCTACAATGCTTTTTTCTATCTCATCAGAACTACATTTTCCATAGTTCCTTTTTTAAGTATTCAGTACTACATTTTCCACAGCTCCTTTATCTACATCATCAGGACTACATTTCCCACAATTACTTTTTCTACTTCACCATAGCTATATTTCCCACTGTGACTTTCCCTATGTCATCAGAACTACACTTCCAACAGTGCCTTTCTCTCCTTCATCACAATTACATTTCCACAGCACCTTTCTTGTCCTCAGAACTAATTGACCACAGTGCCTTTCTCTAATTCACAGAACTACATTTCCCACAGTGCCTTTTTATATGTCATTAGAAATGCATTTGCCACACTTCCTTTCTCTATGACATCCGTGCTACATTTCCCAGAGAGCCTTTCTCTATTTCACAGAACTACCTTTTCCACAGTCTTCTCTAAGACAACAAATCTACATTTTGCTCTGTGCCTTTCTCTATATCATCATAAATACATTTCCCACAAGCGCCTGTCTCTATGACATCAGATATACATTGCCCTTATTGCCTTTATCTACATCATCAGTACTACATTTCCCACAGTGCATTCCTCAGTCACATCTGAACTACATTTCCCACAGCTCCTATGTGTATGTCATCAGAACTACATTCCCACTGTTCCTTTCTCGATGACATCACAACATTAGCCAATGTTCCATTAGAACTACATTTCCCACAGTGTCTTAATCTGTGTCACCAGTACTACATTTCCCACAAATGATTTCTCTATGGCATCAGAAATACATGTCCCACAATTCCTATGGTTACATCATCAGAATTACATTTATCCCAATTCCTTTCTCTGTGTCATCAAAACTTCATTTTCCACAGGTACTTTCTCTATGCCACAAAAATACATTTCCCACTCTTCTTTCTCTATGTCACAGAACTACATTTTCTAACTTCCTTTTCCTATGACAACAGAACTACATTTCCATGAGTTACTTTATCTACATCATCAGTACTACATTCCCCTCAGTGTCTTTCTCTGGGGCATGAGAGCAACCTTTCCCATGGTGCCCTTCTCTACATCATCATAACTACATTTTCCACAGTGCCTTTGACAATGTGACAAGAAAACCTCTCCCACACAGCCTTTCTCTACTTCATTAAATAGACATTTTCTACCATACATTTAGCTAGGTTCTCAGAACTACATTTCCCACAGTCCCTTTCTCTGTTTCATCAGATCACCATTACCCACAGTGCCTGTCTCGGTGTCATCTGAAGTACATGTTCCTCAATTCCTAAGTGTAAGTCATCACAGCTACATTTCCCGCAGTGTCTTTCTCCTTCTCATCAGAACTACATTACCCGAAGTTCCTTGCTCTGTGTCAACATAACTATATTTTCCAAAATGCCTTTCTCAATGTCACAGAAATACATTTCCCACAGTACCTTTCTCTGTATCATCAGAGCAACATTTCCCACAGTGCCTTCCTTGGAGACATTTAAACTAAATTTCCCACACAGCTTGTCTCTCTGACATCAGAACTACATTACCTACTGTGCCTTTCTATGTGTCATCAGAACTACATTTCCCACAGTTCCTTTCTCTATGACAAAACATCTACATTTCCCAAAGTTCCTTTCTCTATGACAACACATCTACATTTCCCACAGTTCCTTTCTCGAGGTCATCAGAACTGCATTTCCCAGTGTCTTTTTCTGTGTGGTCAGAACTAGATTTCACACCTTTACTTTACTTATGTCATCAGAACTCCATTTCCTACACTGCCTTTATATACATCATCAGAACTACATTTCCCACAATGTCTTTTTATGGGTCATCATAACTACATTTCCCTCATGGCCTTTCTCTTAGTCAGAGAAATACATTTTCCATAGTGCCTTTCTCTGTTTTATCAGATCGAAATTACCCACCCTATCCTTCTTGTTGTCATCTGAACTACATTTCCCACAGTTCCTTTTTCTGTGTGGTCAGAACTATATTTCCTACAGTTCCTTCCTCTATGTCATCATAAATTCAGTACCCACAGTGCCTTTCTCATTGACTGCATAATTACATTTCCTACAGTACCTTTCTCTGTTTCATCAGGTCTACATTTCCCATAGTTCCTTTTCCTATGACATCAGATCTAAGTTTTTCACAGTTCCTTTCTCTTTGACACAAGAATTATATTTCCCACAGTGCCTTCCTCCATCTCACCAGAACCACATTACCCAAAGTTCCTTGCTCTGTGTCATCAGAACTATATTCACCACTCTTCCTTTCTCTATGTCATCAGAACTACATTTCTCACAGTGTGTTTCTCAGTAACACAAAAGCTCAATTTTCCACAGTGCCTTTCTCCATCTCATCACATAGACTTTAATGACAGTTCCTTTCTTGGTGTCATCTGAACTACATTTCCCACAGTACCTATGTGTATGTCATTAGTACTACATATATCACAGTTCCTTTTTCTATTTCATCAGAGCTACGTTTCCCACAGAGCCTTTCTCTGTTTCATCAAAACCACATATTACAGGAGGGCCTTTTTCTACATCATCAGAGCATTTTTTCACCAGTGTCTTTCACTGTGACCTCAGAACTATATTTGCCACAGTGCTTTTCTCTCTGTCTTCAGAACTGAACTACCCATAGTGCCTTTCTGTATGACATCAGAGCTACATTTCCCACAGTGACTTTTTATAAATCATCAGAACTACATTTCCCATGAGCCATTCTCAATGTTATCAAAACTTCTATAGCTATTGTGCATCTATCTACATCACCAAAACCTCATTTCCTACAGTGCATTCCTTAATTTCATCTGAACTACATTATACATGGCGCCTTTCTCTACATCAACACAACTAAATTTCCCACAGTTCTTTTTTCTATGTCATCAGAATTACATTTCCCACAATATCTTTTTCTGACATAAGTACTACATTTCCCACAGTTCCTTTCTGTATGTCATCACAATGCCATTTCCCACAGTTCCTTTATCTATATCGTTAGATCTACATTTCCCACAGTGCCTTTCCCTGGTTCATCAAAAATACATTTCCCACAGTGCCTTTCTCTGGTTCATCAAAAATAAATTTCCCACAGTGCCTTTTTCTGGTTCATCAAAACCACATCTTTTTTTTAAAAGGGGAAGTATCTGAAAGATTTTTGTTGATAAGTCCTTTTTTTAAGATTTATTTATTTGTTATGTATAGAGTGTTCTGTTTGCATGTACCCTGTAGGCCACAAGATGGAGCCAGATCTCATTACAGATGATTGTGAATCACCATATGGGTACTGGGATTTGAACTCAGGACCTCTGGAAGAAGAGCCAGTGTTCTTAACCACTGAGCCCTCTCTCCAGCCCTAAAACCGCAACTTACAGGGCCTTTCTCTACATCATCAGAGCATATTTTTCACAAGTGTCTTTCACTGTGACCTCAAAACTACATTTCTCACAGGGCCTTTCTCTACATCAAAAGAACTACATTTCCCATGATGGCCTTTCTTGAGACATCAAACTAAATTTCCCACAGTGACTTTTTTCTAGGACATCATAAGCACATTTTGCACAGTTCCAATCTCTACTTCATCAGAACCACATTTCCCACAATGGCTTTCTCTTTGTCAGAGAAATGCATTTCCCACAGTGCCTTTCTCTGTTTTATCAGAACAACATTTCCCATAATTACTTTCTCTGTGTCACCAGAACCACATTTCCTTCAGTCCTTTTCTCCATGGCATCAGAACTACATTTCCAACACTGCCTTCCTCTACATCATGAGAACTAGATTCCCCACAGTTCCTTTCTCTACATCATCATAATTACATTTCCCTGAGGACCTTGCTCTAAGTCACAGAAATCCATTTCCCACAGTGCCTTTCTCTGTTTCATCAAATCAACATTACCTTCAGTGCCTTTCTCAGTGTCATCTGAACTACATTTCCCACAGTTCCAATGTATATGTCATCACAACTACATATCCCATAGTTCCTTTCTCTACATCATAGGAACAACATTTCCCACAGTGTCTTTCTCTATGACATAAGAAATACATTTCCCACAGTGCCTTTCTCCATTTTATCAGAACTACATTACCCAAAGTTCCTTGCTCCGTGTCACCTTAAATACATTTCCCACAATGCATTTCTCTATGTCACACAAATACATTACCTTCATTGCCTTTCTCAGTGATATCTGAACTACATCTTGTTTACATCAATGTCATCAGAACAACATATCCCATCTTTCTTAATCTACATCATCAGAACTACATTTCCCACACTTCCTGTCTCTACCACATCAAATCTCCATTTCCACAGTGCCTTTATCTATGTCATCATAATTACATTTCCCACAGTGCCTTTCTCAGTGTCATCAGAACTACTTTTCCCACAGTTCCTTTCAGTATTACATCAGAACTACATTTTCCACACTTGCTTTGTGTAGGTCATCCAAACCACATATCACATGGTGTCTTTTGCTGTGACATAAGAACTAAATTTCCCACAGTGCCTTTCTCTATGTCACAGAAATACATTTCCTACATTTCTTCCTTTATTACATCAGAACATTTATTACATTTCCTTCCTTGGTTCATTTGAACTGCATTTCCCAGAGTGCCTGTCTCTATTGCACCAGAACTACCTTGCCCATCTTGCCTTTACCTTCATCCTCAAAAATACATTTCCCACAATGCCTTCCATGGAGTCATCAAAACTACATTTCCCACAGTGCCTGTCTCTATGTCTTCAGAACAACATTGCCCATGTTGTCTTTATCTACATCATCAGAAATACATTTCCCACAGTTCCTTTAGCTAATCATGAGATCTGAATTTCCCACACTTCCATTCTCTGTGTCATCAGAACTACATTCCCCAAACTTACTTTCTCTACCTCTTCAGTACTACATTTCCTACATTGACTTTCTTTGTGTCATCTGAAATACATTTCCCATAGTGGCCAGTTTCGATGCAAACAGAACATTTCCCACAGTTCTTTTCTCTAAATCATGAGAACTACATTGTCCACAGTACCTTTCTCCTTGTCATCAGAACTACATTTCTCAAAATTCCTTTCTCTCTGTCGTTAGAACTATATTTCTGACAGTGCCTTTCTCTATGTCACAGAACTACATTTCCCACATTCCTTTCTCTATGTCACAGAACTACATTTCCAACCTTTTCTTTCTTGATAATGTCAGAATTACATGTCCCACAGTTCCCTCTTCTACACCATCAGAACTGCCTTTCCCACAGATTCTTTCTCTAGGTCATCCGAACTAATTTTTCCAACTTTACCTAATTTATGTCATCAGAACTCTATTTCAAAGTGCCATTCTATAACTCATCACAACTACATTTCCCACACTTCCTTTCTCTATGTCACAGAAATACATTACCCAAAATGCCTTTCTAAGCATCATCAGACCTGCATTTCTAATAGTACCTATGTGTATGTCATCAGAACTACATTTATCATGGTTCCTTTCTCTATGGTATCAGAACTACATTACCCAAAGTTCCTTTCTCTGTGTCATTAGAACTACATTACCCACACTTCCTTTCTCTATGTCACAGAACTACATTTCTCACACTTTCATTCTCGATGACATCAGAAATACTTTTCTCACAGTTACTTCCTGTAAGTCATCAGAACAACATTTCCTATAGTGACTTTCTCTGTGACATAAGAACTTGGTACCTCACAATGCCTATCTCTATGTCACAGAAATACATTTCCAACAGAGCCTTTTTCTGTTTCATCAGAACTTCCTTTCTCACAGTGCCTTCCTTGGTGACATCTGAATTGTATTTCCGACAGCTTCTGTGTCTATGACATCATAAATACATTTTATACAGTGCCTTTATCTACTTCGTCAATACTACGTTTTCCAGAGTGCCTTTCTCGGTGTCATCTGAACTACATTTCCCACAGTTACTTTGGGTACGTCATCACAATTACATTTCCCACATTTCCTTTCTCTGTGACATCACAACTTCCTTACCCAAATTTCTTTTCTCTGTGTCATCAGAACTACATTTTCCACCTTCCTTACTTTATGTCATCAGAACAGGATTTCCTGCAGTGCCTTTCTCTATGTCATCAGAAATTCATTAACCACAGTGTCTTTAGCTACATCATCAGAAATTCTATACCCAGAGTGCCTTTTTCTATGTAATCAGAACTACATTTCCCACAGTTCCTTTCTCTATGACATCAATCTATGTCATCAGAATGACATTTCCCACAATGCCATTCTAAATCATCAGAACCTCATTTCCCACACTTCCTCTCTCCATGTCACCATACTACATTACACACAGAGCCTTTCTTGCATCATCAGCACTACATTTCCCACAGTTAATTTCTCTATGACATCACACTTTCATTACTCAAATATCCTTTCTCTATGTCATCAGAACTACATTTCACACATTACTTCTTTGTGTCTTCAGAACTGCGTTTACTTCAGTGTCTTTCTTTATGTCATCAAAAATTCATTAATCATAACGATTTTCTCTCTGTCATTAGCACTACATTTCCTACACTGCCTTTCTCTGTGTCATAAGAACTACTTTTCACACAGTGCCTTTTTGTATGTCACAGAAATACATTACCCACTGTGCCTTTCTTGGTATTATTTGAATTACATTTCCCTCATTACCTATGTGTATGTCATCAGAACTATTTATCACAGTTCCTTTCTCTATGTCATCAGAAATACATTGCCCACAGTGTGTTTTTCTATGTCACTAGAGCTACATTTCCCACAGTACCTTTCACTGGTTCATCAGAACCACATCTTACAAGGAATTTCTCTTCATCATCAGAGCTTATTTTTCCACTGTGTCTTTCACTGGCATATCAGAACTACATTACCCACAGTGCCTTTCTGTATGACATTAGAACTACATTTTCCCACAATGACTTCATCAGAACTTCATTTGCCACAGTGCATTTCTCTACATCAGAACTACATTTCTCACAGTTTCTGTTTCTCCTTCATCAGATCGACATTTCCCACAGTGCCTATATCTGTTACATCAGAACTACATTTCCCACAGTGTCCTTCTCTGTTTCATTAGGTCTGCATTTCACATTGTGCCCTCTCCAGTGTCATCTGAACTACATTTCCCACAGTGCCTGTCTCTATGACATCAGAACTCTATTGCCCATGTTGTCTTTATCTACATCAAAATAATTATATTTCCTTCAGTTCTTTTATCTACATCCCGAGAACTACATTGCTCACAGTAACTTTCTCCTCATCATCATTACTACATTTCCCACTGTTCTTTTCTCTACCTCATCAGAACTACGTTTCCCACTGTTCTTTTCTCTACCTCATCAGAACTACATTTCTCACAGTGACTTTTACTACAACTTCAGAACCCCCTTCCCAAAATACCTTTCTCTACATCATCACAACTACATTCCTCACAGTTCCTTTATCTATTGCAACAGAACTACATTTCCCACAGTAACTTTCTCTACATCATCAGCACTACATTACCACAATCCCTGTCTCTGTTTCATCAGAACTACATTACCCACAGGTCCTTTCTCTATGTCATCATTTCATTTCCCACAGTGTCTTTCTCAGTGTCATCATATCTACCTGTCCTACAGTTCCTTTCTCTGACATCAGAACTACATTTCCCATAGTTCCTTTCTCTACATCATAAGAACTGTATTTCCACACAGTGTCTTTTTCCATGCCATCACAGTTTCATTTCCCTCTGTGTCTTTCTGTATGTCATCACAACTACATTTCCCACAGTTCTTTTATCCACATTATCAGAAATTCATTTCCCAAAATTCCTTTAACTTTGTCATAAAAAGTACATTTGCCACTGGACCTTTCTCTACATCATCAGAACTATATGTTGCACAGTGCCTTTTGCTATATCATCAGAACTGCATTTCCCCAGTGCTTTTCTGTACATCATCAGAACTAAATTTCCCACAGTGCCTTTCTCTAGGTCATCATAAGTACATTTCCCATGGTCCTATTCTCTATGTCATCAGACTTTCATTTCCCAAAGTTCCTGCCTTAACTTCATCAGAACTACATTTCCCAAAATTCCTTTATCTGTGTCCACTATGCCTTCCTCTCTGTCATCACAAGTACATTTCCCACAGTTCCTTTCTCAGTATCATCAGAACTACATTTCGCAGTGTTACTTTATTTACACCATCAAAACTACATTAACCAGTTTCTTTCTTTATGTCATCAAAACTACATTTCCCACAGTTCTTTTCTCTATGACATCAGAAATTCATTTCCCACAGTTCCTTTCTCTTTGTCATCAGAACGTCATTTCCCACTGCACCTTTTTCTGTTTCATCAGAACGACACTACTGAGAGTTTCTTTCTTGGTGTCATCTGAACTACATTTCCCACAGTTCCTTTCTCTCTGTCATCAGAACTACATTTCCCACAGTGCCTTTCTCTGGTTCATCAAAACCACATCTTAAAGGGTGGTTTCTGTATATCATCAGTGCATATTTTTTCTCATTGTCTTTCAATGTGAAATCAAAATTACATTTCCCGCAGTGCCTATCACTATGAAAACTTAAATACATTTCCCACAGTTCCTATCTCAGTGCCACTAGAACTACATTTCTTACTGTGCCTGTAGTTATGATGTAAGAACTACATTTCCCAGAGTGACTGATTATACATCATCAGAACTACATTTCCCATACTGCCTTTCTCTATGTCATCAGAACAACATTTCTCACTGTCTTTATCTTTGACTTAAAATCTACATTTCCCACAATGCCTATCTCTGACTCCTCATAACTACACTATGCAGAGTTCCTTTCTCTATGTTATCAGAACTACATACCCCACAGTGCCTTTATCTGTTTCATCAGAACGACATTAATCACACAGCCTTTCTCTGCTTCATCAGATCCACATTTCTCACAGTTCCTTTCTCTGGGTCATCAGAACTACATTTTCCAAAGTTCCTTTCACTATGTCATCACAATTTCATTTCCCACTGTGCCTTTCTCTGTGTCATCACAACTACAATGCCCATAGTGCCATTCTCTTTTTACTCACATCGACATTACCAACAGTTCCTTTCTTGGTGTCATCTGAACTACATTTCCCACAGTTCCTCTATGTATGTCACCAGAACTACATTTCCAAAAATATTTCTCTGATTCATCAAACCCTGTCTTACAGGGCCTTTCTCTGTATCGTCAGAGCATATTTTTCCACAGTGTTTTTCACTGTGACCTCTGAACTACATTTCCCACAGAGCCTTTCTTATGACATCAGAACTACATTTCCCACAGTGACTAAAATACATCATCAGAACTACATTTTCCATAGTCCCATTCTCTATGATGTAAGAACTACATTTTCCACAGTGTCTTTCTGTATGACAACAGAACTTCATTTCCCACAATGACTTTATATACATCATCAGAACTATATTTCCCACTGTTCATTTCTCTATGATGTAAGAACTACATTTCTACAGTTTCTATCTCTGTGACATTAGAACTTTATTTCCTATAGTGCCTTTCCTATGTCACAGAAATACATATCCCTCAGTGCCTTTCTCTGTTTCATCAGATTGATAATACCCACAGTGCCTCTCTTTGTGTCATCTGAACTACATTTCCCAGAGTTCCTACGTATATGTCATCAGACCTTCATTTATCAGAGTTCCTTTTTCTATGTCCCAGAATTTCATTTCCCACAGTGCCTTTCTTTGTGTCATTAGAACTAGGTTTCCCACAGTGCCTTTCTGTAAGTCAACGAAATAAATTTCTCAGTTTTTTCTCTATGTCACAGAACTATATATCCTACACTTCCTTTCTGTATGATATCAGAATTATATTTTCCATAGTTCCTTTCTGTTTTGTCAGAAAAACCTTTCCCACAGTGCCTTTCTTGCTGTCATCCAGATTACATTTCCCACAGTTACTATGTGTACACCACAAAACTACATTTCCCACATTTCCTTCTCTACATCATCAACACTACATTACCTGCAGTGTCTTTCTCTGATTCACCACTGTTGACTCTCTACATCATCCAAACCACATTTTCCAAAGTTCCTTTCTCGAGGCCTTCAGAACTTCATTACTAACAGCTCCTTTCTCTATATCATCAAACTACATTTCCCACATTGCCTTTATCTATGTCATGAGAACTACATTTTCCACAGTACTGTTCTCCTTGTGATCATAACTACATATTGTTCTCTCCCTTTCACTGCATCCTCAGAACTATATTTCCCACAATGCCTTTCTACTTGTCATAATAACTACATTACCCACAGTGACTTTCTGTATGACATCAGAACCACCTTTCCCACAGTGACTTTTTCTACATCACCAAAACTACATTTCCCTCTGTGCTTTTCTTTGTGTCTTTTGAACTACAATTTCAACACAGGCCTTTCTCAGTGTCATCAGAATGTCATTTACCTCTGTTACTTTCTTTGTAGCATCAAAACTACATTTCACACAGTTCCTTTTCTTATGTCATCAGTAGTACCTTTACCACTGTGCCTTTCTCTGTGTCATCAGAACTACATTTCCTAGAGTACCTTTCTGTCTTTAATCAGATCAACATTACAGACAGTTCCTTTCTTGGTGTCATCTGATCTACATTTCACACAGTTTCTATGTGTATGTCATTAGAACCACATTCATCACCATTCCTTTCACTGTGTCATCAGAACTACATTACCCACAGTTCCTTTCTCTATGACTTCAGAACTACATTATCCACAGTGACTTTCTGTATGACACTATTTTCCACAGTTTTTTTCTCTGTGTCATCAGAACTACATTTCCAACAGTTCCTTTCTCTAAATCATCTGATCAATATTACCCACTGTGCCTCTCTTTGTGTCATCTGAACTACATTTCCCATAGTTCTTGTGTGTGCATCATTAGAACTACATTTCTCACATTGCCTTTCTCAACATTATCAGATCTACATTACCCAAAGTTCTTTCTCTTTGTCATCAGAACTACATTTGCCACAGTGCATTTCTGTATTTCTCCAAACTAAATTTCCCACTGTTTTTGCCCTATGTCACAAAACTACATTTCCCACATTTCCTTCTGTATGACATCACAACTATATTTTCCATAGTTCATTTCTGTTTCATCAGAACAGCATTTCCCACAGTGCCATTATTGCTGTTCCAGATTACATTTCCCACAGTTCCTATATGTACCTCACCAAAACTACATTTCCCACAGTTCCTTCTCTACATCATCAGCACTATATTACCTGCAGTGTCTTTCTGTTTCACCAGAACTACATTTCCCAATGTATCTTTTTCCTTGTCATCAAAATTACATTTCCCACAGTGTCTTTCACTACATCTTCAGAAGTACATTTCCCAAAAGTCCTTTCTCTACATTATCAGCACTATATTACCCACAGTGCCATCTGTTTCACTAGAAGCACATTTCCAACACTACCGTTCTCTATGTCACAGAACTACATTTCCCACATTCCTTTCTGTGTGTCAGAGAACTACATTACCCACAGTGACTTTCTGTATGACATCAGCACTATGTTTCTGACAGTTCCTTTCTCTGTGTCTCCAGAATTACATTTTCCACAGTGCCTTTCTCTTTTTCATCAGATCGACATTACTCACAGTGTCATCAGCACTACAATACTGGCAGTCCTTTTCTCTGTGTCAAGAGAGCTTCATTTCCCACAGTTCCTTTATTAACATCATTAGAACCACATTTCCCACAGTTCCTTTATTAACATCATCCGAACTACATTTCCCACAGTTCCTTTTTATGAACTAAATTTCCCATATTTCCTATGTGTTTGTCTTCAGAAATACATTTATCACAGTTCCTTTACTACATCCTCAGAACTACATTTCCCACAGTGCCTTTTTCTACGTATTCAGTAATACATTTGGCACCGTTCCTTTCTCTGTCATCAGAACTTCATTACCCAAAGTACCTTTCTCTATATCATCAGAAATACCCACAATTTCTTTCTCTATGACATCAGAACTACACTTCCCACAGTGCCTTTCTCTATTTTACCCACAGTGCCTCTCTTTGTGTCATCTGAGCTACATTTCCCAGAGTTCCTATGTGTGTATCATCAGAACTACATTTCTCAGTATGCCTCTCTCTCCATCATCAGTCTACATTACCCAATGTTCCTTTCTCTGTGTCATCAGAACTATGTATCCCACAGTGCCTTTTGGTATGTCACCAAACTAAATTTCCCACTTTTTTCATTATGTCATGGAGCTACATTTCCCACACTTCCGTTCTGTATGACATCAGAACTATATTTAGGGAAGTTCCTTTCTGTTTCATCAGAACAACATTTCCCACTGTGCCTTTTTTGCTGTAATTCAGACTGCATTTCCCACAGTTCCTATATGTACATCACCAAAACTACATTTCTCACAGCTGCTTCTCTATATCATCTAAATGACTAAACACAGTGACTTTCTCTGTTTCACCAGAACTACATTTCTGTATCATCAAAATTACATTTCCCACAGTGTCTTTCATTACATCTTCAGATCTACATTTCCAACAGTTCCATTCTCTATGTTATCAGCACAATATAATTCACAGGGCCTTTCTCTGTGTCACCAGAACTACATTTCCAACACTGCCTTTCTCTACCATATCAGAACTACATTTCCCACAGTGCCTTTCTCCATGTCACAAAACTACATTTCCCATCTTCCTTTCTCTACGCCAGAGAATTCCATTTCCCTCACTTCCTTTCTCAATGACATCAGAATTACATTTCCCACATTTACATTCTCTGTGATATAAGAATTTCATTTCCCACAGTGCCTTTTTTGGCATCATTACAAATACATCTTCCACAGTGCCTCTCAGTATAACCTCAGATCTACATTGCCAATATTGCCTTTATCTATATCATCAATACTTCATGTCCCACAGTGACTTTTTCAGTGTCATCTGACCTACTTTTCCCAGAGTTCCTTTGTGTACTTCATCAGAACTACATTTCCCACAGTTTGTTTCTATATGACATCACAACTACATTTCCCACAGTCCCTTTCTCTTTGTCATAAAACTACATTTTCCGCATTCCTTTCTCTATGTCATCAGAACCTCATTTCCCACAGTTTCTTTCTCATGTCAGAAGAACCACAACTTCCGCAGTTCCTTTATGTAATCAACACCACATTTCCCACAGGGCCTGTCTCTAGGACATCAGAACATCATTTCCTTCAGTTCCTATGTCTACCTACATTTTTCAAAGTTCATATCTCTTTTTCATTGGAACTGTTTTATCCACAGTACCTTTCTCTGTGTCATCAGAACCACATTTCTGAAAGTTTCTTTATCAACATCATCAGAACTACATTTCTCATAGCTACTCTCTCTACTTGATCAGAACTGCTATTTCCAATGTGTCTTTCTCTGTGTTATCAATACTACATTTCCCACAGTTCCATTCTGTATGACATAAGATCAACATTTCTGACAGTGCCTTTCTCTACATCATCATAACTACATTTTCCAATGTGCCTTTCTCTATGTCAACAAAACTACATTTCCCACAGTACCTTTCTCAGTGTCATCTGAAATACATTTCCTATAGTGACCTGTTTCTACAACAACAGAACATTTCCCACGGTTCCCTTCACTATGTCAAGAGAACTATATTGTCCACAATGCCTTTATCTATGATATCAGAACTGTATTTTCCATAGTGACATTTTCTACATCATCAAAACTACATTTCCCACTGTGCTTTTCTTTGTGTCATCTGAACTACATTTTCCTCAGTGGCCTTTCTTTACGTCATTAGAACTTCATTTCTCACAGTTTTTATGTTAACATCTTTAGAACTTCATTTACCACAGTTCCTTTATTCATGGCATCTGAACTACATTTCCCACAGTGCCTTTCTCTATGTCATGAAAACTACATTTCCCATAGTGCCTTTCTCTATGTTATCCAAACAACCGTTCCCATAATTCCTTTCTCTGTTTTATCAGAATGACGTTTTCCACAGTGCCTGTGTGTTTGTCATCAGAACTATATTTCTTATAGAGACTTTTTCTATGTCATCAGAACTACATTTCCCATGGTTCCTTTATTTACATCAACAGAACTTCATTTCCCACATTGACTTTCTCTGTTATATCAGATGGACATTTCCCACATTGCCTTGCTGTGTGTCTCAAAAACTTATTTACCAGAGTCCATTTCTTGATGGTATCTGAACCTCATTTCCAACACTGCCTTTCTCTACATCATGAGAACAACATTCCCAATATTTCTTTCTCTAAGTCATCAGAACTATATTTCCCATAGTGTCTGTCCCTGTGACATAAGAACTACATTCCTACAGGGCCTTTTCCTGGGTAATCAGAACTACATTTCCCACAGTGCCTTTCTGTGTTTCATCAGATCGATATTCCCCACAATGCCTTTCTTGAGGCATCAGAACTACATTTCCCACACTTCCTATGTGTATGTCACCACAGTTCCTTTTTCAATGTGATCAGAGTTACATTTCCCACAGTTACTTTCTTTAAGACATCAGAACTACATTTCCCACATGTCATTTCTCTATTACAAGTATCTACATTTCCCTCAGTTCCTTTCTCTGTGTCAGCAGAACTACATTTCCCACAGTGCCTTTTTATATGCCATCAGAACAACATATACCACACTTCCTTTCACTATATCATGAGAACTAAATTATCCACTATAGCGTTCTTGTAATCATAACTACATTTCTCACTGTCGCCGTTCTCTTCATCATCAGAACTACATTTACCACAGTTCCTTTCTTCATGGCATCAGCACTACAGTACCCAGTGTAGCTTTCTCTACGTCATCAACACTACAGGGCAGTTTAGTATGTGACAGAACTACATTTTGCCAAATGCCATTCTCTCCTTCATCAATTCGACATTTCCCACCATGCATTTATCTATGTCATTAGAACTACATTTCCCACAGTACCTTTCTCTACTTCAACAGAACTGCATTTCCCACAATTCTTTTATTTACATCATCAGAACTATATTTCCCCACAGTTCCTTTCTCTATGTAATCAGAACTACATTTCTCAGCATTCCTTTCTCTATGACATCAATACTACATTTCCCTCAATGGCCTGCTCTACAACATCAGAACTACATTTTGCACAGTGCCTTTCTCTCCTTCAACAGAACTACATTTCGCACAATTCTTTTATTTACATCATCAGAACTATATTGCCCACAGTTACTTTCTCTATGTAATCAGAACTACATTTCCTACACATCATTTCTCTATGACATCAGAACTACATATCCCACAGTTCTTATGGGTCCATCATCAGAACTACATTTATCCCAGTTCCATTCTCTGTGTCATCAAAGCTACAGTTAATTTCTTTATGTCACAGAAATACATTTCCCACACTTCCTTCTTCTATAACATCTGAACCACATTTACCACCAGGCCTTTCTTGGTGTCATCTGAACTATATTTCCCACAGTGCCTGTCTCTATGACATTATAACTATGTTGTACAACTTGCCTTTATCTACATCATCAGTACTACATTTCCCACAGTGCCTTTTTCTGCTTCATCAAATTGACATTTCACACCATGCCATTTGCTAGGCGATCAGAGCTTTTCCTACAGTCCCTTTCTCTGTGTCATCAGAACTTCATTTCCCACAGTGCCTTTCTATGTGACATCAGAAATACATTTCCCAGAGTGCCTTCGTCTGCTTCATCAGAATCACATTTGCCACAGTTCTATTGATTTATCATCTGAACTATGTTTCTCACAGTACCTTTCTCTGTTTCATCAGAATGACATTCCCCACAGTTACTTTCTCTGTGACATAAGAACTACATTTTCCTCAGTTTCTTTCTCTTCAACATCAGAGCTACATTTCCCACAGTGCCTTTCTCCATCTCATCATTTCCCACACTGCCTTTCTCTACATCATCAGAACTATATTTCCCACAGTGCCTTTCATTACATCTTCAGAACTACAATTCCCAAAGTTCCTTACTCTACATCATCAGCACTACATTACCATAGTCCCTTTCTGTGTGTCATTAGAAATACATTTTCCACAGTTCCTTTTTCTATGATATCAGAGGTACATTTCCCACATTTCTTTTCACTATGACATCAGAACTATATTTCCTAGAGTGCCTTCTTCTCCATGTCACAGAAATACATAGCCCAAAGTGCCTTTTCCAGTGTCATCTAAACTACATTGCCCATTTTGCCCTTATCTTACTCATCAGAACCACATTTCCCACAGTTCCTTTATCCACTTCATCTGAACTTCATTACCCACACTGTCTTTCTTTGTGTCATCTGAACTAAATTTCCCATAGTTACTCTCTCTATGACATCAGAACTTCATCACACATCATAACTACATTTCCCAGATTCCTTTATTTATGTCATTAGAATTGCATTTCCTACAGTGCCTTTGTCTATGTCATCTGCCATTCATTACCCACATTGCCTTTCGCTACATCATCAGAGCTACATCTCCCACAGTTCCTTTCTCAATTCATCAGATCTACATTTCCCACACTTCCTTGCTCTAAGACATCAGCACTACATTTCCCACAGTGTCTATCTCCATGTCATCAGAACTACATCTTCCACAATGCCTTTCTCCATGTCACAGAAATATATCACCCACAATTCTTTTCTCGGTGTCATCAGAACTACATTTTCCGCAGTTTCTTTCTCTATGACATCAGAACTACATTTATTACAGTGTCTCTCTTTTTGTCATCAGACCATTTCCCACAGGCCTTTCTTGGTATCATCTCAACTATATCCCACAGTGCCACTCTCTATTTCCTCAGAACTACAATGCTTTGTCTACATCATCAGAAATTACTTAACCATAGTGCCTTTCTCTACATCATCAGAACTACATTTCCCACAGTTCCTTCCTCTGTTTCATCAGATCATCATTACTCACAGTGCCTTTCTTTGTGTCCTCAGAAATTCATTTCTCACTGTTCCTACATGGACCTCAAAAAAACTACATTTATCAGAGTTCCTTTTTTCAATGTCCTCAGAACTTCATTTCCCACAGTGTCTTTCCCTGTGACATAAGAATTGCTATTCACAGAGTGCCTTTCTCTGTGACATAAGAACTCCATTTCCCAATTTTCCTTTCTACATCTCATCAGAACTAAATTAGCCAAACTTTTTTTGTCTGTGTAATCAGAACGACATATCACACAGTGACATTCTCTGTGTCACAGAAACACATTTCCCACACTTTCTTTCTCTATGACATCAGAACTACACTTCCTACAGTGCCTTTCTGTGTTTAATCACATTGACATTACCTACAATGCCTTTCAAAGTGTCACCTGAACTACAATTCCCACATTTCCTATGTGTACATCATCAGTACTGTTTATCCCAGTTCCCTTCTTTACATCATCAGAACTATATTACCCAAGGTTCCTTTCTCTGTGTCATCACAACTACATTTCCCACAGTGCCTTTCTCTACATAATCAAAACCATATTTCCTATAGTACTTGTATCTAGGTTATCAGAACATCATTTCTGACGGTTCCTATGTCTATGTCTTCAGAACTACATTTCCCACAGTTCCTTACTCTCTGTCATTAAAACTAATTACCCACAGATCCTTTCTCTGTGTCATCATAACTACTTTTTCCACAATTTCTTTCTCTGTCATAGACCTACATTTTCCATACTTCTTTCCTCTATGACATCAGAATTCCATTTCCCAAAGTGCCTTTTTCTATGTCATCATAACTGCATTTGCCACACTGCCTTTCTGTGTTTAATGAGAACAACAATTACCACAGTGCTTTTCTCAATGTCACAGAAACACATTTCCCACAGTGCATTTTTCTGTGTCTTCACAATTACATTTGGTGCAGTCCCTTTCTCCATTGTATCAGAATATATTTTCCAGAGTCATTTCTCTGTGTTCTCAAAACTTTCCTACTATGC